>JAKLNT010000001.1:0-600000 GCA_022814375.1 Aspergillus quadricinctus | reverse complement strand
TACTTGCGCCAGTTGCCAGAATTGAGGAGTATTAAGACAAGGCTTCCAGAGAAACTTAAGTGAGACGCACGATCTAAAAGGGGATCTTTCTTCATGCCATCATACCCTTTTGACCCCTTACTAATGAACGATGGGCCGTGACTTTGGTTGATCTGAAAGATGAGAAAGAGACACAGTAGGATGCATGCTGCACCTATCATGCGTATAGGCCTCGCCACAGCCATCTTGACTGCTTGATTGCGAAAACCGATGGCCAGGGGGAAGTAAGACGAAAATTGGCTGCTGTCATCGACTTCTTTCTCCTATGGCGACTCTATCTCTGTCGGACCAGATGCCGCTAATCCAAAACAGGAATAGCGTGGTCATAAAATAAGCAACACGTCACACTCACGCTTCGGAGCAGGCGGAGAGAGCTTCGTCTAGGACTAGACGTCTACAGACTCTACAGGCCTGGATGCCGCGTAACCCCGGCTCGATCCAAGGTCCTAGGAGCCACCAGAAGGGGTCGTCAATGGAACAACAATGGGAGATCATCGGGGAATATTCCTCCTGACTTCCAACTTCAACGCTGCCTTGTTGCAAATGCAACACGCGTCGAGATGGCTCTCCCCGAGGAAATTGGTGCGCTAACGGATGAGCTAATTGTGGCTATCACAAAGATCGATCCGACTGTATGGGGTCCTATCATTGCTTTGAGTGCTCCGCGGTTGCTAAAGTTAGCGTCTAGAATACGTCACGACTCAAGGATCTAAAGCATCGTGTCGAAGACACGTTCAAATCGGCCTCTCATGGCCGCACTGACCAGTTTGCGGTCTCAAAACAGCTGGAGGGCCTGCAGGAGAAATTCCAGGTTCTCAATAAAGATGATCTGGCGGACGCACTCCGCAGTCGGTTGACTGAATTAGATCAACATCATAGCTCATGGTTTCCCGAAATGCTATCTTTCCTCTTACAGCTCTCTGATCGCCCTGCTGTGTTCTCGCGGGTAGACCGACTCCCCAAGCCCAAGGTTGATGAAGACACGAAGCAACTCTCCTGGACGGAGTTGGATGCTTCGGGATCCGCGTATTGTGATGAAGATATCTGGGAATGTGTAAATTACGGTGCAGATTCCTCATCCGAAGACGATGATGATCTTGTTTCTTCGGGGCGCAGTGACGCTTCCGTTTCGCAGACTCTACCTTCCAGCCCCATAGCCTCCGAAGAAGGCTATGAAATCCCCGATGAAGTCTTTTCTCCTGGAATGGATGTGGTTCTTGTGGACTGCGTTAAGGAAGCTCAATTCTGGAGGCCTAAGAAGCACGCAAAATCCAACCAAGTCGAAAATTTTCACTCCCGTGTGGTCACGGAGCTTCAAATTGTAAGAGAGACGTTGTTCATGTTGCAGGGTTTGACCACATCTTTGTTTTGGCGACTCGACGACAGCGTCGAGGTCGATCGACGGTATACTCTTACACATGCCTCGACCGACGCCCTGTCCTCACTTTTGCGGTCATTCAGCATGATTGGTGCCAAGATAGATGTTATAAGACGCTTCACCAAGATCACCCAGGTTGTTCCCTATATGCAAACCTTTCACCGATGTGTTGAGGACTGCCTGAGTCAGTTCGACTCGTTTTTGTCGGAAGTGCAAACTCAGTGCATTTCGCAGGGAGCGACTTTTTCCGTCAGCCTACTACAACTGGCCGAAGATGTCCGCAGCGCATCGGCGATGCTCGTGCTTCTGGCCGATTTAATCTCCAGTCTCAAGAATAACACCGCAGACGACGGTATACGGTGTCTTGACCTGTTGTACGACGCGGTCTGCATGAAGCAAGCTACAGGGGATGATGGCGAGTTCAGATTCCTGGCAAGCTTGTTCTTTTCGTGTCTCGAAACCTACATTCGTCCGATCCGTCGTTGGATGGAAGAGGGACGACTGGACTCAAGAGAAGGGATATCTTTCATTATAGACCAACGTGGCGATAAAGACCTGCGGACTCTTTGGCGCGAATGGTATACTTTGAACGACGCATCTGGTCTTCCACGATTTATGAAGCCCGTTGCTCAAAAGATTTTTACCGCGGGGAAAAGCATGGTCTTCCTGCAACACTTGAATGCTTTGGAGAAACTCGAAGGCTCGAAGACGACTACTCTTACCTTGGAAAGAATCTATGGCGGTGATTCAAGCTCCTTACTCTGTCTTCCGTTCGCCGCCATATGCGAGTCCGCTATAGACAAGCTCGTCGAGGCTAACCACTCCTTTGCGTCCGAACTGCTACGAAAAGAGCTTGACCAACAATGCGGGCTGTGGAACTCACTCCAAGCCTTGGAACACATCTACCTCTGCAAGGACCTCAGCGTGTCAGCTATTATCGACAACAAGGTCTTTGACCTCATGGATCGCGGCAGAGGCGCCTGGAGCGACAGGTATCTCCTCACCGAACTCGCACAGAGCGCGTTTAGCAGCATGTCTTTCATCGACCACTCAAGAATAATTGTCCGCTCACACCAGGATCCGCAAGGGCGCAGCCGCTCAGTCAAGGCCCTCAGAACCATCTCGTTCGATTACATCCTCCCCTGGCCCATCGCAAACATCATCACCAAAGACGCCATCCAAAGCTACCAGCGCATCTCGACATTCCTGATGCAGATCCGCCGAGCAAAGCACTTGATCGTAAAACAGCGTCTGAAATACACCAATGAGACGGACGAATTCTCCCACGACAGGAGCAGCAACGCATTGAGCTACTCTCTTCGACACCACATGCTGTGGTTCCTGAACACCCTCTACAGCCACATTACGGACTTTGTCATCTCCGCAGCGACAGAGTCACTGCGCAAGTCCCTCTCCGCCGCAAAGGACGTCGACGCGATGATCGCAACGCATCGCGCGTACATGTCCTCCCTGGAAGACCAGTGCTTCCTCTCCAGAAACCTATCACCTCTCCACCAAGCGACAATCAACCTTCTAGATCTCTGCGTGTACTTTGCAGACATCCAAGCGACACGCTACGGCGACAAGCTGTTCGATCAGACAAAGACGCCGAACAAATATGGCAAGATTTCGCAAAGCAGGACCGGTCTCAGCAGAAGGAGGCATCAGGATACATACAACGACGGCGCGATACCAAGTGATGATGACGACGATACACAAGATGAGTCGGACGAGGATGTTGGCAATACCACTGGCATTTCCTTTTACGAGGCACCCTACGCGCACCGACTGAGGGACATCAAAAGCCACTTTGACCAGTTGCTTGCGTTTTTGACCGCTGGTTTGAAGGGTGTGGGACGTGTGGATGGCCAGATCAGTTGGGAGATTTTGGCTGAGAAGCTGGAGTGGCGTAAGAGGCGTTTGGCTGTCTAGTACTCGGCGTAATGTTGAAAAAGAGGCGCGATGATTCTACTGTGATGATACCTTGCTATGATATCCACGTTGCTTTGCTATTTGCTGTTCAATGGTTTAGAGGTCTCCCATAACTAGAATAACGAGAGTTATGACGTGCTCAACGGCGGTAGAATTTGTAGTCAAGGTTGAGAAACGCTGTAAATATGCTTGTATTCCCATTGAATTAATCATAAAACTTTGATTTGATATCCTAAGGCATCGGACTCATCATCCAGAACATAAGTTGTAGATATTTTATATATAACCTCCCAACCAAATTTGCTTTTGGCTGTACATCACGCCCAATCTTTGACCAGACCAGAAAAAAAGAACAAAAGTTGCAAAGGAACCCACACGTTTAGCCAACCCATCTTCTGGCGCTGAAAAACACACGGCCCCATGGACCAATGTCACCCCACTCCTCAGCATTAGGAGGCAGCCAGCTGGCAATACCGCCCATGACGGTCCGCTCGGGGTGAGGCATGATGGCGAGGACACGGCCGTCGGCGCTGCGAATACCAGCAATACCCTCGGGGCTGCCGTTGGGGTTGAATGGGTACTTCATGGTTGGCTTGAGGGTAGCGTTATCGACATACTGGACGGGGGCCAAGCCTTCACGAACGAAATCTTGAGCGGTGGTGCCGGGAGCCGCGGCGAACGAAGCGCGACCTTCTCCGTGAGCGACAGCAATAGGGAGCGAGGAGCCGTTCATGCCGTGGAGGAAGACACTGGGGTTGGCAGGGTCAGGATCCGAGATACGGACCATGCAGACACGGCCTTCGTACTGCTCGCTGGCGTTGCGTTCGAAGCTGGGCCAGTTGGATGCGCCAGGAATTAATTCCTTGAGACGGGAGAGGAACTGACAACCGTTGCAGACACCGAGGGCGAATGTGTCGGGACGCTGGAAGAAGCTCTGGAACTCAGTGCGGGTATTCTCGTGCAGCAGGACTGACTTGGCCCAACCCTGACCGGCACCGAGAACGTCACCGTAGGAGAAACCACCACAGGCGGCAAGGCCGACAAAGCTGGAGAGAGACACGCGGCCAGAGATAATATCGGTCATGTGGACATCAACGGCAGAGAACCCAGCCACATTGAAGGCAAAGGCCATCTCTGCTTGACTGTTAACGCCCTGCTCACGCAGGATGGCCACACGTGGCTTGTTGCTGAAGGGAGACTTGAGGCTGGTGAGAAGGGGCATGGCCCGATCCTTCGGGTCGAAGGTGGGGTTCCATGACAGACCGGGGTTGGTATCGTCCAGGATGTTCGAGAATTCCTGTTCGGCGCAGGCGGCGTTGTCACGGATCTTCTGCATGTGATACGAGGTGGTAGACCAGGTCTGCTGGAGGTTTGCGCGGTTGTTACGGTATACCAGGCTGGCCTTGTGATAGATGGCGAGGTTCTGCTTGGGTCTTTCGGAGACACGACCGATCTTGTGGATCAGGCCAGCAGGGGGACCGCAGGTGGCAAAGCAAGAGCGGAACTGAATCTCATGCTCTTTGCGCACCTGGAAGACCGCACCCAGTTCTTCTGTGAAGAGGGTCGATACAAGATCTTGCGTGCTGTTGGTGGGGCAGATGTTGTCCAACATGATTTCCACACCGCAGCGTCCGGCAAACATCATCTCCGCGAGAGTTGTGAAGAGACCACCATCGGATCTGTCGTGGTAGGCCAAAACGATGCCTGCCTCCTGGAGCTGCTGAGTAGCGTCGAAAAAGTCCCTGAAGATCTCCACATCGCGGAGATCCGCGCATTCGTCTCCAACCTGGTTGAAGACTTGAGCAAGGGCTGAGCCGCCCAGGGTCTTGCGGCCGAACGAGAGATCAACAAACATCAGAACGGTCTCACCGACATCCTCAACACTGCGGAGGGCCGGTGTCCAGGTCTTTCGGAAATCGCCAACGGGCGCGAAGGAAGAGATAACGAGGGACATAGGGGCAGTGACCTCCTTGGACTCTTTGGTGGTTTCATCGGTCCACTTCATCTTCATTGACATGGAGTCCTTTCCAACGGGAATGCTGATGCCAAGTTTAGGACACAAGTCCATACCGATAGCCTCAACTGCCTCGTAGATAGCGGCTCCCTCACCGGGGTGGTTGCTAGCGGACATCCAGTTGGCAGAAAGCTTGACATGGTTCAGACGGTCGACCAAGTCCGCAGCAGCAATGTTCATGAGGGACTCCGCAACTGCCATCCGAGCCGATGCGGCCGGAGAAATCAGAGCAAGAGTTGGCCTCTCACCCATGGCCATGGCTTCGCCAGTCTTCATTCCCTGAACCAATGCAGTGGCCGTGACGGAAACGTCAGAGACGGGGGTTTGCCATTTCCCAACCATCTGGTCCCGAGCAGTAAGACCACCCACGGTACGATCGCCAATTGTGATCAGGAAAGATTTTGAGCTTACAGCAGGCAAGGAAAGGACACGGTTCACAGCCTCGGTGATCAGCTCGATGCGGTTCGGCGCAAGGGAAGGAAGGTAGGTGGTAAGGCTTGCGTCGACGGCGGGGAGTTTCAGTTTGCGGGAGTCCACAGTCCTTGTCATCCGAGGAGGCTTGCCAAAGAGGACTGACAAAGGAAGGTCAATGGGCTTGGGATAGTCGGTGGAGTCTCTGTCAAGGAGGATAAGTCTCTTGTCCTCCTCAGAGCCACCCTCACCACGGCCCACGACCGAGAAACCACAACGCTCACGGTGAGCAATGGCGGTGAACTTGTTCATGCTTTCTTCGCCAACTGCGAGGACATATCTTTCCTGGGCTTCACAGCACCAAATTTGCATGGGACTCATGCTCTTGTCGGCGCTATCAATCTCACGAAGCTCAAAAGTGGCACCCAGTCCAGAATCGTGGATCAGCTCGGGAAGCGCGTTGGAAAGTCCACCCGCACCGACGTCGTGAATGAACTTGATGGGGTTGTTCTCACCCATAGCCACACAGGCATTGATAACCTCCTGAGCTCTCCTCTGCACTTCAGCGTTGCCTCTCTGGACACTAGCGAAATCCAAGTCCGCAGATCCTTCACCAGACGTGATACTGGAAGCGGCGCCTCCTCCCAGTCCAATAAGCATGGCAGGGCCTCCCAAAACAACGAGGTAGGAGCCGGGCTTGACGATCTCGGGTTTCTTGATAGCATGTTGGGGTCGGACTGTTCCAACGCCACCAGCAATCATAATAGGCTTGTGGTAACCACGAACCTCGGTCTGTCCGTTACCGACGTCAATCTGTGTGAGGAGAGTACGGAAGTATCCAAGTGTACAGGGACGACCAAACTCATTGTTGTAGTGAGCGCTGCCAATGGGAGCCTCCAGCATGATATCCAAGCTGCTTGCAATGTGGTTGGGCTTGCCAACATCGAGCTCCCAAGGCTGCTTCAGACCCGGGATCAGAAGATCAGAAACGCAGTATCCAGCGAGACCGGCCTTGGGCTTGGAGCCTCTGCCGACTGCACCCTCATCACGAATCTCTCCACCCGAGCCCGTGGCAGCGCCAGGAAAAGGCGAGACAGCAGTGGGATGGTTGTGAGTTTCGACCTTAGCCAGAAAGTGGACGACCTCCTTTGTGTGGTTCCATTCGCCGGTAAATGGGTCAGGAGCCCAGAATGCGGCGTTGGGCCCCTCAAGCACGGCGGCGTTGTCACTGTAGGCGCTAACAGTGTGTTCGGGGTGCTTCTTATGCGTGTTGCGAATCATGGCGAAGAGACTGTTTGGCATCTGCTTGCCATCGATAACCCAGGAAGCGTTGAACTGCTTGTGACGGCAGTGCTCCGAGTTGACCTGAGCGAACATGAACAGTTCGACATCGGTAGGGTCACGAGCGAGAGGACCATTGGGTCCGTAAGCATCAGCGAGATAGTCAATCTCTGATTGTTCCAATGCCAACCCTAGACGCTTGTTCGCTTCTTGTAGGACTTCTTTGGGAGACTTGTCGCTGCCGTGAAGGGGGATCGTCTCGAGGGGCTGAGGAGCACCTTCGGAAAACATCAGATGTAGGTCAGGCTCGGTTTGGCTGAGCAATTGGGTCATCCGATCATGCAGAACATCCTCGAAACCAGGTTTAAACTGTTGCGACTTCTCACGAAGACATGAGATCTTGATACCCCGCTCAATGCGCTTCACGTACTGACGCAAGCCGCAAACATGCGAGATACCAGTCGCTTGGGAACTCCAAGGGGAAATCGTTCCGGTGCGGGGAAAGACATAGAACACATCGAAGGGACCGTCCTCGTGGCTGAATGAGGCGGGAACATCAGTGATATCGCCGTAACGGAGCAACTGCTCCAAGACGCCCTGTTGCAGAGCATCCAACGGTCGTTCAGCGTGAACGTAGTGGATCCATTGAGCTCGAACATCCTGGGCCCCAATGCTGGCTGCAATTGCCCGCCCACGAGAGTGTGAGAAGGCAACTGAGCCTGGGATGGCCAGGTATGTAGAACTGGTGGATGTGGAGGCCATTGTGAAGTGGCACCTTTTGTCCCCTCTTTTTTTCCCGCGAGTAACAGGAGGGGCGAACCGGAGGAAGACGGGGAGATAGGGAGATGAGAAAGAAGGATGTGATTCAAGTTCTTCACAGAAGTGCCGAAGAGACACTTCTAACGAGAAGAATCTGCTGGAGCACCACAGCGACGGGGCGTTGAGCTGCTTGCCGTCGAAAAAGTACTTACATTTTGAGTCAACTCGAGTCTTTTTTGGGAGGCGTCGAAATCCCACCCCGCGCTAATCCCTTTCCGGCTTATCGCCCAAATAATCTCTGCTTATCAGTCATGTGACTCTTTCGGAGAAACCTGGACCCGTGGATGCCTCAGGATCGTCCCGACCATTTTCTCTGTGCTTGAAAGAAATTAAAGCTGATGTGTTCCATCTTCGAAATTCGACATCACTGGCACTGCATCTTGTCCAACTTCTATTGCCCAAGGCTCCAAGCGCTGAGAGAGTTTGTTACTACAGAACCTCGACGTCCATGCAACTGAACAGAGGATCCTTTTCCGTCTTGTGTCCACTATCCCACATTATTTGGTGGAGATGTGTGAGACATGGGGAACAGAACGGGCCTTCTAATACATGAAGTGTGTTCTCGACAATCACAAGAGGATATGTTAGGCAATGATATGAGATTGAGGCCAAAGCGTGTTTTATGTCTTATGCAGAATTCATAAGAAAGTATAGATAGCGGTCCAAATACAAAGGGCTAGAGCTTTGACTCTCCGCTGTGGATCCACCAAAGGCTTCACAGGCCATTTAACCATGATACTGAATATTCAGCACGGGCTTCACTTTAAGCCTTGTGTGCGACTTCTATTATTACCTTTGAGGGTTGATCACAGAAGCCAAGGGGTTTCAGTAATTGACTGTATGCTCTTATTATTCCCGATCATAATGACAAGAATAAGATGCATAACTTACTCAAGCAAATATTTTACCTCTTATGGAAGGCGAAGCCTCTGTACCCAATCGGGAAAGACGCTCCGAGTGTCACATCGCCCTTCCGATGCCAAGATTATTGGCAGCGGAGCTGCCTTGGTGGTGGTTACAAATTTTCTCGCCAAGTCGCCATCACAACCATGGCCGAGCAATATTATTCAGGCTTATCTAGGTATTATAATATCATAACTGCAGTTATGCCACTCTTCAAAAACTTTGATTTTTGTTCCAAGCTGAATAATTGTGATATCATCAGTACATATATATGACTCATGCTAGAAAGAGACACTCGAAACACAAGACGTTGCTTCCCGTACCCTACACAGGTTGTAGGGTTGATATCAAGTCATTACAGTTCCGTAGGACATGAGCTCCTAAATATGAGAGAAGCCCTCCAGCATTTTTTCCAACGGGTTTCCATAGATCTAGATTATTTGGAGCCAAGGTTCAGTATACAGACCCACTTCGCCATAAGCAGCTAATTTGACACTAGGCTGAGATGGACCTCGGAAACAACCCTAATAAGTAACTGATGACAATTCCTAATTGACCTTGGTGGTTCATGCTCTCTCTGAACTGAACTTGAACGAGCGTTGCAGCTTACTTGAGTGATGATGGAGGTGTTCACGTTCTTATGACAGTGACTTGAAGCACCCTGGCTGAATCAAATGTTGGCCTCGATCGCCTTTGTTTCTTCGTTTTTGCCCAATACCACTCCAAATCCAGCATGGTTTAGCGGGAAGAAGATTTACCCCTGAATGTCTGCCCAATGGCCCCAATCGACTACCTCTCTAAATGTCAAATCTAGGGTCCAGACCCTCTCTGGCTGAGCCTGTTACCTAATCTGGAGGTCTGGACCAATCAGAGGGCAGCGTGATTTCCCTGATAGACAGCAGGACGTCACAATAAAGCAGTGTTCTCGAGGCATATTACCTGAAAGGGTTAGTGGCTCCACTACCAGATCGGGCAACCGAGGGACCGCCAAGGAAGATCCGGGACAAGCTGCCGTCCTGGGTATCATGCACTGTGATGTTGACAATGGAAAGATCCATTTTTACTCCTTTCTCACCTCTGGCCCGCTGCCCTCCCCGACTGGTTCCACAGGTTCAATTTCAAATAATCAAGAAAAATGGTTCGACTCAGCGGTTATAAGTACTTGCCAGGATCCTCCCCGATGGATCCCCTGGCTACCGACCGTGCTCAGTACTACATTCCCATCCTAACCAGGATATCCGAGTGTCGCTAGTACATAGCTCGACATGTCGGACCAACAACATCAACACGATGCCACGCGAACCCTCTCCTTGGGAGCTGGCCAGGGTCAAGTCGACCCCCTGGACCTTCCCCTCCGCCAAGTAACCAACGATGCGAACATGGAAGAGTACACCACGGAGACTGTGACGGGAGAGATTATCAAGCCCGTCAAATCTTCTGCTACCGGCAAGGTAGAAGACTGGAAGTTGGTCACATTCAAAGTCGATGATCCCGAGAACCCAAAGAACTGGTCCAAGGCCTACAAATGGTACTGCACTATGGTCGTCTCCTTCACGTGCTTCGTCGTCGCCTTCGCCAGTAGTGTGATCACGGCCGACCTTGAAGGGCCATCCGAGGCCTTCCATGTCTCCCATGAAGTCAGTCTTGTTACGATTACGGTCTTCGTCATTGGTTTTGGTGTCGGTGAGTCTCAATGAACAGAATCACTCGGAGCTTGTCCCATGCTGATGACTACAGGCCCTATGATGTTTGCTCCACTTTCGGAAATGGTTGGGCGCAGGCCTGTTTACGCTGTTACGCTCCTGCTTGCGGTTATCTTCGTCATACCTTGCGCAGTTTCCAAGAACATCGGTACGCTTATCGTCTGCAGAGCTATCGATGGAATCGCGTTCAGTGCTCCAATGACGTTGGTCGGCGGTACTCTGGCTGATCTGTGGAGAAATGAGGAACGTGGTGTCCCCATGGCTGCCTTCTCCGCCAGCCCTTTCATCGGTCCCGCCATCGGTCCTCTTGTCGGTGGTTATCTCTGCCATGCTGGTTGGAGATGGCTTTACTGGATCCAGCTGATTCTGGCCTTTGTCGCCTGGGTCCTGATTACCTTCACTGTCCCGGAGACCTATGCCCCAATGATTTTGAAGAGGAGAGCAAAGAAATTGAGGAAGACTGAAAACGATCCGAAGTATGTCACCGAGACAGAATTGGACGCTCGCCCCATGGGAGAAAGATTGCGCATCTTCCTCATCCGCCCATTCCAGCTCCTGTTTTTGGAACCCATTGTTCTGTTCATCTCCATTTATATGTCCGTCTTGTATGGCTTGCTATACATGTTCTTCGTCGCGTAAGTTGACAACCGCCTTATGAGATTGTTGTCGAGCACTGAACTGACAGCTCATTCCTAGCTATCCCATTGTTTACCAAAAAGGAAAGGGATGGGGCTCAGGCCCTACTGGTCTGATGTTCATTCCTTTGGCCATTGGCGTCTTGTGTAGCGCCGCCTGTGCTCCTTTTGTCAACAAGCACTATCTTACACTTGTTAAGAAGCACGGTGGAAAGCCTCCAGCTGAAGCGCGCCTGATCCCTATGATGCTTTCATGCTGGTTTATCCCCATCGGGCTCTTTATCTTCGCCTGGACGTCATACCCGGACGTCCACTGGATTGGCCCTTGCATTGGTGGTTTCCCCGTTGGATTTGGCTTTATCTTCTTGTACAACTCCGCAAACAATTACCTCGGTATGTTCTCTTCGAGTTCCTCATTGATGGCATAGTACTAATTGCTACCCCAGTGGACACATACCAGCATCAGGCAGCCTCTGCCCTTGCCGCAAAGACTTTCCTCCGTTCCATGTGGGGTGCTTCCACAGTACTGTTCACTGAGCAGATGTATGACCGCTTGAACGACCGATGGGCCAGCTCATTGCTAGCCTTTATTGCACTCGCTTGCTGCGCAATCCCCTACGCCTTCTACTTCAAAGGCGCTTCCATTCGTCGTTACTCTAAGTTTGCCTTCGCCGACGACGAGGAGCAGCAGGGATCGGGGGAGAAGCACTAGATCTGTTCGATGCTTATCTTTCTGCTTAACGGGTTCGAGCTTTCGAAAATGCTATTGCATGCTCGATATCTTCTTTACTAATTACCTTGGGTTATCATGCATATTGGGTTTATCTTGGTTACGGTTCAAGCCATCTGAATGGCATACATAAAAGCGGAGTCGTCTAGGATTGTTTTTCGGAAGCATTGATAGAATATCATATACCAATTACAATAGAATTTAGATTAATAGATTAATATATTTCATTTGACTACTAGCTCTCTTATTGGCTTAAGGACTGGAAACATTTGCCATCATTATTATTTCATGTTCGTGGTCACCTGACGTCATCCCTTTCCTCTTTTGGAATTAGGGTTGACATTCCCCGCTCCAATCACGTGCCGCCCAGATTACTGCTTAGTAACATCACCCGGGTACTCCAACTCGACCCGCCCGCACCACAGCTTTCTTCAGATGCGCTGCTAACGTGCAGAATGCTGAGAACTGTGGCTCCGAACACTTGATTCTAGATCTGCTACTGGAAAGTGATGTATTTCTCTTGACCTGACTTCTTCGCGCTGCCGTCGATTGATATATCTCGCGCCATCCGCTCTTCCGCTTTGCTCCATGACCTCCGCGGTTGGCTCAGCCGGGTCTCTTATCGAAACTTTATAGCCACAAAATCGCACACAGCACTTTGGAATTTCTCGATAGAGTGCTGGATATTGATATATTTCCAATGGCGTCCCCCTACCAAGGCTCAGTGTCATTCTCACCGTCTGCAGCCGGCTCCGACTTGACCGCCGCTACCTCGCGATCCGTATCCGACCTCCCGCAATCCCAAGTTGACGCGATTATTCGAACAAAACGAAAGGCGCGCGAACCCAAAGCCTGTTATCCATGCCACGCACGCAAAGTTAAATGCGACCGCAATCTTCCGTGCGATGGCTGTGTCAAGCGCGACCATCCCGATATCTGCTCGTACGAGCGGCCGTCGAAAAAAAGGATTATAGCGAGTTCAGTCCCTCCATCATACAGCGCTAGCCCCGCTGGAGTCTCCCAGCCCGGTGTGGCAGAGCCTGCGGTGTCGGCCGGCCAGGAGGAACCTCATCTGCGGATCAAGCAGGAGGCCGGGGCAACACGGATTAACTCCTCGGGATCCGGGAACCGAATATCCATTGCGCGGGAGGAGTGGGACAATGTTCGCAACAGATTGAAGGAGATGGAGAAGACTATTTCGAACTTGCGGGTTGGACTGGAACGGGTCGAGGAGGGCCCCGGTGGGGTCCTTGAAACGGGCAGTGCGCATAGTGGTGACGGGAGTAATCGGTCCAAGGCTGCTTCTCCGGAACGGGAGGGCATTCATGCCGCGAACACATTGGGCGAAGGCACTGTGCACTTGGGATCTCGATCCGTCCTTGCGTACATTCTCAACAACAAGTCTGGGTCTGATCAGCTTCAAGCTCTGCTTGAGGGTGGGATCCTTCCGAAGTTGGGTCTCGACAATGAGTCCGCCACATATCCGTTCGTTGATTTGTGGTCTTCGGATCTGTCGACATTTGACGTTAGCGCAGTCTGTAGTGCGCTTCCAAGTGATCAGCAGTGCAAGGAGTCAGTTCTCTACCTTTGGCTGGGACTGTGACTGGGCCTCGTTGAATGCTAACAGACTGGCAGATTTTTCTTCTACTATCGGGACGTCGCAGGCGCCATTTACCCTGTCATTGAAGATATCCAGCAGTTTGAAATGAATCTCGATCTTCTATTACGGAGCAGAGCATCTATGGGTGGCGTATACCGAACGGATACGGATCAAGCACAGCGACCTTTCGGTGTGACTATAGCCTACTTGGGTCTGCTCTTCGCCGTGCTGGCTTCCGGCTGTCAATCATCCGACTTGCTCGGAAAAGAGAGAGAACTTACTTCTCAAGTCTATGGTATGTTGCAAATTGACGCTTGCACGATCATTCTAATCACTGAATCTAGTGTGCTGTTCCTATCAATGTCTTCGGATGACCAATTTCCTATCGCAACCTACCATAGAAGCCATTCAAACCCTGTTGGTGATTGGTAATGTGTTGTCGTACAATATGAACCCTGGTATTTCTTATGTCTTACTTGGTGAGCGAATAACGGAGCTTTTGCGTGAACTCGTTAGCTGACTGGCTTCAGGCATGACACTTCGCATGGGACTTGCGCTTGGTCTCCATGTGGAATCAAGTCACTTCTCACGAGAGGAGCGGTACCGTAGACGACATGTTTGGTAGCTTCTCAGCCTTAACCAAGTTCTTTAACATCATGCTAATTCTGTTTAGGTGGTCCATGGCATGGCAGGATAGTCATTTCTCTCTCTCTTACGATCGACCGTCAACCACCGCCGTCAGTCAGCCGGATATCGCGTACCTCGAAGGCTCGAAGCCTGGAGAGTTCGCGTACTTTGAAACTCTTTGCCGGATAATCTCGCTGGCTCTCGAGGTCGTACGCTCCCGGATGCTTAGCTCTCACTCACAAATGAGCTTCAAAACCATACAGACTTATAAAGAAAGGATTCAACAAATCATGATTGAAGCCAAACCGCATTTGCGTGACCGCAAGTACTGCCTTTCATCCACAGAACATTTGGAGAGGGTTGTACTGAAGCTGCATTCTTCCTACTTTTCTTCCGAGCTGCTGCGTCCTGCACTCAAATCCCAACCCGGCTCGAACGATCCAATTACGGGCAGCATGCGAGCTGACTGTGTCACGAATTTGATGACAACTGTCGAGGCATACATTGAGATGCATACAATAAGTTCTCATGCGTCGCGCTCCTGGATTACTATGCAGCGAGCGATCAGTTCAATGTTCCTTCTAGCAGTCACGGAAGAGTCTAAGACGGACCCCCAGTTTTGGACCCTGTTGCACCAGCTCAAAAACATCATCGGCGAACGCGCCAACGAAGAAGGCATCGTCGGACCAGGTCCTGCCACAGCCGCCTCTGCCGGTCCTCCAACCGACGGGACGGCTTACAATACGGCTTCCGGAGCTGCGAATATGACTGGAACTAGTCCTGCTACTCTTGACCCGACCTCTCCAGTCCCTGTGCCCCTACCACTTGAGGCACAGACCCCGTGGGCTAAGCCATTAACCAAGACCTACCGTGCTTTGGAAAAGCTAGAAGCTGCGTTCTCTTCCCTGAGCAACCGCGCTGCCGGTCACAATGGCGACTCTGCATACAGGAACCTCTCGGCGGGTTCAGCAACCGCAGCTAATCTTGTTCCTCCTGTATCCGTCGGTGGTATGACACCTAGCGTTGGGTCGCTGCCGCCTCCGACGCCTGAGAGTTCCACGAGTGGAGAGTGGTCCATACCTACTATCCTTGACCGCGCGGCGGAGTACATTCATCCTCCGCTTTGGAGCTGACGTTGATGCCGACAATATGTTAGAGGCATGATGGCTTTCCTACGCTACTACGTCTTATTTTGCATTGGTAGGGGTTTATGGGTGTGCACAGGTTTCGGGGTGTCATTTCTGGTATTGTCGGGTACATCAATCTATTATGGTCTGTCTGTTGGGCGTTTGATGATTTGACAGTGGGATGGCTTCCATATTATGGCCATACTGCGTGGGGACTCATCGCGTTTGAGCATGTCGGATCTGCTTTTGAAGTCATATTTCGTCATCAGTCAATATGAATCTATAATACACACCAGCTTCATGGTATGACAACGCAAAGGATCTGAAATGTTTTTCTCATGACTCGATGTACATCTACTCGATCGCCCTTGCTGGCTTCACTTCACCATCGAACTCGCCAAATCCGACACCCCAGGACGCATCCCCAGCTACGACCAACATCCTCACCACATCCCCGTCGTGCAAGAAGTGCCTCGGCGACCCATCCGACAACGCCAGGGGCACTCTCCCGCCCTGCGTGATCTCAAGCAAACATCCATAACTTCCCTCCGTGGATCCACTCTCCGTTCCAGTGTCCGGGTTACGATGCAGGGGGAGATGGCGGTTCCGAAGGCTTTGCCGTTGAGCGGGCCCAGAGGGGCCATTCCAAGGCCTTGGATGTCGCGGGCTGTCCGTTTCGAGGCAGACGATTAGCGAGCTCTCTGTCTTGATATTTCAGAAGCGTGGTTGACTCACCGTTCCAGTCGTTCGGAATCACCAGCCCGAATACATGCTCTCTGCGGCCTTGGCGACCGGGCTCGCTGCAGGTCTCTGAGGAAGACGATGGTGTTTTGAGGCATGTAGCACATTGGCGTCGAGGATGCTGGGATGATGATGATGCCGTTCCAAAGGGGAGGTCGTTGATGGAGAAGTGATGGCTATAAGCTGGCGAAGTCATGGTGAAGTCTGCCTGTGATGTTCTATATGGGTACTAAGACAAGGGACCACCATGGTAACAAGCATCTATTTGAACACTCTCAAGCTTCTGGAATACCTTGGACATAACCCCATATAGGCCATCTATGTGTCCCACTCGGGACCATCAGCAATCGTGGAGAAAGGCATCAGGTGTTTAGGCAATTGTTGTAGTTGCTGCGCGGAAGGTGTACCTTGTTTCTGTCCACATCCTGATCGCCCACTTTTCGTCTCCTCTCCTGTTTCAACTCCACCATTAAGATGCAACTGATTCCAATTCCACCTGACAATTATAGCGGACTTCAATTGATGTGGCTCTCTACAAGGTAGCAAGTCTCCTTGATGAATCTCCGCATTCTTGTTTCCGCAGAACTTGACTCAGTCGGGAGACGAGAAAGGCTGGAGAGACTACACCGACTCTCAAATCAATTGCACTTGAGGGGTTGATCTTTAGCAGGTTGTACTACTGATCCTATTAACTGCTTCTCAAGCTAATTTACAGAGAAGTGTTTCTGCACATTCAAAGGGTATATCCATGAACTGACCTGACCGGAATTCGAGTTCAGAAGGACAGAGGTACTACAGGCTGACCAACCAAGCTCCATGACTGTTTGCCTTACTCTTTATACTTGAATACGAGGATCCCCGCATGCTGCCATCGATAAGCATCACAAGTGATGATTCTGCGTGCGCCTAGTTCCCGGGGTTGGCCGTGCAGATGTAGTCAGCAGTGTCAGCTTACGGCTGGCCGATGAGCTTCCTTCGTCCTCGTACTCCTTTGCTCAATCAAATATCAGACGAGTATCTTACTTTCTAGGCTCTGTGGCTCAACTGAATTTTCTTTGGAATATTCGCATTCGTGGTTGTCAGAATCAGTATCGAGTATACTCAACAATCGGCATCCCAGTTTGAAACAGGCGAGAAATTGTCCTTCACCATGTCTTCTACCCCGCCAAAGAAGTACTACAAGGTAGCCGTTTTACTCTTCGAAGGAGTGGACATCCTTGATTTCACGGCCCCTATCGAAGTCTTCACTCATACATCCTACAACAGAAACCCTGATGACCCGGACAGGGTTTTCCAGATTAAAACCATTGCTCGTTCACGAACAGTGAACGCTAAGGAGGCCCTCACGGTCCAGACGGACCTGCTGCTTGAGGATGCAATGCACGATCTTGCGGATTTCGACATCATGGTTGTCCCTGGTGGCCCACCGTCTCTTATCAATCTGTTGGTCGAGTCCAACCCCCCGGAGGTAGACCTTATTCGCAGCTTTACCACACTACCCCCGAAGACGCCAGATGAACCGCGTGTGCTTTTCTCAGTTTGCACCGGAGCGTTCCTGATTGGAGCGGCTGGACTTTTGACTGGAGTTCCAGTCACAACTCACCATCGTGCCATTGAGAGACTTCGGGAGTTCTGCATCGGCGTAAATGGAGAAGGGGCTCCTCCTCCTGAGGTGTCGCACAAGCGCTACATAGACGCAGGAGTTCTAAAAGCTGGGTCCGCCAGGCTGCTGACGTCGGCAGGAGTGAGCAGCTGCCTGGATGCATCTTTGTATCTCGTTAGTCAGTTGACCTCCCTTGATATGGCGGCATTCATCTCGCGCGTGATGGAATATGACTGGAAAGGGCAGATTTCTGAGTAGGGGCTCGGAAGCGGTGATCTAACTTGCTATCAAGCTAGCTGAGAACTCTTGCGAGGGATGAGTCCGATGCGTTCTCGACCCTCCTCTTTCGTCTGTGGCAATACAAATTTTGTCTGAAAACCTTCTTTCAGCCCGTTCTGTAGAGTCAGCCTGAGTCACAGAGTCACAAATTGTTCAGGCTCGGCCCTGAATCTTGGTACAGCCTCTGCAGCATGACAGTGAGATCGTGATGTCAGAGAGACAGAATCTTTTCGTATATGCCATTACACGAGACACAGCCCGACGCCCTGGCCAAGGGCCTCGCCCTGGATGCTGTGCTTGTAGAGAACGTGGCGAACGTGTAACCCTACAAACAGTTCCAGCAGTTACACAAATCTACAGCATAGTTTCCGTTTGCTGACTAGGGTGTCTTTTCCTCGAAGGTGCGCGGCTCTGCCTTGGGTGCCGTGAGACAACGCCCACATGGACTTGAACTCGACGATCACTTGCAGTATGTCGTTTGCCCGATTTGTCAAATCCTCGGTCAAAGCCGAGAATATCTGCCTAAGCAGCTGCAGGCCTTGTCATCTCCCAAGGCCCTGTGTCAGCTACCTCGTGTTCTCTTTCGAGGCTTCTATGGATGAAGGTTTAGCTTCGCTGCCATGACGCGGGTACAGAAGGCATGGAGGCAGGTCACCCTCCAGATAGATCCTTTTACACTGAGATTATTCAGCTATGGACGTTGCTGACGGCCACCATTCAAGCAGAGTGGGTGTGCTCGTAGCATTTGAGAAAAATGCACGTACGGAGAGGCCTGCTTGTTAGTCAACAATGTCACAATGGTTCTGGATTCTCGGCCCCTTCGACGTCATTGATGATATAGCTGACGAAGATGGAATCTTCTCACTGCGCCTTGCCCTGTCTCTTGTCTTGTGGAAAGATATAAAGCCTTGCATACCGACGGATTCAGCTAGGCCGAAGTCACCCTCGGAAGCACACAACATACCAACTGAGAAACGACCTCATCAGTCTTTACATAGATTATCATTCTTCAATGCTCGTCGATATGATCGCCGTACTGCAGAACCCACAGGACGCTACCGTCTCATATTCTGGGGAGCCACAAGAGAACGGCCTACTTGGCTCGTATGGCAAAAAAACCGTGAACGTTGAAACGACTGAAATCGCTGCTTCCTCGTCCGACTCTGAAGCTGCAGAGGATCTTACTGAGGAGCGCCAGCGCAATGAGTCTTCTCTGCTGCAGCCGTTGAGCGAAGCTCGTCTGGACGAGCAAAACGCCGAAAACGGAAACACGGTGTCCGAGCTGGACATTCCTCCTGTAACGGTCTCCACCCCCGAAAGCAGCGAGAACCCGCTTGTTGAAGCAAAGGAGGCCGTCCCAGTTACGCTCAAACACGAGGGCAAAGAGACAAAGGATGACAACTTGTATCTCCCAGTCGAGGTCCCCAAACCCGCCCACGGAGAAGACGGCAGTCCGATCGCTGAAGACGAAGCAACAGCAATTGCTGTCTTGAAAGTCATCGAAAGTTATGGGGTGAATTATGAGAAGACTGGCGAGTCCTGGCAGGGACTCACCTCGTTCATTCCCAACGTGGTTGAGCAAGTCAAAAAGCGGGAGCCTGTTCGGATGATCCTCCCGGCTTTCCCTTTCAAGTCCCCCAATGCTCGAGACAAGGTGTTGGGTGTGATGCCAGATCTCGGAGAGGAGCTGGCGTTATACCATCTGAACAGCCTGTGCGAGAACATTGAAAGAGTCTACGAACCGGGTGCAGATGTATACATCAGCTCGGATGGGCTCGTATACAATGGTAAGTTTTTTGCAACTCAGTAGGGCTTCATCGGCTAACCATAACAGATATCCTGGGAGTACCTGACGAGACTGTCTGGGAATATGGAGAAGCCCTTCGCCGGATGGCCGTTGAGAAGGAGCTTTATCATGTCAAATTCATCCGACTGTTTGAGCTCCTCGAACACCCTTGGATTCCTCTGACCAGCGCCGAGCAAGCCAAGTCATACTACCTGGCGCATGCGCAATGTCTCCGAAGAGAATTGATGTACCGATTCGAAGACCGCAGCTTTGACGCTGATGCAGCCATCCGCAATGACAACGATACCTGCCTCACATATCGCGGGTACATCAAGTTCCTGACCAAGGACCTCGCCCCTCAAATGGACACGCAGTATACAAGCAAGAAGGCCCGAGCAGCTCATATTGCCCAGATTGCCCGTAGCATGATCGTCCGCGGAAAGATGTTCGCTGCTGCCATCAAGGCCAACCGTGCCGACTACGTCCGTCTATCCATCCACGAGTCAAACGGAGCAAAGAAACTGTCCATCTCGCTCGTGCCTCAGATCCGAGGCGCCCTTGGGTACACGCCATGGCATTCTTCGATCGCAGTTGGCGCCGACGGCACATACCGCACAGTCCATGCCGAGGATGTGCGCGAGACGCACGACCTAGTCTACAAGAACGGCCAGCCATACTACTTCCGCGAGAAGTCCAAGCTCTTCGACTGGGTCGAGGACGGCCTCCGGGTCAAGTTCGAGCACCTCTACCCATGCGGCCTCGTCATCCGGCCCAGCGACATCGATGACTCGCGGGCCCCTCCATCGATCCGCGACCTGCCAATGCACAAAGTCCGCCAGCTCTCCAACGGCCTCTCCCCTGTCATCCTGCGCGGCTTCCGCGAGACCATCGAAGAAGAGCTATACGTCCAGAAAGCATCCGAGCTCGGCACCATCCTCCCCTGGAGCTTCGGCATAATCCAGAAAGTCCGCGACGCCGGCCGCACCGACAAGCTAGGCAACAACGTCACCTCCAACGAAGCAATGCCGATGCACTACGACGGCATGTTCAAGTTCGAAGAGCAGACAGACCCCGTCACCGGCGAGACAAAACGCGTCCAGAAGCCACCCGGCTACCAGTTCTTCACCTGCCCCGCCACAGCCCCCAAGGGGAGCGGGTACACCCTCTTCGCCAGCTCCCGGCTCTTCTTCCGCTACCTGCCTCTGCCGTGGACCGCAGACCGGCTGCAGAAGGTCACCTGGGCCATGGACAACGACGGCTTCTGGGACGCAAAGCTGAAGAATCTGCCCCTGGTGGTCACGCACCCTGTCACCGGCCTGCCGTGCATGCGCTGGCACCAGCCGTGGGATTCCACCAAGACCAAGTTCTCGACCTGTGCGGTTACGATTGAGAATGAGCAGCAGGGTCTCGTCGATGTGGTTGATAACCTGACGTATGACTACCGTGTCTGTCTGCGGTTCTCGTGGGAGCAGGGTGACCTGCTTGTCAGTGACAATACGGCCATGCTGCATACCCGGACTGGCTACAAGACTGATTGTGATCGGGAGCTGTGGAGAATTCACTTTGACTAGTGTTCCACTGATCTGTTGGAGCTTTAGATTCGTTGCTCACTGGATTATCGTTGCTGATTCTCTTCGTTCCCTTCTATTGCATTCGAGTTCGTGTATTAAGCAGTTAGGTAGATTGGTCACATTCATTAGGTACTTAGAATCAATTCTGCAAAGTTTTTACAGATGCCTCCATATATCTAGCCTAGATTTTCGGAAACCAGATCTCTTTTAGCATATACTGACAAGTGACAACTACTACGACATTGAATTCGAGTGCCATGTGCATAGGGCAGAATAAAGCGGATGCTCTTAACCTGTAGAGGACAAGCAAAAACCGAACATGTTCATCAAAGAAAAAAGTATTTATTCAAAATTCATACACAGAAAAGTAGTAAGCACTCCGATACCGTCCTCAGGGCCAAGGCCTTGTCATCTTGTCACACGATGTGTGGTCTATACTATATACCTCATCAGGCCGATTTTCACAAATCACATCAACAGATACATAACATGTTGAAAATAATATAACCTAAAGCATCATGGACTGGAAATTGTCCAACGAGGGCGACTGTGAAGAATGCAGCGGACAGAAGTGCGTCGAAGACGGCGCGTTCATCCATTCTCCAGATGTTCCTAGGTCAGAGGATTTGGGACGGCGATCCCGATCCTGTCTTAAGCATTGGCACCCTGAGTTTTGCAAATTTCCATTCAAGGCGCTTCTGAGGCCTTGGCCTGTGGAGTCTGCTGCATTTGCTCCTGTGAATTGTGCTGGGGAATATCCCGACCCATGCGGTATCAAGATGATTGCCTTGGGATGAGAGGTTGTATTACCCAATGTTTGCATAATCTGCGGTAGGGAGGCCTCTAAGCGAAGACACAGTGGTTAGTCGGGTCCGTTGCTATCGGGACAGTGGTCTCACCTGTTGCTACGTAGTAGTGAGGGCAATGTGGATATTGTTGGGAGCCTGGAGGGTCAGGATATGGCGGGTAGCTAAATTCATTCGGCGTGTGAAGCCCCGTCATACTTAAAGATGCGTCTAAGCCGAAAGGATTGAGCTGAGACGAGGAGAGAGAAGAGTTCAAGAGAGTAGAGGGTGATGAGTTGGCAGAGTCAACCCCGTGGGCGAGTCCAATGTCAAACGGCAGAGGTGAAGGTGGGGAGGGCAGAGAGGATGACACGGGCATCTGGTTAAGTAGACTACAGCATGAACGACAGAGACTAGAGGAGACATGCCGTTGGGAGGCATTCGAGGTTGCTGGATCTTCCGAAGCAGAACCCAACGGGCTGCTATCAAAGTCACCTTGCGGCTTGGAGTCGATCATCGACGCAGCTGAAGGACTCGCTTGGTCCCATCCATTCAGAGTTGCGACAGCTCTGAGTTCGCTAGCGATAACACGTTCTTGAAGTTTGGCAATCCTGTCCCGGATCTTGCGGCCTATTGAGCGGTAAGTAAATGAGTTGGGCAAGTGGACACAGGTCCACTGACGATGATTCCTCTGAGATAGCCGATTTTGAAGCCTCCTGCGTTCAATAGCGTCTTGCTTCTCGTTTGGGGAGTCATCTCTGGACTGCTCGTCTTTTGTAGTCTTTGAAAGCATCGCTACTGATAATGGCCTTTTGTCGTTGCAGTATCCTTCTTTTTTCGCTTTTGGACAGTTATCAGTCTTTCAAAGAGCCAAGTCGAGACAGGATAACGTGAATTAGCCACGAGGCTTCTATACAAGGCCGACCTATCTTGAACAGGCACCGACAGGCACCGCCCTCTAGTGCTTTACTTTACGCGGAAGCCTCAGCACTCAGCGATGATCAGCCGCTCTAAGTTTATCATCAGACGCATGAAGGACTTCCCTGCCGTTACCGCATTCATTTATAGCTGTCTGACACATACTTAGCTGACGCACCTATTGAGTTGCCAATGCGAACCGGGAATTGTTCTCGACAACCCGCCAATAGTAATCCTGGAAGTAAGATGCTCCTGGGGTCTTAAATGTGAAGCATGAGGAGCGGTCATTGGCTCGGTAGGTTATCTCAATGGAAAACGGGGCGGTTCAGGTGAGGTTTGGCATTACCTCACCCGTTTACTGGACCAGTCATATTGCCGATATTAATATCAGCAGTCAGGCCTACTGAGGGTGGCAGCCTGTAATGCACTGCAGAGCTAATGAAGTCAAGGGTCCGTGAGGCCACGCGGTTCGTGTTTTTTGTCTGGAAATGCAACATCATCCCACTGTTGCACATATCGCAATCAGACTAGTCCAATAGCATTGTACCATAGGGACTATAGAGCTGGGGGCCTGACGCTCGAGCTGTAAACTCTGCAAATATCGACGTCTAAGAATGCTCCGTCGCTAGCATGCTCTGGTCTAGCCTGGTGGTGGCGCATGAGCATCAGATCAGCCTCTCTCGTCTGTACTCTCTGAAGATTGCCGGGAAGATCTGCTTCCTTATTTCAATATGGCCCGTTCAGTGCTGCAAATCCAACGAGGTGGCGCCCTTCTCGGCGTGGTCCGAGAAGTCAAGGATCCCGTCTGCATGGAGCGATGGGTGCGTTCACATTATGGGATGTTATACAGAGCACCCCTGGTAGCCGGCAGATGAGCCTCCTGCAGCTCACAAGAGAGGGATCCCTCGTTGAATACGACGATTGATTCGCAAGGTCCAAATTCCCTTCAGGTTGATCGTGTCCCGCAGAGAATGGTCGGAGTGAAAGCGTCCAATCTGACATCATTGTTGGGGACATTGTCTGGGGTATGGTTATGGGACTTAAAGGTAAGACAAGGGTGGCCCAGATTCACTTCAGTGAGTATAAAGTACCTCGTATACCCAAGGCTCGGCTCAAAAAATATTGGTCGAGCTGGAACCAGATCGGTGCCGCGGCCAGGCAACAGTGCCAGAACCGAGAGAATCATCAAAAGTACGAGGCCTTGAACAACCCAAACGGGATGCGTTACGACAGTTTCTGACAGGCTTCAACAGTGTTCAGGGAGATCAACCAATTACCGCAGCTAGCAGGCGATCTGCCGTCAGCTAAGTCCTCGTGTCCGTCGTATTGACCACAGTCGAATACACGAGATGCGTCAGAAGGTTGACGGCAATCCGAAATCAATGGCTTGAAGTGAGCCGTTGCTGAAGAAATGCCTCTGAAGGAAGGACCCTCTTCTCCGGGGAGGCCGTTGCTTTCCGATACTAAGCTGGATAAGATGGCGGGGCTGGATCTGTCCACTATATGCAAGTAATCTCGAGTTTTGAGCAGGCCAGACTGCATTCGATCTTGGCGGTGGAACACGAGTATGCGTCAGGGAAATCGTGTCAGCAGCTGAGGAGCAAGCGAATACGGACCAGCTCTGAAAAACCAAGAGCTGAAAAGAAAGGAAGCAGCCCGTTGTCTTGAAGTCGTATCTTCCGTGGTAGCTGCCATGTGATTCTTCGTTAGTAACAACTCCCAAGTAAATAATAGATGCTAGAGATGCGTACGAGATGGATTCAAGGGCTGCAGGAGGATGGATGATAACGGTGGTATGATGTGTGTCTAGTAGATGCTGAGAAAAGATGTAAAGGAGGAGTAGGACAAGGCCTTCAGGCAGCCATGTTTGCCTGTGGCACCAATTACTTATTTCTGACCTGACTTTCTTACAGCCTCAATCTTGACTTCTCTTCATCTTTTTTGTCAAAGAGTGCTGTATCTTCTGAATCAGTCGACAACTGTTCCCAAGTTCTCAACGGTACTTTATTACTACCTTCATCCTTAGACACTGAAACTACAAGACAATGCAGGCAATTCTTGAGGATGTCAGCAATCTGCTTCCATATCATCTGCTCTCATATGGAGCTCTTCTGGGGACAGAACTATTCCAGGTGAGCAGCTCATCTCGCCTCCGATCATGAAATTGAATTGACACCTCGTCCTTGTCAGAGCTTTGTCAACACCAAAGTCTGCTTCCAAGCCCTTCCTATGAAAGAGTTTCTCGCTCTGCAGAAACGCATTTTCCCAGCCTATTTTCGCTGTCAAGTGGGCTTGGTTGTTTTGACTGCGGTTACTCGTCCGCCTTATAGCATAATCTCTTTCTCGCGAAATATATGGGACTCTGTTCCTTTAATCGTGGTGGGGGTCACCGGGGCGCTGAATTGGCTCGTTTTTGGTCCACGGACCACAAAGACTGCTTTCATTAGGAGGGCGCTTCACGGTAGGCTTCAGACTTTTTATACTTGGTGGTAGCTGACCTCTGCAATAGAAAGTGCCATGGATAAAGATAACCCTACTGCGGCGGATCCAGCGAAGCTGCAACAGGCAAACAAAGCATTTTCCCGCAATCATGCTATGTCAATCCATCTGAATGCGATTGCCCTTGTTGCTACCGTTTGGTATGGGTTTTCATTATCGTCAAGCCTTCTGAAGGGGTTGTAATGGCTTCCATAAGACTGGTGATCTGTGCATCGGATGGGCCTCCTTTCTGGATGACTTGGCTACGAGTGAATGTGTATATACTTTGACTGAAGCATGAAATGCACAATCGCAACTCTTACTGTACCTGATGGTCTCAATGATGGCAGTTTCAATGTCAACGGGAGGGATAACCCAATCTTCTAAGCTTGAATCCATTGTGAAACTAAGTATAGTAAATCTATCTTGGCCTATCTTCTAGAGCTCACTCTTGCAGCCGCAGTTCTAGGATAGTTCCCGATTCATGCCCCCCGTCCGGCGATTTCCAAACCTTCTCCAACACCAACTTCGGGCTGACCATCTGGAACAAGTGGTTCCACTGCTCCAAAGTCCTCTCCTTTCCATTCAAAGCGACAAGCATGTAGACATCAAGCATGTTAAAGAACCTGGAACTCTCCTGACCCAAGAAGCTGGGCACAATCGCGTCGTCAATAAGGATCCGCGACTTTCCCGGTTCCATTGCATCCACGATATTCGACAAGATTTTCGCGCAGCGACTAGGACCGTTAGCTACAGCTTTCTTCAGCTTGCATTGCATCGACTAACCTATCCGGATGATCATGCAGGATGAACCGCAAGAGATACACATCCGCCCCCTTGACCGACTGCTCATTGAAGAAATCATGCGGCATGAACTCGATCCGATCTTTGACTGCTTTGGGAACGCCTTCTGCCTGACCGGCCTCTAGCATGGACGCATCGTCCTGCACGACAAATCTCAAGCCAGGGACCTTCTCTGCAATGCGGACACTGACGTGGCCCCGGCCGCCTCCCACGTCTACCACCTTTGCGCCCTGCGGGAGACGCTCGAAGGGGAACATATCCTCGGTGAGAGTTTTCATGATCTCACTGCCTGCCATGCCGAGGGCGAAGCGCTGGCCGCGGGCGATATCCTCGGTGTAGAAGTAGTCGAAAAGACCTTTGTTTGCTACGGGATAGCATTAGCACAAGTGGTTTTGGGCGGGGGGAACACTCACTGTTGAAAGCAAGGCTAAAGGCCGAATTCTCTGGATCATCGCTTCCCTTCCAATCAGTCTTCTTGAGAGACTCGGCGAAATGGGCTGCGATGCGCAGTCCATCGTCACAGCTGCAGTTGTCAGGCTCCGTCTTTCGATTCAAGGACGAGCTACTCACGCATGACTGATGAGAGCTTGCACAGGAGGCGCAAGGAACTGCAAGGACACTCCATTATGAACGAATTGCTCTGGTGCAATCTCATCGAAGATCAATCTCTGCGTGCACACGCGCATGATTCGCTCTGGGTTGTCATTTGTCAGCTCGGCATTCACACTATATTGCAGGTGGTCGTACTTAGGATATCTTTCGAAGCACCCGTCGCCTCTACAATCTGGTCGAGAGACGTGGGTTCAGGACCAGGGGCAATAATCTCATGGATCCCCATGTCCAGAACCGCCCCGACGCACGCGGGATCCAGGAATGCCATATTCTGGAACATGAGCCACTGCACTGGACCCTGGACCAGGGCCATGAGCCGTTCGCACAGCCGAAGGATCTTTAACCGGGCGAGTTGCGCGCCTTCATCTTGGATAATTTCGGGGAACGGGTTGTCTAGGTTGGGTCGTTCGGCGCCGATTGTATCCAGTCTGCCGATGAAGGTTTCTACCGTGCTGGAGATGTTGACGGCGAGCTCGTACAGGTCGTTTGTACGGGTAGGCTTGGGGGTTTGCTCTGTGGACATTGTGGTTGGCTTCACGGCGTACGACGGCTATCGATGTGTTACAACTTCTGATGATGATATCTCTGCTACCGGACTCTATTGAAGAAGTAAAAAGCTTACTCAACTTTCTTATATGCATGGAGGCATTGAGCTATACACGGATTACCTGCAAGTATAGTCAGAGCAGTCATCTGACTCCTGCTTTACTCGGACAATATCTCATTTCAGCTCTGTTGCAATTACACCTACAAGACTAAGGCTGACTTGTGCTTAGTATAATCATGCAGAGGAATAAGATGGCGTCCGTATACGCCGTGCTGAGTCTGACACACCTGGTCCAGCTACAGTCAGCATTCTCGTGTAGCACATACACCATGGATTACAGGGCTCATTGCTGACACAGTGAACATGAATTCATCAACTAATGACATGTCTAAAAATCATGACACGCACGCGGCACACCATCTGAGTAACAGTAACAATCATCCCATGTGGAATCCCATCAAAACCTCGGCGTAAACAGCAACTCCCTCCGAAACTGCATCGCCCCAGCAGTCAACATCCCCCCCACAATCAACTTGGGAATCCCCGGCGGGAAAATCGCCCTCTCCTTCGGCTCCAGGCCCCGCAGGAGATACACAGCCGTCCACAGATGCCCGTACACCTTGACGTCCGCTCTCCGCCTCTCCTCCTGTCTCTTCTCCAGACTGCGGATAGTCTCGATAGGAACCTTGCGGCCGAGCGCGTTGACGAGGTCTTCTTCGAGGTCGTATTGCTTGTTAGTTTGATCGTGGAGGTCTGCGAACGCTACTGCTATCTCCTCGAGCTGCGGCGCGGTGGCAGTGGCAGTAGCTAAATGCGCCTCCAGCGCGGTGATCTTCTGATACAAAGCATCATGTACGTCATTCTGCTCTAGGAAGCGGGAATCATGCTCTGCAAAGGCCGGGAACCAGATCTGATCAACCGAGTCGAGTTGGTCGCGGAGGACGTGGAGGGTGTACTTGGCGTAGGTGGCGAAGGCGTCGATGTTTGCTGGTTGTACTGAGACAGCGTGTTCTGCGCAGGCCTTGAGATTGCGGCGGATGACGTTGTGGATGGCGAAGAGGGCGAGGCTGGAGGAGACTGTTTCATTTCATTCAGTATCTCCTGATTGCTATGGGGTGGGCTGGACTATACGTACCGTGGGGATCTTTCAGATCGAGGTCCTCTGCTGAGAGGCGGTCTTTGTGGATGTGTAGAGCTTCGGTAGTGGTTGCCATGTTGTATGTTGTATGTTGTATGTTGTCTCTAGACTGAGATCTGGTATTGACTGAGATTTGCTAGTGCTTGCGTCGTCAGCTTCGAGGTCATATACCTCCCCCCTCGTGGCAGATGACATCAGCTCGGATTTGCTGACTTGGGATGCATACGCACTACACTCATCAATATGATCAGACCGAGTACGACCAGCCAGGTCTGTCTTAGGTATGACTTGTATTGCGGAATGCCTCGTTGCCAATCGTGCATACAAGAGACAGCCAGAACCACCATCATCACCATCCACTCACCTTCACAGAAGCCAGACACTTCCAAATCGACAAAATGATACTCTACCTCGCCGCAATCCCCCTAACCCTAATCCTCTACCTAGCATGGTACCTCCACGTCCCCTGGGACCTGCCCCCCCTCCCGCGAATCCCCTTCTACGTCTCCATCCTCGGCCTCTGGAGCTCAATGGGCCAAGACGAGATCTACGAGCGCTGGCTGCGCAAACCCCTCGAGTCCCACGGCGCCGTGCTCATCTGGTTCGCCGGCCGCTGGAGCATCCTCGTCACCCGCCCGGATTTGTTGACCGACATGTTCCGCAACGAGGACCTGTACGCGAAAGCAGGGAGCCAGAAGAAGATCCCCTGGAGCGTGATCGCGACGCTGGTGGGCGATAATATCATCAATGCGCATGGGGATACTTGGCGCTTGTACACGGGGATCATGAAGCCGGGCTTGCAGAAGAAGAATTTTGATACGATGCCCATACTGCGGAAGTCGAGGCGGTTCGTGGATGAGATTCTTGCGGAGCAGGGCGCCGGCGCCGGCAAAAGTATTCTGGTCAACACGTATGTCCAGCAGTGGGCGGTGGACGTCATGGGCCTGAGCTTCCTGGATCTGGACCTGCAGAGCCTGGAGAAGCCGCATGGGGCGGTGCGCCTCGAGGCCATCCAGTCGGTCATCAAGATGATGCTCTTCCGGCCGCTGTTCTTCAATTTCCCCGATATGGACAAGTTCGCCTGGCTGATACAGTCCCGGCAGCGGGCGTACGAGATCATGCACGAGTTTGGGGATACACTCATGGCGACGGTACTGGCGCGCATCGACCGAAACCGCGGCCACGAGAAGGGCAACGCTGAGGAGATGGTCGTGCATATGCTCGTCGCCGCGTACCGCGACGGCAGACTGACGGAGAAGCAGTTCAAGGATAATCTCAAGATCGTGTTTCTGACGGCGCACGAGAACGCCCAGCAGTTGGTTAACTCGATGTTTTGGGAGATCGGGAAGAATATCGTCCGTCCTTCACCCTCGCTTCCCTTCAACAATATGAATCGTGATGATATTGACAGATGATGATGATTAGGAAGTCCAAACCCGCCTCCGCGCCGAAATCCTCTCCACGCACACCTCCACCCCAACCTCCGAAGTAGTCAACGCCCTCCCCTACCTCACCTCCGTCATCTACGAGCTCCTCCGCCTCTACCCCCCCGTCTCGCAGCTCATCAACCGCGTCACCCTCCGCCCCGCCATGCTCGGCAACGAGATCCCCATCCCTAAAGGCACGTTCGTCGGCTGGAACGCGTACGGGGTGCACGTCAACCCAGCGATCTGGGGCCCCGACGCGAACGACTTCAAGCCGGAGAGATGGGGTAGCAGCGTGGGCGAGATGCAGGCGCGGTTTCGCCGGGAGACGGTGCGGGGGACGTATATCCCGTTCAATGCGCATTCGAGGAAGTGCCTGGGCCAGGGGTTTGTGTTGTTGCAGATGAAGATTTTGTTGTTTGAGGTTGTGAGACGGGTTGAGTGGAGGGTGGATCCGGGGTATCGGTTGAAGATGACGCCGGTGAGTCAACCTCCCGTTACTCGTTTAAGAAGGACAGAGGCGAGTACTGATGATAGACAGGGCGGGATTCTAGCGCCTTTGGGGTGCAGGGTGATTCTGAGTGAGGTCAAAGGGAGTGACAAGGTGGAGCAAGGAGCTGATAGACATAGGGACGAGGTGAAAAACATAGATTAGGTATAAGAATGATATATACTGCACAGGCTACTGACATGGTATCGTAACGCATCAATGGACAATTGCCGATCACACGCTCCGTCGAGGGCCCGTCAACGCAAACAACCCCAACGGCTTGGTGCTGAACGCCCCGTTATAATTGACTCCCTCAACCTCCGTCTGGTAATTCTTATCCGCCAGCTCAAACTCCACATCCTTCATGATCGTAACCAAAATCATAAACGACCATTCCCAGGCGTAGCGCTTGCCAAAGCACTCCCGCTTGCCGTTCCCAAACCCCTTCTTCACGCCGGCCGGAAGCCGGTCGTACTTCTCGCCGAGCATGCGCTCGGGCTTGAACGCATCCGGGTCCTCGAAGACCTCCGGATCGCGGTTGACGGCCGCCAGCAGCGCAATCAGCGGCTGCTTATTGGGGACCTGGTACTCGCCGCCGGCGAGGAGGACGGGATTCTCCAGATCTGGGATGGGCTCGATGTTGAAGCCCGGCGCGGTGGCCGACAGGCGCAGCGATTCCCGCACGATGGCTTCGCAGTACGGCAGGTGGGCGAGATGCTCGTGCTCCAGCTGGGCGGTCGGGCCGCCGACCACGGCATCGATCTCCTGGCGGGCGCGCGCGATTTCGTGCGGGTTCTTCATGAGATAGTACAGCGCGAAAGAAACGAGATTGGCCGCCGTGGCGCTCCCAATGAAGATGTTGATGATTTCGTCCAGGTGCTGGCTGTCCGTGAGGGCTTTACCGGTCTCCGGGTCTTTGCCGTGCAGGATGGCATGCAGCATATCCTCCTTCTCAGTCGGTGCGGCGCGACGCTTAGCGACAATCTCGGCGGCGTAGTCGCGCATCGTCTTGATGTAGCTGTCGAAGCGACGCTGGTAGATGAGCCATTTCAATATCTTGGGGCGGGTGGGGCGACGCAGCGCTTCCAACGTGGCAGCCTCCATGGCCTTGATGAGCGAGGGCTCGGGTCCTCGAGGCAGTGGATCCGCTGGTCAAAGAAGCAGAGCATGTTGGCCGCATGGTTCAGACGGTCCATATCGTTGCTGACATTGATCCGCTGCCGGGGGCCCGCAGTCCATTTCTTGACCAGATCTGTGGCGGTCTCGCGCATTCCAGCAAAAGTCTCGACCACGGCCTCTGGCGTCATCATAGTGGCCATGATACGGTGGGCAATACCCCAGCTTTCCTCATGGTGGTACGCGGTAAACAGACTGTCGTGGACTGCCTCGCGGATTTCGACAATAGGGCCGGTCACACATTTCTGAAAACGTTTCTCATCGCAGATCTCCTCGAGCAGTTTGGCGCTGGTGATGAAAACAATGTCCTTGCCAAGGATGCTGATTTTGAAAATTGGGTCTATCGATCGTTAGTATGCTGCCAACTGTCGCCAGTAGATGCAGGAAACACACAATAATTCTTATTATTCACCGCTATTTTATTGAAAGAACCCCAAGTATTGGCAGGATTAATCGCAAACAGATTTCCCAGGATCGGAAGACCTGACGGTTGAGGAATCGGAGTCGGCATATCGTCTGTGTATCAGAAAGCTGGCGAGAAACGTGAAGCACGCAAAAGGGAAAACTGCGACTTAAATCAACACGTCTATGACGGCAGAATGGCAGATTCCTTCGTGTAAGTTGTGTAACCCATCCCAGCTGAGCTCACCCTGCATAGCTGCATCACACTCTGGCGGTGATTGGCCTTTGCAGCTATGAATGCAGATCTCGATCGCGGTGATCCTTCGATAGTGAGAGTTCGGCGCCCTTGGAGACTCCACCACCTCATCTCTGAGACTCCTACTGGATGGACTCGTCTGCTGCACGGATCATGGTTCGTCACGGGCGCTGGCTCCTCGCTTTGGAGCAGCCATTCAGAAGGGACGGATTATCATGGCGGACTGGTGTGTTTGACACTGACATGGAAGAAGAGCAAGGAGAAGCGAGGGAAAGTCGGGTGGCTGGGCTGTCAGTTTTAGAGAGGTATGCTTGATTCATATGACATCCTTTGATAGGATCAATATCCAACAAATGAGATTGACATAACCACGGTTCTGTTGAGATAAAGTCGAATGCGACCAGAAGGTGACGCTACGTGGATAGTGTCTCATTAGTGTGTCCGCCAAGCAGACATCGCCAGTTCTGCAAGAAAAATCAAGAAAATGGGGGAAACCAATGTACTCCGTATATTAACGCTTGACAGCATGAGAACGCTTATCTATTGGTATCATATCATCAAGAGAAACAAGAATGAGCCAGTCGTCTATTTCGTACGCCAAAACTCCGTTTTGCTATGTTGCCCAGCTCCATAGCACGTCAGTATCCAAAGAACCAAGGTTACTAGTATCCAAAGGACAAGTTAATATGAGTCGGCAGCGGTAAACTCAAACATTCGCTGGCTCTCCAACAACACAAATGATTCGTATCGCAGTCCTCGTTCGGTCTGATATGGGTTGGACCCCTTCGTGATGGTGCTGCTGCTGTTCCACACGCTTTCGTACCCGTCCAAGAGACGCCGCCAATAACACGCCTCGGCGGCTTTAGTTAGGTATCGTTCGCGAAATGTCTTGACGCTATTGTTGGCAATTTGTTGCGCGACGCTACTCTCCCGCATGAGCGGCTCCAGTTTGGCGGCCAAATCGCTAAAGTCGCGCTCGACTTCCACGTAGTTCTGATCGGGTCCTTCGGCCGCAAGGAGATAATGATGATGCTGTATGTATTGTAGCTTATGGGCGACGATGACGGACCTGCAGGCCTGTCGGTATTTCAGGGAAGCCGAGTATGACCGACCTGATCAGCAAGTCAGCTGCCATACACAGTCAAATATATCAAAAAGGCCTACCCTCTACGTGTGCAATAAACATATACTGGCAGTGATCCTCCATACTCAGAACATTGGTCCGATCCGGCCAGCTGACCTGCTTGACGTCGCCCCAAGGCTGGTCGCGAGCCGCTTCGATCAAGGCCCGTCGCAGCTTTGGTGCAAAACTGGGCTTACCACGCCAAACCAGCTGCTGCTTCTTCGCTTCCCACGGTATATCTCTCTGCCGGATTCTCTCGACCACTTGGTCGAACGGTCCGATCGCATTATCCGGATTGTCCCAGGCCCAGTAGCCAAAGTCGGGCATCAGCCAAACCGCCTCCTCGTTCGCCGTACGAGCCAGGACCCAAATCGGGTGCTCGGCGCTAGTCACATCCTCCACCTTATCCTCCACCGAGAAGACGAACTCGATGTCGCGACGCGTACTCCGTAGGGTATCGGCGACCAGCGCACGATGGATAGCACTGAGCACGGCCAGGATCTTCCGTCGGTGGTCCTCACCCTTTGACCGGGCTGCAACCACATATAGCTCCCCGCGGACAATGGCCGCTCTTGCCATGCCGGGTTCCAGTCTGATCTGATCGAGATCCTCTGCAGCCAGAGCGCCGTGCGAGCGCCAGTAAGTCACCGCGCGAAAGACATCTTCGAATAGCCCCGGGAAAGCAGCATCGCACTGGTGCCGATTGAGGCCCTCGTTGTTCCCATCCCGCTCGTACTCGAATACCCAATTCGTTGACGGAGTTAACTGTGTGCTCAGGCTGTGCTTGGAGCACGATAGACAGCTCGCGCATTGAAAGGTGGTCGAGGTCTCGCAGGCGCAGTGACCGGCGGGGATCAATTGCGTGAGGAGAGGGTGTATATAATCTCTATCTGTATTTATGCCGTGCCATATGGCTACAATAAAGCCTAGGCTCAGAGCACCGATGACGTAAAACAGGCAGAGGAGAATCCCCTGCCGCGGACGCAGCAGAGAACAACTCGGGAGCGCCATCGCCGACGGGAGCAGGACGATTCAATTCAGAGGGCGGGTTTCATCGTAGGTTCGTGTGCCGCCAGTCGCAAGTCACAAGTCACAATCGCAGCAGGCAGAAGAGGACAAAGGACAAAAAGCGAGGGAAGGAGTTCGTCAGATGAGGAAAGAGGCAGCACCAGACTCGCTGGGAGCTCCTGTCTCGGCGCATCCTTGGGGTTAGGCCCATTCTAATATCGAAGGTTATTATTAGCGGAAGCCATTATTAATATTGTCATTATGATTTATGGGACTTGATGCAGCCGCAATGGAGACCCTGAGGACTCGCACTGGCCTCTGGCTCCTGGCCCCTGGCCCTGGGGTCTGAAATCCAAATATGACACAGCCACCGCAGGCACGATAATCTTTTCTTGAGCATGATGAGCGAGTGAGCGTCTGAGCGACAATGATGGACAAGCTTCTGTGGGTCATCTCAGGGTCCGCCACTCCAAGTGCTGCTGCGGATGACTATCAGTGGTTGAATGACGATGGTCGACTCCGTCGATCCCGAATGTTATTTGTTCCTGGACCATTCAGAGCATCGCAGACATGGGGCCTAATCCCTAAAGTGAAACAAGGTGCGTACGTAAACATGTCGTGGCGGTCGAGTTGTTGGACTCGAGTCTCAGTGTTGGGTCCATCCTGCTAGGAAGAGAAGGCTTTTTCGATATGAGAGTGAAGTGGCTGTGTCCAGACTGCAATCAGAAACGATATTAGCTCCACATGACAAATGAATCATGCCATGAATCCACAATAGTTGTCTAATCTGAGACACGCAGGAATAGAATAGACAACCGCCAAGTGGCGATGGAGTCAGACCGTTGATCCGCGGTGATCGCAATTTGCGGTGGAACACTATGACGAAGGTTTGGAGTGGAGTCCCTACCTCCAGCACTTTAGATAGAAATCTATCAAAGTATTATCTAGAGACAAGATTTCCTATTGATGTTGTGTGAGTCCACAGCAATGGATTGTAGGTAGGTAAAAGGGGTCAAGAAGAGGGTCCGAGAGGCTGAAACTGAAACTGAAACAATAATGCGGCGGCTCGTTCCGTTGACATCTAGACTAAAAGGATGTGAAAAATGTACGTATCTCAGGCTAGACTTTGAAGTCCAGGAAAGGAGTGATGGCCTCGATGTGATGCTGCGGACATGACTCTATTGGTGATGTTAATTTAGAGAGAGAAGACACCAAGAGAGAAGCTGGCATGCACAACCAGCACTACAAACCAAGGAAAAAAGAATGTCGCGTCAATCTCCGTCAAGCAATCTAATGACCAATGGAACCAAAAGGAAACCTTGGGTATATCCATCAAAACGCCCAGTTGCAATGCTCCCAAACTCATCCCACCGTCTATAAATCATGATCAAACATGATCTCGAACCGGTCTGGACCCTCGACTGCGAGCTCCCGCCGGCCCAGGGGTCTCAGTGGCCTCAGTGTCTGGACTCAAATCGACTCGTCGTTTTCCTCGCCCGCCGCGAACACGACTCATTGCTTGTCGCAGTAGCCCATCCGCCTCGTCATCCAGCTCCATCTCCACCTTTTGTTCCAATGACTCCGTGGTCGGGACTTCATCCGTCCATACTTCCTCCGCCATGCCACGCCGCCTTGCTCTTCCCTTGCCCTTGTCGCGCGAACGAGTCGAACTGCGGCTGGTGGTCACTCGCTCAAGGTCTTCTGGCGGTGCAGACTCTCGCTCATGACCTTCCAGAGCCCAGATCTCCAAAGCACGGGAGAGAAGAGTGCCAGCAATACCCGCACCGCCAGCCGCATCCCCGCCTCCGCTGGCCCCAAGGACACGAACGGCTTCATGAAGAGCTGTTACCGCCTCCATGGTCCGTCCAAGTTCCAACAGAACAAGGCCACGCGATGTATGAAGTGATCCGATCAAGCCACGGTCTTCGTAGCCTCCAACACCCGACGACGCAACACCCGAGGCGCTGCTGCCACTGCCGCCCAAAAACGGACCGTAGGCGACGCCCGCCCCGCCCGCACCGATCCGAAGGCATTCGTCGAACTCGGCAAGCGACTCGGCTAGTCGTCCGATACGGCGCAGTGCGTGACCCAAGTTCGCCCGCGTAGCCACCCAGGCGCCGGGCTCACAATGAAGTGCTGTCGCTAAAGCCAGCGATTGATTGAATAGCTCTACAGCAGCCTCGAGATGGTTCTGGTGGTAGAGTACCACACCGAGTTCATTAATAACCAGCGGGTCACCGCCATGGGCTTCGCTGGAAGGAGGCACCGTGCCCGCAGCCGCACCCGTGGACATTGCGTAGGCTGCAGTCAGGTACTCATGGGCCAAGGACATGTTGTTCAAGGCCAAATGCTGCATACCAAGGAACAGCTGCGGTAAGTGACTGCCTTGGAACAGCCGAGCGGCCGTGCTGTACGCGGCTATAGCTTGATCATGCTCCCCTTCAGCCGCGAATGTATGCGCAAACCCGATCCACGCGGGTGCGGAGTGCGGATCCAGCAAGGACGCTTTGGAGAAGAACCGCCGTGCTTCGGCAATTTTTGACACTGATAGGTAGTAGACGCCAATCGCAAGGTATGTGTACGACTCTTCTGGCGCATGGTCGGCCAGCGTGTGGGCGAGTAGAAAGAGCGCATTTGTCGCACCTGTTTCGTATAGGCAGGCCAAATGCAGAGGGTAAACTGCAGGAGGGTGCCCGAGGTGACTTAGAGCCGGGACATTGGGTGTGTTCGTCGCCTCCGTGGCCAAGATAGAGGACGTCAGCTCAAGTGCCTCAGCAAACCGGCACTGGGTGTAAAGAGCTTCAGCCCGAGAAAGAAGAATATCAGGGTTCTCCGCAAGGTTGTAGTGCGTAGACAGGGTCTCGGTCGCGTCGGACAGAATGGCGGGCGACGAGTACTTTGACAGTCGGGTGGTGTAGAGCATCTTGGTGAAATGAGCCGCCTCCTGAGCGACTGACGGGTCGGGCGAGGATATCGAATCAAAGTCGAGAGATTCCAGAAACTCGAGCTCTTCAGCCGGCGACATGAGCGAATTCTTCATCAACTGGTCAAAAGCCTCAAAGCACTGCACGTCAATGCGCACAGCGTCTTTGTAACAGTCACGCGCGCGATCGAAGGCATTCTGCTTCGCAAAACAGAGTCCCCGCAGGTAGCACATGGCCGCCTCAAACCGAATGTTATTCGCATCTTCCCTTTCCCTCTCCTCGTTGCGGTCAACCCGCGATGCTGTAGTCTTACCGTTGCGCAGAGTGAGGTGCTGCAGCTTGCGACGGCTGTTGCTGCTGCGGATCAGATGAGTTGGGTTATGGTCGCCAAGCACTGACAAAGCCTGTTCAAACTGATTCTGTTTTATGTAGCAATGGCCGGCGAGATAGCGGCAAGCGGTACTTCGTGAGATGAGATCTTTTCGAGATAGGAGGGCCAAGGCGCGGGTGTAGTTGTTGTTAGAAAAATGTACTTGGGCGAGCCAGAAAGCATCGGAGTCGCTGTCTTGAGAGCACGTCAGTCTATCTTTTCTTCCAAGGAGCAAGTCAAGTCGACTAACTCGTCAATGCGAGCACTTTGTCGCCGATGTAGATGGCAGCATCGTGTTGGCCTCGATTCAGCGCATCCTGGCGCCAGGAGCGCAGGAACTTTTCCATGACCAAGCACAGATCGTAGACCCAGAGTCAATCGAGACACAAGAGGACTGAGAAGCACCGCAAGGGCAAAAGCGCATCGAGGTGAGAAAGAGCGTTTACTTCGTAGTATTTGGTGGAGACAGTGGCCAGACGCTGTGGAGTCGGACAACTTGCTTTCGAGACACAGACAAGTTTCTGCAGGTCGTAGTAAATATCCTCTTGCGCTCCTATTATTTCTCAGTGGGAGGAAGCAGAAACAATGTGCAGTGCTGACTGCTGGAGCAATCTTTGTGCATTACGGAGTACCATCATCGATGATCTTCTGTTGATCCAAACGCGTCAAAAATGGCCCGTGCATCCTGCCTGATCGGGTAGTCTGTATCCTGTAGCAGCCTCGACAGTGGAGAATGCAATGGGATGGTACCTCTCTAGTTATGCTATAATCAGAAAGCAATGAAGAAGTCCTTGTCTTATCAGTAATTCAGTATGACTGCACTTCTCTAAGCCGGATTTCTCTGTAGCTCCAGGGAGACCATGTGCGTGCACAATATTTATGCCCGCCGATGATTAACCATATCATGTGACTTGTGCATACCTTATCTCCGCCTTGTCGCCTTGTCGCCTTGTCGCCTCCAACATTCGCATCTCTCATTCCACCTTCAATATTCAAGTCAGCCTCTGCCGCTCAGCCAGCTTGCCTTCTGAGACTCTTTGACAGTCTCACTTTCAAGTATCTTCTGCACGCAGTCGCGATCTCTTACCCCCATCTATCCAGACTAGCACCACAGCGCAACCATGTCTGAACGAAAAGTGCTCAGGTACGTCTAACGTCTAACCAACATCCCAAAAGCGAAACAGCAGCTAACATCAAATAGCAAATACTACCCACCCGACTTCGACCCGTCGACGATCGGCAGGACCCCAAAGCATCTGAGACCGACCGGTCCCAAGGTCATCACCGTCCGTCTAATGGCGCCCTTCTCCATGAAATGCACTCACTGCGGTACGTCTTTCTGCTCTTGTCGTCCCATCCAATGCAGACAGCCATACTAACCCCTACAGGCGAATACATCTACAAAGGCCGCAAATTCAACGCGCGCAAAGAAACCACCGACCAGAAATACCTCAACATCCCCATCTACCGCTTCTACATCCGCTGCACGCGCTGCAGCGGCGAGATCACCTTCCTGACGGACCCCAAGGCGATGGACTACAAGGCAGAGAAGGGCGCAAAGCGCAACTTCGAGCCCTGGCGGGACGCCAAGAACGACATCGAGGAGACGGAGCAGGAGACGCTGGACCGGCTGGAGCGCGAGGAGAACGAGGAACAGGAGCGGTTGGAGCGGGATAAGATGGCCGAGTTGGAGGAGAAGATGCTCGATTCGAAGCGGGAGATGGCGATTGCGGATGCCTTGGATGAGATCCGCACGCGGAATGCCCGGATTGAGCGGAATGAGGCGCTCAGTGGGGATGTGGCGTTGACTCATGTTCGGAATGAGGTGGATGAGGAGCGGCTGAGGGTGGAGAAGGAAATTGAGGAGGCTGCCCGGAGGGCATTCACGACCGAGACGGGAGAGAAGGTGAAGAGACTTGTGGAGGATGATACAACCACTGGGACGACTCCGGGCTCCAGTCAGACCGAAACGCCCCCTCCGCCCTCGTTCGCTAGGGTTAAGAAGCCCAAGAAGCCTCTGATCAATGGTTTAGGCATCAAGAAGAAGCCCAAGCCGTCTTTGGTATAAAGTGTATATATGCGCCGATTTTCTAGGAGCAGTGGAAGGTTGCAGGTCTTTGGCGTTTCGGTTTACAGGTATGCATATCAACAGCGGCCAAACATATGGAATCATTATCACAGTACCTTGTACATATCAATTATGATACATCTATTTCAATTGAGCCTATTTCAAAAGACAGTAAAAAAGTGGCTGCCAATGCAATGCCCTGTCAAGTTCAAATTCAAAACCAGTGAAAAAGGACTGCAGACAAACGCGCGAAAACGGAATGTGATATCATAAACATATCCTCGAGGAATCAAATGTGTCCCAGAGCGCCACGCTAGAATAAAAACTAGTAGAAAATCCAAGTCCTAGTATGCCCTTCAACTTTTCCCAATTCCTGAGACCTCCTCCGCGAACCAGATGCCATCCACCTGAACCGAGCCAAACGCCAGGTAAAGTGTACACAATAGAACATGGACGAAGCAGAAACCAGTGACGGCAGAAACCTGTGACGTACAGCTAGAGGTACGGCATCCAGAGTGCATCACAAGACGCCAGGTGCTGAGGGTTCACAGCCTTGGAGATCAGGTCGATGGTGGTTTGGTTGGCGGGCAAATTGCCCTCGGGAGGGCTGGCAAGGCTAACAGCACGGTTGACAATAATGTCACTATTGTTGTACACCAGGTCACGAAGCTGTTGCACTGGAAGTACACCGCGATGTTGCGCTGTGGCCCAGAACATCATCTCGTCACGAACGAAGATGCTCAGTTGCTGTTCGAGCTCATGACGCGGTTCGGTGAGGCAGCGGGCGATCGCCATCAAGGCGCAAGCAAAGAGACCTTCAGTTGCGATCGGTCCCATCAGTGTCTGGATATTAGGCGTGAACCGGAATGGCACCTGTTCCGGGTTGTAGAAGAAAGCCTTTGCGGGGTTAATCGCTGGTATCAGCTCCGTGCCCCAAATGTCACCTGTAGATCTGGAGATCATAATCTTGTTGGGATACCGGTTGCCCATATGCATCACATAGGTCATGAATGCGATAGCCGCGTATTGATAGGAGAACTGGCGACGGAAGAGCCAGAAATTTGCAAAGTTGGGATACGTCTTCTGGAAGTAGTCCTTCACAATCGTACTGGGCACCCACTTCTCCTGAATGGCCGTGAGAATCTCAGTCCGAAGAACCTGCTGCTGGTCAGGGGTTCGCTGGGATAGGTTAGCTTGTTCCACAATTACACAATCCGATTGACGTACATTTTGCTTCGTCTCGGCCAATGACCGCATCTTCTCCATAGTAAACAGCACGGGTTCATCTTTGCTGGTTCCCACTCGGCGGCAATAGTCCTCGAATATGCCCTGCATAGAAATGTATGAAGGATCATCGCGCACCAAGCGAATGTGCGGCGCGAGGGGAACCATGAGCGGCAGATGGAAATAAAGGTTACGGCGCCGGCTTTCCTTGCGTTTGCTAAGAAGCCCGTTGAAGATCCGGAAGAGCTGCAGGATGCGCTCTTCCCGTCTACAGTGCCGAGCTGCGGGATGTTGAACAGCAAACGGATGCACGCTCCCATCATGGCCACGAATCTTGAGCCGACGATGACAAACACCGATACCCCGGACAAGATCAATATCTGGGAGGAACCTGTCGATGCGCACAAAGTCCTGGTTCTTGTCCTTGTGCAGCAGATATTGTCCCGGCACCTCGACTTCGTCAAACTTGAGGAAGCGGAACTCGCTCAGATGCGGCGAATAGGTTTCCAAAAACTGGTACTGGCCGCGGCGATCCAGCTTCTCCTCGAACTTGTCACGCCAGCGACGCAGCTTCTGGATGTATTCGTACATGGTCGGCTTCTTGACAACGAAGTCGGCTTCGAAAGACTTGCGAATATGTGCGGGAAGAATCGTTTCTGCGAAGCGTGTGATATTGGCCTCGGTGGCGGCAGGTAGTTTAAAGTCCTGGGCGTATGAACCGGGCATGCGGCCCACGTATGCTAAGCCATCGTTAAGCAGGGCGACAATGAGACGATAGGCGTCCTCATCAGGGGGACACTTGAAGTTCTTATGAATTTGGTCGACCATCGTCTCCATCGACAGTGCAAGCAACGGGAAGGCAGTCTTGAGGCCGGACATGATTTCGTCCGAATACTCCCACGGTTTCTTAAGAGGCTCCTTTTCTGGCTCTGTGACAGCACTCTGGGCCTGCTGCGGCACCCCGTTTTGCCCAGGGACTTGCAAATGAGCCTGTTGTTGATTCTGAGGTTGTTGCATTTGTCCTTGTCCTGGAGCTTGGGGTTGGCTAGGAGCTTGGCCAGGAGCTTGTCCCTGGGGCTGAGCTTTGCCTTGAGCGGGCGATTGCTGGGGCTTGGTCTGGCCTTGACCTGGACTCTGGCCTTGGGGCAAACCTTGTGGGTGAGCTTGGGCTTGACCTTGAGATGGTTGGATAACCTGACCCTGACCAGGAGCATTTGTATTAGCAGGTTGACTACCCTGTGCAGGAGAGCTGTCGGCCGTCGCTGGAGAAGGCTTGGTCTGGGGCGAAGCCTGCTGCTGCCTAGCACGATTCAATTTCTCCTGCTTCTGGTCATGCTGTTTCTTGATACTGAGCATGTCCTCCCGGTTCGTACGGAGGAGGAAGAAGAGCGCCTGAGGGTACAACTTCGCTATCTTCACCAAGACGGCCTTGCAAAGGCGTGCTTCGCGGTGCGACAAACTCGTAAGAAGCTGCGGTATGAACGTAATCCAGTACCAAACAGGTGTGTCTCCCTTGAAGTTCTCAAAGGCCCCAGCGATTCGTCCCTCTTCATTGTCCAAGCTGAGAAGCCAGAGAATACGGCTGAGAAGTTTTCTAGACTTCGCATTTTTGTAAAGGCCGGCAGCCTCAAGATAACAGCTAACCGCATTGCTGGCCAGTTCATAGTCAGTTGGATCGGCCTTGAAGCGTTGATCACTGTACTGGCCCCACTCAGCCCAGGCCTTTGCGAGTCTCAAGTCGTAGTACAAGGCGACCCCAAATGCCTCGTTGGCCTCATTGACATGATTAAGCTTTGCCAGGAACATGCCTTTGAGGGTGTAGAACTCTGCCTTCTGCTGTGCGCCGAAGTAGTTGAGATTTGTGTTGTTGATCACATCCAATCCACTGTTGAGTTCCTTGGGGTTTTGATAATGGCACTTTGCCTGTTCCCGCAGCTTTAGGAAAGCCTCTTGAATTTCAATGTTCGGTAGGGTGTAAATCCGGCTGAGCTGATTGATGCAGACCTCGGGCATTTGGTGCTTTCGAGCAACATGGGCGAACCTGTTGATGATCCATGCTGTCTCATGGTAGCCACGATAGGCGTAGGAATTGCTAGCAACGTTGTTCGTCTGTGGGGGCAGTAGACTTAGGTACGTCGCGTTGATGAGCTGGAAGATATGCTGGCGCCAGGTGACAAGATCCTGCCAGGCGTTAATATCGTCCCAGAGATTCGGGAGACGATCTCTCCAGGTTCCAAGCAGCAGCTTCAACTCAGCAGACTTGGTATCCAGGTTTCTTTCATTGGTTTGAGACAAGCTGACACAGATGTGGCTTGCATCATGAAGCTCAACAAGAAGTTGGAAATGCTGCAGGATCGGAATATGGGCATTTGTAATGTTCTTCGGCAACTGGAGCCATTTGCGAATGGATAACTGGATCGACTCATCACACACGCCATTGAAGTCCTGCAAATTCTCTTTCTTGAGGTGGAATTGCAAGAGCGACATGAAAGCTTGGAAGAATGTACGCCTGGGCGTGGGCGCATCGGAAACGGATTTGATGAGCGATTCGATCTGCTCCCGATTGCCTTCGCTTTGCCAGTTCTCAATGTTTCTCCAGGCAGCTTCCAAGAGAAGGTCATTCAGATTCTCGTGCTTGGCAAAGTCGCTCAGAATCTCCCACTGCTGCAATTTCTGGGCGCAGATCAACCAGTGATCTTCCCACAGGTAGTATTCACCTTGCGAAAACGGCATTGCACCGGACCGTGCCTTGATCTGAGCGTTTTCGTAAAGTTGCTGGGCCTTATCCCACATGCCCTGCTGTTCATAGGAGAGGGCAGCGTTGGTTTCAACGAACTTGCATCGACGTCGCCAGGTACCGTAAAAGAAGTCATCTTCTTGTAGAGCCGCATATACTTCCACCAACGCATCCAGGTTACTCTCACGGACAGTCGGGGTATCAATGATCGGGCTGATTGCTGTTTCCTCGAGATAGGTGGCAGCCGTGTACCACGCGTCATAAGTGCGACTGAGGTACTTCATCACATGAGGAGGGATTTTGAATCGGGGCTTGGCCCTGACCGCACCTTCAAGCAGAGCTTGCACAACATTTGGCCTCTTGTCCAGCTGTCTTTGATGGTATTCGCGTGTGATGAGGGTCACCATGCCCTTCTCCAAGTCGATACGGTCCTCCCTGGACAAGGTAGACCAGAAAATCGGGAACAATGTGGTCCACAGACTGTAAGCGACGTTTGGGTCCGTATGCTGGAGTTGGCAGAGCGGCTCCATCAAATCTCGAGTTCTCACGTCCCCTATATCGGCTATGAATCGCTTACGATCGGAGATAAAAGCCTCCAGCTGGATATCAACCATGACGTCAGTCTTTCTCGCGTCTTTTTCAGCATTGCTCAGAAGGAAAGACAGAGGATAGACTGTGAAATCGTCAGGGTGAAGTCTAGCCGGTGCTGTCATGTCGATACACCCCAGTATGAGATGGGAAGCTTGAGCGAGCCAGAAGGAGTCCGCGAGAGTGTCCCAATTTTGGCAGGTAAGGACATAGCTTAACCGGGAGCTAGCTAGTCGGGTCAAACTCCGATCGAAAATGTTCATGAACCGATTACGCATTTCAACATCCTGCGCTCTAGTGCCGATCAAGAATGCATGCTCCAGCCTGACTGTGAGCTCGGTGCGTGTAATCTTAGAATCTTCGTAGATCCTGATTACCAGATCCAAAAACTTCTTCAGCATTTTCTGGTCCGATCGAGTCTCAAAGAGTAGCATCTTGTGTAAGACAGCAGTCTTCTCCTTCAAGGTCGGCCAAGACTCCGTGGAATGAAAAATCCACGTCTCAACCATACTCAGTATTTTGGTGCAAAGGGCCTCATTCTGTGACCTTTCCACCAACTGTGCGAGTACGCTCAGGAAAGGACGTCTTTGCTCACCGAGGTGAGACATGCGCACCGAGATCAACTCGATTGTCTTGAGAATCAGGTCAACACCAATTTCGTATTCCTGTTGATCCGGCGGGTTTTCCGCAGGTTTGGCGCTACCAGGTGGATATTGTGCTTGCTGGTTGTTTGTCGATGCCGCAACGTGCTCTTTCGCCAATTTCTGAGAGAAGACCTTCATTACTGGAACAATATGGGCGTCCATCTCAGCCGGTTTCTTCTTTGAAAGCGTCCAGAGGATGTTGAGGCTTGAAATGTAGTTGTTGGCCGAAAGTGTCTCTGTCGCAATGGCCGACAGGTAGGTGACAAATTCAGAGGGCGAGTTCTCAACATCCATAGCATCTTCCTCCTCCGGTGGATCTTCTGGCAGGGCGTCCAGAACACGTCGTATCGGGGGCGGCAGTTTGGGAGAGATATCCATGTTATCCTCTACGCCATGAAGAGAATCCTGAATTTCCGGGTTGTCTGAGCGCAAGGGCTTCTCGAATAACTTTTGAATGAGCGGAAGACGACCTGTGATCCATTCATCGGGCTTAGCTGCGAGAAGCACACGCACGACTTGCAAAGCATTGATCATGCTGGTGATGTGCTTTTCGTCTGGCTTGTCCGCCTTTTCCCCGGCAAGGATTGGCTCGGTAATCTTCTGATACAACTCAATATCAAGATCGCCCCAGTACTCGGGAGAGAGGAGGTTCCTCAGTAAGAATACCGCTTTCTTAACCATGTCGCCAGTCAGGATAGCCTGCTGCTGGGGCTGTGGTTTTGACGAAGGTAGCTCGCGGAAGCGAGCAGCTGGAACGGGGAACCTCTCGGGTACGGTAGTAATGAATGTAATCAGGTACTTCGACATCGCAGCTCGTAGGTCAGAAGGTATGGTGTACTCAGTGCGCTCGTGAGAACTAGGGGGAGCAAGAGCTGCAGAAGGTGAAGATGTGTCTTGTGTATCTTCAAGTTTGCGCTTCCTTGCATTTGGCGACTCCAAGATGCCATTGGTCATAGAGCTACGGCTGCTAGTAACCCTCTTCTCTTCCCAGTGCCAAATCAGACCAATGAGATTCAGAGCAAGCTTCTTGCTTTCATTATTCGAATTCGGAGGTGCCGCAATTTTGATCAAAGAGGGAACGATGAGTGGAACGAAATGCTCTCTAGATTCATAGAAGAGGTCGGGATGCCGCACAAGGAATTGAAAGATGCTCATGACTTGTTGCAGATTCGCAGTCTCTTCCGCTAAGATGCGCCGAGGCCACTTCGCCCACAACGGGTACCGTGTGTCGGGCGCCTGAGCATTGCTCGTTGCAGACATTATTCTCGAAGGCAAAACGGGCGCCAGAACGTCAAGAGCCTGAGTGACAAGGGCTTTGCCCTCGTTTTGATGCGCTCGCAACAAAGCGACGTAAACCTGAACCACGATCTTGAAAGGTGTCTCGTAGTGGGCAATGAAATAACTGATGAGAACATACGCTCCATACTTGTTGATTATATCTTCAAGCCGAATATAATTCCAAGCAAACTTAATGATGTCCTTGCGAGAATCTTGGACGGTCTGATGGTGGTATTTGATCAACAAAGCCGACAGCTGGAGTAATTCCATGCGCGAATGGTCCACGCCAGCTTGAGTAGACTCCTCGCTCAAATCAGCCAACTGGGGCCTCCACAGACGGCTCTGAATAGATTCGGTCATGCTCTTATCCATCAGCTTCGGGCTGTTAGAAGGGCTATTCCATGTCATTTGGACGTCCATGGCGAATATTGGGTTGACCAGATTGTGGAACGCGTAGGTTTTCATCTTCTGTGAGCAAGTGCGTTGGCCGTAAAGATCGAGACAACGCATGATGACTGACCGCCGGTAGTCGATGGATTCGTTGGTGATGATGTGGCGGTAGATGAACTTGGGGAATGCTAGCGTACGCTTCAGTTCTTCTGCCGATAGACCGTCTATCAGTTCAAAGAGGAAATCCAGGTCCTGCACCGACTCGGACAGGTAAATGGTGAATATATCCATCAACTGGTCCTCCGCTTGCTCCACCCTCAGACGTTCATTTGCTGGAAGCCGATCACTGCGCAGCTTTCTCTCAAGATCCCGTCCAGCATTGAGCAGCATGGTCTTAAGATCGGCGTGCGAGACCAGCCAGCGCTTGGTAGTCTCGTACGAACAGACAGAATGCGCGACAAAGATACCGTTAATGGCAGCAGTATTCCTGCCATCGGCAGAGTCTTGTGCAAAAGCAGCCGACTTGAAGCCCTCGGTGTCTGCTACGACTGCAGCACGCAACGCCTCGCTGTCCGGGTCCGCGAGAATCTGGCCGAAGAATCTTCCAAAGCGCTCCTCTTTAAAGCGAGCTTGGAAGAATGTCAGACTCTCCTTGGGATAACGATTGAGATACTTGACTAGCGGTTTCCGGAATGGGCTGTTAGATGTCCGGCGAAGCTTCTCTTCCAGTTCCAACACTTTATTCACAAGGTGTTCCATAAATGATGTGGCGGCTGGAGGAAGAAGGTGGAATATGTTGAAGATCGCAGTGACAATCTTAATTGTCTGATTCTGTTCGACAAGGCTAAACGACACCTTTTGCAACACCGCATCATCCGCTATAACCTTCATGTGATCCAACAGCCGGGCACCGATCTCGACCTTGAAGTAGTTTGTCAGCAGGGTAAGGAGGCGAGCAAGGCCGTCCAGTCCCGCCACGCTAAGACGTTTGGGGTCCTGCAGGTTCATGAGGATTGGGCGAAGGCCATTCTGAAGTAGATCCTTGGGCAGCTTGTTCGTCTGCGTGAGAACATCCCTGAGACCTGCGTTGGCCGCCTCGATGACGTCGTGGGATCGGGAATAAAGGGACTTGAAGAAGACGGAGATAATGCGCGCACGGCTGGTGTTCTGGGGGGTATTGGCGAATTCCGGAAAGCTCATTGCCATCGACAACAGGCGCAGGCAGGCCACACGGAGACTGACAATCATTTCGGCATTCTTGAACTCATTCGGCTTGGATGCGAGAGACTCATCGTCAGCATCTGCAAGGGCAAGGGATTCTAGCATCAATCGGTTCAATGGCTCATTGAAGGTGACAATGTTGTTGTGGAGGCTTAGGCAGAAGGTTATGGCGTCAATGAAGCCGATCTGAGTAGGGAAAGGCAATGCCCGCAGAGGCTTGTTAAAAATTGACTGCAGAAGCCGGTCTTTGACGGGGAAAATGAGCTCGTGTACTTGACAACCAAGGACCTCGGCAATCGTGGAAAAACTCCTTCGCGAAGCCTCACGGACATGCTTGTTCATATGCGAAAGCTCATAGACAAAGAAACCGCAGAGTGACCAAAGACGACTCTTCTCGTTCTTCATGTCATCCTTGGACACATTCTTGCAGCATCGTCTGAGAATCAAATCCAGGGTGTCCCCCGCACTGACTCGAGTGCTAGCCGGCAGATCAGCGGGCGTATCCTTGATAACATACATCAGTGCTCGGGCGAATTCAAACTGTTTATCAAAGAGCCAAGAATCCCCAAGATCAAGTTTGGTTGCAAAGAGGTGAATACCCAGGCTGCCTCCGGCCTTGGTGAACCATTCCTCGCTATGACAACTATGGCAAAAGACACGGCCCAGATGCTGGAAGAATGGCAGTTTCGCGACTCGCTCAGGTGCTCCAAAAATGATCCCCGCTGCGTCCTTGATAACCTGCAGTGCTGCCTGAGCGCCATCGCGGACACGAAGGTTATCAGACGAGAGGCTCTCGACGATTGCTTCAGCGAGGATCCGCGAGTCTAAATACACGGGACCTTCTCCACTGTGGACGTCAAAGGGCTTCCGATTATGTCTGGCTAGAGCGAGAGCCCTTCCGACTTCAATGACTGTGAAATGCTTGCAGACATCGGCCACAAAAGCAGTCGCACTCTGTTCGATGTCTGGAAGAGTGGTGGCGAAAATGCAAGCTTTCAGGAGCTGCTTCAGAGTGCCCTCCTGCGCCAACTTCTTCGCAATTGAACTAGATCTCTCAGACTTGTCCAGGATGTCGGCCATGGCTGTGGTTTTGCCCTCGAAGAGGTCATTGGCGTGCAGACGCAAAAGGGCAGCTAGATCTTCCGGGACATTCTCATGACCAATGTAGAGCTTCAATTGGGATGAGAGCATGCGAAATGCCTGTTGCTTATAGTAGCCATCAGAGGCCTTTGCGGCGGCCGTCTTGGGAACCTCCATTAACTTCCTGATCGCTAGGTCCATCCCAATTTCGCTGGGGAACGGCCGTTTCTCACTAGGCCCAATGAGCTTGATATCGAAGCTTGGTGAATCATCAGAAAATTGCTCGAATGTAAGCTCAGGCGGATGGTTCAAAAACTTCCTGTTACGGCCACCTAATTTACCCAGAATTCGCATAGTTGTGTGAGCGTGGAAATGATTGTAGGGGTGCGGTCGCAAATGATCCCATAGAGCAGTCATCAATTCGTCCATAATGGGAGCCATGATGGGGTCCAGGTAGTCAGCAGTGAGGTTGTCAACGCAAAGCTCAAGGGTTCGCAAGCCCTGCCCTACAAGATCTGAGTCTGCGCGCAATGCTACAACGATTGGGCGCATTAGGTAGCTCAGGTGAGGCAGAAGATGGGACAAACGCGCGGGCACAGTGAGCGTCAGCTCGACATAGAGATCACGCTCTTGCGGCCTTCGAGCAGCAAGCAATAAATTGTTGAACGTCTCAAGGAGCATCTCCAGCAATGGAAGAATTTCCTTGTACAACAATTCGAATCGGCCCCCGCCAATACTGCGAAAGAGTGACCGCAGGAGGAGGAAATAGTTCATGGGTTCTTCAGCGGTCACAGATAGCTCGATACATTTCGTGACGATCTTGGTTACATGAGGGTGCAGTACCTGCTCATTCTGGACGGAGAAGAGGGTCACGGCCATGAAAGAAAGCTTGAACATCCTGAGTAGAATCTTCGCTTTGGTCATGTCAGCGGTTCCCACTTCATGGATACGGTCCATGAGGTACTGGAGCACCATCCCAGAGAATGCAGGAGAAGTGGCTTCGCTGGCGAGGAAGAATTGAGGCAGGTGAAGCAAAGCCCCATGTTCAAACATGAGCTCATGAAGGTAAGGAATCTCGGAGTGAAACACCTCATGGAAAGTGGCCGTATCAATGCAGTGGAAGACAGTTCCAAAGCTCTCCAAAAGCTCTTTCTCTTCCCGCGACATAGGCGCCGTATACTGACTGGCAAGGAAATCGAAGGGGGAACTATATGTCACTTCCGGCGTGGGCTGATCGACGCCATAATATTTGAAGACACGCGCTCCCTCGTGGAACAACTTCTTGATAACCCGTACTTCCTCTGCATTATAGCCGTAAGAGACTTCCGGCCAATTAATCGGCACGTTGTTGGGGTCGATCTGGATATGTTCCGGGTTGCAGTTCTTGAGCTGATGAAAGATGTTCTTCAGTCCGTTGATGAGGTTCTTGAACAGAAAGATATTGTCCGAGACAGGGTCTCCTCCGCGGTCGCGAGGGTTAGAGGTCTTGATGGGCGAGGCCGAGAATATATCGATTTCATCCCAGTCTGGAGGGTTATCCTTGTCCGCGAGATATCTTTCGGAAGAAGGCTCGATATCTTTCTTGCCTGCCTTGTACGCCTTGGACACCTTGACGGCATTATCGAATTGATGATTAATCCAAGCAAATTTATCACCAATAGCATCTAAGATCATGATCAGAAAATAACGAGCCTCGCGCTTATCGTCTAGCTTTGCAATCCTTTCGGCCATGTTCAAAAGCAACTTAGCACTCATGGTTTGAAAGCTTGTTCCCGGGAAGTCATCGTGAAGATTCTTTGTGTACACTTCGACTGTTCGCCGAATTTGATCCCGAGTAAGGTGATCTCGCACATGGTGTATAAGATCTGCAAGCATGCTGTAGGCGAGTGGCCGCATTGTCTCGTACACAGTTAAACCATCGCCGATAAGGGTCCTCTCGTCAAGGAGTTCGTCGATCTTCTCCAGGAAGATCTTCCGGTAATTAAAATTGATAATGTGCCGGATGGCCACAAGAAGCTCCTTCCTGGCGCTGGACTTCTCCCTGGGGCAATCTTGCAGGAGTCGAACCACAACGGAAGGAAGCGTAGGGAGAAAATCTTGGAGCTGATGTGCATACATACGGAGCAGGTATGCGAGAAAGCTCATCGTCTTCACTTGCGCTGTGATGAATTCGCCAAAGGCAGCACGGTTTTTGATTTCCCTGCATACGCCTGTAAAGATTGTCCCTTGTGCTGCTGCCTCCGCATGCGCCCGCTCCTGCGGCTTCGCTTGAAGGAGAAGAATACTCTTAATTAAAGGCACGAACAGCTTCACATTGGCCGAGACGGAATTCCGATGGGTCTGGAAGATGGACACGACGATTATTGGGCACTCCGCCAAGACCTTGAATGACTGCATACCCTTGAGCAGGACATTGCTGGATTGTTGGTCTGGTCCGAGATCTGACACCGACGTGGCAGGCGAACTGGGCCGAGGGGACTGGAAGTTTTGTACTGAAGCACTCGGTGTTGACGGCATTCCGGACGGTGTAGCCTGGCTTGGTGTATCAAACGTATCACGAACAACCTGTTCCATCGTCTGAAACATCTCTTGTATGAGCTCCAGGAACGGCTGTACCCGGGCAGCTGTCGCATTTGCTTGGTTTCGCTCCAGATCCATGATCGTCTTCATGCAGAGAACCGCATTCTCCTCATTCTCAATTCGCACAAGATCCATGAGCAGGTCAACCATATCCGCAGCGTAGGGTTCGACATCGGGGGAAGCCATTGGCAATCGGTGTAGGGTTTCGAGGACGCAATTCCGTAATTTCTAGGACCGAAACACCGGTATGAGCTCCAGTTTCGCCAATCTCCCCAAATTGAGAGGAGAGAGTGCTGGAGCTAAGGCGACTTACCTGTTCGAATGACAAGTTTGTGAACACCGGCTCGCCCTTCAGAATATTCTTGAAAACTGGCCATAGCTTGGAAAGGAAAATCGGATAGCTTGCACCAGAGCATAAGGGCTCGATGTTGTCTCGTAGCTCGACCGCGACGTTCGCTCTGATTTTGATATCTATGTCGCAAACTGGTTAACACAGGTCGAATGACGCATATCACTGACAGGACTTGCGCCTCGAGTGAAACGGTCTCGTAGTTGGTCTAGACCGACACGCAGTGAGGTAGGAACTTACCAAGCTTATCGTCGCCCAGCTTGCTGGCGTAGATATCAATGCTTCGCTCCATGGCTGCGATTGATCCTGGACGAGAAGGGATTAATATGTCGAAAGGAATTGAATCGCTGCCAGGCCGCGAGGCCGGCTAATTATCGAAGAGCCAGAACAATCCGTTTCGCGTGTCCTTCTCACATGCGCGACATCGAGGGAGGAATCGTCTCTCTACTCGCTCGACGAAAACGCTAGCTAGAGTGAGCAAAAGTAACGCGGTCGTTAAGTCATTAAATTTCCCCGCTTAATTTTTGGGGTGATAATCAAAAGGAAGGTATTCGCTCCAAAAGAGGGGTATCAAGAAGTAGCGGAGGGGAGCGTAGGAGGGAAAGAAGCGTAGAGGACCTCACAGACTCATGCCTTGAGAACTACTGGAGCAGAAAGCTGTAGAGCAGAACGCGGGTATCGCAGAGACCCCGAAGGAAACACTAAGCCGAATTAGGAAATTCCGTATTATTATTTCCCCGTTCCGACTGGCGCGCGTCTAATGCGCTAGCTGCGTCACATAGCCTATCAAGACCAACGAGCGTGTGTCAGTGTGCCTGGCCCTGACTATTACACGTTCACGGCACGTGCATCAACAATTTGGAAGCATACGACAGTCCATCGAGTGACTGGAAGTCTTTATTTAAAAATTCAAAAAGATCAACCGACAACAAGGTCAATCGAGCGAAACGCCATTCGCACCCGTTTTCCAGACCCGAACAGAGTTCTAATAGTCCAAATCAAATGTCCGCTTGGTCATCGCAGGGGCTCTATAAGCCTCGCGCGCACTGTGAAGGATATTGAAAAAAGTCATGTACAAAAGAAAGAAGAGAGGATGAAAAGAGGAAAGCGACCAAGGCAGAAGGCTCGCATGGGTGAACGGCTTGAATCGAATGTCAAGCCAAACAAAGTCAAATACACTTTCATCGCAGCTCATAGTCGCTATGCCATCATTGCAGAAAAAAAATCTAACGGAGTAGTCATGTTACCAAACCGACCATCACTTGAGAGAGTTGCTTCGCGACAAAAACGTTACGGCGTTCGAACCAGCCGACCGTCGTCGATCTACACGCGGTCGAATCTCACTGCCGCTACCACTTCGTCGCCTTCGCACATAAGAACCGTCGAGAGAACCTCGGCGCCGTCTCTGGAGCACACGGACGTTTCAACGTTAGAATCACGCTTGCTAGACGCCGAAATGCGCAAAATCTTAGCAAAATATACAGAATGCGACAAAAATTAGAGTTGACGGTCCTCGATTAGGAGTGACAATCACATGCGGTAAACGCGAACACAAAACCAGTCAGAGTGGGCCGCTACTTACCGTAGTTGGTGCACCCTCTTTCCGCTCCTTGTTTGACGCAGAATCCTCCAGTTTCAGGGCGTTGAGACGATTCTGGTTATCCTGAGCAAGGGCATCAACCTCATCAACTTGCGCTGGCACATCTGCAGGGGGAGCAGGAGGCGGTAAGAGTCCGTTCTTCCTTTGCTTGGCTCGCTCCATGACCTTCTCCCAGCGCTCTTGCCGAGCTTGCTCACGCTGCTCAGCGCTGTTCTGCCGCTCGTTATATTCATGGGAACATTCGTCAAAAAGTTGAGGGTTGATTTCCATGAACATCTTCATGGCATTGTACACCATGCTGTGAATTGTCCTATGAGAAGGTAAGAATGTTTAGCGGATTTGGCACAAGAAGTACACCCAAGACCCTGATGATCAACTCACCTATTCCAATGGCCCTTGGAGTTCTCGTAAAGCGGCGCGAACATGATGGGAAGGATCGTCTCCACATTGTCACTGACCAAGTTGCAGAAATATTCATTGTTCCAGAAGTAGAGGGCGCGTTCCGCGACCTGGAAATGAGGACTTGCAACTGACTTGGCCAGTTGTTGAAAAAGAGGTACTTGAACCTTGGCGAATTCCGCTGGATCCATGACTTCGAAGATATCTTCCACTTCGTTAAGATACATGACCTCCTTGGTGCTATTCGTCTTAGGCCAGTAGCGTAGCAAGCCCAGAACGACCTGAAATCCACGTTATCAGAAGAGCTGGGCAGGGGGCACTGAAACGAACATGAGGCTCACCTCTTCAGTCAATGTAGAATCCTTTTCGAGGAATTGCACGATGCAATAAGCGAGTTGCGGGTGATACATGCTGAGACTCTTGACTTTGTGTAAGGGAAGCAGCACTCGGGTCAGAAAGAGCTTATGCTCCTCCTTCAGAGGCAAGGCAAATCCGTTGATGATAGACCCCAGAATTTCTAACAACTCGGCGATTCCGTTGAAGCGCTCTGTCTCGTACGTGAATTGGAAGAAAACGTTGTTGATAGATCGACGGATATAAGAGCGCAAATTCAGGAACTTTCCGTAGATCCGATGCAAAGTGGTCTTGAGAAAGTCCCGTTCCCGAGGGTCCTCCGAATCGAATAACTCCAATAACTGATGAGGATTAGTATTGCCCTACGTGGCTCTCAGGGGGGAAAGAAGGGCTATTGTACCTGGAGGACAAAGTGATGATCGATATATGCCTTGGCGATGTTGGTGTTGAAGTCTTGACTCTCGATAAATCTCAAGAAGAACTCATATACGACCTGGATATGCGGCCAGGCCACTTCCAAGACCGGCTCATCCTCTTCGGGATCAAAGGCCTCGCCTTGGGGGGTAACTGGGGGAGGGATGGGTCGAAAGAGGTTTTTGGCGAACATCTCGACGACTCGAGGGTACATTGGTTCGGTGATCACTGAACGGTTGTTCGCTACGTAGTCCAGGAGCTCGTGGAGCGCCAGTCTCTTGATCTCCTTGGACTTCATATCGGCTGTAGGATCATTGAAGTCGAAAATGATATTGCACTGGTCAATCTTCTGCATGAAAAGTTCTTGGCGCCGATTCGGTGGCACTTCGTGGAATCCAGGAAGCTTCTCCAACTCCCGTTGGCGCTGATCGGAGATATCGAACCGCGACGAATGCTGGCGCTTAGGAGTCCGAATCCCTTCGGACATATCCTTGGGTGTAGTCTGGAGGCGATCAAAGACATGAGATTTTCTCGGAGGAGCCAAGTCGCCAGGCATCGTCTCCGCGGCACCAGGGGGAGGGACATGCTACCGAGATGGAAAGTCAGCATTCATCGGTTGTTCCATTGACAATGTCATAGCGCGACCAATATCTCCGACGGACTTTGGAGCGTCGCCTAGGAAACTTACCGGTGGTGCGCTTGGGCTGATGATAACGCTAGGTGCAATCGGTTGCCCTTGCTTGGTCGGAGTCCCTGGTCCATTGTTCACAGGCTGTCCAGCGACGCCTGCACCATGTGGAATATAATGCTGGCCAGCGGGGTACACCCCCGCTTGCGCGGCATTTTCCGGTGACTTTCCCCTTATATCATTGACGGAGGTCGTAGACGAAGTCGGCGTACCGTGATTCGGGGACGCGGATTGCTGGGCCTGGTGGGCGGCAAGGGCGGCCTGATTCTGGGAGTCTTTTTTCTTCGAGGACTTATTCGCTTCTTTTGCCCTCGACAACTGCTCATGCTGAATAATTATGTTAGCCAGGAACTTGTGGTATCGCAGTCCTGGGGTGGTCGCCAGGGATCAAGGCGGGGAGGGGCGGCGATGGTTGAGCGAACTCACCACTCTCTGTCTGAAACCCTTCATTGTCAAGACTATGTAACCAGCCACATGTACTCGGTCGAGGTTCTCGATGCCAGTGCAGCAAGCTGCCGCACACTAGCAGGAGGCGTTTAAGTCGGGCAGCGCGGACGCAGTTCAAGGAGGAGCCACGGTGTGATTTGTTTATGTTCGGCCTGGAATGACCACATGAGCATATCCAACCACAACAGGAAGAAAGCGACGGTAATTATCAATCGAAATATTGCAAGATGTCAAGCCATTCAAGCTGGAGGATCGACGCCTTCAGACCCGAAAACCAAAAATAGGCAGTGGTGGGTTGAACAGATGACCCCAGAGTTGAGGATCAAAATGGGGGGGGAAGCGGTAGGTTAAGGAACAAGCGGACAATTGTAGCACCAGGGGCAAACAGAAACATTGAATCCAGTCACAGAAAACCATTGCTGCACAACTCACCTGTGTAGAGTATGTATTCCAGAATTTGACAATGCGGATATCGAGGCCGGGTGTGATTAGATCTTTCAGGTTTCTTCGGACGCGAACCCAGCGGATTTGGAACGATAGTCTGTCTAGTCAGGAGCAGCTAGATATCAGGTCGGTTTGGTCTGCTTGGGACGATCGGCTCCTTGTCGCTTAGCGGCTGGCTGGGAAGCGGGGTGCAAGAGCCCCAGAAATTAAGACAGACGATGCGGTCGCGATCGAGAATGAGATAATAAAAGTATTAAAATGAAGGAGAAGCTGTAATATAAAATTGCAGGAACGGGAATTGCAGAAGATTACTGTACGCTGAGTCGTATGCTGGGCTGGTGATTGTTGATCTTGTTGTTGTGGAGGCCCTTACGACGGGGATGAAACTGTCCTGTCACTGTGGCTGAGGAGCTGGCTGGTAGATAAATCTGAGGAAGTCCACACGACACACAAGACAGGAGCTTGCAGCTATCTAGGTAGTTGTCTATCTATCTACATACTGCCGAGAGCCGACTGCTTACACTGAATAGATCACATTCTAAATTAGAGATCAGTTGGTTGCTTAATCACACTCGACGGACAGAATCTCCTCTCAGTAAGGCCTGGCCTTGAGACAAGTCATGTGACTCGGCAATTTCCTATTCACCAGTAGAGACAAGATCCCAGGGTCGATATCTCAAGGTTAGGTTCAGTGGCACCAACTTCGTGTATCAATTGTCCAAGTAGGTTTCCCAGATGTCTAGTCTTACAAATTGAAAGACTAGTTCTACTGTGTGGAGTGGAGGGATTGCCGATTCCAATACACCACCAGTTCCCATTCGTAGACCGGTGGAAATATACATATCTCGGCTCTGCTTGGTCACATCTTCATGATTTATTTCAACGCCAACCAACATTTCGGCGACGACACAAAGGCATGATGGAGTACGAAAAGACCCCAGCCAGTCCAGCCAGTCCAGACAACATGATGGACCAACAAGGGACAAGGACAGCACCCTACTACTCCATCCCCGCTCGTCACATCGTCAGCGTCGAGCACCCGGCCATCATCAAGAACGTCGACAAGGCAATTGAAACTCTACAAGGCAACGCAGGCATCTCAAAGGTATTGTGCATCTCCGAAGTCATTTAAAAACATTGCTGACAGAATCAGATTCTGAACCCTCCAAAGGCCGATACCCGAGCCAAACTCTTTCTGCGGCCAGAGGATGCCATGTCTCGACCACTCCTGTCGACGAGCTCTGCTTCTAACAATATCCTGCTCAAAGTGACAGTTCCCAAGAGGACCGGCCGGAAACGCAAGAGGGGCTCGGATGAGCCGTTCTCTGGTGTTCCTGTCACGACTGTCAATGAACAGCCTCAGCGGAGAAGTGCGAAGCAGCTACTTCGCAGTCTGAGTGACAACGTGGGCAAGTATCAGGTTGAGCCTGTTGGGATGGTTAACCGGACGCATGTGTTTCGAGGTTTGTATTCCCCTCTTCATGTCAGCTATAGTTTATTGATGTGTTCTCCAGGCATGCCGGACTTTGTCTACTCGACCACCGGGAGCCCATTCACTAATCGGTTCCGGGAGCAGATTCTCTCTTTTGACTGTAAGCATTACGCTCCTCAATCGAGAGTATTGTGACTAACGATTGAGCAGATGATAAGATGAAACAGTTTGACATTGACATGAGCAAGGGTGCCACATCCAATATCGATATCATACCGCCCCCCTCCCTCAGCCATGGCGACGTCCCATTTACCTACATGTATGCCTTCTTCCACCACAGATCGATTAAACAACACTAACCCAGCCAAAGCTACCGTCAAAACCCCACCGTCCGACAATCAGTCGACACATCCGGCAACCTCACCACCATCAACACCTCCCAAGCCGCCAAAGTCCACACATATCTAATTCCCTTCGACGCACCCGTGCCCACCAAGCCGCGCGAGAACCTCGCACCCATCCACACTCTCGAGCCAACCCTACGAGAAACCATCGCCCTCGTCGAAGACCTCTTCAAAGAGCGCCCAGCCTGGACTCGCCGCGGCCTCCGCAACCACCTCAAAACCCCCGAACAGCGCTACGCCCTCCGCCACGCCGTCCCCTATGTAGGCTACATCTTCCGCTCGGGACCCTGGCGCGACGCCATCATCAAATTCGGCCACGACCCCCGCACCTCCCCTGCCTACCGCATCTACCAAACCGTCATGTTCCGCATCCTCTCCGGCACCTCGGAGCTCGCCCGCGACGCCGGCAGCGGCAGACGCCACACCATCCCGCGACCCAACGAGGTCCCCACGGGCCCCGACGCCTTCACCCCCTTACCCACCGACACACACCTCTTCACAGGCACCCCTCCCCTCCCACCAGACGGCCGCATGTGGATGTTCTGCGACATCACCGACCCCCTCCTACGCTCCATCCTCTTCCCCAACGAGCCCAACCCCCCACCGCCCGGCTTCCTCAGAGACACCTGCGAAATCGCCGTCGACGGCTGGTTCGGCAGCGGCACAATCGGCAAAGCCAGGACGGTCATGCGCGCCAAGGTGCAGAGCATGATGGAAGGCCGCGCCGCCGACGACCGCGACTTCGCGCGCGTCCTCGGCTTCCCCGACCACGTCGCGCCGGATAGCCCGCTCGCTGACTTCACGCTCGACCCCGAGGGCATCTCCTCGCGGGAGATGCAGCTTGCGACGGATATCCGGGCGTCCATCAAGGCCTCCTGGAAGGGTCAGCTTGATGCGGCGGGTGCGCGTGCGCGTGCGAACGCCGCTCCTTCGGTGGGAGGGGTTACCGTTGCTCCTGGTTCTGCGCGCGGAAAACGCGTGCAGTGGAGCGAGGACGTTGGCGAGGAGGAGCAGAGCGAGGGCGAGGAGGAAGCGCTGGAGGAGGCGGAGATGCTGGAGGCGCAGGTGGCGGCCGCGACGGAAGCGGTGGAGGCTGCTGCTACGGCGGCGGAGGAGGAGGAGGCAAATGATCTTCAGGAAGAGTCGGATGAGGGAGGGGATATGGATGTGGAGGGACCTTCAAAGCCATGAGCCGTCTCTCAGGGTCGCTTGTATCTAAATTTGATATACTGCATGTGACTCCGCAAGAAGCAGACATTACCAAGATCGTGATCGAGACGTAGATGTCTTCAGCATAATATTGGGCTTACAAGCTGAGCAGCTACGGTCAGGCGAGAAGCCAGCACACTAAGAGAACTGCTTACAAGAGTCAAGCACGAAGTGACTACAAGGAGGATTAAGATGTAAGGCCGTCATGACGGATCTAATTGCTGATTATAAAAAGGTGGGTATCCAAGTTCGAACAATTCCGAAAACAGGAACCATTTTCAACGCCATGCAAATGTGTCCAAACCCGCTAGTTCCAACGCCGGTGCCATCCAGACTATTATCGACAGGACAATGATTATCCAAACATTATATAATTAGGCCGTTGATGAGGAGAGCTCAGTGGGGTTGCTCTCTGATTCATCTGCATTGCTCTGGCTTTCCCAGATTTCGATTTCTGCCTCAGCAACAGTAGATTTTGTAGACGAGGCAGCTTTGGCGGGCTGAGTAGCTGCAAGGATCGAGGATATGGATGATAGACTTGACAGCCTTGTATGAGTGGGATGGGTAGGATTGCGTGGCAGGGGAGGTAGGGTGGTCTTCTTTTCCGAAGCGGTTTCATCCTCGTCGTAAACCACGGCATATGAAAAGGCATGGCAGACTTCGCCATAATAGTCGGCGGCATTGAGCTCACCGAGTGGAGAGCGAGGCTCATCCGTCATCTCGGTCTTTCTTGCAGAGGCGGCGGCAGTCCGAGACAGGTCAATTCCCAACTCGGCCGGGGGAATGTTCTCCTTGCCACGACTTGAGAGTTCCGCCTTGCCCTCGTCATCACTGATATCCAGCACGCAGGTGGAGTGCTGCATCAGGTTGGTCATTTCTTCCTGCTCCGAGTCCACGTAGATCTCGAAAGACCAGGACGCTGGAGTCCTAGGAGCGGGCTGGCTCTTGGGCTGCACATTGCCCAATACTGTCGCGATGGAGAAAGGCCGGGTAAGGCTCTTTCTGGCCGCATGTTCTGGACGACTCTTGTTGATGGTAGAGCGACGAGCAAATGCTTTGCAAGATTTGCCCTGAGGCGAACGGCCGACAGGCTTGAGAGCTGGAGTGGATTTAGGTTTCGAGAGGGGTGCCTTGAAGGTTGAGGAAGGCATGGGGGAAGTAATGTTCGATTTCACGACCGTCAGAGCCATACGAGACGTCTTCAATGGCTTGGGAGAGCATTTGCTGGGATCATGGTCTTCCTCGTCGCAGCCGCGCTTTCGTTTTGTTGACATGTTTAGAGTGGCCGGGTCGATATTCTCCGCATCAACCTCGGCCAAAGGCCTTCTTTTGGCAGTAGACGCACCTAAACGTGGAGCAGAGTGTTAGAGGATGTTGCCTATGTGGTCAAGGGCTAAGCGAAGACATACCGTTTTGCTGGTTCTTGATGTTCAATTTTGCCTTAAGCAAGGAGCGCATACGCGGCGCATCGAGGCTGGCAAAGGGCTGGCGCATTGTGGTCGGAGGAGTCATAGTGAGGGCCGCCATACTGAGACGGGGTGCAGAAACGAATCGCACCCGCTGAAGATCTTGCTGTAAAGCAAGAATGCTTTCTTTCAATATATACTAACCAGGTCCTATCTATTTTAACAGTCGAATCCGACCGAGGGAGACGGAGCTGTGAGCCTGTGGCTGCCTGGATTGTTTTGATTTCGCGGAAGTGGGGCAGCAAGGGATTGGCGGTCTAAGCTGATGATCCGGCTGATGGTAGTAGTAGTAGTAGTAGTAGTAGTAGTATCTAGTAGTAGTAGAAAGATAGATAGATAGATAGAGAGATCGTCTATCAATCAGAGAGGAAATAAGCGATGATTGGAGCAGGATTCGGTGTGGCTGCGACGGAGATATACGGCACGGTCTGTTTGATGATATGTACGATATGATACTGCTGTGGATGTTCACTGGGTGGAAGGGACGGAGGGATGGGAGAAGACCGTGTGGTGAGGATTAGGAGGATAAAAGAAAGAAATTAGCGATCAAGAACGAGGCAGATGAGGCAATGCACTGAAGATATAGATCGGTGAGGAAGTAAGAGGAGGCAAGGGCAAGCAGACAGGGCGAATTCCTGACGAAATTGGAGGGCAGGAATTGTTCTAAAGGGATTCTTCAACAGCAAGAATGAAAGATATTCAAGATATCCAGTGATGGATATCATCTCATACCTGGACGAGGACGAGGGATGCAAGCAAGTATTTGAGGGCGTGTCTGACAGACCTCCAACTCCACACTTGGACCGTGATCGTGATGGAGCGCGTCATGTTCGTGTTGGATATTCTTGATCATTAAGGTGGAAGTAGACGACGAGCTATGCAAGGCGCGCACCTTGTTATTATCAATTATTGAATCAGCTTGTCTATTGGACTCTCCAAGATCCCCCGACTGCAGACAATCCAATTATCCTTCGTCCTCTTCCATGCCTTGGTGGCTTCCCCTCACTTCCTCCCTCCATAGGCTCATCAAGTCGCGTCAACTCGTGTCTCTTCTGTTCCTCAATCTCATTTATGGTTCAACCCTTGATTGTCTTTGATCATCCGACAGTATACTTGCCTATCGCCTTTATCCTTCATGATGGCCCGCGATAGAGACTATTCCGTAGAGGCTGTCTAGTCAACATATAGATGACCAGTATGAGGTTCATCATTATAACAAAGTAGTCATCAATGACCAGATGAATAGATAGATAGATAGACTACTACTAATTCTAATAATACTCCCCTCCTAGGTAGTACTTGATAATAATGACTCCATCCCTTCGACGCGTCCCCTCTCACCAGGAATTAGACTAGACCTCCTCAGCTTCACCTTCCAAGGCTCAGGAAAGCCTGATCATGTCGCGTCTTAGTCTTACTCTCGCGCACTGTCATCATCCAGTTTCAGCCCCTTCCTTGAGCAATGCCTGCATGCATCGCCATGATTCGACGTCCACCGAGTGCTAGTCTTCTCTCCATACATGACTGTAGTCTAGTCTGCGACTGCTTATCTCGCAAACTGGGCGTCCTTGCTTCAGCCGTCTCTATTCAATCTATTGCTCAGCAGAAGCCACATGCTGACCGGTTGAGGATCCATGCTGATTTGTCAATGACACGGTCAGAGTGCAAGACCTAAAATTAAAGTCGAATCTTCGGGTCTTCTCAGCCAGTGGTTCCCTCTGCGCGCGAGAGACAATATGAAACGGACACGGACACGGACAACTCATCCCCAGCGGCTGCATAGAGACTATCATGATTTGAAAGCGTTATGAGACGCTAGGATAGTCTGTCTATTGCGGCAGTTTTAGTCGAGCTGGCAGAGTCGTACGCGCTGGAGAATTGCCGCCATTCATTGATCTTACGCATAGACGGTAGTGTGTAGGCTTAGAGTCAAGCATCTCCTCGTGCACACTGAAGAATGACGCTCATTTGTTCATTCCACAGCCATCTCATTCCATTTCTCGGGTCTACTGAGTTCTAGGAATACTTCTCTTAATGCCATTGCCCGCCACTGATCTTCGTTCCGTGACCTGTGGGCTGTCACCCGGCCTTATAGTCAGTCAATCGGTTTGCCCCATTCTTCACCGTGTCCTCGTGCAATGGTATGGTATGTACCTCTCGTATATCTACACGCCACTGTCGATCGTCTCGTTCACCATACCAAGCATCGTCATATCTCATCCGCCCAAGGAATGCTATCCATCGCTCCCTGTCGCTCTACGCATCGTGCTGCTGCGCGGGTCGCCAAACCCATCGCCTTGTCCATGACTTCTTGATACCGATATGCCTTCTCCTCTGCAGCTATGTCTTGCCCGGCTTTGCCATCCGCTCGTCGTGACTCGCGCCAGCGCGCCACTTCCACGGCATATGCACCGACAAAAGTATCCCCGGCCGCCGTGGTATCGAGCACCTTGCTGACCTTCGAGGCCGGAATCTGCCTGGTGAACCGATTGACCCCATCCGCAGGGCCAGACGTCCCCGCATCCGTCGCACTATACCAAACACCCTTGGACCCCAGCGTGATAAGCACATACGTCACGCCCAGCTGGTGGAAGTACCGCGCCACCTTCTCGTTCCCGCTCCCCCCCTCCACCCCGGGAACAACATTCAACAAATGCTCCTCAGCCGGACTCATCAGCTCAGCCTCAGTCTCGTTCATAATGATATGGTCGACAGCGGTGTACACTTCCTCGGGCAAACCACCCGGCGGCGCCGGCGCAGGGTTATACATGACATCCGGCCCAGCCTCGATCCCCTTCTTCCCCTGCGCTCGATTATTCGCCTTCCACGCCCGAATCTCCCGTAGAATGCCCACCACCGTCTCAACGGGGATCTCCCCCTGCATGACAATCACATCCGGCACCGGCGCCGCAAGCCCCATCCCCAGCACCTCGCTCGTCGCGCCCATCCCCACATAATTCGCCCCCGGCGAGAACAATATCCTGTTCTCCCCGCCCGCAGACGAGTCCACGATAATCACCGCGACCCCCGTGTACGCATCCTCAACCACCCGCACGCGCGACGTGTCAACACCCGACTTCTCCAGCGTGGGTTTCAGCAGCGCCTGGAAGTGTCCGTCCAGGGCGCCCACGGCGCCGACCATCTCGACTTTGATGTCGCTGTCGCTGACACTCTCGCTCTGGCTTTTGGTGCTGGTGCTGGTGCTGGTGCTGGACGGTTTCCGCCGCGACAGTCGCCCGCACGCGACGGCCTGGTTGGCGCCTTTTCCGCCGGCGCTGGTGAAATATGAGGATGCGGTGATTGTCTCGCCTGGCTCGGGGAAGCGAGGGGTTACAGACACCATGTCGGCGTTTAGGGAGCCGATGACTCGGATTGTAGGTGCCATGTTTGTAGTCGATTGTAAGAAGGCTTTGTTGTGCCGTAGGGCGGGGATGCGGGGTGACTGGTGAGGGTCGTGTAGACCGGCGGGTCTTGAGATGGTCAATTCGAGGCGTAGAGATTGATGAGAAGAATGTACTTACATTCTTGTTATTATTTGATACAGATTGTGTTGTGCTGAAAGTTGAAGTCTTGAAGAAGGTAAAATCGTGCCGAGACAGCAGCTCCGTCATCGTCGGGTTGCCGCGGTGGGGAGCGGGGACCCTGCGATGCTCCCCGCTGCACCCTCTCGATGCAACAGCAATCGTCGAAATGGATATACAGTCACACGCCAATTGTGTCAGAGGCTACAAATAACCAACTCTCGTTCACTCATGACGGGATATATTGATCTAACTAGTCATCAAAATCCATAGACCGAAATAAGATCAGCGCCGTACACCGTTTCAAACCCTCATACCCATGTATAGCAAGGTCAAATGTACTCCGTCCCTTCATTTAATACATAACCCTTCATGTGAAAATGAACCAGAGCATATACGCGTCTTCGCAACAACCCAATAGGAAACGGTTATACACCGTGCCGATAGACCTGTGATCCACCAGAGCGGATTTGGATCGTATCGCGTCTCTGCAGAACCACCAAGGCTCTGTTGAGAGCTTGCTCGGTGTAGCCTCTACCGTCCACGAATTCCCGTCTCAGAGTGGCCAGACTCGTACTCCAGCCAATGGGGAGACGGCGCTTCAGCTCATCCTCGATCTTGCCGACCTCCTCCATCAGCTCTTTGCTGCCCTGGCCTTCACCCTGTGTGACTGCATCCATTGTGGAAGCCAAGAAGAGGCGGATGGCTTCGTCGACATGCGCCTCCGTGGCAATCGGCGACAGGCTTAACTTGGCCAATGACTCGGTGATACGAACAATGGCTTCCAACTGACGCACGGTGATGGGAATGGAGGAACGGGTGTTAGCATCCATCTCTGCCCGATGGACTTGTTTCCGGATGGACACGAAGTGCGAGGAAAGCTTCTCCGCAGCTTCGGGCGAAAGACGGGGAGCACACCGGCTAGGTCTTGTTAGCTTGAGTCCTGTCTTGAAATGTGCAAGAGGAAATACCTTCGGCAGTAGCTGATGTAGCGTTTCATCTTCTCCAGAGGAATCTCGGCCTCCACTTGTTCCTCAATACCTCTGCCACCCATATGAACACCCATCACGTGTCGGGCAATGTTCTCGTCACGGGTGCGGTCATGGTCATCGCGAACGATGAAGATCATATCGAAACGTGAGAGAATAGTCGTTTGAAAGTCAATGTTCTCTCCAGGAGTCTTCAAGTCATCGTACCGACCAAAGATAGGGTTGGCAGCGGCCAGCACCGATGTTCGCGAATTAAGAATGGTCGTGATACCGGCTTTGGCGATCGAAATTGTTTGCTGCTCCATAGCTTCGTGGATGGCGACCCGGTCTTCGTCGCGCATCTTGTCGAACTCGTCGATACAGACAACACCTCCGTCAGCAAGCACCATAGCACCACCTTCCAGATAGAACTCGCGCGTCTGCTGGTCTCTCTGTACTGATGCGGTCAAACCAGCCGCCGACGAACCTTTACCGGATGTGTAGATAGCGATAGGGGATACTTTTTCAGTAAACTTCAGCAATTGCGACTTGGCAGTACCAGGGTCACCAAGGAGCAACACGTTGATGTCTCCACGAAGCTTCATCCCGTCGGGTAGAATCTTCTTCGAACCACCCATGAGCAGGCACACGATGGCCTTTTTGATGTCCATGTTACCCCAAATAGAGGGCGCAATGCTCCTGGCGAGAGCTTCGTACAGGTCCTCCCGGCGACTAAGCTCCAGAAACTCCTGCTCTTCTTCTTCTGTGAACATGGCATTGCCCTTTGCTGTATGATCCAGATCGGTGCTGATGCCAACCGCCCGCAGATATGGGTTGCGAATAGCCACAGCTCCGTCTTTCTTGCCTCCCTTGGCGTAAATAGAGAAAATACCCATCACTGTGCATCGAGATCCAGGTACCACTCGGTTGGCCAGGTATCGATCGGCCGAGATGAGAACGTGTCTGGGAAGTTCACCCACCGGCACCTGGTCGGGCGCTTCCTGAAGTTTGAGCACTTGCTGATCAACAAATTGGCATTTCTCGTGGGCGATCACATAAGGATCGAGGGGGCATTGCTCGCCGGGCTCTTCACCCGGTAGCTTTTCACGGCCACAGCGCCTGGGAAGCGTTAGACCAGAGAAACCGCCATCTACTCGGATGTTTTCGCTATGGTCGCAGGCCTTGCACCGAATGTGGACGACGGTGGCCTTGGATGATATTGTAGACGCGCCAATCACAATTCCTGGAATACGAACAAGGTGAGAGATATTGGTAGCGTTCAGGTCACGAATAGAGATGTGTGATGCGGACGAGTGAAGCAAGAGCTGGTGGGACGGAAGGACGATGTCTCTCTGAGATGGATAGACAATTCGCTGAGTGCATTGTTGGAGAGCTGCCTCGAACTAGAGCGGCACAAGATGGTTAGAGTCAGCCATTGGGAGTCTGAGGGCAATACTCACAAGGGGGATGATATCGGCAGGTTCGGTTGTGAGCTTGTGAGCGAGCTCCTCGTTGTACGATATTAAATGAGCAATATCAATGTCGCAGTAGTATTGCTTCACGAGAACATTCTGCCGCAGTTGATCACTGTACATTCGTTAGTCCTGCTCAAGCTCTCAATGTCTGCCTCGCAACATACCGATAAATAAATGCGTTGTCAAGTTGGAACTCCAATACAAACTCGCGCAACCTTGCTTGAATTTGTGTGCGGGATTCTTCTGCGCCATCTGTGCTGGGAGCGAGAACGCTCAAGGTATATGGGGTACGTCTGTCCATATCGAAGACAGCGATGAAGGCTGATGGGAAGGGGGAGAATTGTGTGGATGATGGAGCACCTCTCTATCAAGGAGAGATGCGGACAACTTTTGCACTGTTGAAACACGAATGCAACGCGTCGCGTCTGACCACGCGTTAATTGATTTTGGCCTCAGGCAGCAGCGGCTCTTGCCTGGCTGTTTACGGCGGCACCGGGAAAATGTTCATCCCGATACCCAAAATAGGCCTAGGTGCCGCGGCCTCGGGGCCTGGCGCCTTACCCGATCAGGATGCGCTGTCATGATCCCAAAGAATGAAAGCCCCGTATCATTGCTTGGAGGTATCTGGGTGACGTTGCGGTCTAATTTCCTTGTCTTTGTTCCTGAAATTGGTCTCTTTCGTCCTATTGACAGGCGGCTTCGCAGTTGGAAGATTGTTGGTGAAGAAACTGCTGCTCTGTCACTTCTGGAACGATTTGAACAGCTGTCTCCGTGTCATGTTAGATAGCGTCGCTCTCCAACTTCTGGCCGCCGGAGTCGGTCATTAGGCCTCTACGCAATGTCCTCTATGAGCCCACGCAAATCGATCGATAGCTTGGCCTCGGGTACATCCACGCCCTCGATTTCTCAATTCTCGCTCAGTCAGATCGAATCTCCCCGTGTTCCGCCCCAGAAGTACCCTTTGCGAAGAGGATCAACTGCCAGCTCCATAGCTAGCATTGGAGGGGTGCTTGATCCATCCCAACACCATGGGTCAATCGCGGAGTCAGGACAAAATGGTGCGTTAGCTCTAGTATCTCATAGTCTTCCTGCCACTAATCAATGCGTTGTGCAGCAATTTCCACCCTTCTTCAGCCCCCGATCGTCCGCACAGGTCTTGTTCCGCATACCGCCGTAGCGTCCACCGGTTACAAGCCGCCCAGCACACGAGACATCCCTCCGGTCACACTGACAAATATTCCCCATGTTGACTCCAAAGCCTTTCAGCCCTACCTGTCGCAGGTTGGGTCACTATACGAGGTGTTTCAGCAGGCAAAAGAGGGTACAGCCGATCAGGATGCTCAACTGGCTCGGGATGGCAAGACTGCTCCGAGACCGGACGAGCAGGGCTCTCTGATGCCCATACCTGTTGAGAGACGAGCCTCCGTGCTGTCGACGAGTTCCAGAGCAACATCGCCTTTCGATCCACGGGGCAGAAGGCGGCCATCGGGTGGTCGAGGTCGCGGCCAGGGCATCACTCCGCTGTCTGTAATTCCACCGGTCTATTTCGATGATGACTTTCACCTTGAAAACCCTCGGACTTTCGACGTGGTATCTGAGAAGTCGGAAGTTGTGAGACCCCCCAAGCTGCCAGGAAAGGACGGCCAAGAGGCCAATGAATCGGCCGAAACAGCAAATACTGGGAGAAAAGCGCTTGCCACAAATGCGATCCTACAGGAAAAGCTCTCGTGGTACATGGATACTGTCGAGGTCCACCTCATCTCTTCCATCTCGACTGCGTCTAAATCTTTCTTTACCGCGTTGGGCTCCCTGCGTGAGTTACATTCAGAGGCAGCCGATTCGGTCAAAAGGATACAAATTCTACGGAAAGATCTCCAGAAGATTGACCGTGAGATGGCATTGGGTGGCTTGAAAATTGTCAATCTTCGACGCCGCAGGGAGAATGTGCGAATGCTCGCGGACGCGGTATCCCAGCTGCGAGATGTGGTTCAGTCGGTTGCCCGATGCGAGGAATTAGTTGAGAACGGGCAGATCGAGGAAGCTGCAGACGGTCTTGAAGAAGTGGAGCGGTTGATGGCTGGGGAGCAAACCACCAATAGGGGCGAGGATGGTGCATCTCAGGAACGACCCAGGAAGCCGATTGACTTGCGGAGACTTAAGGCCCTTGAAGGTGCTTCCGATGACCTTGCGCAACTGAGGTACCGGATAGGCATGGGATACGAGAACCGGTTCTTGAACGATCTACTCGGGGACTTGCGCCAACACATTGAGAATGTGCCGTCGGATGTGACACTACAACGCTGGGGCTCCTCGTTCCAACGACAACGCGGAGCGCAGCGCTCGGGTGCCTCGTCATCTCCCGCTTATATGAAGTTTGACGAAGATGTGAGATCACGACTCCATACAAATCTGATTGGACTCGCCCGTGCGCAATACACGACGCCAGCAGCGACTTCGTTCAAGACAGCGGTTCTTCGGGAGATGAAGGGCTTGATTCGTAAACACATGCCTAGCTCCAGCGATGATGACAGTGAGTCGGTGGTGTCAGTCTCTACGCACAGGTCCCAACAACTTAGCCAACAAGAGAAATCATCGATACTGGCTCGCAACCTGCGCGCTCTGGACGCAGAGGATGCCTACAATATGCTTACTCGAGTCTACACCGGCATCAGCGAGTCCTTGCGGCGACTTAGCGTCCAAGTCAAAGTCGTTCTCGACATCGCCAGTGGGCTTGAAAATCCCGCGACTGCTGGCCTCAGTTCACCTCCTCGAAGTCCCGACCCACAGAGTATGGCCAACCCTATGGGTTCTCGGCTGCCAGCGACAATTCAAGCGCAGGACGAAATCTTGCAGGTTCTGGACATGTCCAGCCTTCTTGGACAGGCTGTTGATATTGCGCAGTCACAAATTACCAAGGTATTGAAGGTCCGGTCGGAACAGACATCTCAATTGCCCAAGGAGGAGTTTCTCCGCTACTTCACGCTGAATCGACTTTTCGCCGACGAATGCGAGACTATTTCTGGGAGAAGCGGCACAGCCCTGAAGACTGTTGTCGGCAACCAGATCCGCGACTACATTAACAGATTTGGGGAGAACCAGCGGCACCGTCTCGTGGACGTGATGGACTCAGACCGATGGGACGCGCGCGATTTTGGCGAGACTGAGACTGCCATTCTCACCAATATTCTCGATGCAAGCACCAAGGATGTTGAAGCATGGTTAGCCGTCTCTAGGATCTGGTCGCCGCAGGAATTGCAGAACGAGAATGCGGGAACAGGGTCTGCTGCTACCAATGGCACAGGCAAGGACAAGGTGCGCAGTGCTGTGATTGACGAGCAGAAATATATCCTTCCCGAATGCGCGGTGGCAATGATGAAGAGCATTGAGGAGTTTCAGTTTCTTATGGCCAATATTCCAAGTATGATGCAGGATATAGCCTCTGGTCTGTTGGAGTCGTTGAAGTTATTCAATTCTCGATCCTCGCAGCTCATTCTGGGTGCTGGGGCTACGAGGAGCGCGGGGTTGAAAAATATTACCACAAAACATCTCGCTCTTTCCTCGCAAGCTCTGAGCTTTATCATCGCCTTAGTCCCTTACATACGGGAATTTGTGCGACGGCAAGCCCCGTCGAGCCCCCTGATGGGCGAATTCGACAAGGTCAAGCGGCTGTACCAGGAACACCAGTCTGGGATCCACGAGAAACTCGTCGACATCATGAGCGGCCGGTCATCTGTGCACGTCAACGCAATGAAGAAGATCGACTGGGACGCCGCGGCAGGAAATAATGTCAACCCGTACATGGAGACCTTGACGAAGGAAACGGGAACATTGCACCGGGTTCTGAGCAAGCATCTGCCGGACACGACCGTCATGATGATCATGGAACCCGTCTTCAGAAGCTACCGCGATCAATGGACCAGAGCTTTTGACGAGGCCACCGTCCGCACAGAAGCCGGCAAACAGAGGTACGTGCCTTCGTCTGATTTTCTGTCGATCTGTCTAACCATTCTCAGGATGCACCGGGATGCAGAATATTTCCAGACCAAGCTAAGCAAGATCGACGGCTTCGGAGACTTGGGCCAGCGTCTGCTTGAGTTGGTCCAGGGCAAGGGTACTTCGTCGCCGGACGAGAAGCCAGCAGCATCAACCGAGTCGCCGAAGGAATCGCCCCGCGAAACCAGCGAAGAGAGCTCGAGGAGTTCTTAGCTGCATCGCATGGCATGGCAACTTACTGTCCGGCAGCACCGCTAATCATTGACATGTCATAATAGTAATAGAGGTGTAAGGTATGCAGTGTTAAGACTTGTATATAAGTGACGTTACTACCATACCCTTCCACTACATTCAACGGAAAATCATCCATGATTTCATATCATCTCATTTCATCAAATGGATTGCAATGTATATTTTACAGTCGTACCATAACCGAAGAAGCGGAAACCCATCGCTCCAATGCATCCGGCCCAAACACACCGCGCAGACCCAGACCCAGCCCCAGACCATCAACTCCAGCAGCAAAACCCGCATCGGCCAGCCCATGCCGGTGCTCGTGCTCGTGCTCGTGCTAATGCAAATCAAATCTAACCTCACGGCATTTTCCTATCCGACTCCGGACCATCAGCCTTGTGCGCCCCAAGACCCTTGTGCTCGCCCAGGCCGCGAGGGTCATGCCCGCCCTTGCCGCTCGAGTGGCCGGGCGCACCGCCGCCGCTGTGCATGCCGCCCTCAGGGACGTCGGGCATAGGAGCTGTGCGGTCGGCGCGCGCGAGGTGGTCGTTCTGCTGCTGTTAGTATCCATATCCATACCTCTTAATCATAGTGAGATTGGGCGCGGGGATGGGGTGGCGTACACCAGAGCCAGTGCCGTGGACCTTTGTCTCGCCGGCCTCGATGGCGTTGTCGGACTGGGGGATGCCGTTGTCGTATTCTGCTCCGCGAGGCATGGTGTCTAGTTGTGTGTTTGGCTTTCTTCAAAGGTAGGTAGATTGACCTGGAAGGGGGTTAGCTGGATTCGAATTAGGTGGTTGCGTTTGCGTGGATGATTCGTACAGGATAGTTGGTGTAGAGATTGATGGAGTAGCTTGTTGTCTAAGGAATTGGGATTCGAATTGAGGTGATAGATGATAGCAGCAGCAAGGAAGAACGTTTCGCTCTATATAGCTACTTCTGAGGTGATAGAATATGGTGAAGACGATACTGACAGCATCATGAGGTCATTGTGGAGCGAGGGCCAGAGCGAATGACTTCATCTGCGCCGGTCAACGATGACAACAACGTGGACCGTCTGAAGAGTCTCATACCTTTACGATATTTGGGAGATTTAGAGGGAAGATTTGGCGGATAGGCACGCGAGCCGTATGGAATTGATTGTCTACCAACAAGATGACTTTGAAGCTTTATGTGTACCTGAACCTTCCGGCCAATATTACCCCATCAACTGGCGACTGCGAGAAAGATACCTCAGTCATAGTTGTGCCTGACAGTTCATGCTTGCTGCAGATAAGAACAGACAACTGGTGAGCAGCTGAGGATGCGTTCCTTGACTTGGCGGCGAGATATGCACGAGGAGGGATAATGCAGGAAGGGGCATAATATTTACAACCGTCATCCATTCACCCACAAATCATGTAGATACCTACCACCTTCAGATACAACCTACAAATAATACCTTAGTTGCGTGAAAAGCCAAAAAATGGGCTCAATGAAAGCCATCATCCTGCACACCCCCGGCCCCCCAGACAATCTCAAACTCACTCACTACTCAATCCCAACCCCCCAACCAGGTGAACTCCGCATCAGAATCAAAGCCTTCGGCCTCAACCGCTGCGACCTTCTCACCCGGCGAGGCCACGGCCACCACCCCATCGCCTACCCCCGAATCCCCGGCATCGAAGCCGTGGGCATCGTCGACGCAGCCCCGGGCCTAGAACAGGTCTTCCCGCCGGGTAGCACCGTAGCGACCGCCATGGGCGGGATGGGGACCGTTTTTGATGGGGGATACGCCGAGTACACGTGCGTTCCGGCCGGACAGACACAGCTCCTCCGACCAAAGACGACTCTGCCGTGGGAGATTCTCGGTGCGATCCCGGTGATGGTGTCGACGGCGTGGGGGGCGCTGATTCGGTCGCTGGGGCTTAGGGCCCGGGATCGGTTGTTGATACGTGGGGGTACGAGCTCTGTGGGGCTAGCGGCTGCGGCGATTGCGAAGGTGCACGGGGCGTATGTGGCCAGTACGACGAGGAAGAAGGAGCGGGAGATGATGTTGCTTGAGAATGGGGCGGATCGGGTCTGGATTGATGATGGGGCGGTTGCGGAGCAGATCCGGGCTGCTGGCGAGGGGGATTACTATGATAAAGTGCTTGAGCTGGTGGGTGAAGCTACTCTGGCTGATTCGCTGCGGTGTGTGAAGAAAGGTGGTATTGTATCTCTGGTTGGCATGTTGAGTGAGAATGGGGATCTGGAGAAGTTGGATCTGATGGAGTTGATCCCCTCTGGGATCAAGCTGACGGTGTACCGGGGGACGTCTGAGGATTTCATGAGCACGCCGCTGGATGCGATACTGAGGCTGGTTGAGCAGGGAAGTTTGCAATTCAAGATAGGACGGGTGTTGCGGATGGAACAGATTGTGGAGGCTCATCGGTGTATGGGGGAGAATGAAGCGGAAGGGAAGATTGTGATTCTCCCTTGAGGTAGACGGTGCACAGCTCTCCTTTCTTCTACTTGCTTATAGACGGATTCTAGCATAACAGGGATAGACGCGATGAAATAGAAGCACTTAGACACCTGATTTTTAATGCCTGCAAGACTCCAGCGCATGCCTGGAGACTGGAGCAGCCCGAGTCAGACGACGGGAGAACGGTGAGGGAAGAAGGTAATATCAATTGACACGTTTGCTCAACAAAGACATTACATCTCTGCCAGACGTGTTTATTAATCGCGTAGGAAGGGCACAAAGCTGATACTAGCGAATGATACCTCAAGTGACAGCTTGATCAGCAGAGAAGTTGGCCATTTTGCTAACTGGCGGGACGGCTAAACATCCATTCGTTTGGCTCGTTTCCTCCAGAATGCCAATATTCCATTTCTGCTGGCCTCGCGGCCACCAGGTATGCCAGCGGTGACACTCGACTTGGCTCGACAAATCCACATGGGAGCGACCATTCCGGTATCAGTTGTGGAAGGCGAAAGTATATCGCGATCTATCTCATGGAGCCGTTGGTACCTGAGCCATGGATTGAGTTCATCGAGTACGCGCGCGGGAAGCACGCGGTTGCGAGGTATGTCTTGGTCGCTGGTACAGGCATGGGCATGGCCTGACAGCATTTTCTCAATAACAAGATCGATTACTGTGTCCTGCGCAAGTCGGTTCATAGGTAAGCGCTCTATCTCGTTGCTTTTCGTCATTGTGGCATCAGAGAACCTCTCAGAAGAGGCCCCATGTGCAGTGATTCGCGACCGGAGCAAGATCTATACAGATTGCGGCAGTCGCCTTTCGAGCCGTGACAGATCCCCAATCACACAATTGTGATCACCCAGTCTGGGACCAGAGCTTCTCACTTATGATCAGATAGCGCAGAAGCTGACTAGTCTTGAGCCGACGGGTCGGACATGTCAAGCTGACAGGAGACGAGCGGTACGAAGAGTTGGTCAAGGCTGGCGTCTCATGCTACTATTCCCGATTTTTGAGTAACCTCGAGACCGCGGCATCCACTGGGTTTGAGACTGGATTGAGCAACACAAATCAGTACCTTATGCCTTTAGGGTTAGAATAGATAGAATAGAACCATTAGGTCACTTTCATGAAGCTATCCACGGTACTATCCTCTAGAGAGGGCTAAAAGATGTCAAAACCTGATTGGCAGAAGCAAGTCACATGCTGGGATTCCTGACGGGCGGGTCATGACATCATAACCCAGCAGCTTTCCCCAGATCTGCTGCTGCTCACTGTCGGGCGGGGATTATGAGACCATACAGAGTTACAGACTACAGAACACATAAGCATTATCAATCAATGACATGGCCTCTGTCAATTATCAAGTTCTCGTTGGATGTACCTTAGTCTCTGGACTGGCGGGAATTCGAATGACGGACAATTGATGTAGGACGCGAGACTCTGTTGCTCCGAGGTGGTACCTCTTCAGAGCTCCAGGACTGCCATACTACACAAAATGAGAGCACAGAGCTTCAATTGCACACTGAGAGCATACAATAGAGTACTCAATTATGGGAACAGAAAACAAAAGTACAGTAGTAGAAAAATCAGAGGAACAGTGGTTGCACGGACACCGATCCCTGGGCTTGGGCAAGGTTGGCCGAGCTAAGGCCTGGAAAATGGTACTCCGTAGCGTAGACTAGGTAGTGCAGCACTCTTCCTTGGTCCAGCTGCGCTCCCCCCAAACACTCTGAGCAAGTAGAACAAGTCAGCACTTTAAAAAGGAGGCGAAACTAGGGAGAGCACAAATTTTCTTGCGTCAGATAAATTACTTACTGGCATTCCAAGTTTTATAATTCTATCGCTTCACGATTATTTTGAATTCCCTTCAAAATCTCTTCTTCCTCTTCTCCTGCGGCCTCAGACCCTCGGGTACCTGAGACAAGACAACCTCACCCGCAGCCGAATCTGGACAAACGCAGAACCAACCTCCTCCCACACTAATCCCCGCCACTCGGACCCCCGCACGGTCGAAGCCTTTTCTCTTGGAGAGGAGAGATAGGTAGACGGGAGACGAAAAGCTACAGGTTCGTGCTTTTCCCTTTCTTCTCCTCAACGCCGACCTTTTCCGCTTTGTTCCTTTCGACACCAGCTTGATTGTGCCTCGTACTGGTCAGCTCTGCCTTGGAGTTTGCTTCAATTCTTCCTTTTTGATTTTGGTTCTTACTATATTGCATACTCTACAGCTTCTAATCAGCAATTCAAGGCATCACAATGGACAGCGGGGAAACCGGTCCCGATCCTCCAAAGAGAGATGTGCGCAACCACATCCTCTTTGAGATTGCTACCGAAGTCGCCAACCGAGTCGGTGGTATTTACTCCGTGCTGAAATCCAAAGCTCCGGTCACTACGGCTGAATATGGCGATCGATACACCCTGATCGGCCCTCTGAACCGGGCCTCTGCAGCCGTGGAGGTGGAGGAGCTGACTCCCTCGAACCCCCGCATGGTGGAAACCATGAACTCCATGAAGGAGCGTGGCATTGACATGGTATATGGTCGTTGGCTGATTGAGGGTGCTCCCCGTGTTCTCCTCATCGATACAGGAACTGGGTACAAGTACCTGGATGAGTGGAAGGGCGACCTCTGGAATCTAGCCGGTATTCCGTCTCCGGCGTCGGATTCGGAGACCAATGAGGCCATTGTCTTTGGTTACCTGGTGGCATGGTTTTTGGGAGAAGTACGTGCGCTTTATGGACATTGACCGCAGACTGAACGCGAAAGCGACGATGCTAACCGATGGCCTCAGTTTATCGCTCACGAACGCCGACGTGCAGTAGTCGCTCATTTCCACGAATGGCTTGCCGGCGTTGCCCTTCCTCTGACCAAGAAGAGGCACATGGATTTGACCACTATCTTCACCACCCACGCAACATTGCTTGGTCGGTATCTTTGCGCTGGATCCGTCGACTTCTACAACAACCTACAATATTTCGATGTGGACGCCGAGGCTGGCAAGAGAGGCATCTATCATAGGTACTGCATTGAGAGAGCCGCCGCGCACAGCGCAGACGTCTTCACTACGGTCTCACACATCACTGCATTTGAGAGTGAGCATCTGCTCAAGCGCAAACCGGACGGGGTGCTTCCCAACGGATTGAACGTCAAGAAATTCGCAGCAGTGCATGAGTTCCAAAACTTGCACTCCCAGTCCAAAGAGAAGATCAACGACTTCGTCCGCGGTCACTTCTATGGCTGCAATGACTTTGACCTGGACAACACACTCTACGTCTTCACGGCAGGTCGATATGAATTCCGGAACAAGGGGGTGGATATGTTCATCGAGGGCCTGGCTCGTCTCAATCATCGCCTCAAAGCTAGCGGGTCCAAAACGACCGTTGTGGCCTTTATCATCATGCCCGCGCAGACATCGTCGCTGACCGTCGAGGCCCTCAAGGGTCAAGCTGTCGTCAAGTCCTTGCGAGACACGATCGAGATGATCGAAAAGGGTATCGGAAAACGAATGTACGAGCGTTGTCTAGCCTGGAAGGAAGGCGACAACATGCCTGACGAGAAGGACCTGATTACAAGCCAAGACCGTGTGCTGCTGCGTCGGAGACTCTTCGCCATGAAGCGACACGGATTGCCTCCAATTGTGACGCACAACATGGTCAACGACAATGAAGACCCGATTCTCAACCAGATTCGTCGGGTCCAGCTTTTCAACTACCCGACGGACCGCGTCAAGGTCATCTTCCATCCGGAGTTCCTGAACTCCTCCAACCCTGTTCTGCCTCTGGATTACGACGACTTTGTCCGCGGTACGCATCTGGGAGTCTTCCCATCGTACTACGAACCTTGGGGCTACACACCTGCAGAATGTACCGTGATGGGCGTTCCAAGCATCACCACCAACTTGTCCGGTTTCGGCTGCTACATGGAGGAATTGATTGAAAACTCCTCCGACTATGGCATCTACATTGTGGACCGTCGCATGAAGGGCGTTGATGACTCGGTCAACCAGCTGACTGATTTCATGTTCAACTTCACCCAGAAGAGCCGGCGACAGCGCATTAACCAAAGGAACCGCACGGAACGTTTGAGTGACTTACTTGATTGGAAGCGTATGGGTCTGGAATATGTCAAAGCCAGACAGCTGGCTCTAAGAAGAGGTCAGCAAACTCATTGTCCCAGCCGTTTACTTGATGCTGACTCCATATACAGCCTACCCTTCGTCCTTCGATGGTACCGAAGACTATTTCGATGTTATTGGAGGAACAGAGCAGAAGCTTTCACGTCCATTGTCAGTGCCGGGTTCTCCTCGGGATCGATCTGGAGTGATGACTCCGGGTGATTTTGCTTCCATCCAGGAAGTCAAGGAGGGCCTGAGCACTGAGGACTATATCGCTTGGCGTTTACCGTAAGTCTACACCTAAATCCGGACAATGAGAACATCACTGACGAGACATAGTGGTACTAGCGAAGAGGAAGAGCCTGATGATCATTACTTCCCTCTCACTCTACGGACGAAGAAGTCTTCGGACCGACCTTCCTCGCCGCTGGATAGCATCCCCCTCAACGGTGGCCGCTGATCCGATGATGGACGGGTGATTACCATGGATCCACAACTCGAAGTGACCGGAGCAGGATCAAGTCACCGGCAGATTGGAGAGCTACTGTTACCCCACTGCGTCGATTTGCATTTTTCATTTTCATTTTTCATTGTTTCTCATTCTGCATCAAACCTGCATGTCCTCTTTTCTTGTTCTCTGGATCATCATTTCAACTACGTGCTATAGTTTTTTGGAGATATCTGACACGGTCTTAATTTGACACGACTCATTGAGATCTTGCGTCAATCCGATCACGATCACCTAATGATTGAGGGTTGTGCTACTATATCTGCATCTGTTCATCCGTGTCATTGTTGTTATTGACTGAATTATTTTCATTTATGCCTTACCCTCTACATAGCGTGCTGTTTCATTGTTTACCCTCCTGAATCTCATTGTGGTAAATTCTATGTCAACAGAGATGAGGACTTATCTCGAGAGAATGCATGTATGTCTGGTCTCTACTGTAGTTAAGTATCTATTAGCAATGACTGATAATCGACTATTTGAGCAGTGACATGAGCATGAATCATGGGATTTGAAAGGATAGTGGGCTGCCCATGTTTGTCTGCATCCAAGCATTCCCTGGAAAACATTGAGTCATCATTCGCATGGTCTGTCCGGCAATTATCGGCATGGAGAGGGGCCACGATCATAGGTAGTGATGTGATGAGAAGGTAATACTGCACTAAAGCCAATCAAAGCAGTCAATTGTTTTCGTAGCCCACAGTGGATAGCAAGCTCGAACCTAGGTCCTAGGGCCCTGGCCGATAATAACGATTAAGCTTGGAGTTTACTCCGGTGAAGACTGCTCTGGAGTCTGGATGCCTGGCAGCCTGAGGTGATGGTGGGGTCAACGGCCTTCCCCCCTCCGGCCTACTATTTCTACCCCCTCCTCCTGCTCTTCTCCATCTGCTTATTGTTTCTCTACTCTACTCTATCTTCCCTTCATCCGTGTCGATTCATCGATAGAAAACTTCTGCCATCCCTCTGGTAGGACTCACCATGGGGCCGCGCAGTCAGCATGACCCTCGGGGTCTTTTCGCTAGGGGTTGATATGGGTCAAGGTATCGTACATTGTATAATAACAGTCACTGCTCGCGCATGACAGGTGTTCGATCTGGGTTTCTGTCTGAATACTGGTGCTCTCGTTATTCAGTATGTTCAGCCGGTCTCTGGTCATTTTGACCCGGACCTCGCATACCGATTGATGGTCCCAGCTCCAGACAGAAACCCGGTCGTTCTGAGATTATACTGTCATAACTTGATCTAGATAATACTAGCGAAAGGACATGCGTGGCACTGATTGTCCCCTTACCCCCTTTATGAAAGATGAGGGGGTTGTTGCCTCTCTGTTTGCTGACTGCTTCTAGAACAATTGCAATTGCCGTCCACGTGAATCTGTGTCAAGATGTCTACTGACAAGATCACCTTTTTGACCAACTGGTACGGCTTTGCAGTTGTTCTGCTACCGATCTCTGTTTGGTGTTTTGTGTTCTGAAGACCAGCTTGCTAAGTGGTCTGTCTTGTGTAGGCACGCTACGCCCTACCATGCCCCTCTGTACCTTGCCCAGAGTAAGGGCTTCTTCAAGGAAGAGGGCCTCAAGGTTGCTCTTTTGGAGCCTAATGACCCCTCCGATGTGACCGAGATCATCGGCAGCGGCAAGGTCGACATGGGCTTCAAGGCTATGATTCATACCCTGGCTGTAGGTGGCTGTTTGTGATCGTTGATGGGTTGATGCTCACTGTCACCTAGGCTAAAGCTCGTAACTTTCCCGTCACCTCGATCGGCTCTCTGCTCGACGAGCCTTTCACTGGTGTTGTTTACCTCAAGGATAGCGGAATCACCGAGGACTTCCGCTCCCTGAAGGGCAAGAGAATCGGCTATGTTGGAGAGTTTGGCAAGGTTTGTTGCACTTCTTCTCTGAAAGCAGGACGTGTACTCACGGAGAAATAGATCCAAATCGATGAGCTCACCAAGTACTACGGCATGACCGCCGACGACTACACTGCCGTCCGCTGCGGCATGAACGTCACCAAGGCCATCATCCGCGGTGACATTGACGCCGGCATCGGTCTCGAGAACGTGCAGATGGTCGAGCTGGCCGAGTGGCTTGCCTCCCAGAACCGTCCCCGCGATGACGTCCAGATGCTCCGCATCGACCAACTCGCCGAGCTAGGCTGCTGCTGCTTCTGCTCCATCCTCTACATCGCCAACGACGCCTTCCTGGCCGCCAACCCAGACAAGGTGCAGAAGTTCATGCGCGCCGTCAAGCGCGCGACCGACTACGTCCTCGCGGAGCCCGCCAAGGCCTACGAGGAGTACATCGATGTCAAGCCCATCATGGGAACCCCCGTGAACCGCAAGATCTACGAGCGCTCCTTTGCTTACTTCAGCCGCGATCTGAAGAACGTCCAGCGCGACTGGACCAAGGTCACCAACTACGGAAAGCGTCTGGGCATCCTCGACGCTGGCTTTGAGCCCAACTACACCAACAAGTACCTCTCCTGGGACCTGGATGAGGACTCGACCGACCCTCTTGGCGACCAGAAACGCATGGCTGAGCTGCAGAAGCAGGTCGCCGTTGAGGGCGGTTTCAAGCGCCTTCAGGTGTCTGCTACTGCTTAGGGTCTACTCTCTCCCTACTCTGCTTAGTATGAGTTGATATTGGACCAACGTTCTTTATGGTCCAGATAGCCTAGTCACTCGCTCATTAGTCTCGCTGTAGGCAACCAATGAATCTGAAATCATCAATTCAATTGGACAAGCCGTATAAGATTTCTAGGTCCGATAGCTAATTTGGTCGTTGAGTGGAGATCGATAGACTCGGATAAGAAGGCGAGCTTGATAACCACTCAGAAAATCCGTAATGAGAAGTATCATAGGGGCAGCAGCTTGCTGCCCTGGAGATGGTTGAGATGGTTGGATTCCCTAGCTAGGAAGCCGAACTGTGCGCGGAATAGGGGTGAGCTCGCTAAGCTGTGGGCTGACTAACCGTAGGGGTCAGGTGACCCTATGACACGGCCCCCTCAGCACACAGCGCGGTGAGGTCTATCTAACTTCCTAAATAGGTAATATACATATATTGTCAGGTGGTTTGACCCCTAAATTTAACTCTTATAAGCATTCTTTGCTTCCTTTATTCTAATCAGTATATTCCTTTGCTTGAATTCCCCCCTGCCTAGTCAATCCCTCGCTCTGGCATCTGGATCTATTAATTACATCTGGTGTATCAGGTCTTCGCTCTGGCATCTAGCAGTCTTTGCTCTGGCACTGGCTTTGATCGCATCTGGTATTGGTTCGCTCGCTTGGGCATCTTTTAGGGATCACTTCTGACCATTGGCTTGTATTATTGGTATTCGTCCGAAGAGGGTAGATTGGTTGAGCCTTGCTGTATAAGATCGGGTATTTGGTTTGGTAAACAGGTGGCCGCTGGCCATGGTAAATGGGTGGCCGGCCATTGGATTGGGGTGACTGCTGGTCATGGATTGAGTAATAGACTTAGTATAGTGGCTGCTAGCCATGAATATGAGCTGGCCGATAGCTGCTGGCTCTGCTCTGTATGGTGGCCGCTGGCCATTGATTTGAGCTAGCTGATAGTCGCTGGCTATTTGCTCTGTATGGTGGCCGCTGGCCATTGATTTGGGGTAGTCGCTGGCCATTGATTTGGTATTGGAATGCCTTCCATCTCAGGCCCCAGCATTGGGGCCGGCATTCCGAATACCTGATTGGGTATATGAGGTTCAAAATAGCCTCAAATGCTAATCCAAGGTTTGAGAAGGGCTTATAACCTATCATAGGGGCAGCAGCTTGCTGCCCTGGAGATGGTTGAGATGGTTGGATTCCCTAGCTAGGAAGCCGAACTGTGCGCGGAATAGGGGTGAGCTCGCTAAGCTGTGGGCTGACTAACCGTAGGGGTCAGGTGACCCTACGACAAGAAGTAAGAAAACGTTTGCGATGCTGGCTGAAGACAAGAGGAGAGAAGTGCTGCGCGTGCTCACTTGCTCCTTAAACCATCGCTAATCTCTAGTGCCGTGATTAATCAGAAAGAGGGAGATTTTGACTCCACCCGGCCACGCATACCCGCTCGGCGTACAACCTCGGGCTTGGAGACAGGCACCAGCCCATCAAGAAAGTTAAGATGGCTTTGCGCCGATTATAACAATCCTCGGCGAATCCAGATGAATTCAAGCCCATTGTGAATGACGAGACACGAGCCAGGACGGCTTCAAACGGGTGGATCTATGACTGGAGGCGACGAGATGGTGCTCGCTGTCGTGGAGACGTGGACGTCCGCGCGTCTATCGGAATAGTTCTGAATTTTGACTTCGCAGTTCGGTCGCTGGCCGCTCGAGCCATTGGGTATCTTCTTTATCTGCTCTCTCTCCTTTCCATCCTGAAAATATGTACCCACCCAACATGTTGCCTTCACGGCGGTCGACACACTGTTAGTGGCCGCGGTCTGCTGTACCATATCCCCGGCATCTTTCTTCCTGGATTTGATGTGATGTGATGAGGGTGCAAGATCCATGGTTCGCCGTCGCAACGGCATTCACTTTCGTACAAGCAGATCGTGGACCGTATTTCCAGTCGAGTCGCTTTGAACATGGGGACCTTGGCCAATGGCCCACAGAGTCCTATCGTTCGACTGGTCTCATGGGGCCCATGTTGAACTACGTGGAGTTCAATCCTCAATGCAAGGATGGGCAGTACACACTGATTGCGCCCCGTGGAATGGCGGTGCCACATTCGGGGCCCATGATCATCGACCAGGACGGTCACCTTGTGTGGACCAAACACTACGGCCAGACGTATAACGTGAACGTGTACAGTTACAAGGGCCACGACTATCTCACGTTCTGGGTGGGTAACGATGGGATCGTTGGTCATGGTGACGGGACATACTACATGGTAAAACCCTGCGTCTACATGGTGAAAGCCGGCAGATGGCTAAATCCTCCGTATAGCTAGATTCGGCCTATGAAGAGGCGTATACCGTCCGGGGAGCCAACGGCCTGCCTGCAGACCTCCACGAGTTCCACATCACCGGTGATGAAACCGCCCTCTTCACCGTCTACGACGTCGTCCCCGCGGATTTACGGTCTGCAGGCGGGCCCGAGAAAGGCTGGATATGGGACGGCACATTCCAAGAGGTCGACATCGAGACCGGCCAGCTGCTCTTCCAGTGGCGCGCATCCGAACACTTCAACTTCACCGACAGCTACCGCGGCCGCGAAGGCAACGGCGACGCCGAAGACCGCCCCTGGGACTTCTTCCATATCAACAGCGTCGACAAGGACGCCAAGGGCAACTTTCTGGTCTCGTCGCGCTACATGAGCTGCCTCACGTACATCGACGGCCGCACAGGCGACATCATCTGGCGCCTCGGCGGCAAGCACAACGACTTCCAGGACCTCTCCGCCGGCGCCGCCACAAACTTCACCTGGCAGCACCACGCTCGCTTCCGCGACAACGGCACGGCCATCACGCTCTTCGACAACGCCTCCCGCGGCGAGGGCGCCCCGCGCCTCACCAGCCGAGGCCTCTACCTCGACATCGACACGCAGCAAATGACGGCGAAGGTCCGACACGAGTACTGGAACCCGCACCCCATCAGCAGCGAGTCCCAGGGGTCCGTCCAGCTCCTCGACAGCGGTAACGTCCTGCTCGGCTACGGCTCCAACGCCGCATGGACCGAGTACAGCATCGCCGGCGCCGTCCTGTGCAACGTCCACTTCGGCCCGGAATCCGCCTTCGGCGCAGCCAACATCCTCTCCTACCGCGTCTTCAAACACGCCTGGACCGGCCGGCCGCGCACAAACCCGGATCTCGCCCTGTACCGCTACGAAGCAGCCGTCAGCTGGAACGGAGCCACAGAGGTCGCAACCTGGGTCCTGCAGGGCTCGGACACACAGCTTGATCTTGATCATGATGACGACGACGACTCAACCACCTTCCTCACCGCCGTCCCCAAATCCGGCTTCGAGACTATCATCCCCATCCCCGCACAAACAACCCAGCGGTCCCTGCGCGTCCGTGGCCTCAACGCTACAGGCCAGATCCTCGGCGCGACCGTGTGGCTGCACTGGGACCCCGCGTCCGAGGAAGTCCTCCTCGGCCCAGGCGACAGGGACAGCGACAGCGACGACGCCACGTCCTCGGCCGCTGTGCGCGCGTTCCTGTTCTTCGCTGCTGTGTTCTCCTCTGCTGTTTTTCTGGCCATGTGTGCGTGGTCTGTCCGGCGACGGTTTGCTGCACGTGCTGCCGACAGGGAACCGGGTTTCCATAAAGTTGATGATTTCACTGGGGCTGAGCATGAGCATGATCTCAGCGATGGGGAGTTTGGTGTTGAGCTTTCGCTGCTGCGGGCCGGCCGGTTATTGTCGCATTCGCATTCGGCTTCGGGGAGGGAGTTGTTCGATGATGATGATGAGTGAGGCTGTCTGGAGTTATGTTGTAGTCTTAGTGCCGCTCATGTATTGTATCATATCACCTCTGAAGATAATTAACGAATGCATACAAGCCATCACTTCTAGAGGACTCGGAGCAGTCTTGTAGAAGCTTCGCGCAATGGAAGCTTCTACAGATCGGTTATCATGCGCAGCTTCTCAATCAATGTGACAATGTCCTCCTTCGGGGAATGAGGAGAACCCTGCCAGAAACCTGCTTGGACTATATCCCCCGAGACGAGCTCGAATCTCACTGAGCGTGCCTTAACGCGCCCTTTCTTTCTTGACATCACACTCGCTGAGGCAGTGTCCAAAGTCAGGGGCATCGTGACGTGTCGTCTCTTATCCTAGCTTCTCCGGCAGGATAGATTTCAAAGCCAGCTGACGGGTGCTTGCTTCGTCATTGGAGGGACCAGTCTGGTTGAGTGAGGCAATCAGACCGATTTCGAATTATTTTCATCCAGGTGTTTGCGATTGTCGCGACACAAGTGGGCATTATTCCTGACGGGTCCCAGTCCACCAGCGTCCGGATCATCTCAGGATCAATCAAGTACAGTCGAGGCATTGTGCCGCCGTTCAAAGAAGGGTCTATATATGCATTAAATATTTGTATCAAGAAAGCATCTGTCTGACGACACGAGCTCATGAACTGTATATACATGCAGGTTAACAGCACGTCCTATAATCATTGGCTGTTCTATGTGCTTGGAGGGGTATGAACTAAACAAATTAAGGCATGATTCAGAAACAGAATGTATCATGCCCCGTACTTTTAAATGAGGCTATTTGGTGCGCTTGTAGATCTTGCCCAGGAATGCCTCAAAGACCTCCTTTTTCAGGCCCTGAGACTCGTCAATGGCTGCAATCTTGCTGCGAATTTCACCAACGGTCTTCTCCTCATACTCCTTGTAGACCCTCTCCAAATCGAGTTCCTTGTAAAGCGCCTTGACCTTGGCCTCAAGCTCGCTGTCCTTGCGGCCGTAGGCGGCGTCCAGGAGCTGGCGCTGCTCCTTGCTGCAGCGCTGAAGAGCTTGGTTGATCAACCATGAGCACTTGTTGTCCTGGATATCGGTACCGATTTTGCCAATAACGGCCGGGTCACCATAGGCGTCCAGGTAGTCGTCCTGGACCTGGAAGTACTGACCCAGCGGGATCAGGATGTCGTGGGTCTGTTGGAGGTTCTCTGGGGTGGCGAGTTCGAGATAGAGCAAAGCTAGAGCAACGGGAAGGTAGAAGCTGTAGTAAGCGGTTTTGTAGGTCACGATGAACATGTACTTCTCCATGGAGAAGTTGTCCAGGTCAACCTTGTCCTCAGGGGCTGTAATGAGGTCGCACAGCTGACCGAGTTCCGTCTGCCAGGTGGTCTCGTGGAACAGCTCAATGAAATCGACGTAGGCAGGGTGTGAGCGAAAGTGCTTCTTGAGGATAACGTAGATGCCGGACTCGAGCATGAACGAGTCGTTGATAGCGATGGAGCCCACTCCGGGGTGGCGGTACCAGCAAGGCTGGCCCCGACGAGTGATCGAGCTATCCATGATATCATCGCTGACCAGGAAGAAAGCCTGGAGCAGCTCGGTCAACCAACCCAGGAGACTGAGGTGCTTGAACTGCTCGTCGGTCAGGGGCTTCTGCAATAGAGCGAGGCCGGTATCCGGAACAGAGAGGCCGCGGTTGAGCTTTCCACCAGGAACGTTGACATTGAGGCTCTATTGAAGGAGTAATGGTCAGCTTCAAGGTTATCCTGAGACCAATTGTAAGCGAGGAGCTCGGCCGGGACTCACCTGTTCAAACCACTTCAACGCATTCTCAGGCAAATTATATTTCTTAGCATGGGCCAGGAGATCTTCGGCCAATGAGGGGAAAATAGCCTCGAAGGCTTCACGACTGGTGGTGGTCGCCATTCTGCTTGTGTTGAACGTGTTTTTGAGGAACAATGCAATTGCCTTCGAGCCCCTTTTCGAGTAATTGATGTTGCCGATTATACGAAGATCGCGGAGGGGGTAAAATCATCTGCGATAACGGAAACCCCTCGGGGATGTTGCATTGTTTGCACTATTTGCTCTGTTTGCTGCCCTTGGCCTAATCGGGAAATGGCCGTTAGCTCGGACATGGCCCAATCGGGAAATTTGTCGGTCAACTATGATGATTATCACTCCTCTAGAGAGTTGCCCATTGTCAGATTCTCTCTCGCAGCGTTTGCGGTCGTTATCTGCTTATGGTGGAGATAATCTGGCCTATTAGCTGTGGACTGCCTGAAATCACATGGAATAAGCAGCAGCAGCTCTCTTGTGTTCATCTAACGACAACACTTCGTGTCGGCCATTTCGCGATTCGAGCAAGGCGCGACAATAATAGACCAACGCGGTTGAGATAGCTAGCGGCTCTTGATCCGGATGAGGGACGAATATGATAGCGGTCTAACTACCAAAGAAGAAGCTTCACAACGCGTCCAACAACGTATGCCAATACACCATCGGAGACATTCTGTGTGATAGGATCTTGGAAGATCCTCAATCCTGTCAAGATGGCCGTGAATATAACGGAAGACAATATCAAGGATCTACAGTATCGATTTGAAGACGCGACCATTAAGTGCTCCGAGCGATGTCTTTACCAATCTGCCAAATGGTACAGGCCAAGATTGACCCTTTGCTAAGCGTTAACTGATTTGGCCTCCTCAAACACAGGGCTGCCGAGATGCTCGACTCCCTCCTGCCGATTGATCAATATGATACAGATCCTGACTCCCCAATGGAGATAGCCGATGCCCCGCCGATACCCCAGAATCCTTACCTTCGCAGCCAAGACCCTCTCGAAGTTGGGTTAGAGGCCCAAGAAGCTCATAAATACCTGCTGGCGAAATCCTACTTTGATACGCGCGAGTATGACCGCTGTGCTGCTGTCTTCCTTCCGCCAACCATACCTCCTGTCCCACTCTCCGGCACGTCGCTTCCTACGACGTCGCCGAAACCGAAAACAAGACAATCGTTGACTCCGCAGAAAGGCAAAGCCAAGGCCGCTTCGTATTCGGGCGTCAAAGAGAATAGCACGACAAGGAATCCATATCCCAAGCTGAGTCAAAAGTCATTGTTCCTTGCCTTGTACGCCAAATACCTAGCGGGGGAGAAGCGAAAGGATGAAGAGACCGAGATGGTGCTGGGCCCGGCAGATGGAGGGATGACCGTCAACCGGGAACTCCCTGGCTTGGCCTGGGGACTCGAAGGGTGGTTCGCTGAGAGACGAGAAAGAGGCCTGGAAGAGCGCAACCAGGGCTGGCTGGAGTATCTTTATGGTGTTGTCCTTCTAAAAGGTCGCAATGAAGAGGAGGCCAAGAAATGGCTTATCAGGAGTGTACACTTGAACCCATTTCACTGGGGTGCTTGGCAAGAGCTGAATGATCTGCTTTCAAGCACCGAAGACGTACGTTGCCTTGCTGCTGATTGATCTGCTGCCGGTTACTGATCCTTTGCGCAGTTGAAACAAATAGTAGACCTTCTCCCTCAGAACATTATGACCCTCATCTTTCACGTTTACTGCAGCCAAGAGCTCTATCAGGCGACCGAAGACACCTATCAGGCGCTGTCAGAGCTAGAGACCATCTTTCCAACCAGCGCATTTTTAAAGACACAAAAAGCGCTTCTCTATTACCATTCGAAAGGTCCTTGTCTTCTGTTCCCGTCTCCGAACTCTGGGCTAACTATCCCAGTAGACTTTGAGGAAGCATCACATATATTTACAGAGATATTGATAACATCTCCACACCGTCTTGACAGCCTCGATCACTACTCGAATATACTCTACGTCATGGGAGCGCGTCCACAGCTAGCCTTCGTCGCACAGGTTGCAACCGCCACCGACAAGTTCCGCCCTGAAACATGCTGTGTTGTCGGCAATTATTACTCCCTAAAATCCGAACATGAGAAAGCTGTGATGTACTTCCGACGCGCTCTCACTCTTGATCGAAACTTTCTCTCGGCCTGGACCCTCATGGGCCATGAATACATCGAAATGAAAAATACCCACGCGGCGATCGAGTCCTACCGCCGGGCGGTTGACGTGAACCGCAAAGATTACCGTGCTTGGTACGGGCTGGGTCAAGCTTACGAAGTTCTGGACATGTCATTCTACGCCTTATTCTACTACCAGCGCGCAGCAGCGTTGCGGCCCTACGATCCCAAAATGTGGCAGGCGGTGGGATCCTGCTATGCCAAGATGGGCCGTGTCGAGCAAAGCATCAAAGCGCTCAAGCGCGCTCTCGTCGCCGGCTCATATTACGCAGACGACGCCTCGCAGGGCGGTGGAATGGGCGGACCGGGGCGCAAGATCCTCGACCCCGAGACCCTGCATCAGATTGCCACGCTCTACGAACGGCTCGGGGATGAAGAAGAAGCCGCCGCGTACATGGAGCTCACTCTACAGCAGGAAACTGGCCAAGGTCCCGAGGATGAATCCTTTGTCTCAGACAACGACAATGACGATGACCAATCCGGCGGTGAAGGTCCGCAAGGCTCACGACGCGCTCGACAGTCGTCTTCGTTTGGCAACCAGAACGATGGCGACGATGGCACATACCACGGTACCGGTGTGACGGCTACGACATCCAAGGCACGTCTGTGGCTTGCACGGTGGGCCTTGCGCCACGGTGATCTGGAAAGAGCAGATCAATTGGCGGGTGAACTATGTCAGGACGGGGTCGAAGTCGAAGAGGCAAAGGCATTGATGAGAGATGTCCGGGCCAGACGAGAAGGGGGTGTATAATTTGACGGAGTCATCTCTACGTTAACGTACTCTTTTTATGAAGTTTAGCGACGGCGTTCATGTCGACAAGGGATGGAAGGGTATAATTTGATATAGAGCAATATGACGCACACTTCAAATAGAAATAACATGGCACTGGAGTAAAGAAACCAACCTCTTCTGCATTCTCAGCGTGTCATATACACATCACAGCCTGTTCTCCAGCGACTGACTGGCTTCTCCTTCAATCGTCTTATTATATACATGTTCGACTATTGGTAGATTATCCCATGGCCCGAGTCCAAAGAACGCCTGTATATAAAGAGAAGGTTTCCAAGACAGTCCCTCCAAGCAATAATGACTTCCCAGCGCCTGTGCCAACCGATTATAATATGGACCGCAACACAAGGGAGGTATTAAGAAGAACTCAAATCTCCCAAAATGCCCAATTCACAGCTGTCAAACGTTATAGAGATACGTGGTGCTCTCGCAGCACTCTGTGCTCTAATCAACTCCCGCAGCCGTAACCGATGACCTCCTTCACCATCCACTGGGGTCCCGGGTATCTCTGAGAAACCAGCACCATCATCCGAGCGTTCAAAGCCTGTCTCTGAGCTCCACGATACGCAGGCATAGAAGTATTCTCTCCCGATACTCTCCCACGTCATGCGAAGAAGAAATCTGGGGTCGTCTAGTCTTGCCTTGAGAGTGAGGAATTTGGCATCAAGGACGAAAATCTTGCCGTTTCGCGGTGACCCACGCATGCTGGATTTGAGGGCTGCTGAGACCTGTTGGCTGAGTTCGAGAAGTAGGTTCCCGAGCGAGTCTTGCGATATTGTTGCTATGAGCAACCCCAGGGCAAGATCATGAGGTGCCGCACTTGAATTGGGGCTCTTGGTATGAAGATATGATGTGTTTGAGCATACTTTCTGTATGAAGTTCTCCATGTCTTTGGCGAGGTTGGATGAGTTGGCAGGGATTAAGCTGCTAGCAAAGTCATCATGAACCAGGTCCTGACGGAAGTATAATGGAATAATTGTCAGTGGTGACTCGATGCATGGGTGTTGATTGCTGCAAGAGCTAGGAACAATAGGAGTGACAGCGGCAGCGTGATTCTCGGTGAGCTTTCGACGCTTTCTCGCTTGCAAAGGTGAACTTATGCAGGCTCCTAGCTCATTTGAGGCATTCGATGGAAGGATAGTTTCATTCTCCTCGCCGTAACTAGTACTGTTACCTTTAGACGGGTCGGAGGAAGACTCCTGGCTTTGTCTTTTACTACTTCTTTGAATGGACGATAGGTTGTCATTGCTTCTCAGGAGCTTCCGAGGCGGCTCGGATGGTTCCGGTGATGATGCTGACGTCGTTGAATCATCCACGAAAATGGGAATGGGATCAGCCGGTACACGCTCCTCGTTGGCGCGGTTCGATTGCTGGATGGAGTCCCTCGATGAATGTTGCACTTGAGTTCTGGTAACGGTTGTGGCGATAACTTCGAATGACGGTCCCTTGATCGGACTAGATGCTGTCATCGGACACGAGCTTGTCCCAGAGGATGTCGTCTGTGACTTGGTCACGATATAGTGCGATGACACCTGTCCTAACTGGAGCTGTCTTCTCCACTCTTCCTCTTGGTGTAAGTCTTCTGCTGGTACCATTCGAGCTTCTTCAGCTAATAGTTGGAGTTCTTGATACGAGGCTGCCTCTTCAAATGACCTGTCCAGAAAAATCTTTTGAATTCGAGGGAATCGAAGTGTAAAGTACCTGGCACCCGATGGCTTCTCGAATCCACCTCCCAGCATCTCAACGACAAACGGTTTCTTGAACACGGTACTCATGTCGGAGAGACTATCCTTTCCAAATTCTATCCGGAATCCGTGGCCTGAATCCAGACGGCAAGCACCAAACTGCCCAAACTGATTGAGAATTTGCATATTTTTCAGGCTCATGGAGTTATGGTCAATCACATCCACAACTTGAAACCTAGGCTCAGCAGCGGACTGTAGGACCGCGTCTTTGTTGACCAGACAGCCGATGAAAAAGTGTGTCCAAAATATCTTCGTGGATAAATTCAACGCAGCAGCATCACGAGAGTCATACTTGGCGCCGATTAATGCCAGGTCCACGGTGTCACCCAACCCTGGTATATAGTCCTTCTTGAGCTTGATCCAGCGACCAGCAGAGCCGTTCTCCGAACCGGGAAAGATGGAAAAGTAAGGATCTTCACAACCTTTTAGAACAAGACCTTCCCACCTTTCTGTAACGGCCCTGGAGAATATTGCTTCGAGACGAGATCGACCATCGGGACGGGAGAATTCGACGATGTGTTGTTCTGCAATGTCCGCATATCCATCTATTACTTTTACAACATCCTTTAGAAGCAGCCGTCGCTCACGATGTGGCTTCCTAAGGCAGACGTCGTCATCGAGAAGTAGAATGTCGAAGAACACAATCATTAAATGCTCATAAGGTTGTGGTCTAGCATAGGTCAGCGAGGGTTAATGCCGTGCGGCCATGCTTCTCTCCACTTACGGGGAATCATTGTCTATTCCAAGGTAGGTGCCTGAGCGAGTAATGAATTTGCGCAACTTATGAAAATCTGCGATCTTGCCGTGATTGTCGCTCCAGACAAGTATTTCACCCTCGAGGATGCACTGGCGAGAGAATTTGCAATCAGGCTTACCGATGTTCAGGGAGTCCTTAATCACAGAGTGGATTCCCGCCCTGTCGTCGGTAGAATCCTTGCCACTTTTGGAGAAAATCTGGATGGGATTGGGGCGCTTCGTGAGGTCAATGTGTATTTGGCAGTATTCCCCATCATACTTCCTTTCTACACTCATTCGACGTCGGCCGATCATTTGGCAGCAGTGTTTGATACTTCGCGCCTTATAGTACTCGGGCCGCCCTATCTTGGTCCCAATCCCTGGTTTGAGATGCTGTAAAGCCTGCATACACAGATCTTTTGCGAGCTCTGGAATTGGATTCGGTGGGTAGTGGCTAAGGGGTTCGGAAGCAAGCATTTTTAGAGCTGAATCGAAAGAATCCTGGAAGAGCAGCAAATGCGGAAGCAAGAAATGAAAGCTTTTCAACGTGAGCTTCGCCGGCAACACAACCGGATGATAACTCTTTAGTATCATTCGAGTAAGCCACTTCGCGTCTCTACTGCTCATGCGCCGATATAATGGTCTCAGCGTCTCCTCGACATCGACCGCGCTATGCTGCCTTCGCACTCGAGAACCGGAGAACCTGCATCGCGAAGCAATCTTGTTCAATGCCAGGTCTATATCTTCAACAGTCACCTCTTGGCCGCTAATGATGTCGAATTCCGCTTGTCGCATGACATTTTCTACACATTGCCCCAGGTCGGTACCTCCCGAGACGCGCCATCGCTCGAGCTCCTGGCGTCGATCAGAACCTAGCAGAAGACAACGGCCTATGACCCTTGCAAGATTGGTGCACTGTAGCCAGTAGACTCTGTCCGTCCGTTTCTCTGGAAACATGCATGACAAAAGAGCTATTCGATCCGTGTCAGTAGCATGAATCCGTTTGCCATGTTGGGCAAACCATCGGGTCACGGCCCGATGGTCAGGATTCGAGACTTTTGATGCAGTGGAAGCCTTTAAAACTCTATTGCTCTCTAATTCTGAGAGCAAATCGCAGAGGTAGGTGAACTTGAAACCCATGAATGGGTATGAGAGATGATCCTATCGTAGATGGGGTTGCCCCAGACAAAGACCAGGCATGAGTGGAACTAGCGTTTGAGCGAGCTTCAAAAGGTGCGTCTTTGGCAAGCTACCAGATGGCAAACCACATGTCCCCTCAGTGATTTCGTGAGATCAGGAGGATTTTGCGACGTCTCCTGAACGAAAGAGAATGACGCGAGGACAAACCGTGACCGCGTCCATGGATCACGAAAACACGTGACTGTGTACCAGATTTCGAACTCTACGATATAATCATCTTTTTGGAGGAGAAGATTGCATTTGTCATTGTCAATCAGTTCTACATAGAGTACATAAGGCGCAGGGCCGTCATAGTCATGGTGAGATAAAATAGTTAAACCCAATCAATACCGTCCCAACGAGCAAGTCAATATCATGTGCGCGAAGAGAAGAAGACCGCTTAACTCCAGGCTTTTACTCTAAACGGACCAAAGCAAGGAACAAAAAGCACATTGAGCTGAAGGATCACAGAATACCCTGCTTTTGTAGACTGTAACAAGTTAGCAACGTTTTGCTTCTTGAGGAAAGGGGAAACGTACTCGAGGTAGATCCTTTCTGGCATCACATTACCCTCGGCATCCTCCATCTGCACCACGTTATCGCGAGACTCCCGTTCCTTCTTACGATCCTGCTCAAGCTTCTCCCACAGCTTGATGGCGTCTTCGATCCGGGTAATTTCTCGGAAGAGATTAGTATTTGACGTGATTCCCAGACACTTCAAGCCGAAAATATGTAAGGCTTCTGAAAAGTGCTTGTCGAAAGCGCGGCGACCCATGTAAACAAAGTTTCCGCAAATCTCACAAGGATACTCGACACCCAGACCGTGCAGCTTGTACAGCCAGTAAGGAATAGGCTTGCCGTCCCATGCCAAAGGCAGCTTCAGTGGGTTGTAAATCCTCTCGTCCCCTTCATCATCAGACAGTTCGTCGCGCCCAGGACCACCAGTTTCATATTCAGCCATCAAGGCCTCCAGCTCCATCTGCCGCTCGCGTTCAGTCATGCCCTGTCTCCGCTCAACGTTGATACGGGTGGCCTGACGTTCAGGGTCGAGGACCTTGGCTAAAGAGCGAACTCGGTGCTCGCGCTCCGCAACTGCGCGTTCTTTCAGACGGTGGGCCACAGAGGTAACGCCACCAACTGATGGTGCTGCACCCGCACCTGAGTCACCTGCAGCTTTGCGAGCCTCGGCGGCCCGAATGTGCTTCTTGCCAGTCAAGTGAGCCTTATAAACGTTTTCGTTCTTGAATTCTCTTTCACAATCGGCACACCAGATGCCTTCCCCCGAGCCTTGTGTCTTTGGGCCCTGAGTACCATTCTCAACGCTCTCCTCTGTCCATCCGGGCACTTGGTTTGCTGACCATTGCTTCTCGAAGTCTTCATCAAAGCTTGCGAAGAGTTTGTCGAGGTCCTGCAAAGGTTTTGTGCGTTTGATAAAGCTTTCCAAGTAGCCGGCAAGCTCGCCGACGTACTTGAAGTACTTGTCGGATATCTTATTCGCTCGCTTGATAAGGAGATGTGGGGGGACGAATGAGTCGAACACGTCGAGATATTGGATGTATGTAAGTCGCTTAATGCCAGGAAGGTTTAGGTAGTCCTCGTGTAACGTCGTGAGATCCAGAAACTGCCCGTAGGCCTCCTCGCCGGAGAACATCGTGTCGATTTCGATCCACCTAGGTTCGCCCTCAACAGGTTGACGGCGCTTGTAGGCTCTCTCAAGGTTTTCAACCGGCTCATTAGGATAGCGCTTGTGAAAGTCTTTGATCTCGTCCAGCTGCCGGTAAAACTCGTCGAACTGTTCACCAGTGGAGATGGCCTGGATCTCCTTTTCGCGGGCTTTGTCTGCATCTTGATATATTTCGAGTAACCTCTTCGACTGCTCCTCTATGCGCGACAAGAAGTGAGCAACCTCATGATCGCGAGCAAGGCGCTCCCGAATCTGAAAAGAAACCAACAATCAGCTCTGACCGGTGCAGCAAGGACAGACGGGTATCTCACGTTACGAGGTTCTTCAGCGACGCGGTCGGCAATTGCTTGCTCTAACCTCTCGAGATCCTCATGAATAAATCTCTGTTCTTCAAGAACCATGATGGAAACGCCTGCGGAACGATCTTCCCCTTAACAAGTGAGTTATCTTGGATGCTCTGGACGTTATGCGGCAGATTGACGCCGCATTGAGCTTTGCGGCGAGTATCATCACGTGATTCCGGCGGTGGCACTCGCGCCGCAAACTCAAGTTGCGCTCACGAACTGTCACATCTCCAGACCAACATCAATCCAGCTGATCGCAATTTCTACAACCTTTCTGGAACAGACAAAATGGCTGACGGCATTGATCGACGAACAGATGGTATGCGGATGATGGTCCTTATGAAGAGATATGGGCTAACGGCGCAAATTCAGACAGGCTGGAGTTCAGCACCTCGAAGGAGGTCACGGTTGCCCCGACCTTCGAGGATATGCACCTGAAGGAAAGCCTCCTTCGTGGTATTTATGCTTATGGCTACGAATCTCCCTCCGCCGTCCAGTCGCGAGCAATTGTCCAGATTTGCAAGGGTCGTGACACGATCGCTCAAGCGCAATCCGGTACTGGTAAGACCGCCACATTTTCGATCAGTATCCTGCAAGTTATCGACACTGTCGTGCGCGAGACACAAGGTATGTTACTTAATATCCTTTCTGTTCCTAAGGACTCGACCCTAATTAGCCGCAGCGCTTGTTCTTTCGCCGACCCGCGAACTTGCGACTCAGATTCAGTCGGTCATTATGGCCTTGGGCGATTACATGAATGTACAGTGCCACGCTTGTATTGGAGGCACAAATATCGGCGAGGACATTCGGAAGCTGGACTACGGCCAGCACGTCGTTTCGGGTACACCAGGCAGAGTCGCGGACATGATCCGTAGACGCCACCTGCGTACTCGGCACATCAAGATGCTGGTTCTTGATGAGGCTGACGAACTTCTGAACCGCGGTTTCCGTGAACAAATCTACGATGTCTACCGCTACCTCCCTCCCGCTACACAGGTCGTTGTCGTTTCTGCCACTCTCCCCTACGACGTCCTCGACATGACGACGAAATTCATGACAGACCCCGTCCGCGTTCTGGTCAAGCGTGACGAGTTGACGCTGGAGGGCATCAAACAATACTTCATCGCTGTTGAGAAAGAAGAGTGGAAGTTCGATACCCTTTGCGATCTCTACGACACCTTGACCATCACCCAGGCCGTGATCTTCTGCAATACCCGTCGGAAGGTCGACTGGCTGACTGATAAGATGCGCGAAGCCAATTTCACAGTATCCAGCATGCACGGCGAAATGCCCCAGAAGGAACGCGACAGTATCATGCAAGACTTCCGCCAGGGCAACTCTCGTGTCCTCATCTCCACCGACGTCTGGGCCCGTGGTATCGACGTTCAGCAAGTCTCGCTCGTCATCAACTACGACCTACCCACCAACCGTGAGAACTATATCCACCGTATTGGTCGAAGTGGTCGTTTCGGAAGAAAGGGTGTCGCCATCAACTTCGTCACCAGCGATGACGTGCGGATTCTCCGTGACATTGAGTTGTACTACTCTACCCAGATCGATGAGATGCCTATGAATGGTGAGTCCCGCGGCTTTCACTCGCTTTCCCTCATGACCCAACGATATACTAACCCTTGTCTAGTCGCTGATCTCCTTTCGTAATCGACTCTCGTCTGGATATTTCTTTGACTATTTCTTTAAAATTCACCACGAAAATCTGCCAGCAGTTCCTGAGTCATCTCACCTCCCACCGAAGACACATCGACGAAGGACTTAGCTGTGTGCCTCGTCGCAAAAGACCAGGAAGAAAAGGGCAGAACCAGCGCGGGGGAAAGGGGGAATTATACCAGAATGGTGAGCTTCATCACCTATCTTCCAACTCAGATTCCCAAGCAGGAAAAGTGAGAACTGACGTTATCTATTCGACTAGTTCATACAATTATTGACGGATATCAGACCCATTATCTCAAAACGCCAGGGTCATCTGATTCACAACAAACTGTAAAACATCCATCTCGTCTATTTTATCTCGGAGTTCAATTTAGTGATTCGGGGTTCTTGCTTCCTTAGCTCGTTTGGGAATTCGATATCGATTTGAAATAATGCCTAAGTTTTCTGGTGCTTCGATACTGTATACCATAAAGTAATTTCGTTGGTATCCTGATTATTGTAATGTCGAGTCCACGGACCGATAATGTATGTGAGGATTAGAAACAATACTCCGTAAGGCCTCGCAAAAAATCAGAGAATTGATGAATGTCCTTGATTTTCATAGAAAATAAGCCAATATCTCCAAATTACACTCGCCTGATCCGTTTCCTATAGTTCGCCGCAACCAGCCGAGTCCTTCGAGCCCATGAGAAAGGAAAAACCAAAGAGAAAGCAATGTATGTAAGCCGGTGATGATGTATTCATGTGCAACTGCCGACCACGGAGCAATTCATCAAGATGCTCGCAGCGAATGCAAAAAAGAATCTGTGATACCAAAACCAGGGCGCCTGCTTCCTATATCATATGAAACCACAGCCAGACTAATGATGTGTATATGCTGTTAAGAGTGAAAGAAAATACTGAATCTAGGGATAAAGGGGCGATTCTGTGTCTTTTCGTTGACTTCTCGCGATGCCAGCCAGATCTTTGGGTGGAAAACAATTTCGTGGACTTGGTTCCAGGGAGATGTGCTCAGAAACTTGACGTTGATCGTAGTGCACTCGTGCGTGCTGAGCCATTCACTGATATCGCCTCTCCTTTACTAGTTAGTCGATATCGCTGCATGTCACGTTCGCGAGTCCAGCTAGAGTGTTGTTAGACGATGTCGATAGAAGTGGACGACGGTATGACTTACATTCTGACAGAGCGGTCATCACCTGCGGATGCAAACATGGCAGGATTTGTAGGATTCCAGGATATCGCATTGACACAACCCGCAAGATGCCCCTCCAACGTCTCTACTAGCGTACCATTTTCTTTGTGCCATATGTAGACCCGAGAATCTGCAGACTGTCAGCTTGGTACAGGCGTCTGAAGGGGAGTAAAAGACACACCTTCGCTGCCACTGACTACAAAGTTTTCAGCTGCGCCACCAAAGGCACTTCGGATGACGAAATGACCCTGTTTTTGTCCCTGGAAACGCCTGATAACCTCTGTAGTATCAAGGTCGATCAGCTGTATCTGACCTTCAGACAGATTCACAAGCATATATCGTGAGTCTCTGCTGACAGCGACGGAAGTGGGTTTGCTCTTCAGTGCAAGACAATATTCCTCCTCGTGAGTCGCAAAGTCGAAAACACGAATTTTTTCCTCGACATCCGCGGCGATCAGTCGGCGTCCATCAGGAGTGATGGCGCAATCTTGAACCCTGAAGCCGCCATGCCATGTATACAGGGGATCGCCTCGCATACTCCAGTGGCACAGTTGGGAGCTCAAATCAAGAGACGCGGTCACAAAGGACTCTCCATCTGCAGCCCATACGGCAGCCGTTACAGGCTGCCGATGATGATTGATGGTCAGAAGGCAGCGGCCGGTCTGTATTCGCGTTTCAGTTAGATATGATAGATGCATGCCAGGGATTAAGGAAGGCATCCATACCTCAACACTCCAGACGCGGGCTTTCTTATCCTGGGAGCACGTGATGAGCTTTGTGTCATCCGGACTCCAACTGACGTGGGCAACACCCTCCTCGTGCTTCTCCAATTGCCGGTACACAGAAAAGTTGGTCGTGTCGTAAATGTATACATGACGATCCCGCCCTGCCGTGACCAACTTTGAGCCGTCATGGGAAAATTGGCAATACCAGACCTCATCCGAATGCTGACTTAGTTCGACTGCGGTTCGAAGCGGAAAATCATTTCTATCGCACATGTGATCAGAATAGAGCGACGGAGGGTTGGCAGTATTATGATATAGGCACTGGTTTATTTGATTTTGCTTAACATGATCTAGCAAAATCGCAAGACGGTTGTTTGGAATCATCGTGGACGGGGATATGGATTCTGGAAGGAGATCAGCACTATAGTCATCAAATGCACACGGAGGTGAATTTCTGTACTCACTTGAAAGTTCGGATAATAATCGCTCTCGAGACGAACTTATGGGCCCTTCCCAGCCAGCTTGGTTATGAAGATGCTCAGGAGGACACATCAGCAAGCTGTGAGTCCGATCAGTACCGCTAGTTAAAAAGTGAATGGCTAGGGCCGGGGCTCCTTCTGGAACTTACCTTGAAAGGGCATGAAGCCGCCCAACGTCATAGTTGAGGGGGGTCAGTTCGTGCCGAAGCACGGTCAAGGCAGAGCCAAGGTCTCGTGCTTCTAACAATTCGAGAAACTTTTGTTGCCGTAGATAGAACAGCATCTCATTCTTCTCAGCGTTTTCCACCAATACCAGCTTCTCTGTGGTTGCAGGTTTCCCAGAGCTGAAGCTTGTATCTCGCACGTCTGCGTCAGGGGTGAATGATTGAATCAGGATATCCTCCGCCTCAGCCCAACGCCCCTCAAGAACTGCCTTCCTGAATGTACCAACTGCCGGACTTTCCAGCTGATAGCCGCTTTCCATGGAAAGTAGCGAGGCAGCTCTGTCGTATCCAAGCTCATATAGACTTTGTATCAGTATCCTAGTCACTTCTTCTCGGTCGTGCCCGAAATAGGTGGAAGGCTTCTTTGATGTTTTCGGGGACCCATTCTTCTGAGACTCGCCATTTGAGGAGGAGTGAGCTAGCTGGCTATTAGAAGAGTGAGAGAAGACTGTCTTCCGCGACGGAGATGCACTCAGGCCGTTTGACGCTTGAGAGAAGCCGTTTGCACTCGAGATACCATCGGGCCGCATGTTTGCCAGGCGCCTGCGCTTGGGGGACGGTGGGTGTTCTTCTGGCGAAGTATGTGACTGGACCGAGGCCTGTTCCTGAATCCCGGCCTCACTACCCGTATGATTTCCCAAATGACCTCCTGTTCCCCCAGTGAAATCAGACGTATCAATCGTACTGAAACGTCGACGCCGGCGAGCAGTGGATGCAGGAGGATTGTCAATAGAGGGTGCTGTACTGTTACTCCCAGCACTTGACTCTAACCGTGATGACGATGGGATGCCGTCTGTAGAGCTCCTCGGAGGAGGAGCGGAAGTAAATGACGTGGGCTCGAGTGGGATAGGAAGGTTGGGGCGGTCGGGAGCGACGGAGGAGGGTGTATTAGAGGAAGAGTTGTCTGCCAGGTCGAAGATCGGTAGATCTGCCCTTCCTCCTGGCTCTGGAGCAGAACCAGGCGAGCAGACCTGAACCAGTGGCGGGTTCACCGATACTCGCCGGGAGCTTCAGTTTTCACGTGCAAGAGCTTGTCACAGGCCGTCAAGCTCGACGATTCCTGTGTCTGAAACTGTGTGTTATTGATGCCTTTATGATAAGAAAGAAATCCAAGTTGTATGTTTATCGGAGCAAAGAGTGGAAGAACGTCGATCGTAGGACGTAGACTCGACGGGCGGAGGTCTTATCGGGCCTGAGAGTAGCAGCACTCCGGGGAGGGGGAGCCCAACGGGAGCGGTGACGAAGGGGGCCACTAAGGAGCTGGAAGATGGCTGGAAGAAGCTGAGCAGCTCGTTGATAAGCTTGAATGGACGAAAACAAATAACCCCAGCGAAGGAGGAAATACGTTGCAACGAGAGGCGAGGTTGGAATAAAACGCCGATTCAGTGAAGGTTGAGGTTGACGTTGAAGTTGAAGCAGAAGCATCGGCGGCTGATCTCCTCGTTCGTCGTGGGGCGAGGACAAGTGACTTGACTCTACGTCTTTGGGGGACGATAAAGGCCATCTTCCACAGGTCTAATCAACTGTGAATGTCTACAAAATACCCTATGGACTGCTACCTCTAAAAACAAAATTACGCCTCTGATCTTGAGGTTATGAGCTCCGTTTCATGGCAGACAAGGAGCCTATGGTCTCTAATGTTGCTTTGGAGTCACAGTCCGGCATTGTTTGCGGGAAAAAAGACGCATCATCATAGTTTCCTAGCCCCGATACTTATGAAATCTCCAAGATCTCAAGGTTGTTCCATCTAAAGTCCTCGAAAGTCGAGAGACTGCTGCTCTTGGCTAGCCGGACAAACAAAGGCAAGTTCACAGATGGCAACGGTCGGAAAGGAGCTTGAACAAGGGCATTTGGATCATCTGAACAGTATCACCGTCGATAAGCTGCAGCTGACTATCCGAACATTGATATCATGTTGAAGATAACATCTCTGGTCAATCATAGGTGGGATAACAGTAAAGGACTACGGATATTCAAGGGGAAGGCGATGGGGCTCATACAACACATCAGCTGCCCACTGCGATGGATTTCCTCTATTACCTATTGTCTGGTCACGTCGCGTCATTCTCCGTTTGATTCGATGCTGACGATTGTTTCAAACGTTCCTGGATAACCTTCCTTTCATAAATGGGCAATGTCCAAGTCATCAAACCCACTATTGTACGAATCATCGATGAACTAACTATGAGCAACCCCGTGTATTTCCTAGTCCCTCCTCACTGGTAACACGCAGCATACCCAGGTGGACAGTACTATTCTTTGAGAGAGAGAGAGACATCTCCATTTGCTGTTGGATTTTCTCTGACAAGTTATACTGTACCCAACTTCACTTCTTAGCCTCGAAGAAGGCAAAACCAAATCGAGTCAAATGTGAGGCTTGTGATATTTCCGGTAAGGCCTGTCTCAGCAAGACAGAGCATCAGACATGCCCGACGTTTCAAGACAACGGCTCGTATTATTGCTCCCACGTTCAAGCACATTCCACCAGTTTCATAACCAATCAAACCACATCAAATGATTCGATTTCCGGAATGATCAGACCGACAAACCGCAATGAAATACGCCCTCTGACCTCATCATGATGCTGGTCTAGAACCCGGCTATTGCCGCCGCAAGGTATATAACCCTCCAGCCATGGCCCCTTTGTCGATTCCCACACGGTACTCATCAAGTCTCCAATCTCCAATCAGGATAATCGGATTCTACTTCCTCTGATCATTCTACTTCTCAAGCATCTATCTATCTATCCATCATGGGAGGAGAAACCACCTGCACCTGCACTAGCTCCGGTGACTGCCCCTGCAACGGACCAAAGCAGTGCACCTGCAGCAACAACTGTGCCTGCAAGGGTTGCGGAGTACGTATCTCTTGAACTATCTCTCAGGAAACTGGTGAGATGACTTGATAAAGGATGGATATGAGGGCTGACCTGCACTTGGGTATAGAAGTAAACCTTTAGCCTCTCTCTAACTCTTTCTAAACTGCAACGACGCGCAATCAGTTCGAGTAATGTTTGACGTGTGGGGATGATGATTTGAATGAGGTTGAATGAGGAAAGAGTGTATTACCATATAATCGAACACCATTGTGACTTCATAGTTCAATCTTGTCCTAGTATGTAATTCTCATATGGTTTAGTAGGACAGTACTATAAGCTAGTCTGTACATAGTCGACTACACAGTAAGGGACGTATTGACTCAATTTTTCAGGTTATGCTTTCTGATGGACATACAATTGTAGTTTTTTGTAGATTCGATGGCTCTTTCTAATTCTTCCCATCCAAGGCTGCTCGGGATGCCATCAAAGCGCCTGTAATTGTAAAACATACAAATGGCGACAGCATGTACATAACCTGCTACTAATTAGCATTCACTCCATACGTCCAAGAGAGAACTTACAGTCAGAGTCTTTGCGACAGCCATCTTCTCTGCTTCTGAAATCTTTGCCAGCTCCGCAAAGCCCGATATCACCAAGGCAGGAGGCCCGGCTGGCATCAGCATCAAGCTGAACCACAAGATTGGATCATAGCGGACTAGGGTTGTTCGTTTGGCCAGCTGGTAGATTAGAGAGATGCTGATTCTGTAATTTGATGGTCAGTCCTAGGTACAGCAAGCATCCCGACACCGAGCACTCACGCAGGCCAAATGACAAGGCGAACCAGGAAGATTGTCACGATTGCTTTCTTAGGTATCTCCCCGGAATTACCACTGGCCTTCATCCTCCGGAAGCTGGCTCCCAGTTTCCCGCCTACGACAAAGATCTGTAAGGTTGTGAACAACTTGCCGATATTTTTAACGCTCGACGTAAGCCAGGCGTTGAAGATCCCGCCTTCCTCGTAGGGGCGGAAGAACGCTCTGTGCAGCTGAGGGACGAGACCAAGCGTAGCGCCGACGATAGTGCACAAGATCGCGACGTCGGCAAACGGCGACTCAAACGGCGCCATCAGTTCCTGCTTCACGCGCTCGGGCAAGAAAGCCGACACCCAGCGGCCTATACCTCTGAACTTGCTAGAGACCTTGCGCCGGGCCTTTTGCGCGCGCTCCGGCAGAAGCGACGTCTCCTCGTCAGCTTCGCCGTTGTCTGCGTCGTCACCATCGCCGCTCTGTCCTGCTTCAGCGTCGGTGTCCTGTGCATCTCCCCCTTCGTCCTGGTTGCTGCCATTCTGGAGCATCCTGGGTCCGACGGCGTAGCCGATGGTCTTACTGACGACAGCGCAGAGGAGGAAGTAGCTTTGAGCGCGGGCAATTGCGTCAGACATTGAGTCGCCATCTCGAATGATCGGCTTCAGGCTCCCCACGCTCTCTAGAGATTGCAGGAGGAGCAATGGCAGTGAGGTTGTGTTGTTAAATGCGCATGCGGGCGTTACCCAAACCGGGAGTCCCAGGCCTCGCGATACAGCGTGAGCGAGTCCGATGGAGGCAGAGGTGTACAGAGCCGCCCAGACTGTAAATTAAGCAATCAGTCAACCAACAAGGCTACTATTGTCCGTGAGCTTGGTGACTGTTGTGGTAATGCCTCACCTAAGACCGGAACGTAGTTCAGGACGATGTCCGCATGTAGTTGTTCGCCTAGATGGACAACAATTAAAGCTGGAAGAAAGAGCTTCACACCCAGACCGGCCATATCACTTATTGAGCTCTCCTTCACCAGTCGAAGCCGTTCAGCTATGGCTCCATAGCTCATGGTAAGGAGGACAGAGACACATGCTTGGAGCGCTCCGAGAAACGGTGTGATAATTGCGCCCTCCAGCATGACGGACTACAGGGAATTGTTGAAGCTCTGAGAAACAATTTTTGCTCATCCCAATGGCGTGTTGATATGCCGGTTATTATTTCTTGTTCTTATGAACTTATCCAACTCTCGCTGGTCGCGATGGATGTCGTCATCGTGGCGAAACCGTCTCGCCCAGCTCATGCGACAAGTTTCCACATCTGAACAACTTGGTCTTACAGTTAAAAGGTCCATGGACTGGCGTCTCAGGACTCAAGGAGACCTCCAACTAGAGGCTTCCTGATCTATTCGGTGGGTTAACCGATCAGTCCATAATCCACATGAATTTTAACCAAGTCCGCAGCAGATTACTCGTACCAGATTGCCTTTCAGCTGGTCTGGAGGAGTGATGTGCAACGCATCCCGATTTTGATGACTTCTAGTCCCCATTGAGACAAATTGAACGGTGTAGTGTATTCAACAGGAGCCAAACGCTGCTCAACAGTGTGCCAGCAGCAACAAGACCAACAAGGAGACCCATGAGCGCCAGAAACTCCACCCCACGCTTGCTCCGCTTTGGGGGGTTGCGTCTCCCCAATCGTGTGGTACGAGTGTAGAAAGGTACATATTTGAATTCGAAGATTGTCTCCTCCCCGAGCCCTTTGTCCTTGTCATTGATAATCTTATAGTATCTCTTGCGACGAATCTGTGATTCGTCAGCACAAAGATATTCAAACAGTTGGTGAGCAAAGCAAGAATCACGCATTCTCACCTTGATCAGTGCTTGATCAATAGACGGGAGCAATCTGAAAGTGTAAGCAAACCACATCACGACAATGCAGTATCCATATACGAGCGCCTGGTAATAGAGGGTGGGCCGCGGAATATCGAGCTCGTCAGACAGCTGCTTCCCGTTGAGATGCCGAGCCATGGCCTCCATAAACTCCTTGGATGCATAAGTAGGAGCAGTGTTTTCAAGACTCAAGATAATGTTCTGCGCCAAAATCTTGCTCATTTCGGTGGGATTTATTTGCGACGCGAGGAGCGATTCCATCATGGCTTTAGCCTTAACCCTCGTCTCGAAGGACTCATGCGGCGTGCCCATGTAGTATGCCACCAGCCGCCACAGAGCGAGGTAGTCCTCCATCTCTCGCTCTCGCAGAAAGATACCCTGTCGAGGCAACCCTATCCAGATTACGCTTGTAGAAAAGGTATTGATAGTACCTATGCAATCGAGGTCATTAATAGGAACGCCGAAGTTGTCAACATCGAAATATTCAGGCTTGTTCTTGACCAGGTTCAATATCCTTGAACGGACAGCGGCGTGAAGCAACCGCACTCGAACGGTCGAGGTGTGACCAGCTCCTCCTGGTCTCATGGCATCCACGGACCCGACGACCTGAAGAACATGTTGAAGGGTTTCCAGCATCCTGCGTCGTGCGACATCTGCAGAGAATCCTCCAGTCCTTGCTAAAGTTTCGACGACGCGTCCGGAACCCCTGCCGCAAAGTTAGTTAAGTCTCATTGATAGTGTTGCATTAAGGAGTCCAACATTCCACCCAATAGGCTCTCGAAAGTAAGCTATATGATGGTGATTTTAGGTCATCATTTGAAATCTACAGAAGAATGTCCTAAGCTTACCACGTTGAGCACTGCCATTCCGTAACGGTAGAATACGTCTTGTCCTCTCTGAATTTGTTCCCAGTCAACCCAGTCAGGAACGGTGTTGACCTCATCCCAGAATTCTTTGATCGTGGGATCATCGTCACGATGCTTTTCTAGCAAAACGTATAGGTCTCTCTTCGCTGGTTTGGATGTCGATCCTTCGGTCTGCGTAGTGTCTCGACGAGGTATAGGTGAGATTCCATTTAGCCGTTGGAGACACTCATCTGCAAGCCTGTCATAAGTGAACATCAGCGGACGTAGCTGTTCCGCAGATCGATGAAGATTGGTCCATTTGAACTTGTAACCCCAGTATTCGCGTATATCCTGGGCTTCCTGGCTCGATGAGATCATGTCTTGTAGCACAGCGGTAAGCTTTCACCCTATGTCTGAATATATCACGTAGCGTGCTTAATTGTCATGGTTGAGTGCTCAGTGAAAGTTTTTTCCTATGAGCCATTCCGGCAACAACATGAAACATCCGTCCCATATATACAGTGCTGCTGGCATGCACCTGCTCACATGAGTTTGAAGCTGGAAGGCCATGTTTTCCGACAAGCCAAACCCAGATGCGAAGCTGCCCACCCATGGATCGAGGTAAGTCACTAGCGGCTAGGCGCCTAGGCGGTTCGACATGTGAACGCAAGGTAGAACTACCTGATTCCAAGAGGTAGAGCAGAGTAAGGCCAAATGATTCTGTGCAGGGGAGTCCAGGTAGATCATATATTTTTGGATGATAGTTGTCACGGCCATGTGTTGTTATGCATGTGCATCAGTAATCAGCCCTTCAATCTTACACGATTTGTTTCCTGGTAATGGACGGACTATGGAGGCGAGGGGATGACGGGTCCCAGTGGATTTCCTGACCAGAGCTGAGTCTCTGCCCCAGGCACCTACGAGATCCCCTGAGCCTTAAAAGTGTCTGACAGTGATTTTAGCTGCAGGTCAAACAGTGTATTAAAGTACTCTGTTAAGGCTTCAGTCAAGATCCTTTCAGGAGCAAAGCGCACCAACAAAATCGGGATGTAAACGGCCAAATGATGGATAATGGTAACAGAGACCCTGATAATCAGGACTTGTTTTGATTTAGTGCCAATACAGGACTGGATAAAGACAAGACCAAGCCGGCTCTGTAGGATGGCTGAGTAAACGATCCCGTCAATTGCCCTGGTAGTTTGAGCAATTTGCGACATATGTGCCTTCTTGTATCAAGAACCAATCTTTCTTACGAATTTGATGCTGGGTTTGGGTAGACCTCGACTCAAAGCACGCCCCTCCTTGCTGGATCTGATTGCCAGTCGCGGCGTGGTTGATCTGTCCGAATCACCGCCCGGACTACTAGACGAACTGCCACCACTCCCCGTTTCGCCCACGTCAACGACCTCTAGCTCAAGCAGCAGCAGCAGCAACATCGAGCTTCCCTCGTCCCCGTCCTCTTCATCCATACACACACCAGTTTCACATATAATGGCTCCTTCTGGTAAGGACAACACTGGTGAGGACCAGCATGGCATTATCTTCTCCGTATCTGGACCCGTCGTGGTGGCCGAGCACATGATCGGCTGTGCCATGTATGAGCTGGTAGGTCATCATTGACGCTTCAATATATGGTCGAGCTTAGTTTAGCTGACTGAAACGCTCTTTCCAACTTTAGTGCAGAGTCGGACATGATCAGTTGGTTGGTGAGGTCATTCGACTCGATGGAGATAAGGCTACCATCCAGGTATATGAGGAGACAGGTACAGCTCCGCATCTACACTATGACGAACTGTTACTGGCAACTAAAAGGCTAACGTTTTATCTTCCATTCTCTAGCTGGCCTAACGGTTGGTGATCCTGTTATGCGGACGGGCAAGCCTCTCTCGGTCGAACTTGGTCCCGGTTTGTTGGAAACAATCTACGATGGTATCCAGCGACCGCTGAAAGAGATCGCTGCAAGTTCGAAGGGCATCTACATTCCCCGTGGTATTGCAGTAAATGCTTTGGATCGCGAAAAGAAATGGGACTTCAAACCCGGCAAGTTCAAGGTCGGCGACCACATCACCGGTGGTGACATTTGGGGTACCGTCTTTGAAAACAGCTTGTTCAACGACCACAAGATTCTCCTCCCTCCCCGCGCTAGAGGTACCATTACCCGGATAGCTCCTGCAGGCCAGTACACTGTTGAAGAGAAGCTCCTGGAGATTGAATTCGACGGAAAGAAGTCGGAACATGGTATGATGCACTCTTGGCCTGTTCGTGTGCCCAGACCGGTCAATGAGAAACTGCCGTCCGATGCCCCCTTCATCGTCGGCCAGAGAGTGCTGGACTCTTTGTTCCCCAGTGTACAAGGAGGTACTGTTTGCATCCCGGGAGCTTTCGGTTGCGGAAAGACTGTCATTTCTCAGAGTGTGTCCAAATTTTCCAACAGTGATATCATCGTTTATGTCGGTTGTGGTGAGCGGGGTAACGAGATGGCTGAAGTCTTGATGGATTTTCCAGAGGTACGGGGACCTGAGGCCTCTGCTAAGATGATCGCAAGCTGACGAAACTCTTTACTTAGCTGTCCATCGACGTCGAAGGTCGCAAAGAGCCCATCATGAAGCGTACATGCCTGATCGCCAACACATCGAACATGCCTGTCGCTGCCCGTGAAGCTTCCATCTACACTGGTATCACAATCGCCGAGTACTTCCGTGACCAAGGAAAGAACGTGGCTATGATGGCGGACTCTTCCTCTCGCTGGGCCGAGGCTTTGCGTGAACTTTCCGGTCGTTTGGGAGAAATGCCTGCAGACCAGGGTTTCCCTGCCTACCTAGGTGCCAAGCTCGCCTCCTTCTATGAACGTGCGGGCAAGAGTATCGCTCTGGGAAGCCCCGAGAGAATTGGCAGCGTCAGTATCGTCGGTGCCGTCAGCCCTCCCGGTGGTGATTTCTCCGACCCCGTCACCAGTAGCACGCTGGGTATCGTCCAGGTATTCTGGGGTCTCGACAAGAAACTTGCTCAGCGAAAACACTTCCCCTCAATCAATACATCGATTTCATACAGCAAGTACACGACCATTCTGGACAAATTCTACGAAAAGCATCATCCTGAATTCCCACGTCTACGGGACCAGATCCGGGAACTTTTGTCTAAGTCTGAGGATCTAGATCAGGTCGTGCAGTTGGTCGGTAAGGCGGCCCTCGGTGACTCGGATAAGATCACCCTGGACGTCGCGGCCATGGTAAAGGATGACTTCCTGCAACAGAACGGTTACAGTGACTATGATCAGTTCTGTCCTCTGTGGAAGACCGAGTATATGATGAAGGCTTTCATGGGTTTCCATGATGAGGCCCAGAAGGCTATTGCTCAGGGGCAGAGCTGGAGCAAGGTCCGTGACGCCACAGCCGACATTCAGACCTCTTTGCGTAGCATGAAGTTTGAAATCCCGGATAACCAGAAAGCGGTTTCAGAGAAGGTCAGTTCTATTTCCTGTCAAAATCGGTAGTCACTCGCCACTGACAAATGTAAACAGTATGAGAAGATCCTTCAGACCATGTCGGAGAGATTCGCTTCGGTGTCGGATGAGTAGGAGACCAGAGTCCTGAGGGGCGATACTTTCTTTTATGTCTATTAGAAGCCTATATGTAGCAAGTTTATGTCTCTGTAATTATTCGAGTTCACGTTCTTGTTCCGCGAGCTAGTGCCGACTTTCCAGTCCTTCGTGCCTTATACATTTGACTTTCAAATTAAGGCCTGTGTACACGTGCACCTAGATGGCACCAAGTTTACTTATCTAGTGCGCTAACCACGAGAGCGGTTTTTTGTAGAAAAAGGTGGTAAAGATGGGACATAAAAGTCTATCATATCGTAGACTACCTCAAGATGCGCACAGAAATTGATGCCTGTTGATTGCAAAGTTGCTGGCTGATGTTAGGCACCACTGTTAAAGGGTCTCGGGTTGCCACAGCGCACAGCCACATGACGGGTGCAGCTGGCTCTTGTGAGGGACGACGTTAGTTTGGACTTAGTAAAAGGATCGTTCTCCGTATATTTCATAATAACCAGTACTGAAGTCGTTCAGTTATCAGAAGATAGATACAAGGAGTGTTTGGCTGGTGCAGTGTCCATAAGTCGAGCTGTTCCTCCGTTGCCCATCTATTTCTATATTGATCTGGACTGCAAGCGAAACTCTACACTTGGCCGCAATCCCAACTCTTCCCGCTCTTTCCTACCCACAATCACCACTTCCGCCGTGCGAAGGCCATACACTCGAGTCTCATCCCTTTTAGAATCGAAATCTTCTGTTCTACTCCAGAAATAGTTCTGTGCGATCGCTTTCTCTACACAGTTGCCAACCATGGCAAGCCCGACGTCAACCTCGTGCGCATGCCCCTGTTCCCCCGAGGCCAAGCTCCGAAGACGTTAGCTGACTTGTATGGTGGTTTACAGTATAAACGTTAATGATCCCGGCTTGATTTCACTGGTGAACAAACTTCAAGATGTCTTCTCGACCGTCGGAGTAAGTGTTTTATCCACTGTTTGGAGATTCTGGAGGTCTCTTTGTTTTGATGTCTACGGCGAGCCCCTCTGCCCGATACTGACACCGCTCCTCTGCTTAGGTTCACAACCCCATTGATCTGCCACAGATTGTAGTGGTAGGCTCGCAATCCAGTGGCAAGAGTTCGGTTCTCGAGAACATCGTTGGAAGGGACTTGTAAGTTAACTGTTCCTGCGCCTGTGTTCGATATGCTGTGAGTCGTCGCTAATTAAGGTTGCCCGCTGCTTCAGCCTCCCTCGTGGATCGGGAATCGTAACTCGGAGACCCCTCATCCTACAGCTCATCAACAGACCTTCGAGAAACTCGGTAACGAACGGAGTCAAGGAGGAAAAGTTAGAAACTACGGACAGCGAGGCGAATGTCGACGAATACGGCGAGTTCCTCCACATCCCCGGACAAAAGTTCTACGATTTCAACAAGATTCGCGAGGAGATTGTGCGGGAAACTGAACAGAAAGTCGGTCGCAATGCTGGTATCTCGCCAGCGCCCATCAACTTGCGAATTTACTCGCCCAACGTCCTGACCCTCACACTGGTCGATCTGCCCGGTCTCACCAAGGTCCCAGTCGGCGACCAGCCCAAGGATATTGAACGGCAGATTAGGGATATGGTTCTCAAGTACATCAGCAAGCCCAACGCGATCATCCTGGCGGTCACCTCTGCCAACCAGGATCTTGCCAACTCGGACGGTTTGAAACTGGCGCGCGAGGTGGACCCCGAGGGTCAACGCACTATCGGTGTGCTAACCAAGGTTGATCTGATGGACGAGGGTACGGATGTGGTGGATATTCTTGCGGGCAGGATTATCCCTTTGCGGCTGGGTTACGTCCCTGTGGTCAACCGTGGCCAGCGTGATATTGAGAACAAGCGTCCCATCTCATACGCACTGGAGCACGAGAAGAACTTCTTCGAGAGCCACAAGGCTTATCGGAATAAGGCTTCGTACTGCGGAACACCATACCTTGCCAGAAAGTTGAACTTGGTATGTATTGTTGTTCCAATGTTATGATCGGTAAGATTTTAGCTGACCTCCATTCTCTAGATCCTCATGATGCACATCAAGCAGACTTTGCCCGATATCAAAGCCAGAATTTCGTCCTCTCTCCAGAAGTACACGGCCGAGCTCAGTCAGCTTGGCGACTCGATGCTCGGAAACAGCGCCAATATTATCCTCAACATCATCACGGAATTCAGCAATGAGTATCGCACAGTTCTGGAGGGAAACAACCAGGAGCTGTCTAGCGTCGAGCTTTCTGGTGGTGCTCGTATCAGCTTTGTGTTTCACGAGCTGTACTCGAACGGTATCAAGGCCGTGGATCCATTCGACCAGGTGAAGGATATTGACATTCGGACAATCCTCTACAACTCTTCTGGCTCGTCTCCTGCACTTTTCGTCGGAACGACCGCCTTCGAGTTGATCGTCAAGCAACAGATCAAGAGACTGGAGGATCCCAGTTTGAAATGCATCTCGTTGGTTTACGACGAACTTGTGCGCATTCTGGGTCAGCTTCTCAACAAGCAGCTTTTCCGAAGATATCCCATGCTCAAGGAGAAGTTCCATGCTGTTGTCATCAGCTTTTTCAAGAAGTGTATGGAGCCGACGAACAAGCTCGTCCACGATTTAATCTCGATGGAGGCCTGCTACATCAACACTGGACACCCCGATTTCCTCAATGGGCATCGTGTAAGTGACTTTTGGTTCCAATTTCTTTGTAAACGACCCTGACAGACGCAGGCTATGGCAATTGTCAATGAACGCCAGCAAGCGAGCAAGCCCACGCAGGTAGACCCGAAGACCGGCAAGCCTCTGCCTCCTCGTGCAAACAGCCCGTCGGTCGATGCCGTAGCCGCCACAGACAACAATGGTTCTGGATTCTTCGGCAGTTTCTGGGCATCCAAGAACAAGAAGAAGATGGCTGCCATGGAGCCTCCTCCACCCACCCTCAAGGCATCCGCCACTCTTTCCGAGCGTGAGGCTACAGAGGTCGAGGTGATCAGTAAGTTTTAAACAGAGTCTGCTAAGACAGCAGAAAACTAATACGCGGATAGAGCTTCTTATCACCTCATACTTCAACATTGTCAAGCGCACCATGATCGACATGGTTCCCAAGGCCATCATGTACACCCTCGTTCAGTAAGTGGCATCGACAGCATCGACAGATCTTTGTGCTAACCTTTGGCTTTAGGTTCACCAAGGATGAGATGCAACGCGAACTGCTCGAGCAGATGTACCGTAATAACGAGCTGGACGAATTGCTCAAGGAGAGCGATTACACCATCCGCCGACGGAAGGAGTGCCAGCAGATGGTGGAGAGCCTGAGCCGCGCCAGCGAGATCGTCAGCCAAGTTCAGTGAATGTCCAACGACACCCTAGATTGCCAGCCCCAGTACTCTCGTTGATTCACTTGCCATCCATACTCGATCTTCCTGGACGTTTTTGGAGCGGATTCTTGTGTCGGCTTTGGGGGGTTATATTTACTTCATATCCTACGTCGCGAGGGCCTTTCAAGGGCTCTAGAGAACAGTATGTCTTTCCAGATGTCCGGTTGTCAAGAGATTCTATACCACGAATTTGTATTGCCTAATGATTGCTGTGGATGATTTGTTTTTTCTTCTTGATTTATTAGAATTAAGACAGATGTTTATGAGTTCAGCATGATACTTTCCCTATGACCTGTACATATCACTGAATAACTACTATCGCTTGATTCTATCATTTTCTGACTGCTTGACTACTTTATTCACCTATTGTCTGTTCAGGTGGCGCAGCTATTGTGTAAATTCACCTAAGTGCAATGTGGCTGAAAGATTACCAAACTGTTACAGAATAAATAACACACGTCAGCCTCACAAAAACAGTTTAGCGCCATCTATTTAAGGTGCAGCACGTGCCATTATAGCGCTCAGTTAGCGTCATATCTTAAGCCAATGAGCGTTCAGCATGGTGAACTGCAGTGGTATACAGATTTGGAAGTATATCAAGTTCGGATTGAACCTCAAAAACGGCATCTTGATACTCAGATCCGTAGGAAGAGATGAGAGAAATAAGATACCAAATTTGATACCATACAATAAGGTGAGACATGTAGTGAATGGCCGGGGTAACTCAGGATGCCTTCTTAATCTCTCACTTCTCGTCTTCATCTCCTTCTTCTCTTCTCTTCTCTTCTCTATCCGCCATCGAGAGATTAAGATACCTTCTGCTTTCCTGTCTTCAACCGAGCTTTTGTTATCTGTTGCTTCTCAACGCTGGTTACCCGTCGAGTTATCTTCGCGCTGTATCGTTTCCCTCGTCTTGCGGTGTTAGCAAGGTATGCCTGATCCCGATTCCGCTGCGAGCCAGTGTCCCCTGCGTAGCATACAGCTGACAGGACCAAAAGATCAGAGTATCTCTCACATACACTCTCCATTCAAGTCTAAAACACTCTGTTATCACGGTAAGAACAAATCCTACTCGATTGAAGCAAGCAGATACAGATGCGGATAGTCTAACACGCAGACACAGGCACAATGTGCGAATACCTCCCCGTCTACCACAAACCCACCGGCTGCGTTGCATTCCCCAAGCACGTCGTCGAAGTCAGGGTCTACCTCGCCTGCCTGGAGATCATCAACGACCCGGCTGGCACCAAGGAGCGCTGTGATGACAAGGACTGTCATTTGGCTGGCTCGCTTGGCTCGACTAGGACTCGGGCTGAGTGTCCTCATTGTCTCTGTCCTTCTTTGGGAATCGAGCCGCTGTACATTGTAAGTTATTTGATTTCAATCCTAGTTGGGTTGGTGTTGGTGCTGACTTGCTGGGTAGGTGATCAGGGACCAGGAGTTTGCTTCTTTGATCTGCGAGGGTGGTGTGTTCTGATCGGTTCAGAATCTGGTCTCCCCGGTCTCGAATGAATGGAGCGGATAGGTGCAGTGGCGTGGTTGGATGGTCAGGAGGTTGACTTGACATCGTATCGTCCCTTTGGTGATACCATTTGCGGAAGTTGAAGCTTGGTGGTGGGATGCAGATGCAGGATGATGATAACGGCCTTTTGATTTAGTTGATTGTGGCCTGTAGCGCCAACAATGAGAAACGCAAACGTCTTATGACCAGGAAGCTTCAGGTATCACTCCCTCTACTTTGTAGTACTATGGCGGTAGACATAATGCCAGCCTTCCTTGGCCATGTCCTCGCGCACCCGGTAATTCGCCTCGGCAATCTTCAACAGCCCCAAGTCCATATCTACCACAAGCACCCCTTCCTCCTTCCCCATCTTACCCACCGGCCCAACAATGGGGAGTGTGACGCGGGACATACCGAGGAACTTCTCATCGGCACCCGCAGCATTGACGAACACAATTGCGCAGGTATTCTCGAAGCAGCGAGACGTCAGCGTCGTCTCGAGGAAGAGCGCTTCGCAGGCGGGGTTGTGTGAAAGCGCCTCGGACGAGGCATCGTAGCGCGTCCCTTGCTGTGTCAACCGCGTTGCATACATAAGAAAAGAGAGAATGGGGCCACGTACAAAAAGTCGGAATAATCACCACCTCCGCCCCATGCGCAATCAATTCCCGGAATGCCTCTGGAAACGCCAGATCCCAGCATATCAGCAGCCCCACTTTCCCAATTGGCGTGTCGAATACCTCGTGCGGTGCTTCGCCGGATGAGGTGAGGTGAGGGCGCTCGGGATGCCAGATGTTCTTCTTCCGGTAGGAGCCGAGGATGCTGCCATCGTTCGAGATGAAGTATGCCGTGTTATAGAGGCTGAATTGTTCTTTCCCCTCGGCTTCTGTCGCGTGTCTTTCGACGATGCTTCCCGGGACGAGGCAGATATGGAGCTCCTTTGCGAGAGCTTGGTAGGCGGATAGGTACTTCTTATACTCGCCTGCTTGGACGGCCCAGAGGGGGTCATCTGGAGCCCAACCGGTCAGATGGTATCTGGTCAGAATGAGTTAGACTGTTTCGACAAATATCTCAATTCCCCGAGATGAATGCTTACTCCGGTAGGACCGCCAGCTCGGCCCCTTGGCTGGCCGCATCTCGAATGTAACTGCATGCTCTGGCGTGGTTTTCTTCAATTGCGAGGTCCTGATAGATTCAGGCGTTAGATCCAGCTTAAAGGAGACTCGGAGCGGATGAAATCTGCGGTGCGCTCCAGATAGCAGTCCTGGTGCGCCTGGCAATCACGTAACTTGCCTTGATATGCCATTGGATCACGGCGACTCGACGGATTGGTGCCATTTCAGACGTTGTGTATTGGGACCCTCGATATACGGTTCTTAGGATCTTTCGAGGATGTGGAGCAGGGGATGTACACTCAAAGTACTTATCTTTAAAGGAAAGGTGGAGAATTCGGCCGTTGGGGTAACTTGTCGGCTTGAGCATCTCCATACCCCGCTTTGGTGTACCTCTGCCGGTCTGCCCTACGGAGTAGCTTCCATGACTGATTGACCTGGCTCCAAGAACCAAAAACGTCTCATTATCATTAATAGTATATGTCTAGCTTCATACAGTGCAGTCATACATAGTGTTCGCTTACGCGGTCGTTCTCCAAGAATTTTATCGCAACTAGGCCATCGCTCCAGCCACCGAGAAAGTCGGCTTCTTGCTCACCCGATATACCAGCCTGTCGGTCCAGAAATGCGAAAAGACAGCATGCACTGTTGGAATTCCACCGAAGAGGGTTCCTGCGATGGGGAAGCAGATGCGCTCCATAAGCTGCGCAGGTCTCCACCAACACCGTTCCGAGAACCCTGCATCAGCCACGTTTGCTTGTTGCATATCTGTTTTGCGCGTGCGCACACAGAGTGCATGCCATGGCTCGTACAGAAAAATGCAGATATTCATTCCCACGAATGACGATGCGCGGAGCAGGTTGGTAAGGTCGAAGGCCCATGCCATGGTCGGATGGAGGGAAGCTGGAGGCGTCAACAGAGTATAGATAGCGGAGAATAGCATGAGTATGATCAGATGGCAAGGGAGGAAGTGAGCTTCCCAAAGCAAATGTACCAGAGCAAGGTGCCTGGGCCGGAAGAACAGACAGCGGCAATGGGAGCGAATGGAACTGATAGTACGCCGTGCGGCGAAGCCCGAGTCAAGTGCACCCCACATATGCCTCAATGCCTGTCGATAACGGGCGTGGCAGGTATCCAACGTCCGTCGCCAGCCTCGCCCGGTATCACTTGACACGTTGCACTGGCTTGCGGGGACGTAGACAGGGCGAGTGACGACGTTGCCCGCAGTCTCAAAATAACACTTGAGCATCATATGCATGTCCTCTCCGATCGCAGTAGAATCACTGTCCCAGCCACCAATCCTCTCAGCCAGAGACAGCGGCAAAGAGTATACTGATGTCGGTATTGAGACGCACGTCCCGGGGTACATGGTGGACAAACCGGCGAATCCCCAAAGTAGGTCTGCGCAACGGACCATAACTGGGGTCTCGTGAGAATTGCGGTCGAAAATGATAGGGCAGCAATACAGAGTCCGATCTGCTTCCGAGATGTACGCATAATGAAGGCGCCGGATCTCTGTAAAGTAGTCCTGCCAGAAATGCGTATCGGCTGTAATCCCGTTAGGGCTATGAATTGAGCGGACAGAAGGGACAACACCCACCATCCATGACCGTAACAATCACATCGCAATGTCCCGAGTCCAGCTCTGCCCTGTGGACTTCCATAATGTGTCGGGCTGCAAAGGCTACATTTGAGCTCTTTCCTGCTATTTCGCCAGGTAAACCCGCAGGGTGGAAGGTAGCATGGATATGGAGGAAGGACGGTTCGAATGCTGCTGCCAGCTTGGCTGCTTTTTCGGCGACACCGGCCTCTTTCTGTTCCATTGCGAGGTATATCTGATTTGCGAGTGTCCAACATTAGTTGCAGAAAGCACAAACAGTCTCGTTCAGCACCCACCTCATACTGTGTCCGTGCCCTTGGGTGACTCGCCAGTACATCCAGGGTAGTCCGCAGTGTATGTAGGTCCTCACAATAGTTCGGAACAATTATCGCGTGAATGACCTCCAGTCCATCGGAATCATGAGCCGTACCGCTCATCAGTGCATCAGATACATCCGAATCCGCGTCCGTGAGAGTCGACGAGTCCGAGAGCCACTTATCTTTGTCCGCGGAAATGCGAGATTGCTCGAACTTTCGCCGCTGAAGGACCTCCTTTGTCTTCCAGGTGGCACTGAAAATGGCCCACGCCAGACGTGTGGTAAAGGCGAACATGCTGATATGGACAAGGACGGTGTATACGACAAACAACTGCTGGGCCATGTTGAGAGGGTGCGGCTGGCTTCCCGGCTGATCTTTTGGCGATGATGGCGACGAGCCCTTCCATTTCCAAAATACGACTGCATCACTGGAGGTCAACCGAAGAAGTACAATCAACGCAATGATACTGAAGCCAGGCAAGCAGCGTGACGCCCACTTGAAGATCATTTTGTGATAAGCCTGGCTAGCAACTACTACCTGTTGCAGAAACCTTCACCCCGCAGAAAGGGGAAATGAATAATTTCTCTACGAGAGGCCATGGTATATAACCGTCAAGATGCTAAAAAAAAGGGGGTCTGGGGACAAAAATGGCGCTATTCCTCATGACCTCCACAGGCACACGCGTCCGCTGGAAGCGTTGGGGTATTGAGCTTAAGGCCTGTAGAATGGACCATTGACAATATCGGCATAAGCATCATGGCGCTATCATTCGACGGCTCAGCTGTAAGAGACTGTATATGATGATCAGCGATAAAGACAAGGTTCGTTAGTCATGTAACTCATTCAGACCTGATACAGGTAAAGCGCCTGCAATGGGCTGTGATTTTCAGGTGGATTAGCAAACACCGTGACCGTATGCAGGGCTCTTTCACTTGGGAGTCAGCAGGTCCAACCCCCTTCCACGTGCCAGACCGAAAACATGAGGCGATAATCGTAAGCGACGAGGACTTACAAACGGCTTCAAAGTCGGCCGAAAGTGCCTTGGTGGGTCTCTAGGCGATAAAGACTGGGTTCCTTCCGTGCTAGCAACGCTTGGATTAGCCGCAGTGGACACTCTCAAGCTTTGAGGCCAATAGAATGAACCGTGTCTGGGAAGGCAGCAGTGTTTCCACAAGTCTGTCCAGCATAGTACGTACTCTCTAGACACGAGCCATGAAAAGTTCTTGAAAGTATCCCATGACCGTTCGGAGTACTCTGCCGAAAGGAATACCATCATTTCCTATCCCTGTGAAGTAATCTGGGCATTCAACAGCGAACTCGATACCGTGCAGTAGTGTGAGTGGTTGAGATGAGCACAGTCGTCGACTCGTCGCGAAGCCAAAGCGACGCCTGAGGCACGCACAGAACAGCCTTTACCGTTTTTGTAGACTCGCACGGGCTAAGGAGCGCGCCACGTGCAGATAGCTGCGTTGATTGGCTCGGTTGCGAAACTCAGTTCAATAGGCTCGAGCCAATGAGGAAGAAGCGATGACCGCGTGGGCCAGTTTATGGATCAATTCGGTCTCTTGTCAGCTTCTTATTTCAACTCGTCTACTTATCTTCAGTCACTCGGGATGCTGATCAAGAGGCTAAGAGATCACAGGAGACTTGCGAAGATTGAAAGAAGGGAATGCCCTCCTTTCAGCCGAATGCAGAGCCGGTCATGTCTTGACCCAAGCTCCCGCGATAGATCCTCGCCTACTTTTTGGGGTGTCTCAAGCTGCTGCCTACAGAAGGAAATTACCTTTAGCTAGTGAGTACCTATGGCTAAAGGTCCAATGATCTTCCAGCAAACTGTCACATGCAACCAAGTTTGCGTTCATCTCTACTACCTTACTAAACATCCGATGTCGGATGCCACAGAGATGGCTACAGAGTAGAGACGCCCTTTAAACTCACACTCTATGCCTTCAATCGTAGAGGGTGCAAAACTGATGAGGAAGGTATTGACATGTACAATCAGTCATGGTGCAATACCTTTAGCTAGGATTTGGGTCACTTACATCGACTTGTCCCATCTACCTAATTGCTAGCAGCTTCTCGATCTCGATTGCAAATGTGAGGGCCATGCTACATCAAAGCTGATACTAGAGAGTCTCTACGCGTTCTATCCGAAATATCTAGCAGTGAGTTAACGAAATATCTGCGGCAATCTGCTCTTCGATGATAACTGGCATAATTCTCTGAATACTCTGGCGCCCAAATCTACCAGAACAGCAAATGAGACGCATATTGCGGTCGAAGAAAGGAGTGGCAGCAGCTCAACATCTTTCAAGACATCATACCTAGCAAATGAGAACACAGTCTCAACTCTCCCTGATTCCCCGCTTATGGGCCACAATGCCGCAAAACACCTTGTTGGGATAATTATAGATGACCCTGCCGGACCTGGGTCTTCCTTGGGTTTCTTCGAGTCAAACTTATAGTCGTGGCCATCCGAGAAAGTCGGGAACTCCAGGAGGTAGTGGTCATTCTTGCCCATGCCGTTCTGGCTGTGCTTCGGGGGACGGTAACAGTCGGATTTCCCGAACTTAATGGGCGTGCGGCCCTTGATGAGCTTGCCATCCCCGTCGTAGCCGTTAGTGAACCCGTGCGGGTAGCTGCTACCAGACTTGCTGTCGGATAGCGGTGCGTGGTGAGAGTTGCTCGGCTTTGGCTTGATTGTAGACAAGCCGCTTGTCTTCCCATTTGTTTGGCCTGGGATTCGGCTGTTTGTTGATGCAAGTCCAGGTCTGTGAGGTCATGTCGGTTATCCTGTCGAAGGCCTTTTTAAGGCGACTCTTACCGCACGAGCGTCGAGGGGCGAGGGAGCAGCTAGAACAGCCACGACTGCGGCAGCCAGCAGGAAAAGGTTGCTGATTGCGACTATCTTGGACGTAGTCAGGACGATTGTGCCGATACATTTGAGTCTGGTTGCGACAAGCGAAGTATTCAGCAGCTTCAAATCTGACATTGCTGGCTCAGGACATGGGATTGTCGGAAAATGCGTCTTTTGTCCCCTGAACATCTCGGATGATGTTGGATGAGCATCCCTGTATGGAGAGGTAATTGTTTGGGGCCATGAAATGGCCCTTACAGGGGAGATAGGATTCTGAAGTACCCAAAATTGAGTGCTTTTGAAGTCAATGTAACGTCGTGAGCTTAGAGGCATGAGATGTCTGATCCTTCAGGTCAAGTTACCTATTAGAGGGAGAAGGCATGAATCCTTGATCAAGCTTCATGCATGTCAGCTCTGAACACTAGACCTCGGATTGCAACATGTCAAAGGCTAAAAAGGGTGCTACGCTTACAGGTGAAACAGTGATCATTTGTCAAATTAAGACAATTGCTTGGAAGTGCCTCGTTGTTGCCTGATGCCATTTTTGGCCCCAGGAACATTGCTCACTTGATGTCAGATTCTCAAGTGGACGGTGTCAGAACAACTGCGCCTCCAAAGTCTGGAATCAACAATACATCTCTACTTTAATTTTTTTTTATCTCTTCTTTCTGCTTCTCTCGTCTTATTGTGGCCGATATCACGCAGTCTGTATCCCACCCTGTCTCGTTGTTCCCCGCTTTCTCCTACATCACGCCAGTTAAACTACCTTCTTCAACTCAAAGTAGAGCAGTTACCATCCAACCATGTCTTCTCTTCATCTCGAATTAAAAGACGACGATCCATGGTTTATCGAGGAAAAGATCTTCAAGATCCTGCTGGACTACCTACAAGATCCGACCGCAGCCCCTGCAGCCACAGCCCAAGCACTAGATCGACTGTTCCCCGCGAACCGTCCTGACGAGGATCAACCCGCAGACGAGCCCCGCGAGGACCCAGGAAGTTTTCTCTGGCACTTCTTGGGCGTGGTTCATGATGTGGCTCAGCAGATTCCCTACACTGCTCCTGAACAGGACAGACTCGCAGAGCTCATCAAAGCCTTGAAAGGTCTCTCTTCAGAGACAAAATCCGTCTATCTGGCGTCATGGCACCAGACCTTTGAACTGTGGGGAGACTTGCCGATGTTAGGCCCAACGTTCAGGGATATGTGTGAATGTAAGTATAGTTTGTGCGAGCCGCCGCATCAAGGTCTTTCTATTGACAGACTGATAGGCATTGTATCTCTGAATGACGAGGAGGAGCGTGAACATTGGCAGAACTTGAATGCTTATGCTGCTCGATTGACTAGAGATGGGTCTGCTGATTTGATCTTCTTCGCGAAATATGCAATCCAAGGACTGTTAGAAGAAGATTTGGAGCACGGGCTCGTCGAGGGTGCCCCCGGGTCTATTCTGGAATGCAGGGTGGCTGTGGCAGCGGAATGGGTCATACATTGCGGACAGAGACTTGTGGCCCAGGAAGAGGAAGGGATTGAAGCGGAAAATTGGCAGAAGTGCAAGGAAACGTTCAGCAACGTCTCAGCTAAGGCTTCGATGAGCCCCCATACGCGACAAACAGTTCAAAAGGCAATGCAGGTTATGGATGCTCTGCAGCTGGGATGAATATATATTTTCCTTGAATTCGGCAGGAGATGCGCCATACTAGGTAGATCTCGAAGGTGCGATAGCGCCAAAAGCTCAAAACATGTCGAAACTATTATTTGCAAAATAGAAAACATCTATTGGATAAAGCTATCCTCTTTTCCTTTCTTTAGCCAATTCATACTGGTCACTTTGCTGTCGGCATCACAAGGTCGCGTGACCCACGGTTGCTAGTGACCGCGCCTCGGGATCGGGCGCCAAGAAAGAAACAAGGAACAAGACCAAAAAAAGACTGCCAACGCCGGCTGCATCCCATAACCCTGTAAACTTAACCTTGGTCAGCAACATTGAAATGGCGCCTCTAACAGCTCAAGAGATCCTCGCACATCCAGCATATGAGACTGTAGAATGGAAACTCCCTCCCACAACCTCGGGACGGGTACTGGTGGCTCAGAACAGGCGCGGTGGTCCGTTCAACCTCAACTACGAGATCCATGGCACGGGACCTGTGAAGCTAGTTGTCAGTATTTTTTTCTTTGCATGCATGCAATAAGATCGCAGCAAGGATCACCCGCAGAGAAAGTACGATACTAATGCCAACCAGTGGATCATGGGCCTCAATGCCGTCCTGAAAGACTGGAAACGCCAAACCAAGTACTTCGGCCACCTCAACGGCTCGAAATACTCGTGTCTGGTCTTCGATAATCGCGGCGTAGGCCGCTCCGACAAACCCACCTGCTTCTACTCCACAAGCGAGATGGCCCGCGATGTCGTGGACCTCGTCAGCTCGCTGGGCTGGATCGACCTGAAAGCTCCCGCGACACGCTCCATCCACGTGATCGGCGCCAGCATGGGCGGCATGATCGCCCAGGAATTCGCGATGCTCATCCCGGACCGACTCGCCAGTCTGACGCTGTGCTGTACGGCTCCGCGCCTCGTCCGCACAACGCCCTTCTTCGAGAACCTGCAGCAGCGCGCGAGCATGTTCATCCCGCGGCATGTGGATGTGGAGATTGACCGGATTGCGGCGACGCTGTTTGCGAGTGAGTTTCTGGCGCAGCCGGATACGGAGAATGAGGATCCGGGCTTGAATTTTCCGACGAAGAGGGATCGCTTTGCGGCGGGGCATTTGAGGAAGAAGGCGGATACGGAGTCGTATACGCCTAAGGGGTTCTTGTTGCAGGTGACTGCTTGTTACTTTCACCATAAGTCTGCGGAGCAGTTGAGGGCTTTGGGGGATGCGGTGGGGAGGGAGCGGATTCTTGTTTTGCATGGGACGGAGGATCGAATGCTTACGTTTCGTCATGGGGAGATTTTGAAGGAGGAGATTGGTGAGGGGATTACATGGCGGGTTTTTGAAGGGGCCGGGCATATGTTGGGGTGGGAGAAGGAGCATGAGGTGAATCGGTCAATACAGGAATTGGTGGACCGGTTTAGTTGAGAGTTTGGTTAGATCTAATGTATAAATCTTGTTCCCATACCCCGGAAGCTGAATTTTACCATCATTCTTAATTCTAGTTCCTGTGTTCTTTACTTCAAAGTCCACAAATTGATGTCGAATGCTGGAGCAACGCAATGATGGGAAAAAGCAAAGAGGGTCTGTGCAGCTTGCAGAGTCCTTAATACGAGCCAGACAAAGCGAATCTTGAGATCCAATATGATCGCTCCATTCACCTTTTATGATGCATCCGATAACACGAGGCAAACAGTACCTTAGGGCTGTGTAACCACTAAGGCCCCTGTCAGTCACCTGCCGCCAGCGAATGATGACAGCCTCCGATGCTCCTCAAGACATCACCTCCTCAACTCACAGCACCTTTCATTTGACCTTGTCACTACCGGTCACTTGATAATCTGACATTTTCAGCCGCAAGTGGCATAAATACTGTGCTTCTTCCAACACCTCTCCTTGTCCACTACCACCCGCGATCATGTCAAAAATGGCAGAAGTCACAGATTCCAAGGAACTTCCTCTTTGCAAAGGCGATTACCGTCCCGCAGGGCCCGACGACGTGCGAGCTCCATGCCCCGTTCTCAACTCGCTCGCAAATCACGGCATCATTGCACGCAGCGGCCGCAACATCACCGCCACCGAGTTAAAGGCCGCTCTACGCTACCTGGGCATGGGATTCGATGTCACCGCAATACTCGTCAATGGCGCCTTCCAAGTCCACTCTGACGACCCGAAGAAAGGAGCCCGGCTCGGCCTACGAGATAAACACCAAGTCAACGACGACGGCGTACCCGTGCTGAACCTCGACCAGGTCGGCCGACCTCACGCCGTGGAGCACGATGTCTCTGTAACACGACAGGACCGCGCCCTGGGCGACTACATGCACGTGAACCCAGACCTTTTGGAGCGATTCCTCGCAGCTCCGAAAACAGAGAAGGGTTTCAGCGCGTCAAATTTCGGCAAGTATCGCAAGACTCGGTACGACGAGCAGAAGAGGGATAATCCGGCGTTGGAGTTCGATAGGATCAACCACTTCAGTGGATGCGCCGAGCTGGGAGCCATTCAGTGTATTTTTGGTCGGGGCTTCCCGTATCGTGTGCCGGAGGAGTATATACAAGCGCTGTTTGGCGAGGAGCGTTTACCCATCGAGCAGGGATGGAAGCCGAGACGATTACCGCTGATGTTGCCGGAGCTTGGGCCGGTGATCCTGAGGATTTCGTATTTTGCGTGGCCTTTTTGAGGTCAGTGAGTCTTACATTGAGCAATGGGCAGGATTGAGTGTCTGAGTTTACCTACGGTGCATAGCAATTGGTGTCGTGCTATGAGATTTCACCGTGCGGTCTGTTTCCTGAGTGAGAGTCCGACCGCTAGTAGATTTATTTCCGAGCTATTTGCTTTTTCTGTTAACATGTCATTTGTACTGGTGCACTCGGCATGACTAGGTGCATCGGATGAGTCGTTACTTCAAATGCAACCCATTTCCTTCGATCTGCTGCAAAGTTGCTTAACCTCAGGCACTTACCGAAGCTTGCATGCTTTGCTCAAGAGTAGGTCATCCTGGAGCCCTGTTCATGCCAGTAGTAACAGGGCAGTAAGCTATGGGCTAGGGTAGGGGCACTCGGGAATGATTCGGCTTCCCTGGGCCGCCTGTCAGAAAGTAGTGACGCGGGCCGCAACAGAAACAAGCCAACCAAGCTTCTAGTCTCGGAAAAACTTCTGAAGTGGATCCAACAATATGGAGAAGGGCATTTATTTGCTCCAATAACGTCGATAAAGAGAGAACAACAGGCCGAGCTGATATTTTATCGTAGGCTCTAGGAAGGTAGACTGGAAAGGGTTTGTATCTGTAAAGTGTAACAGTAAATTACGGGTCAAAGCTTAATCTATTTAGAGTGCGTATTTGTGGTACCGAAAACCAAGTGCTTCCCCACTTGAAACCCTGGCAATTTGCAAAAGACACGAAAGGAAGCTGAACTCCCAGGTCACAAATCAGAGTTAAGGTATTTTAATTTGTATGGGATGTAAGTTACCATCCCTGACATTGTTCTTGGGTGTTTCATCAGCTGCGTAGGAAAACTAACTCCATATCAGTTTATCAGTGGCTTGCATAGTGTTTTCCTTGTCTACTATGATGTCTATCAAGTTGTCAATAGCAGGATTGATATTATCCAGGATGATCAGCATCATGACCGCAACCTGCAGAAATTAGTGCGGTGATATATGCACAAATCCATGTATGGCCATGCCGAGAGCACAAGCCGCTGTGACAATACGCATTCCTCCGACATACCATGATACTACTGTACCAGATGGTTCTAGTCCGGCCGGTCGCAGCCACCACAATGCTGAACTGGTCATCCTCGGCCGTTACTGGTAAGTCTGAGCACTGAGCTGTTTAGCTGTTTAGCTGTTTAGCGGTCAGCTAAGGGAACATGGAACAGAATAATGCACCAAGTTTGCTCAGTACTGGTTATTCGAGTCTGGAATCTGCATTGCTTCCGCAGGTCCACAAAATCAGCGACCCCCCGTGAGGGATTAATTAATCGGTCCCGTCGTGATGTTTGGATTTACGTACTTGGCGGGATTATTTTGATAGGCAAAATCTCTCTCACCGTCTTAACCTATTCCTGAACCACCCTGGCCCATCGCAATTTTCTGCTTAGTCTGACGCCTATCCATTGCCATTTCTCTTCGAATTTCCTTTCTCCTTCTCTTCTTCCCAAGTCCTGTCTTTCTATCCATCTGAGTATTATTGAGATAGGTTTTCTTATGCTTTTTCTTGCCTCTGCGGCCACTTGCGACTCTCAATTCTGTTCTGCCTGATTGTCCTGCTCCACAATGTTCTTGGCTTTGATGACCGCTTGTCTTCTCCTGAACTACTACTTTCCAGTGACTCTAGGCTAACACTGGTTGGTTTTGGGAGTTGTTCTGCACCCATAACTTGCGCGCAGCTTCGGAGATTTGCAGTGACGGAATTCGTGCGGTAGATCTCTCGTGTGGCGGCGGATCAACGGCCTTTAAACTCAAACCCCTCCTCGAAGGTTCATTACTTCGTTCCTTCGTCCTCAGGAAGACGGCTTATTCGATTGCAGAGGTTTCTTCGTGGGCAGGATCGGGTAGTCTCTCTGCGAGACGCCCGTTGTCTCCCCAGATCCGGCCACAATGTTTACTCCAGTGCTTCGGAGGTTGGCTTCGATGAAGGCCCGCATTCCGCTGATAAGCGGGCTTCGTCTCAACTTTATCTCAGTGCATTACATCTACATCATCGCCATGACACTGATCACTTCCATTATGCTTTATCCAGGAAGTGATTTTGCCTATATTGACATCCTCTTCTTCTGTTCGGGCGCGGCAACTCAGAGCGGTCTCAACACGATAGATTTCAACAAGCTAAGAACGTACCAGCAGGTGATCCTCTACTTCAGTTCCATGCTCACGACTCCCATTTTCATCCACTCTGTTCTTGTCTTCGTGCGGCTGTACTGGTTCGAGAAGCGCTTTCAACACATCGTGCAGGATACTCGAGCGATGCGGAGTACCAGGACGAGAATGCGAACCTTGAGTCGAGATAAGGACGCCACATCGTTGGGAAGGGAGGAAGCTGGTATCGGTTCTCGCCCGATTGTTGTGCTGCGCAATAATACCCAGGGGTCCAATGAAAGAGGTCGCGAGCCGGCTGCTCGAACCCCCGAGTATGGATCGACTCCAGGCTCGCCTTCCCGAGTTGATAGTGGAGACAGTTCGGAGAATCAAGGGGGTGGTCTGAATAGCACCTTAGGACTCGGCTTGGGCAGCCTTCGGCTGCCGACCCAGTTGAGTCCCGAGCATCACATTGCTTTCCTGGAGAATCAACGGAAGAATAAAGGGGCATTGCGCATTCCCAGCCCTCGGGAGTATGACCGCGGCGGCGTCCCCGAGGTCCTTGAGGAAGCAGATGATGAAGGCGAGGGATCCAAGCGGACGCGTAGCAGCGAATCTGACGAAGAGAGCTCTCGGAATTCGGAGGACTCTGACCAAGTGGGACCGCTGGAAGGGCCGCACATCACCATCAACGAACCGGACATACAGCAGACGAGAACCAGGAATTCGACGTTCCCCCGTCTAGACACTCGTCCCACTTATCGTGACACAAAAGATCTGCACGATACATCAGCCCTGGAGCGTTCAAAGTCACGACGCCCTACCCTTGGCGGTCTTTATCGCTCCTTGACCCAAGAACGGGAGCGTAACACACTTCCGTATCTCAGTTGGAACGCTACTGTTGCACGAAACTCGAACTTCGTCGATTTGACCGAGGAGCAGCGTGATGAGCTGGGAGGCATCGAATACCGAGCCTTGAAGACTCTGGCCATTGTACTCACTTCTTATTATCTATTTTTCCACATTCTGGGCATGGTCTGCCTTGTCCCTTGGATTTTGAGCACTCACTGGGGTGAGGTCGTGACGCAAATCGGACAAGGTCGCCCTTGGTGGGGCATCTTCACCGCGGCATCTGCCTTCAACGACGTCGGCTTCACACTGACCCCGGACTCCATGACCTCGTTCCAGACAGCTGTATTTCCTCTTCTCCTCATGACTTTTCTTATCATTATTGGCAACACCGGCTTTCCCTGTATGCTCCGATTGATCATCTGGGTTCTGTCGAACGTTGTCCCACGCGAGAGCGCCGTTTGGGAGGAGCTCAAGTTTCTGTTGGATCACCCTCGCCGATGCTTTACCCTACTCTTCCCGCGAAACGCGACCTGGTGGCTGTTCGCCATCCTCGTGGCGCTGAACGGGATTGACTTGATCTTCTTCATTATTCTAGACTTGAACGATCCGACGGTTACCTCTTTGTCACCGGGCATTCGGGTACTTGACGGCCTTTTTCAAGCAGCATCCACACGGACTGCTGGATTTGGTGTGGTGAGTGTAGCGGACCTTCATCCTGCAATTCAGGTCTCCTACATGATTATGATGTATATTTCGGTTTTCCCCATCGCCATTTCCATGCGAAGAACCAACGTCTACGAGGAGAGGAGTCTGGGAATTTATGCGGGTGAGGATGAAGACACGGACGAATCCCAGACCCCGCCAAGTTACATCGGGTTCCATTTAAGAAGGCAGCTGAGTTTCGACCTGTGGTATGTCTTTCTCGGGCTGTTCATAATTGCCATCGTCGAGGGGAACCGCCTGCAGTCGAAAGACGACTATTCTTTCCAGATGTGGGCCGTGCTTTTTGAGATTGTCTCCGCCTATGGTACCGTGGGCCTGTCATTCGGATATCCAGGTGTCAACACGTCTTTCAGTGGCCAATTCAAAGTTTTGTCGAAGCTCATTATCATCGCAATGCAAATCCGAGGTCGACACCGTGGTCTTCCATACGCCCTCGACCGTGCAATCTTGCTTCCGTCGGAATCTCTTAAGGACAAGGACGTGCAGGACGCAGAGAGACGAATGCGTCGGCGTGTCTCCAACCTCAGTGCCATGTCTGGGATGGACCGAACTCAATCGCAAGCGCGCACGGAGAACGGTGTCGCAACAGGCGCCGAGGATAAGGACAGGGGTTCAACGCCATGGACAAACGGGGACAATATCATCCGCCGGCACTCGACAATGCAGTCGCAAAAATCCCAGAGATCCCACCGGTAGGAGTTTGTCATTTGAAGTATGCATAGACCTTGCTATTTCATGTTTGGGTTGCCCGACACCATTCAAGTGTCTGGGGCCGTGCTGTTTGGTTTGTATATATCAAAATCTTCACACATAATGAGGGATTTGTCTATTGAGCGTCTGTTATTTGGCGAGGACTTGTTTCATCTGTTTTGATATCCTCACGGCGGGAGATGTTGTCATTAAATAGATATGGTTGACCATTTACTTTATATTAAGCAAAAGCAACACAGCTGGCTGTTCATTATCATGGATTATTTCAACTTCACATCAATCTCTGAGAGATCTCAGTTTGCACCTTAGCTAGGAGAAAATAGTCCGTTACAACGATCTGCCAGTCTTCTAGAAATTGAGATCATCCAAGGCTAGCGAAGCATTATACGAACATACGTAGTCGGTGGACCAACTCCAGGCAGCGGGATCTGGAAGGGACTTTACTCGGCTTTCTACCTACGCTGTAATTTCTGTCTTGACTTTGAAATTGGCTGCCATGAAGCCAATTCTTAATTGAAATTTGCAAGTTGCAAGGCATGATGCAAACGGTACAGCGCCCCTTTGTAGGAAATTTTTGATGTTGACTGGGTGATTGCGTCCCAGAGAAAGGGCTTGTTGAAGTTGTTGTCTTGGCAGAAGCTTCGCTTTCTTCTTATCCTTGCCTCGCTCCTGCCACTACACAGAATACTCCGTACGTAGGTATTGATAAGTAGGTAGTCCCTTGGACAATTGCTTTGTTATTTTCTAGGTAATGACACTTCTTGTTAGGGTGGAGACGTCTTTCTGGGTTTGTTGTCTTGCAAAAAGCACGAATACACTCATGTATGAAATTTACCTTACTGTCAGGTACCATTCCGGATGGGGAAGCTATGTCTGGTTTGGGTCTAGCGTCAGGGACCGTAACATACATACATTACCTTTTTCAGACGGTACCTCTTACATCTGGTGGACATGTTTGGCTTTTTACTCCGTAGTTGGTCGATATTATCTACTCAGCAGATCGAAATGGAAACATGAAAGGATATTCTGATAATGACTTAATCTCGGGCCCAGTGCGCAAGGCTCCTTGTCTTGGTCATAAGTCATAGATTGTGCAATGTAGCACATCTCGTGCTGCACGCAGCCATGCATGCCAGTTTCCTAATTTGGAGATGATCGGTGGTTGCTTCTCATGTTGTGCATGACGACATCCCTCACTTCTTCGCGGCTTCTTTCGTGACACTCCACCTCTCCTTAGCCAACTCCATCCAGCATACACTAGCTCAGCGCTGTTCACCTTCAATTACTGGTATCCATTGTCTTCTGACCTTTGCTGGAGTGTGTACTCGCAATCAACCCGAGCTTATGGCTGGAAAGCCGTACAGTGGCACCGCCGACGACTACAGTCGGTATGGCGGCGCCTCAACGCAGGTCGCCCATTTCGGAATGGATGAGCTCCAAACGTCAAAGCCTGCTTCATTCGGCGTTCAAGATGATGCATCCAAGGCCGCCGCGCCGTGGTGGAATCCTCGCAGGTGGTCGCTGCGCGCGAAGCTCATTGCCGGTGCGGTGATTGTCGTGGCTATTATCGGTGCTATCGTCGGGGCCGTAGAGGGGACGAAGGCCAATCGGTATCCCGACTATTCAAGGCTTGACTACAGATTGCTGGATACGTACGCGGGGCCGACGTTCCTGGACAAGTTCAATTATTTCTCGGATAAGGATCCCACGAATGGATTCGTGCAGTAAGTGTTCCCTTCTGTTTTCTGCCTCGCAGCTTGGGCTGATTCTCGGCAGATACGTGGATAGGATCACAGCTGGGAAGCTGAATCTCACCTACGCTACGGAATCATCTGTCATTTTGAGGGTGGACACATCTACGGAGGCCACCAGCACTGGCAGACGGTCTGTTCGACTGGAGTCCAAGAATTTCTACGACACTGGTCTTTTCATCTTTGATATCGTCCATACGCCGTATGGCTGCGGGACATGGCCCGCCCTGTGGCTCAGTGATACGTACAATTGGCCTCTGAACGGCGAGATTGATGTTGTGGAGGCGAACAACGGAGGCACCGAAGGGAACGCAGTAACCTTGCATACGACCCCTGGTTGTAACATGAAGGCCAAACGGAAGCAGACAGGGCATGCGCTGTACCAGCAGTGTGACAATAGCACTCATGGCAACGCGGGCTGTGGCGTCCAAGCTCCACCTGCTTCTTATGGCCCAGAGTTCAATGACAACGGGGGAGGTGTAAGTCTTCAAGTCTAGGGCACTTCATTCAACATGCTAAGAAATTCAGGTTTATGCTCTGGAGCTCCGCGCTGCTGGCATCCGAGCTTGGTTTTTCCCTCGTGGTTCGATACCAAACGACGTTTCAGATAACATCCCGGATCCATCGACCTGGGGTACTGCCTTGGCCGACTTTCCCAATACCAACTGCGATATTGCGTCCCATTTCCGCAACCAGAGTATCATTGCCAATATCGACCTATGTGGCCAGCTGGGCGCACAGCCTCAGTTCTACACTCACTTATACAACTGTCCGGGCACTTGTAGCAGTTTTGTTGCGCGCAATCCTGGCAAACTTACCGAGGCTTACTGGGAGTTTAAGAGTTTCAAGGTCTATCAGGCTCAGTAGTGTGGCTTTCCTGCATTTTCACGGCGTTTGGCATGATAGATGGTCATGATGTGGCTCTATGGCAGTTTATGTCCCTTTTCGTGAACAAATGGCGTTCATTCAGGTGTTGGGTAGCCGCTTAATTCCTTGTCATGCGAGTCGACGGATTGTATAGAATGCGTTGAAATGGCGTTTGTCTGTGATTAGGTTCCTTACAATACCACAACAGATTTTCTACTATTCTCTAAGCTCAACGTATATTCGCGTAATCGTTTGCCAACATTTGCTAAGTCGAGACATTAATAAGGAGTAGGTGAGTGCGATAGCTCTCGTCTTGGACTGGTCCCGTCGGCAGGTTAGGGTTAGGGTTAGCAAATACAGACTACTCGTATCTACTGGAGCCAGATAGCCTACAAAGTAATGACTGGAGAATTGCACGGGACTATATTGATGATTACAACTCACTTGGGATTGGCTATTGACAATCTCTCCGCATCATATCTACATCATATCCACATCGACGACTAGTAAGTACACTGGGATGCATCACAATCAGCAAGAACGGGCCTTGATCTGGAACGAATATGCAGGTTCCAGCTCGTTCTGGACGGGGTAGAGATCCCCTCCCTCAAACTGCATGTTCCGGGTATAGTACTCGACGTTGACCTCCTGTTTGCTGATGTCCATGGTGACGAATCCATTAGCCGCGGCCTGGGAGTTCGCGCCCAGCCACTTGGCGTACGGGCCCGGAGCCACACCGTAGTTGCAGTCGCCGGCCTGGGGGTAGCCGGCCGCACCGGAGAGAATGAAGTTCGTGTTGTTGTTGTAGAAGTGCGCGAGGCAGTGGTCGTGGCCGTTGAGGACGATGCCGTCGTGTTTCTCGACGATGGCGATCAGGGGCGCAAGCTCGGTCTGGTTGGTGGTGGCGGACATGTAGGGGTGGTGGAGCTGGAGGAATTTCCAGTCGGCGTTGGAGGCGGCGAAGGCCTGTTCCAGGAAGGCGACCTGCTTGGCTGTTTCCATGTGGCAGGCGGCTGTGTACGGGTTCTGGTACACGGATGTGCTCTCCTGGTACGACGAGAGGAAGCAGTCGGAGTCGACGACTACGAAGGTCGCGGTCCAGTCTGCGCCGGTTAGGTCATAGGTGTAGTATGGCAGACCTTCGGTGCCGAAGTACCAGCGGGAGTCGTAGAGGGGGGCAATCTTGGTCTCGAAGTCGACGCCGCTCTGGCCCTTGACGACGTCGTGGTTGCCCAGGCATTGGTACCAAGTGGCGTTGTCGAAGACGCCGCCCTGATACATGTCCACCCAGGCTTCCTGGAAACGGAGGATGCCGCCGGTGGTGAAGTCGACGCCGCTGTCGTAGAAGTTGTCGCCGACGGAGATGAAGGCACTGCATCCCTTCATCGCGCAGACTTGGCCGACGTAGGAGGCGGTCTCAGCTGCTCGACTGTTAGTAAAGTAAACTTTGGCTTTCTAGAACTAGGCTGAAACTTGCTCTGTAGGGCCGTTGCGTTCACGATGTAGGTACGATCGCCCGGGTCACAGTCGTTCTGGACCTCGCGGGGGATGGTGATGTTTTTAGCGATCAGCTTGGGCATGATGTCGTTACAGAACGACAGGGGAGCGGGTGTCCAGCCTGTCCAGCCAAAGTCTGTATGATTGTTAGCATGCATTGAATTGACTGTGGTACATGGTGTTATAGATCATACCGCCGATGACACCAACAGTCATTTTGTGAGGAGCAGTCATTTTGTGATGAGCGTCCATTTCGTGAGGAGCAGAGGAGGCCAGGACGGTTGGGGCCAGGCTCGCCAAAGCGAGAGTCATCTTCTTGAAGGTCGCCATGACAATAGATTTGAAGAGATTTGAAGAGATTGAGAAGAGAGTATGAGAGGCGCTGGTCTGTACAACAACTGCGCAAGGGTCGGCAGCGCTTTAAATACCTTTCATATCACATATCACGGAGGAATGAGCAGTTGACGATATCCACGAGGCCCTGGTATACTGCTATCTCGGAAATAATGAAATTTCCGAAGCTCATCCCGTTGTAGTATTTGATGAGACATTTAGTACGAATAGGAAGCGTCGTTCTTCTGATGTGGCTGCATGCACGGTGCGGAGGGGTCCGCGGGGAGGAGTTAAGCTTCGACGGACGCAGCCATGGCCAACCCCAGGCAGTCCAATGAGCTTGGCAAAGCTTAGAACGTGATCTCACCACGTTGTTGCCCTGTTGGTGTTCAAGGGCTCTTTTCTTCCAGGGACCGGAAATCCGGGAAGTTTAGTGCAGGCTTGGAAAAAAGCTTGACCCTTGGAAACTGGAGGGGTGGGGTATACTATACTTCTTCACCCTAGTGCTTTGAGGGACATCCTATCTTACCGTGAGATTTGAGCCAAGGTCAAAAGGTTAAATCGGAACATCGGAGATAGGCATTCGCGTATGCCTTGGTATCAATGTTCACTTTCCCGTCGGGCTTTGAGAATTGCCAGCTCAGCCAGGTGATATAGGTCGCCCAGAAACCCTTCCACAAGACGGACCTGGGCGATAAATGTGGTTGGCGTCTGTCTCCATACATGCTTCCCAATATGTTCAAGTACTACTCTCATCAAAGATAAGTCATTCTCGCTTCGGTCCTCCAGAGGACTCATGAGAATATTCGAGAATAGGTGGATGGCCGATGTGGAGAGCTCCGGTAAGCAAAATCTTGTAAGAATATTAGTATCGGGAAATCAATCCAAACATACGACTGGTCGCCTACAAGAGAAATTGCCCCTCGCGCTGTGGATCCGATTCCAGGAACTTCCGTAACACAGACCGACTGGCTCCTACGCTGAGGGCAAGGCTCGAGCCGGCCGCGCGGGTGTCCTGGTTCCGAACCCAGGCAGTACACCGGCTGCTTGTCTGATGGATGGCAGCCATGCAGTAGTGGTACTGCATCTCAAAAAGAAAGTCGGCCATGCGATTTTCGCTGTGTATAGATAGGCCCGAGAACGTGGGCACCGAAGACCGCCATTCGTCCAACGCGATGTCCAGGCTGCGGATGGTAGCTAGGAGATCCGCATCGCTTTGGCGTTGGGCGGAGAAGGAGTATAGGCCATGATAGATCTTCGACTGAACTAGCGATAGACGAATGAGGGTGAGAAACATAGTGTGGTTCTGTTGATGATAGAAAGGCTGCAAGCTTTCCAGCTGACCATTCACCGACTGCATTCGAGGAAGCGTTAGATCGCAATTGGTCACGTCGACAAAGGGTTGAAGGCCTGTGCGCAAGCTGAACATCTTGTCGAGGGTGAAACAGATCCAGAAAAGATTTCTAACATGCAGTTTTGCACCTAGAGGGTCACCCTCTATATCCTCGGGGTACACGTTGCCTTTGAGGTGAAAGACGAAGCGTGTGGCCGTGGACAACATAAGCTCTATACTGAGCATATCTCCAGATGTGGCCTGACAGCAGAGGCACTTTTGGCCGAGGTGTTAGCGATGGATCACTCACTATTGGAGACCCGCCGTGCACGGGAGGGATGATGGTCTTACCAACATGGTCAGTGCCTGCAACCCGTCCAATGTTACTGACTCGTTGAGCAGCTCTGGTAACAGATCTTGGGCCTCGCGAGCATATTCATCGGCAGTCACGATTTTGTCAAAATGCGGCTGACCAGCGAAGAATGAACTCAGTGCCATAAAGGCAAATATACATACCCTGGCGCTGGAAAGCCTAGGCGAGATGTCTGACAGTTCCTTTTCGTAGGCCGCTCGGATAGTGTACTCAAAACATGCCCGGTTAATAATAGGCAATATCTGGCCGCAAATTGACCCTTGAAAAGCCTCTATCTGTTCGAGAAGAAGCGATTTATCCGGCAGCGATAATCGTCGGTCGCCCTCGGCGGTACGTTTCTTGGCTATCCGTGGCCAGGTGATGGGACTCATGGTGCAATATCGGTCTAGAGATCGGTCTTCTCCGGTGCGGGCTCGAATCCATTCCAAGCCGCTTGGAGAGAAGAAAGGCAAGCCGTTGAATGCACAAATATTCCCTAGAGTTTGTCCTGCGAGGCATATATCGGTCCCGAAACCCTGGGGCGCCACAGCCTGGGGACCGCACTCAGGAAAAGGTCGTTCGGAGAGAATTTTCCTTTCTTTTGATCCATGCGATGAACGATGTTAGAATCATCAGAGCCGCTCAATTGGGGTCGAGTTTGAGAGATCATTTATGTTTCATACAGACATACCATGTCTTGTAGGTTTACTTGCATGTGGGGAAGGTGAACTGCTCCGGGAACATCGAGTCAATAAGGACCACTATCAATGTAAGGTAGCTATCAGGTATGAATACAAAGGGATATAAGAAAACCGGAGGTTCATACCTATCACTCCGAGTTTGGCGTAAGCTTGAGCGCGAGGCATCCCGGTTGCGCGTGAAGGTACAGGGGATGTTATGATGGTAGCACCAGTCACACTGGGGAGTTGCACGGTCACATTTGATCTAGAGGAAAATGGAATACCAGATCCCACCTGTTAGAAGAATACGTAGACTATTACATCCGTAATCAGGGGCAGACCTTCTTGCTGCTGCAGGAGTCGCAAGCATATGTACGTCGTGTACGGCGTGGGCGGTTCGCGCCGTCATTGCCATTCAACTTTTGAACTGGCATCAGACCTGCAGGACGATTGATATCGTTTCGATCAAGAATGATATGCCAGGGGTATGACCACACTCAATCCCAGCAGAACAAGTACCCGCAATGGTATTACCTCTGTCACTCCTCGACCACTTGCAAACAACCGCACCTGAGAAGTGTGTTGTTTTCCTCCTCTGACAGGTTTACCAAAGCGCGAAGAATCAGCCAGGTCCGATTACTCATAGTGATAGTTTATCTAGCGCACTTACAGACTGAGGTACGTTCGTCGGCTTAGTATACCGAATAACCAGCATGAAGAGGAATCGGAATCCGCTTAATCATCGGCTTTCGAGATAGACTGATCTCAGTGATCTGACAGTGTGTGGATCCTGGATTAGCAACGTGCGTATTCGGGTTCCGGAGCATGCACTATGCAGAAGAGATGGACAGCTCTAGGCACCGGGAGAAACAAATTTTGTCCCGATTGCCGAACGATCTATGGTCATTATGGATGATCACCGACCGAAAGGCTGCGTCTTTGTATCCTCATTGTCCGGTTAAGTTGGTGTCAGCGTGTCGCGGCTATGGGTAAACGCGCTGAGTCAGCGGACTTGTGGCTGTGCCAAGCATTTCTAGATTTACTAGATCCTTATCAATTACTTCATGTACTACTACGGTGCTAAATGCAGGATCTATGATCTATCTGTCAATAGTACACCGTTACACCTCTGCGTCATCTGGGTCCGATTGGAAACTGCGCCTCTCGGTCCCGGTACTCGATATCCCCGATTTGACCTACAATTGGTCCCGAAATGGATGCAAGACGGACTATCCCCCTCGCGGTGCTCACTATGTATCCGAGGGATGTCTTCATATTCCTAGCTTCTCGGAGAAAAATGAAGCTGAAAGATATCGTTAGTCTTGTCGGAAGCTACAGCTTCCGGGTGAAAGGAGGGGAACCCCCGTGAGGATAATAAAAGTCAACTACATCCCCCGCACAAGGCCTGGGAGTTTAACATTCAGCAAGCAATTGAGACAGAGATACTGGCACTGGATCACTCCTGAGTGCAGTCAGATACTCTTCGCCAGGGTTTTCACCTTCATCGGTATATCAGCGGTCAAGCACGACCACACCATGAGCACCAACAGTCAGGATGAGTCCTTACTTGAGGATCGGGGAGCTCAGGAAGAGGAAATGAGTTACGGATCTACGGTCAGATCTCCCGTGGACCTCATCAGACCAGATGAGATGGAGAACCTGAGGCGGATCGCCACCCAGCAGTCGGAGAAGTCGCGCAGACAGCATACCACCCCCGCTATCGCAGAGGATGACCCTGCGTTGGATCCGCAGTCGGTGGAATTCAATCTGGGACAGTGGCTCAGAACTCTCGTGACAGACGCCAAAGGGAGAGGCATTTCACCTCCACAGGCCGGAATTGTCTTCAAGCAATTGAATGTCTCCGGATCTGGGGCCGCCCTTCAGCTGCAGAACACGGTTGGTTCGACCTTGGCGATTCCCTTTCGACTTCCGGAACTACTTCGCCAGAGGCGTTCTCCATCTCGACGGATCCTCAAGTCCTTCAATGGTCTGATGAAGAGTGGCGAGCTGTTGCTGGTGCTCGGGCGTCCAGGCGCAGGCTGCAGCACGTTCCTCAAGACACTCTGCGGCGAGACTCATGGGCTTGACGTTGATCCGACGAGTGTTCTACATTATAATGGTACCAATGTCCTTCTGGAGCAATCCCTGCTGCAGACCCCTAGTTACTAACGCGGGTCTTCAAGGCGTCTCTCAGGCACGCATGATGAAAGAGTTCAAAGGCGAAGTTGTCTATAACCAAGAGGTAATCCGGCGGATCTTACACTCACACATGCACTCGCAGCTAACCTCAGTTGTTTTTCCTTGCAGGTAGATAAGCACTTTCCCCATCTCACTGTGGGCCAAACACTCGAGTTTGCAGCCGCCGCTCGCACTCCCTCGCACCGGTTCCGCGATATGTCCCGGGACGAGCATGCCAAGTACGCAGCACAGGTCATCATGGCGGTCTTTGGCCTGAGCCACACCTATAACACGAAAGTTGGAAATGACTTTGTTCGTGGAATCTCCGGAGGAGAACGCAAACGAGTGTCAATAGGTATGTTGCAGACTGTACCCGCCCCTTTTCCCACAGGCATCCGCTAGTGTGCTGACTTCGAGTGAAGCGGAAATGGCTCTCGCTGCTACGCCTCTTGCAGCTTGGGATAATTCGACTCGTGGACTGGACTCGGCCACCGCTCTCAAGTTCATCGAGTCTCTCCGACTACTGGCCGATCTGGCAGGAACTGCGCATGCCGTGGCAATCTACCAGGCTAGTCAAAATATATATGACCTCTTTGACAATGTCACCGTCCTCTATGAAGGGCGTCAAATCTTCTTCGGGCCGACGTCCATCGCAAAGGGCTTCTTTGAACGGCAAGGCTGGGAATGCCCTCCTCGACAAACGACGGGCGACTTTCTCACCTCAATCACAAATCCGCAAGAGCGACGGCCCCGTGCTGGTATGGAGAAAGTCGTTCCCCATACACCAGAAGATTTTGAGACGTACTGGCTTCAGTCGCCAGAGTATCGACGTCTACAGGAGCAGATTGAGGAATATGAGACTCTACATCCCCCAGGTGACGATGAGGCGGCTGCCGCTCACTTTCGAAAAAGGAAACAGGACGTGCAGTCCAAAAACAGCCGGCCAGGATCCCCGTACCTGATCAGCGTACCAATGCAGATCAAGCTGAACACGCGACGAGCATACCAACGGTTGTGGAACGATATCTCCTCGACCCTATCAACCGTGATTGGTAACATTGTCATGGCTCTCATTATTGGTTCCGTTTTTTACGGATCCGCCGACACCACAGCAGGCTTGGGATCAAGGGGCGCAACGTTGTTCTTCGCAGTCTTACTGAATGCATTGACAGCGATGTCGGAAATCAACAGTCTGTATGCCCAACGCCCAATTGTTGAGAAGCACGTGTCCTATGCATTTTACCATTCTTCAACTGAGGCAATCGCCGGAGTGATCAGTGACATTCCAGTTAAATTTATCCTTGCTGTGGTCTTCAATATCATCCTATACTTTCTAGCGAACCTTCGCAGGGAGCCCTCACAGTTCTTTATCTACTTCTTGATTACCTTCATCATCATGTTTGTCATGAGTGCGGTTTTCCGGACAATGGCTGCACTGACAAAAACAGCCTCGCAGGCAATGGGTCTGGCTGGCGTGTTGATCCTTGCGCTGATTGTCTACACTGGCTATGTCCTTCCAGTGCCCTCGATGCACCCTTGGTTCGAATGGATCCATTATATCAACCCAATTTACTATGCCTTTGAGATCCTGATTGCAAATGAGTTTCATGGCCGTGATTTCCCATGCGCCAGCTTCGTGCCTGCTTATGCAGACCTCTCCGGTGACAGCTTCTCTTGTTCTGCTTCTGGCTCTGTAGCTGGTCAAACCACTGTTAGTGGTGACCGCTATATCCTCTACAATTACAAGTATAGCTACGATCACGTTTGGCGGAATTTTGGAATCCTGATTGCCTTTCTCATTGGCTTTATGACCATCTACTTTTTGGCATCAGAGCTAAATTCGTCCACCACCAGTACCGCTGAGGCATTGGTCTTCCGGCGCAATCACGAACCCGAGCACATGCGTGCAGGAAATGTCAAATCCACTTCCGATGAAGAGAAAGGCATCGAGATGGACTCTGTTAAAGCTGCGCATGAGACAACCACGGGTGAACTGACTCTGCCACCGCAACAAGATATCTTCACATGGCGTGATGTTTGCTATGATATCGAGATAAAAGGGGAACCACGGCGCCTTCTTGATCATGTTTCGGGTTGGGTTAAACCTGGCACTCTAACCGCACTGATGGGTGTAAGCGGAGCAGGTAAAACTACCCTGCTTGATGTCCTGGCGCACCGAACCAGTATGGGTGTCATTACCGGGGATATGTTTGTCAATGGGAAGCCCTTGGACACCAGCTTCCAGAGAAAGACGGGATACGTTCAACAGCAAGATCTTCATCTTGAAACTGCTACTGTGCGGGAATCATTGCGTTTCAGTGCCCTTCTGCGTCAGCCACCCACGGTCTCAATTCAGGAGAAATATGATTATGTTGAAGACGTGATTCGCATGTTGAGAATGGAGGAATTCGCCGAAGCAATTGTTGGAGTTCCAGGCGAAGGATTGAACGTCGAACAACGCAAGCTACTGACCATCGGCGTGGAACTTGCTGCAAAGCCCAAGCTGCTTCTTTTCCTCGACGAGCCGACAAGGTAGGTGGATGACAGGGTCCCGCATTGTAAATGTTTTGTCTGAGCTAATGTTCGAATAGTGGCCTAGATTCGCAGAGTTCATGGGCTATTTGCTCATTCCTGCGTAGGTTGGCTGATAGCGGGCAAGCTATTCTTTGTACTATCCACCAGCCAAGTGCCATTCTCTTCCAGGAGTTCGATCAGCTACTGTTCCTTGCAAAAGGTGGCAAGACTGTTTATTTTGGTCCCGTGGGGGACAACTCTCGCACCCTACTGGACTACTTCGAATCAAACGGGGGACGGAAATGCGGCGAGTTAGAGAACCCTGCGGAGTACATGATTGAAGTTGTCAACGCCAGGACCAACGACAAAGGACAGGATTGGTTTGATGTTTGGAATCAGAGTCCCGAGAGCCGGGCAGTCCAGGAAGAGATTGACCGCATCCACGAAGAAAAGAAATCCACCCACGAAGAGGACGATGATCAGGCGCACACCGAATTCGCGATGCCGTTCTGGTTTCAGTTGTACGTCGTTTCGCGCCGTGTCTTCCAGCAGTACTGGCGAATGCCGGAATATATCGCCTCCAAATGGGGATTGGCCATCATGGCCGGCTTGTTCATTGGCTTCTCCTTCTTCGATGCCAAATCATCGCTAGCGGGCATGCAGACAGTCCTTTTCTCCTTATTCATGGTTTGCTCTATCTTTGCATCTCTTGTTCAGCAGGTAAGACTTCCGCAACCCCAAACCAATGCAATGCGAATATCATGAGATTAACTGCGTTTTCTAGATCATGCCCCTATTTGTCACGCAACGATCATTATACGAAGTGCGCGAACGCCCCAGCAAGGCGTACTCATGGAAGGCCTTCTTGATTGCCAATATCGCGGTGGAGCTCCCATATCAGATCGTCATGGGGATCCTCACCTTTGCCTGCTACTACTATCCCGTTGTGGGCGCCAGTCAATCATCTGAGCGGCAGGGGCTGGTTCTGCTTTACTGCATACAGTTCTACGTTTACGCCAGCACGTTCTCCCACATGGTGATCGCAGCAATCCCCGACACGCAGACAGCGAGCCCTATTGTGGTTCTCCTGTTCTCAATGGCGCTGACATTCTGCGGTGTGATGCAAGCCCCATCCGCCCTACCAGGTTTCTGGATCTTTATGTACCGCGTATCGCCCTTTACATACTGGATCGGCGGCATGGCCGCCACGCAGCTCCACGACAGGAACGTCGTCTGCTCACCCACAGAACTCTCCGTCTTCAACCCCCCGCCAAACCAAACCTGCTACGAGTACATGGCAGAATACATGAACCTTGCCGGAGGCCAACTCCAGAACCCCGATGCTACGTCCGATTGCAAATACTGCTCCTTGACTGTTGCGGACCAGTATCTTGCCGCGAGCGAAATTGAATGGTCCCAACGCTGGAGGAATTTTGGGATAATCTGGGCGTATGTCGTGTTCAATATCTTCATGGCGACGCTCTTGTACTACCTCTTCCGAGTCAGGAAGTGGGATCTTGCTAGCATTAAGAAGAGGTTTGGAAGGAAGTGACCTGACTACCTGAACGTGGTTTCTGTCTCGTCTCTCATTTGATGTATCGTTTGTTTCCTACGTTCTTTTTCTTTGCTCCATTTTCCTATTCACGTTTGTCATTTTTGTACTATTTACATTCGGCGCGCCATAATACTTACAAGATAGACTTCAGCTTTTCTCTAATGGACAAATAGTGACTCTATGATCTTAAATAAGCTTCGTGGGAACTAGCTCTCCAAGGCTTGGTGGGAGATATCAATGCGGTACGCTAATGGAAGTGACATGAATTGCATTCATTGAGTACTCCTACAGGGTATCAGATGCACGGTGCAGTGAAATACGCGTAGATATTCAAGACATGAAGCCAGAAAAGAGGAAGTAGATGCAAGTTCGATGGTAAGCAAGAAACCCCGAGATCCAGTTGTATGAGTCAACATGGACACCAACGCCAGAGTGCTAGTACGCATCGAAAGCTGCAATCAATATCGTTATCGTTAAATGATGCTGTGCTAGAGGTTCCGTAGCAAGCTGCCTTCGGCAAACGGGTTGGCTGGCGTAAGATCCAGCATTGGCTTCGAGGCGTTCCGATCGCCGGTGGCCACGCCGTGGCCGACAGGGACGCTGCTTTGCGCGGTAGCGAGCTGTGCGGTGCGTGCGAGGAGGCTGTTAGCGAGGAATGGGCCTTCGGGTGGCTGCGCGTTGTCCACGGGGGTGACTGGGGACGCGGGCGCGGTGTGGTGGTGTCGCTGGTTGCTGGTGCTACGAAGGGTGTTGGAGCGCTTGCGGGTCTGCGGTTCTGCAGTTGACGCGGGTTCCGGTGGCACGAGTGGACGTCTCCAAGTTGTGGATGGCGGGGCGACAATGCCTCCCATGGGCTCGGGCCCCGTGACTGCGTCAATCAATGGGACGCCCGGTTCGACGGCGACGCCTCTCCCCTTGCGAGCATGTTGAGGAGGTTCTTGGTAAGCGGGAGTCAGGTCGACCAGCGGTTTGCTTCTGTTCACGGAAAGAGACCGCTTGACAGCACCCATGTCCGGGGCATGCGCCGAGGTCATCGTGTTCGAACGACTGGCTGGCTGACTGACTGGCCCGCGACGCGTGCCCATGTTTCCGACCAGTCCATGAGCAATGAACGGCTCTTCGTTGGCCCTCTTTTCCTTCTCTTCTCGTTCCTTCATAGCCTGTTGACGTTGCGTATATGTGCGACCCAGAAGCCCTGACGAAGAGAATGGGGAGCCGTCGGTCGGCTGCATTGGTGAGCCCGACGAGTCAGAATCCGCCAGGGATTTCGGAAAAGACGATGGTGGCGGTCCACGCTCGCGCGAGCGTCTTTTCCGTGAGAAGAGATCTTTGCTCTTGCTTGATTTGAGCTGTTCCTCAAGCGGAGAATGCTGTAATGATGCTCGCTCTTGCTCCGCACCCGAATCCAGATCGACCAGGGGCTTGTACTGAGGTGGCTGACTCGACTTGGAATGAGAAGAGCCAATCCTCCGCTGGCGGAGGCTGTTAACCTCCTCGTCATCTTCGCTCTGGCCTGCGCCCCGTTTGTGAACGAGATACCAGCTGCGCCATGCCTGGACTGCTTGGTGCCACTGCTCGGCAACTGCCCTGTCGTTGGTGGAGAAGAAATGGACAAAGTTCTCCGTCGAGAGGAACATGCTCGACTTTTGCTGACTCTTGATTGCCTTACAGATCTTCTTTGGTGGCTGAATGTTTTTCCTCAGAAAATCCGGAGTGGGAGAGTAGATATCAAAATCTGAAAGATGACAGGCATTCGTTTGGTCCTGGCCATGTTCCTTCTTAGAAACAGTAACCTGCCCATCCGAACGGAGGGTGACAAAGCGCTTGTCCCACTTACGGGGCCGTCGTGAGTAGTAAATGTGCACTGTTACATCAGCGGGTGGTGCGCTCGGTACATTCTGCGCTTCAAGCAAACGCAAGGACTCGATGCTTGCTGCAGGAACAATAATCAATGCGTTCTCTCCGTCATACGCCCACGAATTCATGATATCCCTCACACACTCGTATCTGCGCAAGGGCCGCTCCAGCCCCAGCTGATTGAACGACTCCATCATAATGAACTTGAGGGGATCGATCTCACTTGTCAGACACTGCGAGGCAGTAACCAACAGATCCTGAACCCGTGTCGACGGCATGACGGACATCTTGGCCGACATCCTCCCATATTGGACCAGAACGCTGCGCTTCCCTGAATTCACCGCAGAAACAGGCGCATCAACCCCAGTAAAGTGATTTCCTGTAAGAGGCTCGGAGGATTTAACGGCCGACGACTCTGTGCTCGATTTGTCCTTGGGTATCGCAAGCTTCATTTTCCCCTTGAAAGACCGACGCTTCGGCTCAGGGGTGTCCTCCGACCTGCGATGCCGCCGGGACCCTTCCTGCACATCGTCGTGCTTGCGCCGGCCGTCTACGGCCCGGGAAGTCACTCTCCGATGATCCGAGAGAGCTGGCGCGGGCTTTATAGTGTCCCCTGTTAAACGAGCCATCGCCTCCTGCCTGTGTCTCTCGCGCTCGGCTTCCGAGTCCTCGTTAGCCCCGGCGTCATTGCCGACCGGGTTCTTTGTGGTTTTCGCAGGTTCCGTCATGCTTCGAGCCATCGCTGGTACGTGCGCTGCTGTCGTTGCAGCGGTCTGATCCTCAGGAATGCACAGCGGGTTGTGGCCGCTCGATTGCGTTTTACGTGTCGGAAGGGCTGGGACCGCAGGCTGCGCAGTGATGGCAGGGGCTGTTGGAGCGCGTTGGCGTCTGTATCGGGACATGCTTCGGCTGATTGCAGGATTCGTTTCGGTCGTAGACGTCGTCCCATGGTGGGATCCAGTCGCAGGGGCGCTCGGGGGGCTGGGGGCAGAAGGAATCGAGGTATCCAGCTGCTTGGCTGCTCTTCGCACGGATCGATAGCGGGAGAATTTCATTGAGCCCTGGTCGTGGCCAGCCTCCATGCTGGTGGCTCGTCTTTCCATCGCCGTGGCGATGGGTTCTCTTTCAAGGCACTTTTCTTACACGGATCCTCCCGTAGGTACTGATTGCATCGTTTTGCATCGACGCGCTTGTAATTCGAGCGTGCGACCAAGTAGCCAGGACAGTCAGTCTCCTCGATGGACAGGCTCGGAACCGTGTTAGGTCTCAATGGTATCAGAGCGCTGAAAGGCCGTAGGTTGAGTACCAAAGCCACGCCAAAGTAAGGAGAATAGTATCGAATCGGTTGGGAAGATGTAGCAGGGAGGAAGCGAGGGAAGAAAAAATGAAATGAGAAATGAGAAGAGGGGGGAAATGAGGTACAGCTGAAATTGGCCCCGGCACAACAAACCCCTTGGATGCTGTAGAGACGTTTCACAACTGCTCATTCACCGATCCTGTCAACGCAAGTCCTAGAAGCCTCAAATAGACGAAGTGGGCTTGAATCAAATCAGCGCGACAATAATATTCTATCACCACCACGGAGTAGAGCACAAGACACCGACACCCAAAACTATTGCGGAGATAGGCGACAACAATCTAGAGAAGCGGAGATTAATTAATCTTAATGACGGTTGGAGTGGGGAGCGCGAAATTGCATTTTAATTACTCTGGTCAGTCGCTCGGCTTCATTTCACTTTCGATGACGGCACAGAGAGAAATTAATGCTATAGAAGGATACTGCGACTTTAGCTCCAGCAGATACTTTCATCGAGGGGCGCAACTATCCACAAATCCTGATTCAACATTTCAAGTACCTCGCTAGTGGGAAAGATTTCCGGGCACGACACAGGGAAAGATGGCGTCTGTCGTCATTTATCTTGGTAGCATGAACAAGAATCTTGATTGTTTTGAAGTCTATCTACGCAGTATACTAAACCTAGTGTCGACTGTCGACCAGATGAACTACTCATCGGTGATCGTCCTGGTACCTGACTCGCTGGGCCATACCCGTGTGGCATGGGATGATGGGAGGATGTGATGCGGATCGACATACCCACAAATACAATCGGAGGATTGACATGCTGACTGATGACACATCATGCTATTTCAGTTCGCTGAATAGTAAGCGGATTGAATCTTTTATTCCTGAATTCAATATCAGAGGCTAGTTCGAGTCTGTGGCTGTTCATTTGACTCCATGTCGTACAGCCCCCTGGTTCCTGCATCAGTGATTCTGCCCCTGCTTCCGTCTTTGCATGGGCGGAAGATCTACTGTGCCTTGCGAGGATGTCCATCATTATAGTATTTATTCCTAGCAAAAATGCTTTTAATCATCTCATATCAATCATGGGATTGCCTCACTTCTCCCGTCGTCCGGCCAAAGACAGACCCAGACCGTTCACAGCAATCAATCATTTCCTGTATGCTCCCAGATGCTTCCGCCTACATCCCGAGTCAGCTCTAGCCATGGTTGGGAGGCCACTTGCAGCAGATACTTACCACCATGCGACAAAGTCAGTCGTCTGAACATCAATGCCCAAGTCCTTTAGCAGCTTGGTTGAGAGATGAGTATCATAAGGCCTCTGTACAGATGCGTTTGGATCATTCCCTTGCTTGTTCCTGATCATCCCTACCAGGGAAAGACCAAGTACCTCCGCGAGTTTCTCGCAAATTTCGTACTTGGTCATCCGATCTTCAGACGAGAATTGTAGGATCTTGGGGAGTTCATGAATCCGTGGCCGTTCCTTGAGATATTTGATGACAATATCACGGCACACACGAGCTACATCCTCGGTGTTTGTCGGATAGCGCTGCGCCCAGTCGTCCATCTTCACACCCGCGTTCTCATCCTGAGCCTTCCAGACCGCATCGATCAGAGTATTCACGGCGCTCTCCGAGTTATTCTGAGCAGTACCATACAGCAATGGCACGCGGAGAACAACCCCTAACCCGGTCTCCTTCGTGGCTTCTAGCACCGCGATTTCGCCGTCGCGCTTAAGCTGACCGTAGTAATTCGTCGGGGCGGGCTCTGCATCGGCCTCGTAAGGAGCCTCTCCCTCCTTCCCGGAGAAGACATAATCGGTTGAGATGTAGATCAGCAACGCTTTTCGAGCAGAGGTCTCTTCTGCAAGGATACGGGTCGCATCGACATTGACCCGACGAGCTTGCTCGGGGTTCTTATCACATAGATCCGGCGACCGGTTCGCAGCGCCTAAAGCAGAGTGTCAGTGTCAATTGCAGAGCACTGAGTGTACTTCAGTATCATCGCATACAATGGATAACAATCTGAGGTCTAGTTTGCAAGATCAGTCCTCAGGTCAAGAATGAATACATCGCAGCATTTGCCAATAAAAAGAACATCAATGATAACGCAAGGGCACCGACTTTGCTTCGTTCAACAAATTCTTGATATCCTCCGGTTTCTCCAGATCTGCCCTGAGAATCGTGGGCGGGGTAGCTCTCGAGTAGCCTTGACCGACAACAAAGCAGCCAGAATGCTTGAATGTATTGAAAACCTGACGGCCCAGCAAGCCGGTAGCTCCAGTAATCAAGACAGTAGTCGACATTTTGTTGCGCTCTTGTTCGGTCGGTTGAGTGTTTCAAATTGGATGCTGCAGGCTTATTGAAATAGCAGTTCCAGAGCTGCCCCTCTACCGTTACCGGTCTGCTGTGTCTATCCACATGACGTAACGACCCTCATAATGTCCTGGTCCAGAAGACGCGCAGAAAGATCAACCCAGAAACAAGGACGAATTGCTCTTCAAGTTGAGGATAGAGTTACACGATCTAAGAGGAATAGGAAAGATTCTACATATCCCGATGCACCTGGTTGTTCTGCTACAATCACAAGGATTGGGAATCAATTCGCTCAATCTCATACCTTGGTATGGTGACATGGTCCAATTGTACAGGATCCAAATCGGTCAGCTCATTAACAAAGGATAGCCTGGCCTCAACCTTGATAGCTAATAGAATAATCTTACTTCTGCCGCCGACTTATAACAGAAGGTCCATGCTCTACGGTGCCTATATCTACTCGACATTGCCCTAAGCTTGATAAGGTAAGGTAGTTCCTGGCCTAAACCGCATACGACGAGTAGCAGGGAGGTATCTTGCAATCACTATGCCAAGTTGATGACAGCCTGGTATCAATTGCCTGTATGGCTGGTTCTTGTGGGCTCGTTACTTGCGATTCTTGACTTTTGAGTCCTTGAGAAAGATGAAAAACCAGTAACGATGTGTGTTGTCAGTTCATGCGTCAGGGCGGATAATTCTCCGATGGGTCACCGCCTTCGGCATGATGTGGGCAGTACGCCAACGGTGAGCATTTTGGATAGCCAGGCATCTTTTCTAATCTCCCATTGTCGGTCTCTGAGACAATGTCGAGTGCCAGAAATCTTTCGGCTGTCCTCCGACGGGCTCGTGTACCCAAGCCTCGCTGTTGGGTGCGCCCCGTCATCGCCAACAGTCCTTCTGTGGCGGCCGCGAGATCTTTCAGTGTCAGCTCCGTTGTCGGAGGCAATGCGACGAGAGAAATCAAGTACACCACCAATGCCTATCCCGAACTCAAGCGCAACCCCAATTTCGCCGAGATCACGGAACAGGATGTGAAGTACTTCAAGGAGCTGCTTGGCGCTCAATCGGCCGTGATTGATGGAGTGACAACAGACGCTACGGACGATATTGAACCCTTCAATGCCGACTGGATGCGCAAATACCGCGGCCACACGAAGCTAGTCCTCAAGCCACAGAACAAGGAGGAGGTTAGCCAGATCTTGAAATACTGCAATGAGAAGAAGCTGGCTGTTGTTCCCCAGGGAGGTAATACCGGATTGGTGGGAGGTTCCGTGCCTGTGTTCGACGAGATCGTCATCAATACTTCACGCATGAACAAGATCCGCTCTTTCGATGAAGCCTCTGGTGTGCTCGTTGTCGATGCGGGTGTCATCCTCGAGGTGGCCGATCAGTACCTCGCGGAACGCGACCACTTGTTCCCTTTGGATTTGGGTGCAAAGGGTTCGTGCCACGTTGGGGGAAACGTCGCGACCAACGCGGGAGGACTCCGTCTGCTGCGTTACGGCAGTCTTCACGGCAACGTGCTTGGTCTCGAAGCTGTCCTGGCGGATGGTACCATCGTCGACTCCCTCTCCACCTTGAGAAAGAACAACACAGGCTATGATCTGAAGCAGTTGTTCATCGGCTCTGAAGGTACTATCGGCATCATCACCGGCGTCGCCATCTTGTGCCCTCCTCGGGCCAAGGCGGTCAATGTGGCCTACTTCGGCCTCGAAAGCTATGACCAAGTTCGCCAGGCTTTCAAGGAGGCCAAGAGTCACCTTTCCGAGATCTTGTCCGCCTTTGAGTTGATGGACGGACGCACCCAGAAACTCGTCCACGAGGCGACTGGCTCAAAGTACCCGCTGGAAGGGGAGTACCCGTTCTACTGCCTAGTCGAGACCAGTGGTTCCAATGCAGAGCATGACATGGAGAAGCTGGAAGGCTTCTTGGAGCATATCATGGGTGCAGGAATCGTCGCCGACGGTGTTCTGGCCCAAGACGAGACACAATTCCAGTCTATCTGGCGTTGGCGAGAAGGCATTACGGAAGCTCTGAGCCACCTGGGTGGCACTTACAAGTATGATGTCTCTATTCCCCTGCCTGAGTTGTACCAGCTCGTGGAAGACTGCCGTGAGCGCTTGACGAAGATGGGATTCGTGGGCGATGACGACTCCTTCCCGATCCGAGCCGTCGTTGGATACGGCCATATGGGTGACTCAAACCTGCACTTGAACATTTCTGTGAGGCAGTACAACAAGGAGGTTGAGAAGGCCATTGAGCCTTGGGTTTACGAGTGGATCCAGAAGCGCAATGGCAGTATCAGCGCTGAGCATGGATTGGGTCTTGCCAAGAAGGAATTCATCGGGTACAGTCAGAACGATACCATGCTCAAGTTGATGAAGCAGCTGAAAGCCTTGTACGATCCGGTAAGTCAGCTCATCTCAACACATCTTTTCGAGTTGCTAATAATCTTCTAGAATGGAATCATGAACCCTTACAAATACATTTAGACATCAAGCGCTTGCATGGCGTTATAGCGGGTAAGAACTATTGAAAGTTTAGATAAGTTTTTATTACCCTCAGTCACGTCGGATACCATGTCTTCTAGAATATCAAGGACTCGAGAACTCCATGAACTATCACCGTAGATCTTTGTACCTTACAGCCTTAAGGTACTAGATACCCAAGGACGTTAACTGTTAAGGACTTAAGGTACCCCTCAGGTATCAGTGGGGAACTTCCGTAAGCGGGCAAGCTCCACTTTGCTGCCTTAGGGGCCGTGGTTGCCCAGTTACCGCCTGTTGTTCCTCCCGCAAACCATGGCAAAGTGCGGCTAGCGACCGCTGGATGTGATAGATAGATAGATACAGTACTTGCTTCCCCTTCTATTCAGCCCTTTTCTGGTCCCTGGGGTTGATTGAGCTCGACTTGTCCAGATCAGCCATCCTATCTTGCCGGGGCAGGAACTGCTGGTTGGGCTGTACGAGTTGCGCCTTGTGTGTCCGCTCTTTGTTGTATTTTGCGTCCTCGGATCCGGCCCCCCTGAACTCCGACTCGGGTGGCAGGTAGCAGCTCGCGCAACCATGGAGGGAGATATGGCCAGTCGGTATCAGATGATGGAGGAGCTGGGAAGTAAGTGGTTACCACGCGCCAATAAAAATTGCAATTGGCATTTTACTGACGAGGAAATTGTTGTTGGCAGGTGGAAGCTTTGGGACTGTGTACAAAGCTATCGAAAAATCTACCGGAGAGATTGTTGCAATTAAACATGTACGCCCTCACGAGTTTATGATTTGTTGTCGCTTTCTCAATTGACCGTGTGGAAATGGTTCTAGATCGACCTCGAATCGAGCGAAGATGATATTCAAGAAATACAGCAAGAAATCTCCGTGCTGGCCACATGCGCAAGCCCCTACGTGACGCAGTACAAGGCGAGTTTTCTTCGGGGACACAAGCTCTGGATTGTCATGGAATACCTGGGCGGAGGATCTTGCCTCGACTTGGTAAATATATCAAATGGTCAACTGCGTCATTGGAAGTTGTGATCGCTAACTGTTACCTAGCTAAAACCTGGTGTCTTCAGCGAAGCGCATGTTGCTATTATCTGCCAACAGCTGCTACAAGGCATGGAATACCTACACAGCGAAGGCAAAATTCACCGCGACATCAAAGCTGCCAATGTGCTTCTCTCTCACACAGGAAAGGTCAAGTTGGCCGACTTTGGGGTTGCGGCGCAGCTTACCAACATCAAATCGCAACGCAATACCTTTGTCGGAACCCCGTTCTGGATGGCCCCTGAAGTAATTCAACAAGCTGGATACGATTATAAAGCGGACATTTGGTCACTTGGGATTACCGCAATCGAGATGATCAACGGAGAGCCGCCCCATGCGAGTACGCACCCGATGAAGGTCCTCTTCCTCATTCCGAAGGAGCCGGCCCCTCGGTTAGAAGGAAACGAATATAGCAGCGCTTTCAAGGACTTTATAGCGCAGTGCTTGACTAAGGACCCGGAGCGGAGACCCAGCGCGAAGGAGCTTTTGAGACACAAATTCATTCGCAATGCAGGGAAGACCGAGGCGTTGCAGGAACTCATCCAACGGAAGCAGGATTGGGATGCCGGCAAAGGCGTGAGGCAGAACGTCAAATACTATGCGGAGTCTCTGTGAGTTCTCACTACGGGTTTTGAGTCGTCACATCCGCTAATCATACTCACGCAGTAATACTATCACGCGGCTAGATGACGACGACGGATGGGTCTTCGACACTGTCAAGGCACCTCCCACGTCGATACCAGAGGATTCGCACGACCTAGCATCTGATCGAGATACACGAGACCGTTTGTACGACGAAGCCTCAGAGTTGATGGACAATCTGCACATGTCCAGTCCGCCTGTTCCGCCGAAGCATGCCACAAACTCGACCGTGCGGCGAACTCCAGCGGCTGACCGGAGCCCCTCTGTGCGACGGGCAAAGCGACGGTCAAGTGGCGTGAAGCAGCCCCTGGGCGTCGACTTGACTTTTGGCAACAGCCCGTCAACAGTTCGCCAGTTCCGTCGGGTGTCTGATAAGATGGATAAGATCGCAGCCGACCCCTCCTACATAAACCAGTACCAGATCGCTGTTGATGAGAACGCAAGTCCCAAGACACTGTATTCGGATTCAAATAGCAAGGAGGCTCAGCTAGGGCGTCGAGCTTATAGCAAGGCTGTCGGCCTTGCTTGCCAGGAGGTCCTTGGCACTACTGCAGATCAGGAAAAAAGAGAAGCCATCTCAAGACTGGCAGAGGCCTGGAGCGACCTGGAGATGGTCGACCCCGAGGGCCTGTACCATATCCTCAAATCTATGAATGAGAAACTTCAGAGGTCAGTGACTGCAGGTTCGGTTGTCCGTCACTAGCGTAACACTGACTGACTTGCGTCTTCTTTCAGTGATTCGAAACTCGCAAGTCTCGTCCCGCAAGCTCCACAAGGACCACAACCCGAATCCCCACAGAGACCACGGCTCGTTTTAGCACAAAATAATCCACATCTGAAAAGCCACCGTCGCCGTCAGTCTTCAGCAGCGCCAGACCCCAATTGGCAGCCGGCGCAGCTGTCTAACCTTCCAGGTCAGCAGGTGCCGGGAATGGAACACACCAAGCAATTGTCGGATGTTCTTTACCAGCGTTGGTCCGACGGCCTTCGTAATCGCTGGCCTGGAATCTAATTTTCATCTACTCTTTAGCAGACCTTGCTGGAGAACTTTCCTTTCGCTGTATAAAAGGTTCTGGGGCGTCACAGGCTTCGATATATGATGATCTTTCTCTCCGGGTTGCTGGACTTTTTCGCTTTCTTTGGCATACAACCGTTGCTCTCAATGTCTCACTAGTGGCGTTTGTTTCTTCACTTGGCTTGTTCATTTCTCTGATGGGTTGAATGCTGGTCAATGATACCCACTTCGAGAGTGGTCTCTGTCGATTGCTGCGGTGGAAGCATGTATGGTAGAATATCTGCCTGCGGACTTGACGTCTACTCAGCAGCTGACCTTGCTCTCTCTCTTTTTTTGTTGGTTTGCATAAGGATTGGTCCCGGTGTTCCTATTTTTGACTACTTTCTGGTGAATCTTTCAATTGTTTGTGTGTGACTATCGGAATCCCCTTTCCAGCATTGTTTGTGTGATTACCTCTACTTCTGTTTCATCATAGACCCTGGGTCCTTTGAGTGTCCTGTGTTGCAGCATTTCACTTCTATTCTCTGTGATATATGTGTTCTTGGTCATGCGATGTAGCTACTGTGATTCATTCCTGTATTTTGTGATTATTGAGGCGTGGATATCGCGATTCTTCTGAGAAAATAATAATAATCTGATGTATTCATCGTTCTGAGTTCTGACTATTGGTCACTTCTTCACAGTATGTCTGCAGTCTTCTAAGTCCCAAATTCTATCTCAATGGCAAGTTTGCTCAGTGCCTACCGCTGCATAGTGCAGTATTCCTCAACATCAAGTGCAACGAGGCTTCCTGATGAACATCCTATTCCTGTATTGCTGTGAGACTTGATTACCACCGACTTAATTAAACATGGGAAACTGCCAATTGGAGCCACCAGACTCGAGGCGATCGTGCCCCTGAATGGATGAAACGCGGCCGTCAGCTGGAGGCGGAAAGGATGCGCAGTGGGAGACCCGCCGCTTGCTTTGACGTCCTCCTGAGTCGTCACTCGTCAGGCTAAAGACTAGATAGATACCTTAGACTACGGGGAATTCTGGGCCAGGCGGTCTGTTGGTTTTAGTCAATCAGACTGTTAAATTAAGGTGGACCCTGGCTTGTTTAGATAGGGGAGACAAGGCTGTCCTCATTTCTCTCCAGTGATGCTGTATGGCCAGACCTCTCTGCATAATTTCTCCGAGTCTTTCTTCCTTCTCCCCTTCCGTCGCTTCATCTCTTTGCTTCCTTCTTCATCAGTCCATCGCGATCATTTGGCTGGCCAATTCTCACGCTCATTTTGTCATGATCGATTCAATCCCTTAAGTACAATCCGCTACGTTTTACGCTTTATTCTGCCCCGAAGATGGGGAGCTCCCCGGGAACGGGCGACGCGGAACCTGCGCCGGAAGCGTCCCAAACAATGTCGCCATCGTTCCAAAGTCAGCCAGCTGCCAGTGCGGAGGCTTTACCTGTGGTACAACGTCGTCCAGAACTCCAGCAGAAGCGATCGTCTATTCCCCCTAGACCGAACGGTGCTGCTCGACATGCAAAACGTCTAACCCTCAATTTTCCTATCAACGTTGTTCCGGGTCTTGAATCCGATCCAAGCGTCACTTCCCCTGAATCTATGACACCTGTCACATACTCGTCGACTCGTCCATCTCCTCTGCCTGCCGCCGGAACTCCGGTCGCGTTCGATGATCAGGACGATGGCTCTAGCCTTCTGACGGCCATTGCGTCACAGGAACGGAAGGTGTTGGAACTCCGCGAGGAGCTTCAGCGGGCCGAGGCGGAGCTGGATACTTTGAAGAAACAATGGGCTTCCTCGGAGAGGACGAAGAAACGCACGGAGATCAACCACCGAGCTGAGCCGTTGCTCCCTCTGCGGTCTCCCGACCGCGCGACCCACGACGAATCGAGCCAGCATGGTAGAGAACGCAGTGCAGGCACAGCGGATGGCTCTTCGGCCGTGCAAGCTCGACTCAGTCGCGAACTCGACCGGCGCCAAAGCCTGCGGGCGACTGTAAATGGCGGCACGGCGATATCTGCGAATGGACGGCGTGTGTTCCAGGGGTCTCATACGCGGGCGCTGTCGCTGCTCTCGCCCGTTAATGGTCCGGGTGTCAATCGGCAGTTTGGTACTGAGGCGGACGGCAACCGTGCGACCAGGACGCCGCGGTCGGCGACCTTGCCTTCTGTTGAACGCGCTGCGACGACCGAGATGAGCGAACGGCCTACAGAGGATATGATCTCTCAGTGGCGGAGAACCATGCCGCCCCCGTCGCGGGAGGCACTGGTGCGTACCGGCAAGCAGATGGCTTCAGATCTGAAAGAAGGCTTGTGGACGTTCCTGGAGGACATTCGACAGGCTACCGTGGGCGAAGAGGGAATCAATGCAACTCAGTCGAGAGGAGTGCCCCCCGCGCGGAAACGAGATTCCAGCGCCGGGTCCCGAAGCAGAGACCGGTTGTCAGTGCATGGAGGCAAATCATCGCGATCGCCGTCGTCCTCAAGGGACAAGGCGGCAGGGACACAATTATCTGGTAAAGACACTAAATCGGCGGACATAGACGTGTCGTTCTGGAGTGAATTCGGCATTGATACAGCTGGGCAGAAGTCCACGAAAGCTCGCGGAGCCTCAAATACCCCACGCGGGGCGACCGAACAAGAAACCTCCAACAATCTCGACGTTGAAGAGAACTGGGAAGACTGGGATACTCCCCAACCCAAGAAGACGCACACCCCGTCGTCGAGCCGCTCCACGCTGGAGTCCAAGCACGATCAGTCTCCGATGACACAAAACAGTAGCCCTCGTACAAGCGGCAGGTATGCTATTTGACTGCACAAGGCTTAAATCTCACTGTCTGACCTGATTAATATGCGCTGACTTGGATTAGCTTTGGAGACTGGCGCGCCACACAAGATGACTTCGTCCCTGATCCCAGCGTATCTGATGGCATTCCCTGGCCTGCAATCACCAAATTTGCTCCCTCGAAACTCACCCGGACGGCATCCAATTTGATGGCCGAATGGGAGCGCAGTCTTTCACCCTCGCCTGAGAGAAAGAACCAATCGAACTCCCCGCCGCTCAATAAGGACGATAAAAAAGACTGAACCGTCCGTGGGTTGTCCACCCCATGACCCGTGACCTGATACATGTTTCTTTCTGCCTCAGGCTACACTGTAAATACAAATATATATGGACATGCACTCTACCTGGCTGGATCCTGCATGGCCCAAGTACAAAGTAACGCAGGGCTATGATTATCGTTCGAATACCCTTACGACCACAGCGTTTTCTTACCCTTCGTGGATTTACCATTCTATGACTTCTTTTCTTCTTCTTGGTTCCGAACGTGTTGATGAAGCCCTATTCCGACCACGGAATATGTTTGACGGTATCATGTATACATATGTCGTCCTTATATTTATAAAATTTGACATTAGATTAAGTAACCCGAATTCTCCAGCTCAATAAACATCTCAACACATAGCTATGTATTGAGGCCGAATATAGTAGATGTCATGTGATATACTGCGCTTTTGGCCGCTGTATCCCGCCGTAAAATAAATTTGTTTTCGCCATCTCCGCAAGAAGTCCGAGGTTGATATCTGGAAGTCAGCGACTTGGCTTCATTTAGCGACTTTGATCTTCTTCTCTCCTTTGAGCCTTCTAGCAGGACTTCTGCGCTACACTGCAGCACTCGGTAACTTCTACACCGAGAGACACCCCGCACTCCAACATGAGCTTTCCAGGAATGACTCCGCCCATCGGCGGTATGGGAGGAGCAAACAACATGCAGGGCATGAGTGACCAGGAGCAGGCAATGGTCAAGGCGGTTCGTTCGCAGACATCAATTCTACCGGCGTACATGCTAACATACGACATAGATGCACGCCGCAATGGAATCCTGTCCCGTCAAGACCGCCATCTCCGGTACAATGGGATTTGCGCTGGGCGGTGCATTCGGCTTGTTCATGGCTAGTGTATGTTATCCCAACCCCCAAACTAAGAAGACAAAAGACAGAGGCAGAGACAGAGACAGTGTCTAATATGATAGAATAGATGTCCTACGACTCCGCATTCACCCCCCAAGGAGCCGCCATCTCCGACCTCCCCTGGCGCGAACAAGTCCGCCGCGGATTCAAAGACATGGGCGCCCGCTCCTGGTCCTCGGCGAAGAACTTTGGGATCGTCGGTGCCCTCTACGCTGGCACGGAGTGCTGTATTGAGGGCTTGCGCGCGAAGAACGACCTTACGAACAGCGTGGCGGCCGGTTGTATCACGGGTGGGATCCTTGGGTCCAAGGCTGGGCCGCAGGCTGCGGCTGCTGGGTGCGTTGGGTTTGCGGCGTTCAGTGCGGCGATTGATGCGTATATGAGGATGCCGGCGGAGGAGTAGGTGGCTTTGCCTTCGCTTGCTGGCGGGGTTGCTCTGTTTGCTTTCGCAGATGGTTGCTTTGCGGAACGTGTATAAACATTGGCGTGGCGTTGGGTTTTCAGTTTGATTTTATTGGGATAGATATGGGAGCATCTCGGGCGTTTTCGGTTGATTTTGTTTTGATGTGCTTTGTCGCGCGTGCATATACTCCGCTTCTGCACTTTGTGCATATGTTAGATCTTGAGTGGCCTGACTTGTATGGTATGCGTGCGACTCGCAACTCAAGTGTACAATAGTGATACGGGTTTTATAGAAGTGTGGATACAGGCATAATACATGGGAAGTCTACTCCGCTACATTGTTGAACTCTGTAGAAATGATGGCAACCATTAGGAAGTAAATAAAAAGAATATAAGCTCTAACCTCAGAGGATTGCATAAGAACAAATTTATCATAAACAGCACGACATTCCTTTTGCCCCGCGAGATACGGTTGGCTTCATCCATGACGTAGGAGGCAACACTATATATAAACATAACACCCGCAAACACATCAATCGCCAATGTCAACTCCGCCTGCCACAGCCGTAGAAGATGTCCTGTACGGTAAGTCTCGAGAGCGACGGGAGATAGGTACGAGGTACAACCAGTCTCTAACTCGATATACTCGTAGCAAATCGAGTATACCGTGGACAAGCCACTGAACCGGGAGCCACCCGTCAAGAAACTCATCGCGAGGTATTTCCATCCTAGACTATTACTGCAACACAATAAACGGATGCTAAAGCAGTCTAGCTTCCTAACACCAGCCGGCATCGCCTACGATCGAAACCACGGCCCCATCCCCCATCTCGCCGCAGAGTCGCATAAAGTACACGTCGACGGCCAAGTCGCAAACCCTCTCATCCTATCTGTCCACCAGCTCGCAAGCGAATTCCCGCAGCATGAAGTCACCTGTGCGCTGGAATGCGCAGGGAACCGGCGGCACACGATGCGCACGATGCTGAAGGAAGTGCAGGGGATTGATTGGGGGGATGCGGCGGTGATGAATTGTAAATGGCGGGGACCGAGGTTACGAGATGTGTTGCTTCGCGCTGGGGTACCGTCGAGTCGAAACGGTCTGCATGTGGAGTTTTCGTGCTATCAGGTGAAGTGTCAGGATGATGGGTGGTTTGGGGCCAGTGTGCCGCTGGAGAGGTGTTTGTGGGAGGATGGGGAGGCGATTCTTGCGCTGCAGGTGGGCTAGACCTTGTTCCCTTGCTCATTCCTGGTTCTTGGAGACTGAAGGAATGCAGATGAATGACGCTCCTCTCACTGTGAAACACGGGTATCCCGTGCGTGTTATCCTGCCTGGCATTGTCGGCGCCAGGTGGGTCAAGTGGCTGGACCGCATCACGGTCTCGGACCATGAGTCGCCTAATTTCTACCAGCAGGATGATTACAAGATCCTACCGCTAGCTGCGGTCGATCAAGAGTCCGCGCGGCCGTTTTGGGCGCAGACACCCCCCATGTCTGATATGCCTATCAACTCCGTTGTGGCGGTGCCGGAAGATAATGAGACGGTGGTTTTGTCTAGTTCGGGGGTTATGGAGGTGAAGGGGTATGCTGTTCCGCAGGGTGCGGATGGACCAGTTACTCGTGTGCAGGTTTCGATTAATGGAGGGAGGACGTGGATAGATGCCAAAATTGACGAGTCTGGGCAGGGGAAGAGGCGATGGTGCTGGGTGTTGTGGACTGCGGCTGTCTGTCCTGAAAGAGGAACAGCGAGAGAAGTTTTGAGCCGAGCTTTTGATGCTGGTGGGAATGTACAAGTAGAACATTCGCAGTGGAACCTGAGGGGTGTCGGGTATAATGGGTACGGGCGAGCGAGGAATCTGACAATCATTTAGCAAGGGCTTAATGTAGACTCTTTCATTCGACTGGACAATGATGACAGATGCATAAGACCGGTCAGAGCCATAACATAAATCGTAAAGTTATATTGCACTGGTCTAATCAATATACAACAGCTCATGGCAACACAACATATTTCTCCAGGTGTTTAGGAATCGAGCTCCTGAGTCCCTTGCTCTGAAGCCAGGTGTTGGAGAAAAGCCGGTCAGCGTACCGGTAGGCACCATCGCACAGAATGGTCACCACGTTGCTACCCTTGGGGAGCTGCTCGGCGACCTCCTTGGCGGCGACGACGTTGAGCGCGGAGCTAGCGCCCAGGTAGAGGCCCTCCTCGTCAAGACAGCGGTAGACCATCTCAATGGACTTTTCGTCGCTGATGGTAAGCGATCCGTCGAGCAGATCGATGTCGGGCTGCAGGTTGTCGGTGACACGACCCTGACCGATGCCCTCTGTGATACTGCTGCCACTGCGCTCGATCAGGTTTCCGCCGCTCTGGATGTAGCTGTGAAGGACACTGCCCGGAGGATCGGCAAGGAAGCACTTCACGCGGCCATCGCTGGCCGTCTTGAGGTATCGCGTGATACCAGCCAGAGTGCCTCCTGTTCCAGTAGCGCATGTAAAGGCATCAACCTTTCCATCGGTTTGAGTCCAGATTTCGGGTCCAGTGGTCTCAATATGGGCCTGACGGTTGGCGGTGTTGTCGAACTGGTTCGTCCATACGGCATTTTCCAAAGACTCGGCATGTCTGCGCGCCTGGTGGTTGTAATTTTGAGGGTTATCGAATGCAACAGCGGGCACAGGATATACCTCGGCACCCAGAAGACGCAGCAGGTCGATCTTACCCTGCGACTGAGTGTTGGGCATGTAGATGACAAGCTTGTAGCCTTTGGATCGGCACACATGCGCCAAACCAATGCCGGTGTTGCCAGCTGTCCCCTCAACGACAGTACCGCCTGGTTTCAAAAGACCCTTCTCTTCTGCGTCCTTGACAACGAATAGCGCCGCACGGTCCTTGACGCTGCCACCGGGGTTCTGGAACTCGGCTTTGCCGAAGATATTGCGTCCTGTTTCCTCAGAAAGTCGTTTCAGTCGGATAAGAGGGGTGTTTCCAATAGCTAAGACAGAGGCTAATTAGCATGCTGCAATTGCTCTATCAACGTGAGATGTCCATTGCGGTATTCTATACCTTCCGTCAAACCGTTCACGACGCCCTGAGCTCCGGATACCCGCTCATGGTAAGCGGTCGATGCCTCGACGGCGCGGAGGGCAGTCGTGCCAAACCGGCGTACACTCTGTCGGAACATGCTTCCCAATAGACCGCAGGTACTCCAGAACACCCGTCAACGTATGCACACCGGAGAAAGACGAAATGACTTGCGAGAATAAGATCCCCAGATTCTCCAACGCCGAGGATCGGCATTAGTCATCTTCCGATCACGTGAACTATGGCGTGATGAGGTTTGTAATGAGCACTTGAGCTTATGGAGCCAGCCATTGCCTCTTCTGTTCGAGTGATCTTCGCAATATCACATGAGTTTTATATACGGCTGATATGAGAATGAGAATCCAAGCAAAGAAGTTTGTTCCGTGGCTATGGTCGTTCAGGTAGATTGATGTTTGTAGAAATACTTTAGCAGATGCGATAAACCACGTGCCCAGAGCCCTAGCCCTTATCTTAGTGCTTCCCGTTTGGGCTGTTTGTTTATCCTTTGGGCCCCGTGACAGCGATTTGCGCTGAGAGTGGTTCCTCCGCGCTGCTGAAAGAGGACGTCCATCCCGATCACGATTCGAATCCGTCACGCAACTGACACTACTGCAATAAATGAGATGCAAATGACTACTCTGAGATGATTCAAGTCTTTGTCAATACTCCATCTTCTACCGGCACTTTTGACAGAATTGCACTATAACCAGAGATGCCTGGTCGAGTTTCCGCCCGTTCGACCTCTGCGCCGACACGCAGGTCGTCGGCTCAACCCTCAGCATCGGGAGGTCGCGCCACGTCTGCGACCCCGTCCTTTGTGATACCAGAGGAACCTGCTCTGCCCGAAGCATCGCCTAACTTACGCCGCGATGTTTGTTCGATTTTTGCTGATGCCCAGCGTTCAACAACCGGTCACCGAAAGCTCGTGGTGCGATTAAGGAAGCTGCAGGAGATTTGCTGCGGAATTTCTCCAAAGAAGACGAAGAAGGATGGCAAGGGCCCTGAGGTCCAGGAGGAACTTTTACTGCCGAGCGAAGAAACCATTCCAGAGAAGGAGTTCAACGTAGAGGTCGGTCGCTGTCTGCTGCGCATAATGGCGATAAAAAAGACCGAGCCTGTTGGCGATCGAATTCTGCGGTTTGTTGGAACTTTCCTATCTCACGCGACTGAGAAAGATACCGAAATCTTCGCCTCCGGGAATGACGACGATGACATGCAAAATATCATCGAGACCCCAACTGCCCGACTGGCGACTCATCTGATCAGCGTTGTTGTGCCGTTGTTGTCGGCAAAGGACAAGATCGTGCGCTTTCGCGCGACACAGATTGTCACCCACATTGTCCATTCTCTCGAAACCATCGATGATGATCTCTATCATACCATTCGACAGGGACTATTGAAACGGATTCGAGACAAGGAGCCCTCAGTGAGGGTCCAAGCGGTGCTGGGGCTTGGGCGCCTGGCAGGAAACGAGGAAGAAGACGACGACGATAACGACGATAGCTCCAAAGCCGTCCTGGAAAAGCTCATTGACATCATGCAGAATGACACGAGTGCTGAAGTGCGAAAGACGTTGTTGCTCAATCTGCCTCTAGTCCCCGCGACTCTCCCTTATCTGCTCGAACGTGCACGAGATCTCGAAGCAACTACCCGACGAGCCTTATACTCCCGCTTACTTCCCACCCTGGGTGACTTTCGCCATTTGTCACTTTCTATGAGAGAAAAACTGCTTCGCTGGGGCCTTCGAGACCGAGATGAAAGTGTTCGAAAGGCCACAGGAAAGTTGTTCTTTGACCGCTGGATTGAAGACTGCGCTGGCACAAACAACGATTCCGAAAATGGCGCTTCCGTTCAGCGTTCTGCCCCAAACATTCCGGCACTGCTGGAGTTGTTGGAAAGAGTTGATGTCGTCAGCTCCGGGATGGATTCCGGAATAGCCCACGAGGCAATGCGCAGCTTCTGGGAGGGCCGCCCCGACTATCGAGAGGCGGTTGTTTTTGATGAGCCGTACTGGGAATCATTGACGGCCGAGTCGGCCTTTCTTCTACGATCCTTCAACGACTTCTGCCGTGTTGAGAACGAAGGAAAGTTCGATAGTCTCGCCGACGAGAAAATACCTGAGGTGACAGCGTTCGCACATTTTTTGAAAAAATACATGACCGAGCTCCTACAAAGGAAGAAAATGGCCAAGGATACTAGTGAAGCAAACGACGACGACACGGTTGAGAATGAATTTATCGTTGAACAACTATTACATATTGCCATCACACTGGACTATAGTGACGAGGTCGGCCGCCGGAAAATGTTCTCCCTCCTTCGCGAGTCGCTAGCCGTGCCCGAGCTACCTGAAGAATGTACCAAGCTCACCGTCGAGACTTTGAGATGTGTGTGCGGACCAGCTGCTGCGGCTGAGAACGAATTCTGCAGTGTCGTTCTCGAAGCTATTGCCGAAGTCCACGACACCATTGTGACCGAAGATAGTTTTGTTTCGGCCAAGTCTGAAATTAGCGATGCGACCTCCAGTCGCCATCGGTCCGAGACCCCGGCGGACAGCGAAGCTGAAGTACCCTTCAATAAGGAGGAGGCCAAGGCCAAAGTTTTGCGCGAGATCGTGGTCAATATGAAATGTCTGCATATTGCCCAATGTATGTTGCAAAACGTGGAAGGCAATCTGCAACAGAACATGAACCTGGTTACTATGCTCAACAATTTGGTCGTGCCAGCGGTTCGAAGCCACGAGGCTCCGATCCGTGAAAGAGGTCTAGAGTGCCTTGGTCTCTGCTGCTTGTTGGAAAAGGTGAGTAAACATCAATCGGCATTTTCCCCAGAAAAGTGCTGACTTATTATTTTCCCGTTCCCAGACTCTCGCCGAAGAGAATATGACACTCTTCATCCACTGTTATAGCAAAGGTCACGAAGCATTGCAAGTCACCGCCTTACACATCTTGTGTGATATGATAACGACGCACCCCTCGCTACTCGCCCCTGTCACACAGTCTGACGGGGAAACTGTTTCCCCGCCAGCATTCCAGAAGCCATTGCTCAAGGTCTTTGCAAGAGCTCTGAAGGCTAGCTCTCCGAACAGCGTCCAGGCCGCTGCCGCCACCGGCCTTTCAAAGTTGTTGCTCACGAATACTTTGACGCCGTCTGGGGCAAACATCCCACAGGCCATACAGGAGTACAACGAGACCGCAGTGGAGACCCTCTTGCAATCGCTCATTGTCTCTTTCTTTCACCCACGCACTCGGGAGAACCCGGCCTTTAGACAATCCTTGGCCTATTTCTTCCCTGTTTACTGCCATTCCCGCTTGGAGAATACCCAGCGCATGCGAAAGGTGACTGTTCCCGTTATCCGTGCGGTTCTCAATGCGGCGGAGGAGTACTACTCCCTAGAAGCCGAGGAAGATAGTGATGGCGAGATTGATGAGACTGTTGCGCAGAGGGAGCTGAAGGCCCTGATGGCAGGTGCCTTGAGCATGCTTGCCGAATGGACGGATGAGCGGAGAGTGGTGGGCCTGGGAGGAGAGAAGCTTTCTGCGGGTGTTCCGACGAGCTCCAACGCCTGTGGATTCGTGCACTTGGCCCTGGTGAAAGATATCCTGGAGCGCGTTCTGGGAATTAGCACCGGTCCCAACCGGTGCTCCAAGGAAGAAAAGAAGCTTCTATTCTCTCTGTTGAGTAAGCTTTATATATCGCCGCCTGTGGTACCATCGCGATCTGCGTCAAGGAACCCCGAAAGCGACGATCCATTCCGCTCCAGCATCCAGAGTGCCAGTGGAGGCGAAATTTCCCCGGAGAACGCGGCGCTTGCCCAGGAAGTCAAGGAATTACTGGACGAAACCATCCAAGAGGGTGTCGCGGCCGACGCAGCGGGTCGAAATGCGCTTGTGAAGGTGAAGAATGCTGTCCTCAAGCTTCTCGCAGCTGCGCAGGGCACCCGGTCTGAGAGTGTCAGACCCCGCGAAGGCACCGAGGAACCCGAAAGTGATGCCATGAGCATCCGTTCTGGCAGTGTTCGGCCGTCCGTTGAGCACCCAGGCAAACGCCGGCGAATGGTCTCAGTAGAGCCCAGCATCATGGAGGAGGACGAGAACGATGACAGTCGAGAAACGATCATCAAGTCTGAAGCTCATGACGACTGAGAGCCTAGGTCATTTGGTGCTTGATTCATTTCTTTCTCTTGCACAGGCGTTGAATGATGGTCATGGGTTGTGGATGGGATGGGTTACGACATGGTTATGAGACTTTCATGTAATTATTGATCTGGTCTATTGGTGTATATGATTGACGCTGTTTATTCCAATTTATTGAACCTCTTGGTTTCTCGTGGACCGTCTACCTTGATAACCTCGTCGCTCGGTGGATGCTGACTACTACCTAGTGGAATTGATTACGGCCTGGCCTGTTAACTTACCGAGTATCAGATGGGGTGCAATAATAATAATGAAAGCTGTCCCTCGGATGCGAGACTGCCGACCCAAGGATTGGGAGTTCAGTTTAAGACACACTCAAATTGAATTTTTCTTGTGGAAGAGGTAGGGTGCCTTTAATTGACTTTAAATATAACCTTGACAATCGGAATGTAACTATCTCAATGGCATGAGCACCTTATGGCCCGGGTTGACAGATCATTCCCGTCCTGGTTGTCCAATAAGACTTCGCGCGTCTGCATCTCGTTGCTGTCACTGTGAGATTGCTGGAAGGCGGGATTTAAGTCAATCCATGTGTCTCTGTCTAAGTGCTCCAATTTCTATCCATCTATCCCTCATCTATCTCTCCATATTTCACCTGACAGCTCAGGATAATTATACTGGTAATATATATGAGGGGCAGTCTTTCTGGTGCTCTAGCCAGCTCCCAGGTACATCTATTGAGACTAAGTACCAGGATAGAAACCTGTTTGTTAGTACCCTGTACTTCTGTATGATATCCTGGCATGGTGTACTGTCTAGTAATATCATCAGTTCACCACATCCACCATATTAATTATAACACTTATACCCCTGTTTGTAAGATTAGGGATGCCACCTAAGATATATGAGTATCGCATGGTGATGGAGCTCATAAGGAAGCACACTTGCGACACGCTAGAGGCTGTGATACTATTAGAATCTTGTTCCTATAGATTACTTCTCTGTGACAATCACATCAGAACTGTTACCTATCTAGATGAATTGGGACTCCTGGTTACTTCTAGTTATTAGCTTCATCTCCAATTTCTGTCGTTAAGTGGTCCAGTAGATAGTTGTCTATCTACCTGACTCTGCGCTGTCTGTCACCGGTGTATCTCCACTCCCTTTCCCCTCAGACCCGAAACTTTTCTTTTTTATTTAATCTCGACGCTCCACCACCACGAAGAAAGCACCAAACGGACTCGTCCTTTACTGTTAACTACCTTAACTGCCTTGACCAACTACTGCTAGCTTGGCCTGGGGCCTTTCTCTTCCCTTCTCTCACCTCTCGCTCTCTCTCTGTCTCTCTCTTTCTTCTCAAGTCTCAATCCCCCCTCCCCTCAATTGTCCTTCTCCTTACCCTTCTCTTTCTCGTCCTTTTTTTTTTCTGTTTGTTCCTTTTCTTTCTTTTTTTTGTTGTTTGCATCTTAAATCACGGCTGTCCATCTGGTCGTGATTTAATGTCCTCTGCTTAGCTTAGCAGAGACACGTTTTTTCCCACTTCCCCCCATTAACTCCCGTCCCCGTCCCCTTTCTCTCGCCGCTCCGTTGGCAGTGAGATTGGGAAAGAGACAACAATCTGAGCGATGGCAACCGTCTCAGCACCAACCCCTAAGCTGGATCGCTACATTGTCATCCACGTCGCAACCACTTGCGATGAACATGGCGTCTACGTCACCAAAGATTCTGCAGAGGTGATCGAATTGGGGTGGATTCTGTTGGATACCAAAACCTGCGAGGAGGTGGGCTTTAATTTTTCTGAATCAACAACATTCTGCCTTTTTCCCTCTCCTCCTTGCGCCTGTCTATCCCCTTTCCCCTCTCAGTGCCTAGGCCACCACCGCTGTTCGTCCGCCTGTCGCTGACTTGGACTTTTGTTCTCCTTAGCTACATCGCGAAAGTGTTCTCGTCAAGCCCGTCAACACCCCCATTACGCCTCTTTGCAGTAAGTGGTTCTTTTCTTTTTTTAATCTCCATCTACCCAATTTCAATCGAACACGCGTTCTTCCTTGAAATTCGACCCCCCTTCTCCTGCAGTTTCCCATTCACTGGATGCATCAGTCCGTTGGTTCAATGGCTGACAGTGTCTGACAGCAAGCCTTACAACTCTGACATGGGAACACGTCCGCTCGGCAGGTACCTTCCGTGACGCCATCAACCGCTTCGATGCCTTTGCCCAGGAACACCTCATCAGCAAGAATCTCGAGTTTGCTTTTGTGACGTTGGATTCGTGGGATCTTCGAGTGCAGCTGCCCCGTGAGGCTCGCGACAAGGCCGTCGTCCTTCCCCCATATCTTCAGCACTCACGGACCTTTGACCTTCGCACCGAGTACCAGAGATGGCAGACTCACCACCCCGAGTCTCTCCCTTTCGGTCCCAGCTCCCTTTCGAACATCTGCGCTGCGCTTGAAGTCGAACCTGTCCAGTCCTCCGCTCCGATCAAGCATAACCTCCCGTTCCATCTTCAGGCATTGGCCCCCGCCTCTCCTCGCCGGGCAATGGAGGAGGCCATCACTTTGGCTCGCGTCCTTCGTGGCTTGATCCGCAAGTCTCAGCCGCCGCACGAGCACCCTGAGATCTTGACTCGGCCCATGGATGCCAGAGCGGACGTCCGTGCCTTTCTGACAGAGCGCAGCAAGGTTCTCCATCTGAGCGGTCTGCCCCACGACACTACACAGTCGGAATTGGAAAGCTGGTTCACCCAGTTCGGTGGTCGTCCGATCGCTTTCTGGACTCTCCGCACACCGGATCAACATAAGCCCACTGGCACGGGCTTCGCCGTTTTCTCGTCGCACGAGGAGGTATGTACTCTCCAGCTTCTTCCTTTTGGTCTTTGCATGATTTTGACACTGGACGGTAGGCTGCTGAAAGCCTCTGTATGAACGGCCGCGCCTTGAACGAGAAGGCCATCGAGGTTTCCCCCTCTTCCAGCCGTGTCCTGGACCGTGCCGCTGAGATCTTGACTCCCTTCCCGCCGTCCAAAAACCGTCCCAGACCCGGCGATTGGACCTGCCCCTCCTGTGGCTTCTCCAACTTCCAGCGCCGTACGGCTTGCTTCCGCTGCTCGTTCCCCGCCATGGCTGCTGCTCCTGACCCGATGGGTTATGGAGCTTACGGCTACGGTCCCCCATCCATGATGCCCTCGCACATGGGCCATGGCCACGGAATGGGCCACCCTCGTGGTATGGGTGGTAATGGTGGTGTGGTTCCCTTCCGTGCTGGCGATTGGAAGTGCGGTTCCGAGGGTTGTGGCTACCACAACTTCGCCAAGAACATCAACTGCTTGCGTTGCGGTGCACCTCGCTCGGGGGCTGCAGTTGTCGCTGACTCTGCCTTCCCCTCCCCCATGGACCCTCCGGCTGGGTTCGGCATGGGCCCCAACTCAATGACCAGCACCCCTGCTCCTGGTCCCTTTACTTCGGCAGCCGGTGGATTTGGTGGTTTCAACCAGCAATTCGCTGCACCCCCCAACAACTATGCTTTGCCTTCGGGCCTTGGTAACGCCGCTGGGGCCTATCCACCGATGGGTCAGATGAATACCGGCTATGGCTCCAATGCCTCGCATGCCACCTCGTCCTTCTCCAACCCTGCCACCCAGGCTGCTTTTAGTGGAGCTGATCACACTTCCTCGACGAGCGCCTCGAATGGCGGATTCTATGCGACGGACGGGTCAAACGATCCCTTTGCCTTCCTTTCGACAGGCTTGGGCGGCTTGACCGTATCTGACGACGCCCACTCCCGTCGTAATGGCACTGGCGCCAGCAAGTCCCCCGCTTAAAAAAAGGGGCCACACCTCTTTGGGTAACGACGAGACCACAGATGGCCTCTCATCTGCCCGATTCCCCCTCGCCTCAGTGGTTTGTCAATATGAAGGTCTGAGTCTGTTGGTATATGTAACGGTTGATATTCGTTGAATGCGCGTTTGTATAAGGGAATCTGCAGTTCTGGTGCATAGGTTGGGAGGAGCAGGCCGGCAGCGTGTCATCGTTTCATCCGATCTTGTTTGTTTTTGTTAATCTTTCACATCGTCTCGCAGCCTTTTCTGGTCCACCACTTTTCGGCATGTTTTACTATTGCGTCTTTGGAAGCGATGTTTGAGGGTATAGAGAACTGTCTTTGGTACAGTGAATGGCAGATGGGCAAGGGGCGCTTTTATTCGTCGATTGTCCTCGACTGGTTTTGATCATCATCCTTCACCTGGGTCGGTTGGAGCTGCGTGCATTCTTCTGATGGGGCATATTTCGACGGAGCTTCTTTTCTTCTCCAAGCGCATAACCTCGCTCGAGCATTGCAAGCAGTGGTGGACGGTCAAACTTGGCATTGCATTCTAGATATTGCTGTTTCTTCTGCACTCGGAATTACTGGAGAATCATGGTATTGATTACGGATGGGATACAATGGGATGGACTCTCGTTGGGGGTGTTGGGGAATTTCTTCTGCGTCAGCAAAATTTCAACACATTTGGCACACATGTGAGGCACAAAGATCGGGTATTGCGAGTGCAAGAAGATTGTTCTATATGTCTATAATTCCTCTGTTCCCCTTCTCCTATGTTGTCTTTGGGCCAACATTGTTTACAATATGAAAAGTCGATGTTACGCTGTAACCAACCAGCACAGTTCTAGGCAAGAAAGGTAGAGACATGATGGGCTGCGCTGCCAATCAGCTGTTCCAAGCATTCGCATACCTGTATGTAGCATCCATTATTTCCAAGTGATTGCTGTTTATGAGTTTGGAGTCTCGTACACCTGTCATGGAAGCTTGGTTGATGTAGCCAATAGCCGCGCGCCTAGCGCCTGGGAGCTCTGAGGCAACCGCCGGACTCGCGTTCACCTTCATCCCGTCATCACCCCAGGTTGGAGATATAATCCTCAGCATTCAGCAAACAACATTACGAGCCATCCACTTACGCCTTTCTACTCTTTTTCTGCCGCCATTTTCTTTTATCTCACACCTATCTCCTGTAGACGCAGCACTTTCACAGTTCACAATGTCGGGATATGACCGAGCTCTTTCAGGTAAGGCAGCTTCGCTACCTCAGCTTCTTGCATCATTGGTCTAGAGGACAGCTTATTCTAACAGAGTTATAGTGTTCAGGTATGCTCTGGTATATTATAGAGCTTTAGAGACAGCTATCTGACCATAATAATAGCCCCGACGGGCACGTCTTCCAGGTGGAATATGCCGTGGAAGCTGTGAAGCGAGGTAGGTCAATCTGTCTTCTGGAGCTCCCCAACTTGATTTGGTTCAACCTCACACTGACCCATCTCCGCGCTGAACAGGAACCTGCGCTGTCGGAGTAAAAGGCAAAGAGGTCGTCGTCCTGGGCTGCGAGAAGCGGTCTGCCCTCAAGCTTCAAGATACCCGCATCACACCGTCGAAGATTGCCCAGTTGGACAACCACGCCGTTCTCGCTTTTGCCGGACTGAACGCCGACGCCCGTATTCTCATTGACAAGGCCAGATTAGAAGCCCAGTCGCACAGACTGACCGTCGAGGACCCCGTTACCATTGAATACATTACCAAATACATTGCTAGTGTGCAGCAGCGGTACACGCAGAGTGGTGGTGTGCGGCCTTTCGGTATCAGTACTCTGGTTGTGGGATTTGATCCAAATGATAAGGTGCCTCGACTATACATGACCGAGCCTTCGGGGATCTACTCTGCTTGGTATGTGGCTTCTTGGCTTGGGGCGAGTGTCTAGATTGGATGGGGGACTTTGCTGACATGATGCTTGCTCTACAGGAAAGCAAATGCTATTGGTCGTTCCAGCAAGACCGTGCGCGAGTTCCTTGAGCGGAATCACCAGGACGATATGGACCGGGAACAGACGATCCAGCTTACCATCAAGTCGCTGCTGGAGGTTGTGCAGACCGGCGCCAAGAACATCGAGGTGGCTATCATGGCTCCCGGCAAGACGATTGAGATGTTGCCTGACGACCAGATCGAGGCCTACGTCAAGAGCATAGAGACGGAGAAGCAAGAGGAGGCCGCGAAGAAGAAAACTGGCCGGACCGGGACCACAACGGCGGCCATCCTGACGCGGCCCGGTGGTGGAGAGACTGGAGAGTCGACCCGGGAGTCGGCTGACTGAGACTCCATACGATACATGTGCAACTATGAGGACCTACAACTTTCTCCTTTGAATTTCAAGAGACCTGCGCAGCGTCATGCCCCTGAAGAGATTTGCACTATATCAAAGCTCTCTACGTTGTAGAACCAAAACCGAGTGTGCAACAGGATCTATGGTGAATCTGTCTGGATGTGGAGAATATGCAAGCATTAGATCGTAATTTTCGTAAACCATCGTGATCGATCCAACTCAGCCTAGCCGATCCGATATATCCTTGAAACTGAATATCGACTTTTCCTGGTGTTCCCGTACACGGTCGTCCTTGATCATTCTAAGCGCGAAAAGTCAGCATCTTCCATTGAGCTCACACAGCAATGTTTCAAACGTAGCGCCACATGGGAGAAACATACCTAGAATCGATCCGAGCATCATCACCCTCAACCTGCAACGCAGCCTTGGGCGTCACAGCGTCAATCACGAAATGGTTATCGCAGTGCGGGCAGTACTCGTCACTAGGTACCGCAGTCATCAGCACCTGACATCCTCGCCTGAGAGCCCGGTCCTCGAAGTCCCGTCAACACGTGCACTCGTGGCCACGGGCACCCTGGGCCATGGCCATTGAGCATGAACATGAACACAACGCACCTCTCATCGAACTCCGTCGCGTCCTTCCGGAAACACTTCTTGCACTTTTTACAGGCGAATGTCTAGAGCCATTAGAGGGTGATTTTGCGGATAGCGTGCAGGGGGTGGGATGGGAATACCATCTCAGTGGATTTGGCGAGCGGGTGGGTTTCTTGTTCTCCGTGGCATTCGGCGCAGTCGAACCATTTTCGGCCTGGAGGGTGGGATGGGATGGTGAGCAAGCTGTATTGAGCATAGCTATGGGTGTGGTGTGTGTTGCTTACAGCAGGGAGAGCGGATGGCTACTTGGGCGTTGAGGACGTGTTTGCTGTGCGGTGGTTAGAGGGATTGTAAGTATACGGTGGTGGTGATTGGAATAGGACGTACCACATTGTGAGGAGTAATGAGGGTGATGTGGAATGAGAGTGAGGATTGTATATCTATACTCTAGAATACTCTGTAGAGAGATTGATAGAGAACAAAAAAGGAAGCTAAAAATAAAGGTCACCGTCTTGGCCGATTGTATCAAAGTATGGATCGAGGTACGGGAGGTACTGTCAGGGATGGATCGGATTGCAATTTTGTTAGGCTTGTTAAGGATTGATGTTGTGGAGTAGATAGACGCTGCATTGTGATCTTTCATTCCCTTGACTCTTGATCTCTGACCTTTCTCTTCTACTGCTCTGCTTTTCTTCATTGATTGCTCCCCTCAACCCCCACTTGTTAATCGTCATCCCTTTGACTCTCCACACGCTTTTGCACCGCCCCCTGTCTCCTTCTGGTCGATCTTCATCCTCGTCTTTTTCCCGAGTGCTCCTCTCCCGCTACTGCTAAGTATAACTCCAGCTCCGGCTCAGGATCTTCGTCAGATGACTTCTGGACGGTCATTTGTCCTGCTCAGTTTACTTCCTCGATCTGTTCAAGCTCGTTTATACTCAACGACGTGCACCTGACTTTTTACCAGCCCGCCACAATATTTACTTTGCGTCTCTTCTTGCCTACTTGTCCTGACTCGCGATACCGAACGTCGACATAGGATAACATCACACTGGACGCAAGATTCGAGATTCGACAAAGGCCTATGATTCATATCTCCACGTCCTTCCTGTGCGCGATCTGTCGTTGTGGTCATGGAGGGAAGCGGCAAGGACAAAGACGGCACGGATAATGCTCCCATTGTATGAGTTGCGCTTCCTGTGCAAGTGTATGAGTCCTTTACTGATCCTGATTTCTCACAGAGGCCGGTTTCCTCCCTTCTGTCGCATTTCGAGAACCTGTCCCATCGCCGATTACCTTCCGCCTTTACAACTACTAGTCCGCATGACTCGACTCCCTTCCTGAGGACGCCCGAACCTGTCGACGAGGTACGCTCCGCGCGCGCTTCTCTCGACCTTCCTCGGTCTCAATCGCCATGGAATGCGACGGCAAAGTCTCAGAACGGCCAGCGGTACGATCGGGCAAATGGCGGATTCTCACGGCGAAACGGCTCCCCAGGAAGATCTCCAGGCAGAAGGCAGAGCAGACCCATGTCGATGAACTTCCACTCGTCACCGCAACTGGCGCCGACTTTGACCGTTGACTCGCCGCGATCGCCCCCGCGGGGATTTGGATCCCAAGACCGCCCTGAGCATACCGTCGACTCTAGGATATCCCGCAGTCCCCCGGATCTCTCTCGGGGCTCATTGCCCCCGCCGACCAACCGTCCAACAACGCCCAATACCTCGACGTCCCAACAGCGGCCTGGTCATCTGTCGCCAGCGCATTCTCATTCGGGAGGCTTCATCGGCGAGAGTCCGCCCGATCGAAAGCAAAAAAGCTCTTCGTTGCCTCCCCCCTTCGATCGGGCGGAGAAGCCGAAGGTCCCCGCAAAGCCGGCAGCCTTAGCTTCCCATGAGAGTGGAACTCTGGCACCTAGGCCCGAGAGGGCAGTGTCAGAGGATCGGGTATCACCGTTCAGCACGCCCCCGAGCAGTCCCGAGAAGCCGTCCGTCAAACCATCACCTAGTGGACGTCCGCAGCTCCCACGTTCTCCATCTCGGCCGATGACTGAACCCCCAAGTCGTCAATCGTTCGATGACAGGACTCCGGTGCCGTCTGTGCAAGCTCTTCGGGATGCGCGCGAGCTTGGGTTTTCGCGCAGGAGACCCATCCCGGAACCGACGCGGGACATGAAACCACTGATGGTACAGGTCCCTCCGTATCCATTGAAGCAGACGGAACCGTTGTCAGCTGTGCCGTCGTCAGCGCGCAGGCTTCAAGCGACCGACACTCCGACCGAGCCTCCCAGCCTCCCGCCACGGCATTCGTCCTTGGCGCGAAGGGGTGGCGCGTCTCCGTCTCGGCCGTCACTTCATCTGGACAGCCCTTCGCATCCTGAGCCCTCGCCTAGACCGCAATCGTTTCAACTGCCCCCAAGGGAGGTCCAGACACCCACCCAAATCCACCGACAGCCGTCATTCTCCAGAGACGCCAAGCCAGGGCAGGCACATTCTGGTCCTGAACGGCAGTTGGCCCGCGCGGACACATTCGGAGAGGATCCCGTGGAGGAACCGCAGATCTCGCGAACTGACTATCCTGACGCATCAACGACTAATCGGAGACCGCCTCTTCTTAAGAACGGACTGAGGGAGATCCATACAAGATATGATACCCGTTTGATGGATGTATGCGGCAAGCATGTGTGTACAACAGGATATATAACCCGGGTATGGGACCTCACCAACGGGGAACAAATCATGAGTCTCAGCCACGGTGAGACTGTGAAGAGTCTATCGATAGCATTCAAACCAGGTACCGGCCTGGAGGATGAGGGTCAGCGACTATGGCTGGGCATGAGCACGGGAGAAATCCATGAAGTGGACATCTCCACTCGATCCATTGTAGCAACACGGTCCTATCCTTCGCGTCGCGAAGTGATCAAAATCCTCCGACATAAGAAGGAGATGTGGACCCTTGACGACGAGGGACGATTGCTCGTCTGGCCGCCGGACGAGTCTGGGACTCCGAATCTTCAGTACAGCTACCATAGCCCATATGACCGTGTCGCCCGGGGACATACATTCTCGTTGGTCGTTGGCGATACACTATGGCTGGCCACCGGCAAGGAGGTTCACGTATATCGGCCACACGCACGTGAGGATGTGTCATTCAAGGTTTTGAAGAAACCTCTGGGCTCGCAGCACACTGGCGATGTCACGTCCGGTACCTACACGACAAGAGATGGGGGACGTGTGTACCTGGGCCATGCGGATGGCAAGGTTACCGTGTACTCTTCCACAGATTACGCTTGTCTAGCGGTCGTCAATGTAAGCGTTTACAAGATCAGCTGCTTAGGTGTGGTTGGTGATTATCTGTGGGCGGCCTATAAGACCGGCATGATCTATGTCTACGACACGAGCACCAACCCGTGGATGGTTAAGAAGGATTGGCGAGCGCATGACGGTCCGGTCTCTAGCTTCCTATTGGATTCCAGTAGCGTCTGGACCATGAATCGTCTGCAGGTGACTTCGTTAGGAGACGATAATTGCATTCGTCTCTGGGATGGAATGCTGGAGGATGATTGGCTGGGTAAGTGATATTCTCATTTTTGGATCAAGAGTGAAGCTAACATCAACAGAAACCCGCATGCAGAGCAGGGACGTAGAGTTCTGCAAGTTCCGTGAGATCTCGGCAGTAATTGTGACATGGAATGCTGGGGCGTCTACGCCAGGTAGTGTCCGCTCCAGCAACTTCATCCAGGAGGCAATTCATCCCGAGAACCCACCCGAGATTCTGGTCTTCGGCTTCCAGGAGCTTGTGGATCTAGAGAATAAGAAAATCACAGCTAGTGAGTATACTGGCAGCTTCACTTGTGAATTTTACTGATTTGTCTTTAGAAAGCTTGCTTTTGGGAAGCAAGAAGAAAGAAAGCGGAGAGAAGGAACATATGAGCCGTCAGTACCGGGTATGGATGGAGCATTTGACTCGCTGTATCAACGACTGCATGCCCCTGGAGGAGTCGTATGTCCTTCTTCATTCAGCGAATCTTATTGGTCTCTTTACCTGCGTCTTTGTCAAGCACAAGGAACGACAGAGGATCACGAACATCGGCGCTGCAGAGGTGAAGCGGGGCATGGGAGGGTTGCACGGAAACAAGGTATGTATTGAAGGACTGCGCTGATTTGGTCCGGTTGCTAATTGCATAGGGTGCCTTGATTCTCCGCTTCATACTGGACGATAGTTCTTTCTGTTTCGTGAATTGCCATTTAGCAGCCGGGCAGTCGCAAACGGCGCACCGCAACAATGACATTGCAGCCATTCTCGAGTCCGAGGTGCTTCCGATGGAGAGCAGCCTGACCACCCGGGCAAACCACTTTGTCAGCGGGGGTGATGGAACGATGATTATGGATCATGAGATTTGCATTCTGAACGGTGATCTTAATTACCGAATCGACTCGATCCCACGGAATGTGATCATCGAGGACATTCGCAACAACAACCTCGCAAAGTTGCTCGAGCGAGACCAACTGCTGGCATCGAAGCGCAAGAACCCCGGCTTCCGACTCCGGTCATTCACGGAGGCGCCCATCACGTTCGCGCCGACGTACAAGTACGATGTCGGCACGGACGAATACGACTCGAGTGAGAAGAAACGGTCCCCTGCATGGTGCGATCGCGTACTCTACAGGGGTCTGGGTCGGATCAAGCAGTTGGAGTACCGACGACACGAGGTCCGAGCCTCCGACCATCGGCCTGTGAGCGCATCGTTCAAGCTCCGCGTCAAGACTGTGCTACCTCAGGAACGTGCCGCGGTGTGGGAAGCATGTCAACAAGAATTCCAAAAAGAGAAGCGGAGGCTGGCTTCTGAAGCGAGGTAGCTATTTTCTTACCCTCTTTCGGTTTAGCTTTACTGACGTCTGTAGCATTGAATACTTGATTAGCGTCCTGGGGACAGATCCTCAGCAGGCCCGAGCATTGATTCTAGGCCCGGGCACTCAATGAGCTTGCTTGATATTGTCTTTCTTCTCCACATTTCGTGCATGGCTTTTCTTCTCTGTGGTGATCAGCTTTTGGTACAGGTAAAAGTTGGTCAGGAAAGTGAAGGGACTGCGGTGTTGTTGCTGTGCTGTTGTTGTTGTTGTACGACTAATGATTTCACGATAGACATGTATCATGAAGAGAGTCCTGGGTGGTAGATAGATTTGCTGCTATCCAGGCAGGTGATTAGACACTGCATTCTAACATATTCTTTCCATAACACCATTCATGCCCACGTCATGACGCCTGCAAAGCCACATAAATACACATTGGTAATACCCCGAGCCTTGACCACCGAAGGACTAAAATTGAGTAACACGTCAAGTCAGAACATGGAGATTTATCCGAACAAACATCTAATGCACAGTTAGTCGCAGCCATGCATGCATGCATGCATCTCATCTCATCTCACCTTCTCATTTCAGCACGGTCTCTCGTCCGTGCCTCCGCACGGAGTCTCTCGCATGCAACCGTTACAATATATCCCGAACTAGATACAGCGCTAGCTCCAAAAGCAAGAAGCTTAGGCTGTATTCCCCAAGAGCAATTATCCCGAGGTGTTGTTGATTGGCTTAGGACATGATGATCTGCAGAAATAGCCCTCGGCATCACTTGTGTAGATGCTTGTTTGCGGGGGTTGTTTGCGGGGAATGTTGCTTATAGCCTTATATACTCCGTATTCCGCGTATGTGTTGTTCAGACTGGAATCAGAATCGAGGGGTTTACTTTGCATCTCTACAATAAGGGATCAGGACAAGTCGATATGACGTTCCTCTCTCTGACCACTGCAGCTGCAGTGTTGGCTCTAGCCCGAGGGAGCAATGCCCTCGTGAGACCGGACAATGTGGTAAGATACTCATTCTCTTGCACACCTTGTACTTGTACGAGCAGAAGTTGAGATTCAGCAGGGAAAACTCCCAGCCCTAGGCTGGAACTCATGGAACGCATTTGGCTGCGACATTGACGGCACCAAGATCATGACTGCCGCGAACGAGGTCGTCAAGTTGGGTCTGAAGGATCTGGGATATGAGTATATCAATAGTGAGTTGAGCTGCCTCGTCCAACTCCATGATGGTGTTGGTGTGGATGTTGACGTGACGGTGGTAGTCGATGATTGCTGGTCCGTCAAGAGCGGACGGGACGCGAGCACGCACCGCATTATACCCGACCCTGTGAAGTTCCCTGATGGTATCTCGGGCCTAGCGGGGCAGATCCATGATCTGGGGTTGAAGGTTGGGATCTATAGCAGTAAGCCACGGCTAGTATGCATTCTGAGCAAGAACGCTGAGCTGACGAATGAAGGCGCTGGGCTGACGACCTGCGCCGGATACCCTGCCAGTCTGGGCTACGAGGATATCGACGCCCAGACGTTCGCGGAATGGGGCATTGACTGTACGTTTTGTCTTCTGTTGTAAAGCCCAATGACGGTACTGACCCGCTCAACCAGACCTAAAGTACGACAACTGCGGCGTCCCCTCCAACTGGACCGACCCGTACACCTACTGCGTCCCGGATCCAAGCAGTAAAGCTACCAACGGGACCTGTCCCGATCTCAAGAACCCAGCGCCAGCCGGCTACAACTGGAGCACGTCGCTCACAGCCGAGCGGTACAGGCAGATGCGCGATGCGCTGGTCAGCGTCGAAGCCGACCGCACGATCCTGTTCTCGCTGTGCGACTGGGGCCAAGCGGACGTGAACGCCTGGGGCAAGGAAACGGGCAACTCGTGGCGCATGTCCGGGGATATCAACCGTAAGCTCGCCCCAACCCGTTCACATACCTGTCCCTGATCTAACCGTCCATAGCAACCTGGACCCGCATCGCAGCAATCGCCAACGAGAACTCCTTCCTGATGAACTACGTTGATTTCTGGGGCCACCCGGACCCGGACATGCTGGAGGTTGGCAACGGTAATCTCACACTAGCAGAGAACAGAGCGCACTTTGCGCTCTGGGCGGCGATGAAGTCGCCCTTGATTATCGGGACTGCTGTACGTTGTTCTTTGCAAGCAATCAAGATACTGGACATGTACTGACTGATCGCTAGCTCGACTCCATCGACCAGGCCCACGTCGCTATTCTCTCAAACAAGCACCTTCTAGCGTTCCATCAGGACCCCGTGTTCGGCCGTCCTGCGTACCCATATAAATGGGGTTATAATCCGGACTGGACGTTTGACCCTGCTCATCCGGCGGAGTACTGGTCCGGCCCGTCGTCGAAGCTGGGTGGCACGCTGGTGCTGATGCTGAATTCGGAAGATGCGAACCAGACGCGTACGGCTATGTGGAAGGAGATTCCTGAGCTGAAAGATGTGCTCCGTAGACAGGGGAAACGGCGAACTGGATTTCATGTGACGGATGTCTGGACTGGGAAGGATTTGGGTTGTGTGAGAGATCATTACAGTGTGGAATTGGAGGCTCATGATGTGGCTGCGTTGGTTGTGGGGAGGGCATGCTAGACGACGTTCATCTCGAGGATGTCCAGTGAACACTCAGTCATAGTCAGTCATCAACTACCCAGTCCACTCTAGACTATCATGAAGTTAGTTCGTGAAAGACCCGCACAGCAAATGTTTTCTATCCAACGCAATATCTACACTCAAGAAGTGCAAAGTGTAAAGTCCCACCAACCTGATGAATAGCATTCCTGCTATGCTATCAATCAACAAAGCCGAAAATATTCCGCAATCTGCATCAAGTCCGAAGCCATACTCTTCTCGTCCTCCACCCACTCATCAACAAGCTTAGCCGTCAAATCCTGTGCAAACTCCGGAAACTCCTCGAGAATATGCCTCGGGAAATTGGGATCAAAGTGGCCCCTTTCGCCGTGGCTATGCAAGGCATCCAACGTAAAATCGACGACTACATCGCGCAAAAGCTGATGGTGTATCGAAGTCATTGTATAGACTTCCCTGACAGCACGAGGATATACGGTTGGAAACGACGCTTTTCTGAGAATGTCCGCAAACTTCTGCTTGGCGAGGTTCTTCAATCCTCTGATAAGCAGACGATCCGCGATGAGGAACATGTGTATATGAACGGAGAGCTCGCAGCAGTGGAGACGATCTGTACCGATATTAGGAATGTACCTGCTTCAGCGTGAGGTCTGGACTGACCGACAAGATCGCCTGGTGGAGTTTGTCCTTCAGCTAAGAACGATGAAGGAAAATCATAATCCAGATAGAATGTATAATCGCTTGTATAGAGGTAATCGAGCAGCAGAAGGACGACCAGCGGGTGGTCAGGGAGCCTGATTCGCCCTGTGCAGGCTTCCTGCAATGTCTCGGTCAGAAGGCTTGGTTATTAGAGACAGAAAGCAACTCGGTAACCAACGGAGAAATGCGAGTCAAACACTTTGGCGAAAAAGTCGGATTGTGAGCAGATAATCGCTTTATGGGCTGGAAAGATATGCTCGCCGCAAAGAATCAGGAAGTCGCTGTACTTCGGGTTCGCCCTTAGACTGTGGATAGATTTCTTAGTAGATCTGTATAGTTGTGGCGTCTGCAGAACTCACGTTGCGATGGAGGATGGCATCTCGTTTCTGCGATTGGTTTCTGCAGCGACTTCTACCTCTGATGGCTCCTCGCCGTTCAGCCCATCCAGCATGTTATCATTGTCTGAAATGACTGCAGCCATCGTCTGGCTGCTCTCAAGACAGAAAAGATGGTTCGAAATCGCAGATTTTGTGTCTAATACTGACTGTTCCGAGAGAAGGAAGAAATCATGGTGGACAATCGAGTTGATATTGGGATATTCAAGATAGAAGGTTAATGGGGGATGTAGGTGGTACAAGGGAGTCTGAGCAGCGAACAAGGATGAAGCCTATTTCGGTACCATAAATGGAAGGAGGCTGTTTAACTTTCGGGTACCTCAAGAATCAAGATCAGACCCACGTATTGAAACAACAGCTCAGAACAATCTCTGGTCCAAATTTTTGGCCCTAGAGAAGTGTCTCTGTCGCGAGTCCAAGAGGATTCCCCGTAGCTCAAGTGCTGCCGCTCAGGTGCTTTGCTTCTGGAAAATGCAAAGAAACGTGCCATCTATATAGGTCCATGATTCAGCATTCAAGGTATATCATTATGGCATTATCCGTATTGGTCATATATCACTTATACACACGGGTATGTGCTCTTGGATCAGCAGGATCACCGCCATAAGTCTTGCCGACTTTGACGTCTCCAACCTCCACTACTCTTCGGACGATCTTCTTCGACAGGCACGGCGAGGAATCCGCCGAATCCATTTCCAACGAGCACACTCTTCCTTGCGTCTCCTCCCCAAGACCGACTCAATTGCGCGTCATGGAAGCTCACCGGACGGGTGCTGTCTCGCCGGCTGTGCGTCTGAGACGGCTCGTATGGAGTAAAGTTCCATTCCAGTTCGTCCAAGCCTTTGCTGTACACATTGAGGGGCTGAGAGAGGCCGCCAGCAGGGACTTGCGGGCCGTTTTCACCACCTCCGAAGAGTCGGGGTGGAGGCGCGAGTAGCAGCGCTTCTGGGAAGCTGGCGTCGCGAACATATAAGTCGCGTAAAGCTGGAAGACAGTTTGACATTAAGGAAGAGATCAAGTAGGTATAGTATGAGGCTGCAACAGGTGGTAGGCCATAAGATGTACTCGAAGAAGTGATCTCATAGTGCAGCATTTTGAGCGATGTTGACGCCAACGGGGGCACCTGTTCCGTGGGAAAGGATCGGGATACTTCTTGGATGACCAAAAGTGCTTGTAGACATGGCGCCGAAGCTAGAATTTGGTGCAAGGTGGATGGAAGCACTCCGGTGGCCGACAAAGTCAGGTAATGTAATGATTTGCGATTCACAGGAAGGGAGAAGAACGCGGCAAGCCCGCTCGCCGTGACCTTCGGGGTATCTCGAAGCGTAAGCCGTTGGACGGCCGGAAATGGAGGTAGTGATTGGGAATGTCTAAAAGCGGAATCGTCAAGCCAAGGGAGGTCATCCAAGATCAATTCACGCAGCTGGGGGAAAGCGCCCAGACCAAAGCGAAGAATACTTGGTTCGATTTGCAGTCGCGACAACTCCAAGATTTCCAAGTTCATCCACAAACGAGATCCAGGCAACTGGGAGAAGCTCCCTTCGGACCCATGGCGATAGGACATGCGGCGTATATCGGGACAACGGGCCATGAGTTCTTGCTTCAGGGCAAGACATGACGGCTCATCGCTGTATAGGCCAGCCGGCAAGTCGACGTATCGAAGGTTGGGGCACACCGAGATCGTCCGCGCTATGCCCGCCTTGTTTGCTTCACGGGTCATGTATGGCATCCGCAGAGACAAGACCATGTTTCCCAGCTCATGTGACTCTCGCACTGAGCGCATGAATAACTCCAACCGGGCCTGGGGTGCATCGATAGGATCACCATTGCGGTCGAAGAAGGAGCGGCGCTTGCGCCTGGCTGCCAATTGGACTTCGAGTTCGCAGTAGTGGACGGCGTCGATGCGGACATGGGAGTATCTGTTTTTGAGATCCAAATAAGCCGAGAGATCCAACAACACAAAACAAGAGTAGACCAGAGCAGGGAAGCTTACAGTACACCTCTAGCAGCCAGATACCATCTCTTGCACACTACAGCACAGTGTGCTAGGTCGCGCATGTCACAGAGCATGCAGCCATCCTCGGTCATGGACTCCTCCGAAGTCGCATAGCTGCCGTCCGCTGCATGGGGACAAACGAAAGCAAAGATTCGCGCCAGAACCGGAGGAGGAAGGTTCTTGGCGAAGTCTCGCCTTAACGCGGGAATTGGAGGGACACTGTGATCGGGAGAAATGCGGAGATGTTCATAGCTGGCCGCATTCCCCGCACGGCTGTGACTCTTGGAACGCCGTCGAAGCCGGTTAAACAAGCCCATAATTATTTTGATATTGTTGCTACAGGCAGTTTGCGGAGTGGGAGAAAGACGACATTGATAAGGATTGTTGGGTTAGAGAATCACCAAGGGGGGCGAGATTTGGAGAGTGTGGTCAACTGGAAATTAAATGGAGATGAAGGAGGGGGAGGACCGGAGGGATCATCAAATTAGAGGATAAGCGACGCTGAGAGACAGTCGATAATTGGTTATGATTGGGAAATGCACTTATTCGTAGTGACTGGACAGTTGAAAAGCAGAGAGATAGACAGCCCTTTTTGATGCCTTTATCCGTCGGAGTTTTGGATCATTTCCATTGAGTTTTGACCACGGAGTAAAGCCAGACGAAAAGTAGAATCCTCTTTTTAGACGGCTGCAAGTGTGATTGGGATGAAGAACGATGGACACGCGCTGAGGCTTCTTTGTCCCTGGTCTTGGCTATTTGGCTGGTCTTGAATGGAGGAATGAAGGATTGTGATACTCCTTCTTGGGCTCGTCTATTTTTATCAGTCCTATCAACAGGTCGGTATCCTAACAGTACATTGCCGCGCACGAGTATTTCAACGTCCATGTCGATTAGTTGTCTATTGTTTGAGTTTGACATGCGCAGGGATATCCAGCAGCTCGCTCAAGTCTTGATCAAACATTCAAAAGTGATGCCGATTGCCAAGCTAGGAGCTTTGTACGAAACGGGGGCGGGTGTTTCATGTTGGCAGTCAGAACTTGGTCGGTCAGACTTAAACCAGTGCAGATGTAAATGAACCACGTTTCAGCCTTGGAACTGTTGTTTTTGAAGTAGCCAGTCGTAGTCTATGTTATTCAAGATGATCTGGAACTCCTGGATTGAGAGCGGACTGAATAATTGAGGTGGTGGTCACTGCAGCACTGAGAGCACGTGAGTAACGACAGGGGTACTCGTCCATATTCTCGAAAGTGTTAAAAGGTCGCATGGGCTACCGATATCAAAGCAATTGATCAATATCAATGATGAGTTAGTTATGGCTGCTACTTTAGCCATTGACCTAACTACTATGCTCAGGTGGCCTGTCGACCCCAGTTGGCCAGACTCTCGTATGAGGTCAGATTGGGTTTGAATCTGCAAGAAACCAACAAACTTTCTATTCGATTCTGGGGAAGCTTGCTGATAAGGTTATGTCTAGATCCATGGAAGTCCCTGAAATCTTTGAGCCGTCAATCAGGGAAGCCAAAGCATGTCTGTCCAGTATCAATTTTGCCTGACATCGTCGTGATGTCATGCCATCATGATTGAAGAACATTCAAGGAATGCGATCAAATACCTGATTGTCCGTGGTATATAAGCCAGATCCAAAAGAGTCGCAACGAAGCAGTGAGACTTCAGAGTGGACATTGTTCTCTCTGAACAACACTCATCTTCATGCTCTGCGCAAGGTTCTCAACCGCTCGTTGTGCCATCAACTGGTCATTCTCACCTGCAATTCGCCCAGTGAAGCATCAACAGACAATCAAGCGGGTTTACCTGACCAAGACAGCTCAGACCGCATCAAAGTATCATTCCCAGCTCAGGCCATTTTCAAAAATAGCAGAAGACATGCCAGCTAAAGGATCATCACTCCCCAAACCCAATGCCACCAGTGGCGGCAACGCGCCTTCTGAGCGCCCCATGGAAAACGAGGAGTGGAAGCAGCGTCCACCATATCTGATGCAACCCCCCGAGGAATTCGGTCCGGTGAAGTGGCAAGCAAAATGCCAGTGTGGTCAAGTCTCCTATAAGATTAGTCGAGACAGGCCGCTCAAGGCCAAGTACTGTCATTGTCGAGGTTGCCAAATCATGCATGGTGAGTCAACGATGGCATATAGACCACGATGTCCAAGACATTGGAAGTCACGTCACTGACCCATTGCAGGAGCTCCTTTCCAATGGGCTGCAATATTCCACAAGTCTGATTTGACATTCGACAATGGAGCCCATGGTGTCTCGTTCTATTCTTCCGCTCACAGTACAAGAGAATACGATGTTCCAACAAAAGTATCATGTTCATTCTGCCGGACTCCCATCATGGACGAAGGACGGAATGTCTGCCTCATTTTCCCAGAAGCCATTGTCGCCGGTGATTCGGACGAGGAGCGCCAAAAGTGGAGGGAGGCTTTCGCACCTGAGTATGTCATCACTTCTCACCAATAGGATTTGCAATCAGACAGGAATTCCAGGCTAACTTCATTCCGCAGTTGCCATATTTTCTACGACAAACGTTGCATAGACATTCTAGATGGCAAAACTAAGTGGTCAGGGATGGATGAAGATAGTGAGCTCATGGATGACTATGGTAACAGGAAATCAGATAAATCAGAATAGGACATACATATTGCATATTTCAATCTCTGTACTGGGTCTGCTCATACATTCTTCTTGAATATTATCTCCAAGATGATGCATGCCTGTTGTATACATCCATTCGCGAGGTCTGCCTATACTAGAGCACGGAAGCCAATGAAAGCCACTAACGAGAGCATGTTCCTCTAAGAGACTAAGAACATAACCTAATTACCGATTTATGCTAGTGGAAGACTAGCTGTCACAGTCTCACTCGGGGCCCTGGATCGATTGGGAAACTCATCCTACAAATGGCCCCCAATTGAGCTTGTGATCGACACTATCAAGGATCATTCGGCTTCGGCTTCTCAGTTGAGACAATCATGCAGGATGGGCCGTTCTGAGTACCTTCAGCTGCCATCCATCACCCAATCCCGTCACTTGATTCCTGGCATGTTCCTCATCAAGGTAACTAATTTCTTTGAAGAATATTGACACCTTGAAATGTAACGCGAGCTGTTCAACCTGTGTCATCAGGACAATGTTACCTTCTCCTATCGGCTCTAGTCCTCAGCAGCATCTATCCCTCGAGACGTTCATATGCGAGGATTTAAGAGATGAGCTCCCTTAGCACAACTTGGACTTGATGGATACTCCTCGTCCTGAACAGCACTTTGAACCACTACTGAAAACTTGTACCTACCATGTGGTCGACACTTCGTTTCATCGGTCTTGCTGCACTGACCGCCAGGTTGGCAACAGCAGTCACCCAAATCACAGACAATGAGATGAACGATCTTCTCAGTCAAGGAGGCGTTGAGCTGGCGGACCGTTATGCCCCGCTGTGGTTTTTCGGTCAAGCCATGAATCAGCCTCCATGCTATCCTACATGGGCCTTTGGGGGTTCTCCCGCCTCGCCTGATATCTACGACGACGCTCACAAAACACCAGCCGCGCCACAGTGTGATTATCCCAATGTCGGATGCAACTGCCGCAACCCCGGCGTGGGGATCGGCAACCGCGGACCGGCGTTCCCAATATACTTCACCTACAAGAGGTGCAGTGACACCGAGGTGCGAGTGGTGTATAACCTGTTCTATGAGAAGGATGGCGCCGAGGTCGTTGGTATCGAAACTGGTCATGATTAGTGAGTGTATTGAAGTCTGAAACGATCAATCGGAGGAGCTAATAGGTCTAGTGACTGGGAGAGAGTGATCATCATCCACTCGAGAGACGCAAACAACATGTGGGCGCCGACCCGGGCCCTTCTCTCTGCGCACAGCGGCTACCATGACCTGGCATGGGGAGACATCCAGAACACGCTTACCACCGACGAGATCAATGCGGGGGACGCCAAAACTCCCAATGGCGTACAGAACAATGACCATCCAAAGGTCTATGTTGCTTGGTCCAAGCACGCTCACTTTGACACCCGTAATACCGGCTGGAACGATCCCGTCAGCCAGTCTACGGATAATGCCTTTCGCAGCGATGACTGGTGGTATTATGTTGATAAGAGCTATTATGTGGGTTCTTCTTCTGTTTCTTTCACGCAAGTTCGGAGTCAGTTGACAAGCATTAGATTCTGTCGGACGATACCACAGCTGCTGGCAAAGCTCTCGGGTCTGCGAACTGGGGCGATGCAACTAGTAACCCTCCTTCTGTGCAGGCAAGTGTGTGCTCTGCGCCATGAGATAGTAAATGAGTGCATGAGATTGGCAAGTGGACAACTAGGATTGAGTTGACCGGGACTTCCTACTCCATCTGTGCACAGTCAGTCTCTCTGAGAGTATATCATAACGCATTGTTGCAAACGTAGCAATCAACATCGACAATACCTAAGGTAGCTGTGGGAGGAACCGTAGTATGACTTTTAGCGAATGACGTCGATGCCCAAACCAGCGAGATTCCCCACCATCGCATCTCGCCAGACAAACCAGTTGGCCCAGCAAACTGTATAAAGCAACTATACAAAATTCATACTTCAAAAGTAGGTCAATTGAATCCAAAACCCATCAACAATCAAATTCCTCGCTTTGAATCACAACCTACCACCCATTCCACCCTCCGCAAGCAACCCCGCAACACCATCCCACCAACCACAAATCCACAACTAACAGCATCAACCACGAGCTCCAGCAAAAATGTCCTGGTTCCAAAAAACCTTCACCCTCCCCCCTCGCTCCCGCGGCTCCTACCTCATAACCGACGAAGTCCTCTCCCAACTTCCCGAAATCCGCAATTACAAAGTCGGCATGCTCAACCTGTTCGTGCAGCACACCAGCTGCGCGCTCTCGCTGAACGAGAACTGGGACGAGGATGTGCGCGCCGATATGAGCGATGCGCTGGATAGGATTGCGCCGGCGGATCGGAAGGGGAATCTCTATCGGCATTCGGCGGAGGGGGAGGATGATATGCCGGTATGTTATGCGCTTTTTGTCTGATTGCGTTGCGGTGGCTGATGATGGGCAGGCTCATATCAAGTCTGCTCTTGTTGGGGCGTCGGTGAATATTCCCATTTCGAATGGGAGGTTGGCGACGGGTACGTGGCAGGGGATTTGGTATTTGGAGTTTCGGACGAGTCGGCACACGCGCAAGGTTGTTGCGACGATTCAGGGTGAGAAGGCGTGACTTGATGGAAGGGGTGGTGCTCGGGGGTGTTTATGATGATGTCCTGCGATGGATGAGCTGGTGAAGCCTACGAAAGTCACTAGGTTTTCTAGTGGTGTAGAGGGCTCGATTGGAAACATGGACGCTAGCCGTGAAATGTCGTTGTTGATAGTATATGAATGCTTGGTGTATATATCATAGCTGCAATAAATCAAGCTGTGTATGCTTATGGCCATCACCCTATGCGAAAGAAGTTGAATCTAGCAGTTCATTGATCTGGTACAAATCTGTACATGAGCCCAGCAGGGCTAAAGAATATCAAACAATTCATCAACGCCAACAATGAAAACAACCGTTCTTCTACCGCTGCTCAAATGCACCTTCGGTAACACGTTGCGTCTCGTTCGCCTCAGTGGCATCACCGGTGGGTTCGAGAGGGTAGCTGGTAGCGGGGAGAGACTTGAGGTATGCACGGTGCTGCTCGTGGGCCTATAGATCATTGTCAGCGTGTCCACACCCCAGTTCAAGAGGAAGAACGTACAAAAGGAAGACCGCAGTAGCCGCAGGTAGCAATCTCGGGCTTGTCAGTGTTAATGAAGATACGGGGGTGACCCAATGGGCCGCCGCCTCCGTCACAGCTGACGATTCTCTTGTTGGTCCAGCGCACGGGCTGCTTGTGGATGAGTTCGATGGCGGCCATCGGTTGAGGCTAGAGGAATTCATGTCAGATATACATTCCATGCATTGACGCTCCAATGAGTCCTGCCAGAGTTCACTACACACCTGAAGCTCCATAATGGTTTGCTCAAAACGAGGACCGGTCATAGCCTTTTCCCGAGGCTGCTGGCTAGCGGCCCATGTAGTGGCACGGTTGGGGGCCTGAAGCTGGCGGTTACGCTCGCCGGCTTCGGGCACCTCGCGCATGGGAGCATCCCATACACCCTGCGAGTCGGTAGGGGTAGCATTGGTGGCAGAGACATTGGGCTTGGGAGTTCGCGGGGTCGGGTCGTTGGCTTGCATGTGGTTCTCCGTCAGGCGAGGCACGGTTGTCGAGTAGCTGGCCCGGGCGACTAAGCGGGGAGTCCATGCCGTGGAAAAGGCCGCGACGCGGCTTCGAGCACAGGACAGCATGCTGGGCGATCGAGGTCCCTGGTGGCACAAAGGAAAGGTGTGTATTTGGGCGGCGGAGGGCGGAGGGAGGTTGTAGCCGGGATGAAGGGTGAGGTTTGCGGGAGCTGCGCGGCCGCTTGTTTGACCAATCGGAGCCGCCCCTGCGGCTGTTACGGCGAAATTCTGCCGCTCGCAATGAAATAATTTCTTGCCTGTTTCGGTCACTGTTTTTAACGCGGTCGTTGTTTCTTTTGAGAAGGTCTTACTCGTCAAGCCAAGGTTAGGAATTGAACCAGTACTGGCAGTTCAAGGGTCAGGCTCAGATTCACAATTCTTTTTTACCTTATTTCTGTCCTCCTCTTTCATTTAAACGGCGTCATCATGCCTCCATCTACGTCCTCTGGCTCTAAGCCAGAAAAAACCATGTCGTCGCGTTTACTAACAATGAAGGTGTGTGAAAATAATAAATGTCCTCTAAAGTCTGTCTCTCGACTGGACTGACAAGTGTTGTCAGTTCATGCAACGAGCTGCTGCCACCGCTGCAAGCAAAGAAATATCGCAGACTTCCTCCGCCGAAGAGTCCACCACTTCGACGCCGAAGCGACCAAGACTTTCCAGTGAGGGCCTATCGCAGAGTCCCGGTGCAACACAATCCTCGGACCTAGAAGCTATCTCGGCTGCTCTCGCGGCTGAGGAAGAGAAGCGAAGGGAAGCCATCGCCAGGCAAGCTGCAGATGCTGGCGAAACCGAATGGGTGCTCGACTACTCTGGCGCGGAAGATGCGGGCAATGAGTACGCAGCACCACCTCTTGTCATCGCCGCCGACTCTCTGGACGCGGACGATGAGGATCTGGCCTACGGTGGTCGACAGGCGTACGGAAATTTCAAGCGCAAGAACAAAACCGAGGTTTGTGATTGTCTTCATCCTACTAGAGCATATGTAGCTGACAGTGCCATTCATCAGAATGCCGATCCTAGCGCAGACCCGACAGATCCTGAACAGATTAATTCCATGATCAACAAGGCGAAACAAGACGCGAGAAAGAAACCTGTGAAGTTGTCTCAGCTATCAAGTATTTCTGGAGGTCGTCATAGCTTTGGTGGCGGTGATAAATCGCAGAAGAAGCGCAAGCATAAATAAACGGTCATCGACGATGAGTTTCCGATTTCATTGCTCAAGGTCCGCTAATCACGGCCAAACGATGTCGAATCTGGCCTTCTGTCTGAATTGCCTCGAAAAGTCCTGTGTTCAGGAAACAGCTCATTGGCTATGGCGCTGGGAGTCTTGGGGGTTTGCACATGAAACAATTCGCTCGTTCTTGTTCGGATCCTCGCAGATGATTGGTACAGCCTCACTGCTAAATGAGACTCTTGGACTTGACCGATAGACGCGAATTCGAGTCATCCGGAACAGTAAAAGGGACGGAACGAATTCCGACTTCCGGTTCCACATTTTCCAGCAACGTTGGCATGACTTGCGCTATGGATGGCGTCTTTACCTCGTACGGAGAGCACCTTGTGGAATTCTCCAGGTTCCACCGCAGACGAGACTGCAATGGGGTATGAGCCTCATCTGAGATTGACCCCTGCTTTCCTTGGGTTAGCGTTTGTCTATACCCAACAGCGGTCGCCTTACTTGAACAGTCGGACCTTTGCCGTCACCAATCGCTTGAGATTCTCCTCGATGGGCTGCATATAACGCTGCGATGCGCATATCTCCGTCAACGGATCGTTTGATGTCCAGGTGCAGGGGTCGCACGCCCTTTGGCAAAGCTGAGCTTGCCTTGTCAACTTGCAACGTCACTCGAACCAGGCGAGATTGCTCCGTCTCAAAGTCTTCCATACGACTAAAACAAGGGCAAGGCATGTTCTGTGGAACTACCTCTGAGTCAAATCTCAATTGAACTGGAGGAGCGTGAAGGCAGCGACGGGTGCAACGAAGACCTTATAAATTACCAGCACTTTGTGATGCAAATAAGTTATGTTCAGCTCGAGCTGGTATTGCTTATATGATGGCCAGCATGATGGCGTCGAAGGAGGCAATAGCGCATCTCGCGTTTGCCAAAGCAAACAAGAGTCTCATTATTGAAACATGCGTTTGCTCAATCCAAGCTGTTTGTATTACAGGAGTCTATAGTTCCCTCTAGAACGCCGCACAGATTCCCACGGGCTTGCTTTTAATCCCGCAGTCATTAAAAATCAATAACTCTGTAGACGAGCGAATCGCCCTTCTAGATCATAACTTGGCCTTCTCTTCCTTCTCTTTCTTCTGCCAGCTCTTTTGCGTCGCGAAATTCACCGCCAGATTCCAAGCCGCGACGCCTACTCCCAACGGCGGCGCCAGCAACAGAACCCACGCCCACCACTTCGGACTCGACGCCCTGATCGTCTCCATCGCCTTACGAACCTCCCTCTCCAAGTCTGCCTTATCCCCATCATTCCACACAATCACCCCCCTCGCCGACCCCGTCCCCCGAAACTCCGCCTTCTCAACCTTCCCACGCACATCCCCCTGACTCCTCACCCTATTCTCCGCATCCTCAGCCGACAAATGCGGATCCCGCGCGCGCAGCCTCGCCATCTGCACCCCCGGATCCCTCACCCCCACAACCACCACCGTCCCACAGATCAAATCCATCCCGCTCTCGAATAACAGCGGCACGTCAAGCACTACCGCCCAGTGGCCCCGCACGTAGTAGTACAGAAGGGCCTTGTAGATCTCCCACCGTACCGCTGGATGCACGATCTTGTTGAGGATCAGGCGGTCGCGCTTGCGCTCTTCGCTGGTTCCGAAGACGCGTCGGCCGAGCGCGGGGCGGTTCAAAGGTTGCGAGCCGGTTGGGTCATTTTCTGAAGGGGGGAGGAGGAGGTCCGGCGTGCTGGGCCCGAAGTAGGCGACTATGGCTTTGTAGGCTGGGGTGCCTGGTTCGACGACCTGGCGGGCGAGGAGGTCTGCGTCGATGATGGGGAGGGAGTAGGGGGGTGAGGAGAGGAGGGACGAGACGGTGGATTTGCCGGTTGCGATGGAGCCGGTTAGGCCGATTATGAGCATGGCGTTTGGGATTTGGTTGTTCCGTAGACAGAGGGAGTTGTGCTCTGCGGCGGGGTTGATATGCAAATCTATTGTCTATGGTTCGGATTAGGGCTCATGAGTTGTTGGAGCTTTGAAGCATGTAGGTCGTCAGGATGTCGTTGTTGTGAAAGATGACGTTGAATATCTACGGAGGAGCTGGAGTTGGAGAGGTGATTTCGGGATGCGGGGACTCCGTCAACCTCGGCCGAACTATGTCACACATCGAAGCTGCTGGCTATCACTTTACAATTGAGCCTGTAGGAAAAGTTCACTGATATTTGAGTTGTCATGCATATGTCTCTATTACAAGAGTGAATAGGTATCTTCGAGAAGGATATTACAAACTATCATCATACTTTTCGTGAGGCTGCACAGGTTCGTTACAGAACAGCCTATGTGGTTCCAGCATTTGAAGGCGTAAATGGGATCCTGCCACCAGAATTCTCCGAGAAATCGATCGTGTCGGTGACGACAAATCCAGCCCTTGGAGATGGGCCATGTCAATCAAGTTCCCTAGAAGCTCTAGGGCGTTCCATTGATTGACTGAAACTGGCACATCCGTCGGGCCAGCTTGCAGTACAACCAGAATGAACCACAGTCAGGCTCTAGCTCTCAGCAGGTGCAGGCGCAGGCGCAGGCAAAGTCTGCTGCTCAGAGCACAGGTACTCGACACAGGTCCGGAGCTAACAGATGACAATAGCAAATCTTAGCTTAGGTCTCCGGAAGTCCTGTACTGGGGTCTTGCTGCTGGCCATTCCAACCAATGTATGGCCAGCCCTCTGGAAGGGTTGAGTAGGGCGGCAGCACATAGCGCCCCACGCATTCCCTTTCAGTTGGACATGTCAAATCGCATAAACCGAACACCTTGCAATAGCATTCTTCCGCCGTGGGGCAGTACACTGGTCCCTTGCCAAAGATCACTGATCCTGTTAGCACCGTCTTTGCCTATTAAAGACACTCTGACTAGGGCTGGACCTACTATGCCACGAGTACTCCATAATCCGCCCACTTAGATCATCCTTGAGTGGCGTCTCAGCCAACCATTTCCTGAACCGCACATAGTCACTCTTGGGCCGTTCGCGGATCTTCCAGCTTGTGACTCCAAACTGCGCGCAGCATGACACTCCAACCTCGTCTGGTACATCAACCCCGGGAAACAGTTCCATGAAGCCTTTCTTGAAGTACTCCCCCGCATGCACGTCGTCACGGTGCGTATCGGAGTGCGGGTGGATCTCCGCCGGACATCCGAGAATCCAAGCACAGCGCAGATTAACATAGCCTTGCTTTTGGAGATACGGCACTTGGAAACGACGCAGCATCGGAACTCCATCGTAGTAGGGGTCGTCGTTGTGCCATTGATAACGCTTCGAGTGGATGAAAAGAACCACGTCGGGTAGATGGTCATAATTATCAATTATGTATCTATCACTGCCATCAGTACTAGCCCTCACACAATAAGGTAGCGGACAAAGCAAAGCACATACGTCAAATATACCATGGACTCCCGCCCTTTGTTCTGCGGCACGGTCAACTCCGCATTCTTATCGTCGACCACGTAGACACTCTTATGCCAGTCGGGGAAATTCTCAAACAGCCATGAGGTATTATCACTCTTCATGCTCGCGATCACCATATCTTTCTCGATTCTCCTGCTGTCGTGCGACGGGGATGCCTGCCCCGAACGCGAGTCCCGGTTCGCCCCTTCATTGTGTACCGCATTATGCACCGAGACCGCCGACTCTCGATCTCCGGAACTTTTCGAAAAGAATAGAAAGTATAGAGCGTAGACGATGAGAATTGTGACGAGGATCGCCTTTTCCTTATTGCGACGGCGCGGGCTCTGGACTCCGCCGCCGAAGAAGAGCATGGTTGTGGTAAGCCAGGAAGACGTAGGTGAGAGCCCAGAGAGAGGGCTTATCGCAATTCCGCTATTACTGTAAGAGTATCAGCAGCATGAAGCAGCGACCATCGCGGCGAGTTGAGAGATGTTGAGAATGCGCAGAGTCGCCCGGGCGGCTGGTTGGGGTTGCGCGAGTTGGAAGGATGGATTCAATTGCGCAAAGACGTTCGAAAGTAATAGGAGTTACTGCTCGTAAATCATGACAGAATTAATATTATATTCAAACAGATGAGCATTCGGTAAGAATGCGCTCGTCGAGCCAGCTTCCACCAGCGGATAATCAGAGGGGATAAACTCCAGGTGTCAAAGTCCAAACCAAACAAACTTCCCCAGAACCACATATAATGTCCACTCGGCGGGTCCAGAGATCTGTACAGTTTATTTCTACTCCATACCAATTGACATAATCAATCATGAGGACTCTCCTTATAAAAATGATTGCATTGGCAAGATAGGTCATCAATGTCATTCCTCATGCGTTAGCCCAAGTGTACTGGCCCATTTATACTATCCAAAGCTGTTATATACTCCGCTTATAGTCTTATGGACAAGCATCAATATTGCCGATATACCAATTATGGGCCTCGATGCTGGTGATATCCTCTCCCGAATTTCCAGCGTTTGAGTCGATTCCCTGGATGACCGTGATATCAGACGTCGTGACAGGCACGTTGTCGCCGCTCGTGATCCAGTACTCCGGGCTAAGGTGGCTGAAGCCAAAAGATTGGGGCGGGAGTCTGGGGACAATATCGTTTGTGTGTGTGACACGGTAATTGGGACCCTGTGCGGTGATGTATGTTGCCAAGGCCTTGTTTCCAACACGGGGCGATCCATAATTATACTTCACAATCAATCAGTCCCATTGCGCCCTTGCATAAGTTGACAAGGGATGACTTACCAGCTGAACGGGAATCCCTGCTTTCCGCAGCGTAGTAGCCCCCAGTGTTGCAAGAGCAGCGCCGAGGCTATGTCCAGTGAAGACAATGGTATAGCCAGGGTAAGTGTTAACGGCAGAGTTGAGCTCGGTCGTCAGCGAGTTGGCAACAACTTCCCAGGACTTCCAGAAGCCCCCGTGTGCGGCGCATCCGCTGCAAATATCACTGATACTGTCCAGAACAAAGTCCAGATTCGCAATCCAGTTGTCTAACGTGCGGCTTCCTCTGAAAGAGACCACGAGTAGCTTATTTGTGGTGTCTGCAACCAAGAAGCCTGCCGTGTCTCCAAACGAGTCGGAACTACCAACCCTGTTAGATATGCGAGCTCCTCATGCATGGGATCGACCTACTCGTAGAACTCCGCAAGGGTCTTGGTGTTGGCTGCCTCGACCAGAGGACAGTTTCCAGCAGAGCACGTCAGCTTGGTGCCCGTGGAATTGATGTTGTTGGTACAATAAGCGGCAGCAGAGTATTGCGCAAACAACGACAACTCTTGCAGCACCGACGCGGACACATCTACTTAGTAGTTAGCAACACGCAGAGCCAATTCATAGGAAGCGTCGGACATACCTCGCTCAGCCAACCCTGCTGGCGCCGCAGCACCCAGCGCAGCAAACGCCGCGACAGCCAGCGTACAGACAGACTTGAACTGGACCATGATGCCGAAGCTATACTCAAGACAACCCTTTCAGAGATAATGTAGGCAGGCTCTGCGCGAAGACGACACTCCTGGATCCCATCCTCAGCCATCAGCAGGAATCCGGAGAATTTATACTCAGCCAAGCCCACATAACGACTCATAGCCGTACTTTCCACTCTCCAATGTCCATCCCGCCTTGCATCGTCAGCTGAGGGCATTTCTCGTGAAGAAGCCAGGGCGGGGTAAGACCAGTAAGCCAGTCAACCAACCGGGCTTATTGCAAACATGGTGCGGCGCTTCCCTCGGACAATATGGAACATTCTTGGTGGTTTCTCCATTCCTCGCTGACTCGAATAGGATGTTGGCCCGTCGCCAACAATGAAAAACCGAAGGTAGTATCTACTACTGCTCCGTATGCCGGCGGTGCTAAAGTAGCGTCTCATGCACCCTACCAATTCCAGAATGATCCCCGCGGTCTGCCGAAGCCCCAGTTGATCCAAAGCCTAGAAAGATGTGAAGAACGCGGGGGATCAGTAAGCAAGGCTTGATAATGTGGAAGTGATTGGTCGAATTGTGCTCCTCTTCATGGAATGTAGTCCATGGCCTTCGGAGAGGAATCACTCAATAAACTCCGTGCCTGACGTTTTAGAAGTGACGAGAAGATGGCTGGCGGCTAGTGAGAAATGGCTCACGCCAAGTTCTGGGCCAAACCACCCTACTTGGTGATTATGAGGAATCATGCTGGAGGTGTGGGTGCTCGATTGGATGAGATAGCAACTGAATGGTGGAAAGATTGATTCCTCTCGCTTACCATCTGCAGGGGAAGGGCCAACCATATGGATTGTCTATGAGATGCGATCGCGAAGGATGCATAGTGCAGACCGAGCCTTGCTGTCTGAAACAGATAGCGTCGACATATAAATTGCAGCAGTCCTCATGACCATATATGTACGAGCGGTGGAGCACATGAAGCCGGGACTCGAGAAACTTGGCTTGCTGCACGTATGCAATGCAACACCATGCCTGGCAGCCTTGAAGCCTCGGGCCACTACATACTGAGGTACTATCCACGTGGGACTAGGGTGTACGAGGTAACCTGTAGGCTGTCCGATGGTACTCCGGGATCCCAGCCAGCTTTGAAGACCAACATCTATAGTTCACTGACAAGCCTGATTTTGGCTTCGAAAGGGCACCCTCATTACCAATCAATGAATTGAAATGCAAATTATCCATAATGCCCGGGAAGGGAAGAAACAGGCAAAAGCAAGGCATACATTCGCTCCGTGGAACGCCGACCATGTACATTGAAATCATATCTGTCTTTGATGGAAAGCCTAGATGGGGAATCACTGGCCGAGGTAGTATCAATGCTGTAACCCAATCAGTTTCTACGCTTGAGGTGCAAGAGACAACTGGAGCCAGAAAGATATCGTGGCAACATACCGGACCATTATTGGGCTGCAGGACCCTTTAAGCAGCTCTAACGTTTCACTGCGCGCTCTCCCCTCCATTCTCCCCACCTTCGGTGTAGTCTGTCATACCAGCGTCCTGCCCGTCGTTGGTTTCGCCTGCGAGAACCTTGGTCCGCGGGATCTGGTGCTCGGGCAGAGGTGCCGCCGGTGTGGCTGCGACCACATTGTCGTTCTCATCAACAAACTCAAAGTTATAGCGGGATAGCAGATGGGGAATGGCAGAGAGTTGCGGGCCGTACCGCGCTGTATTGTCGTACAGCTCGAATAACGGCACGGCGAGCAGCTTCATGTTCTTTGGGACCGAGAGGACCTCTATCATTTCGGTTAGCATTCTCTAAATGAGTGACGAAGGGAAATCTGCAACTCACTCTTCTTAGGCAGCTGAATAAAGTACAACTTCTTACACTCCTTAGGCCGCGTAACGTGTCCGGGAAGAAAAGGATACATAAAGGTCTCGAAATTCGGCCGCCACCACTGCGCAAGCGTATCACCGATCTCCCAGTCTTCATTGACGCCTTCCCCCGAGAATTGGGATCCCACCGGCGCCAGACGCTCGTTCAGACGCTTCTTGAATCCTTCAACCTCGTCATCCTCGAAGTGAAGATAGTCACCTGGTCTTTGGCACGCGGAGCATTAGTTTGAGTTCGTTCGCTGAGTCTTGGTAACAGTTTGATTTGGCTCTCGAACTAGCACGACGTACAACTTGAAGAATGCATTGGCGATTTGTAGCATCAGAACATGAGGGTGGTTGTGTTCGTGGCAGACAAGGACACCCTCGCAGGTTCGTCGCATGCCATGTTTCTCGTAATGTTCCTCCAGACGCTTTAAACGAGCCAGGACTGAGGGATCCTCTTCAGGTTGTGTTTCCTTGGTACCGAATGTGTAATTCGAAAGGGGGTATAAACGGATAGTCTTGGGTTGCTGTGCGGAGAAGTCTTTGGGAATGATAGGCCTGGTAGAAGTTATACAGTATCAGTATAAATGACGAGCGCAAAGTAAGACAGACAATAGAGTCCCAAGGAGTAGAGGACAGGGTTCAAGCCAGAACTCACGGATGAGAGCTTCGCATCGCTGTCGCTGTAGTTGTTGACATTTTGGGTGCAGTATAGTCTGCCAGAATCTAAATTCGTTTCTGTGGTCCAGCAGGCGATAGGTTCCTTGCAATTGGAGGTGTTTAGATGTAGCTTGCTTGTCGCATGTCGAAGCTCTGCTATGTCGGAGATCGGAGCTGCCCCGCGAAAACGTTCGGCCGGATTCCGGGGCATTGCTAAAGCATAACAACACGTGAGAACAGCTTTCAAAGGCGACCACTGAATCAGATTTGTCCAGTATATTTATTCATGAGAAGCCATTCATATCGGGGAAGCCCGCGAGATTCGCAGCTATCCTGTCATTGTCTACGAGCGACCTGCAGAGGACCAAAGATGATATTGATCAATCAGGGAAAACACTATGCTACACGACAGTCTTTCGAATGTGGGTACGATTCCTCGCTGCTACAGCATGCCGTGCAGTCTCAGCGTACAGTAGAAAGCCTTTCTGAGAGGAGAAGAAGTACATTATAGCAAATGCAAACAGTTCAATAGAATCGAGGAGATCCGAGGTCAACTGGTCAATCCCTGCCGTATCACGCATTAAAGGAATTGAAGTTGTCCAAAGGAGCCACATCCTTGGTCTTCTCCCAGACCGCATCGATGCGCTTCACAGCCTCCGCACTCAGAGGGCCCCTCTGAATCGCCGCGACTGTCTCCTCAAACTGACTGATCTTAGACGCTCCGACCACGACCGCATCCCCCAGATGCTCACGAAGATGCGAATGGAAGAAGATCCACCGATAGGCCAGCTCTGCCTTGGTGACTCCCTCCGCCGCCGCAATCTCACCCCAGTCATCCAGCGCCTCCAGCAACGTAGGGTTATTGTACAGCTTATGATAGAGCTGACCAAAAAAAGTGCTCGGATCCCAGCGTCCCTCGCCGCCAGCGAGGAGCTGCTCCTTCGTCTTCGTCAGGAACCCACCGGCAATGGGGCTGTACGCGTAGAAGCGGATGTTGTTTTCCCGGAGGACGGGCAGTAACTCCGTCTCGATGCGGCGGGAAATCGCGTTGTAGTTGCCCTGGTAGACGGAAGGGAGGACGTAACCCTTCTCCTTGGCGATGCGGACGACATCCTGCACCTCGTCGGGGCGGAAATTCGACAGCCCAAAGTGCTTGAATTTCCCTGCCTTGTGGAGCTCGTTGATCCCCGCGAGGGTTTCCTCGAACGGGGTCTGGCGATCCGGTGCGTGAAGATAGTAAACGTCCACCTATGAACATGATCAGTCCGTGAACATGGAGGTCAGGCGAACGGAGGCGAGCTTACACTATCCGTGCGCAGCTTTTGCAGACTCTCGTCGCCGGCTTTGATCACCTGCTCTTTGGTGGAGCCTCCCGGGATGAAGCCAGCACCGAACTTGGTGTCAATGACGAAGCGCTTCGGGGCATTGGTTTGCCCCAGAAGTTCCTCGCTAGTGCCGTAGACCTGTGCCGTGTCGATAGTCTTGACGTTGTTCCGTTCCAGGACTTGAAGGAACTCTTCCACCTGCTCTGCGGTGGACCACTCAGGAGCAGCGCCGAAGAGGCCGCCGCCAAAGACTATCTGGGCGTGGGAACTGGCCATTGTGTATGACGATCAAAGGGATTGCCTGAAGAAGATCTGGATTCTGAAGAAGATGATGTTAATGCTGAGGATTGAATCTTTCATGGGAAACCTCAGCCGGCTTGGTATTTATACCTTGCTCGACGCCAGAGTTGCGCGATAACTTGGACATTATCCAAGTGTAAGTCCGTTGATCGAGCGTTATCTCCATACATCAAGTGCTAAATTGTCAATTTGATCGCAAGATGGAGCCATTGTACACGAAGTAACCAATTGTTGTGGTTTAGAACGGAGGAAGCATCGTTGATAGAATAATCGGATTTGAAATCAACCTTGAAATAATACGACTCGGCCAATCACTGCACGATCTGCGTAACCTCTCCGGGGTCACCCAGCCTTAGCTAAGTAAATCAGGCTGCAGTACTCCGTACTACTAAATAAGGTGCTGAGGTATCTTGCCTAGGTAATGCCTATACGATGTGCCCAATCAACATCCTTGATATTTGGAGCAGCTTCTTAAATCCGAATTCCGAGGTGTATATGGACTCAATACTCGAAACCAATGCTAGCCATATGATCTTGATTTGTAATGAACAAGGACTGCCACAGAAGCATCCAGAAGAGTCTTCGGTTACTTGAAGATGGGTTAGGAGGCGGTCGGGCTTAATCAAGTCCCGGCATACTGGGTACAGAGCATGAGAAGTTACAATTAGGATACAGTAACCATCTTCAATATAGTCTAGCGCCTGAGATTGAATAGTATAGCCTGATACAATTGCCCAATTCTTGATTGCATCTACCAAACCTGGAAGCACCTGAACCCCCGAAATGCCGACCTCCAACCGTATGCCATATACCCAGCGAATGCTTATAGGTTGAAATAAATCACACATCTATGTCAAACACCTGAGAATTATGCTTTTGAGAATATCAGAGCTTGGCGTCGAAATCCTCAAACTCGCTAAGATCGGTGACCGCGACGGGTCCAGCGCTCATGACCTGGCGTGCCTTGAACTCAGGCACGTTGGTGATGTAGGTGACCCTCCGCTCAGCCTTGTGCTTTCCAACGCCATTAGTGACGAGTTTGGAGTCCTGGCCAGCAGTTTCAATACCAAGCTGCTTCGCATGCAGACCAATGGTCTGTCGGGCTTGCTCAAGCACCGGTGCTGTCTGCTGCTCCGATAAGCTCATCTCGGAGCGCAAGAACTCCTTCAAGACAGCGAGAATCTGATCTGTGTTACTGACGGAGAGATTGGCGCTCTCAAATACAGAGCTCAGGCGGCTCGTATCCACGGCAAAGCCGGCGCTCTCCACTTGCTTTCCAAGTAGTGACACCAGCCGGGACTGCTGGTCTTTGCCTTCGACTTTGGCGTGCACACCCCCTTGAGCATTTAGATAGATTGAGAGCTTACCCCGGGTGGGTGAGCGAGGGTCAATAAGCTGCTTATAAAAGTCCACAATATCAGCCTTAGTCAAAGCCCTGACGTTGGCCGCATCGCTTTCATTCTGTAAGAAGTCGAAATATTCCGAGCCAATGTGACTCCAGAACCGCGATGTCTCGGAGCTCAGATTCTTGAGTTTCTCTAGTCTCTTGTTGATCACGCTTCGCTTGTGACCCTCGAAATCCTTCTCGGACATATTCTCCAATGTCTCTCCGGTTTGAATGAGGAAGTTATCGATACGCGACTCGAGATACTCGGCCGTACGCTCACTCTGGATAATGACTCGATAACCAATGGTGGTAGCGGAATAGCGGGCACCACTCCAAACAACATATCCAAGCTGTTCCTTGCTTCGAAGCTGGTCAAAAGCGGGTTCGTCTGTCATCTGTGCAAACAGCAAAAGCTTTGCTCGTAGCACATCATCCGTGATACTTCCAACGTAAACATAATACTCAATGCAGTGGTTGATATTGGCGGGGTCCCGGAGCGTGCGTTCATAGACATAATTGCTTCCAGGAGGGATGATAATGTTTCGCCTCACGTGCCATTGCGACTGGGGCAGAGGGCGGCTTTGCAGAATGCTTTCCACCAAGTCTGTCATCTTGAGGGCGTCCTCCTTGTACAGGTTGCCATGCGCTAGGACCTCAATATGATTTTGTCGGAGTAGTTGGGGGAAGAAGTTCGAGATATCCCCAGGTTCGATATGCTCTAATTCAGCCGCGTACTGTTCGTTGATCCATGTCTTCTCAGAGGTCAGATATCTGGTATAATCACCGACCTGATAGAACGGCTGTTGATACTCTGCATTGCGATATCCCCGAGACAAGCGTTCCTTTATGATGTGGAAGCGGTTCGGATCAACAACTAAGTCGCGCATGCTCATAAACACTTTTTCCAACAGGACGGCCATCTTGTCGTTGTACCCTCCAACAGACACGTCCAATCCAAAGACACTGGCAGAGAGGTGATAGTCAAGCCCAGCAAGCTCAGCATCGTACGAGTATTCCACCAGAGCATCCTTGACAAGTTCGCAATACAGCTTCGATTTCACCAAGTTCGCAGGGGTGGCCCACGCCAGCGGGTTTCTGAGCGTGATATGGACGGTGCCTTTGGGTACCCAGAAACGGTCATCCTTCTTGAACCAGAGGCGCACATGGTCATCATGACGAATGAGTTTGGGCGTCTTTGCTGGCTCCGCTACTTCTTTCTTCTCCACTGAGAGTCTAGTTGGAACGAACTCGTTCTTGTGGGGCATATGAAGTTCAGACAGTCTAGTCTCTGGTGTGGTAGCCAAGGCCTTCCGGATGTTGGCCATGAAGTCCTGGGGTATTTTTCCAACCTTGTATTCGGTACCGTACCACTTCTCCTTGGAGTCCCAGTCTCCCGGATACTCCTGAGAGACAATGATCAGCCGGAAGTTGTCAGGCCGAAGGTATGACAAAGCCTTCTTGATAAGCTCGGGGTCGAACTTGCGCAGGAGGGAACCACTGAGAAGCCACTCTCTGGGAAGGGGCTTCTGCATGACGCTGCTCAGTCGACTGGTGAATCGACTGGCAGGGGACTTTTGTTTGAAGCGGAATTCAACCTCGGCCAAGTTCTTCATCTCATCGAACACCCACTGCTGCGGCTCCCTTTCCTTCAACATCGCAATATACTGGAAGACCACCTTGGTTACCTCTCGGTACTGCTGCAATCCCTCTTTTGTCAACCGAATCGAGATGGTGAAAGCAGCTGATCCGGGACAGATGGGCATGACGCCGGCAGACAATCCATTGGCCCAGCCCTTCGCCTTGATGTAAGCCAAAATGCTGCCAGGTCCTTCGTGGCCAATTAGGTGACTGATATACCGACTTGGCTGAGACTCGTAGAGATTTTCCTCATCCAGGAATGGGAAGTAAATGTCCAAAGAGCGAGTGTCCATGACCGGCTTAGCGAAGATTTGGATGCCCAAATCCTCGTCCCTCCAGGGTTGAACATCGTCCCATCGATTTTGCGGCAAATCCTTGTTCTCCACTTCGGAGAACAGCTCCTCGACCCATTTCTCAAGCTCATCCAAAGACTCTCGCCCGAGCACACATAATCTCATTCGGTTCGCTGAATAGTGCTTCTGGTAGAACTTGATAAATTCGCTGCGAACTTCTAAGCCGCGTTGCTGAGGGTCCTCCTTCAGGGTCTTGAGGTTACCGGTCGAGAAGTGGTGATAAGGGTGGGCCGGGTTGGACAATGATTTGTTCAACTGCATCAAGCGCCATAAATCACTCTGAAGGTTCTTCTTGTTCTCCGAATCCACCGCCCGCAGCTCGCGATCTAAAGTAGACTCCAAGAAAAGCGGAGACACAAAGAACTGTGCGAAGCGATCGAGCGCTCCGTACAGAGGGGACGAGGGGTTGGAAGTGTCTGACTCGGGTAACAGATGGGCGCCGTTGGTTGTTCCGTTACTTGTGCCGTTACTTGTACCATTGGTTGTACCGTTGATTGTGCCATTGGTTGTGCCGTTAGTTGCGCCGTTGGTCAAGGATTGGCCGTTGGGCTTCCCATCTCCAGGGTCGGCCGTAGCAGAGACCTCAAAAAAATAATTCGTCTCTGTAGCTGCTGTGTATGCATTCGACGAGCCAGAATGAGAGGCAAGATATTGATTGTAGGCATTTTCTTTCGGGAACTATCAAGATCGCGACGAAGTTAGTCACCGGAACTTCATTGAACGATACCCGAAATTCTACACACGGCTATTTGCAACCTACCTTTTTGGTTCCCATAAAAAGTAAATGCTCTACGGCATGAGCCATTCCTGGCATATCATCTGCATCTGAAAAGTTTCCCACATTGACATTGACGGATGCGCTAGCCTTGTCTGTATCAGGATCATGGACCAAGAGCGCCTCCAGTTTGTTGGGTAAGCGGATAACCCGATAGGAGCGATCATCGAGCTCAGGCTTCTCCAAATGCTCCGTAACGCGTTGGATGGAGCCCATGGTGACGGCTGCAGCAGAGAAAGGAGCGAAAGTAGACCGGGGAAAGGAGGGACGAGACCAGCAGCGTGACAGCAGAGACTGAGGGCAAATCAAGCGGATACGTGGCGAAGAGGAGAAATGAGGGGCAATCGCCGCAGAGGCGATAGAAGGCACGAGTGAGAATGAGCGAAGATGACCAGGATTGAAATAGAGGAAACCTCTAGAGTGCCACAGACGGTGAGCTGCAGAGGACCTTGGAGGCATCCGAAGCGCGAGGGTTGCCCAAGAAAAAAGCCGCTAGGGAATTGCTGGCGGAGTTTAAACAGTGGCCCCGGAGCTAGCGACTACGCAAGGACAAAAGCTGGAGAAAGGAGGGAGTAGGGACAGTATGGAGAATGTATGGACGGAAAAAATGGCGATATGTACATGCATCTATGCAATTTAATTAATTGAATTGAGGAGAGCAAGCAACCATCAGAAATAGAAATGGAAAATATATCATCAGAATCACATATGCAGGTGATAATCGATGTAAGGGAAAAAACTAGGTAAAGAGGTGATAAAGGATGATGATGAGGGTTGACGAGAGACAATCCTGATCCAGGAGGCGGTGAGGCATGATGCCTCGGGCAACCAGGCGGTGAAGCAGTACCTCACTCTTTCGCAATCCTCAAGGAATGTTGATCATCAGGGGAGAGTCACGAGTACAGAAGGTAAGCAGAAAAGATCTGAGACATAGTCTATCTACTGGAAGAATAGTCGCTTGAATAATACATCATTATTTCTGTTGAGGTAACACAGCCGTGTCCAATATGACACAGTATAATCAAATCTTGCTAACATATTCACAAGTGACTACACTCTCGAAACGGTCACAAGATTCTAAGGCAGTGGGTGATTCAGAGATAATATATCATTACGATGGTCATACACACTATTGCAACTCTGCGCCAGTGCGGATACATGATGTTGTCGACAAGGTACTTTGGGTGCTGACTTATCCTCCAAGCATATTGAACGCCACAAGTCGTCGAACTTGAGCTCAATCTGTCCTCGTCGATCAATCAATCGGATTGCGCCAGCTATCAAGTGGTCAAGGCCATTGAACATGAGCACATTTTGCCATAGTAACCTTGTCCACCTGATAGCTGGCGATCGTCCGAACGTCGACGACGGACTCGACCATTGCAAATTGCAGCGCGGCTTGGACTTGACAACAGGCCAATATCCAGCCCGGGTGGCAGCTTTTCGTTACGTCCGATGGAGATTTCCTGCTCGAGACCTTATAAGGGCCCCTGAATCACGACTGGTCACCTACTCGTGCTGCGAGCGTAGTGGCTTGCCTACTAGGGTGCCCTGCCCTCAAGGGCTTTGGATCTCTTGGTTACAGCGACAATTGTGGACCTGGAACGCATTCCGATGATCAGTCTGATCCATGAGGAAACGGCATGCGCTGTGCTGCCATTCGCGTATACACCGGTCTGGGACTCTGGGAGCACAGCGGCTTCCAAAGCAGTTTCAGATCGAGATTCGGATTTCTCACGCAGAGCCCATGTACATGCTGCAAGAAATAATATTGGACAGCCAAAACGTAGTGATCATTTGTTTCGCATGGCTTATATTATTACACAACACTTGAGCCTACGCAATGCACCCTTAGTCGCACAACTCCAGTTATGCTTCTGATATATACAGGCAATCAGCCGCGGATTTATGCATACCCAGTGGGTAAACCCTCAAGAGCAACATGAGTCATACGTCCAAGATTTGATCGAGCACGAGCTGTTTCTGAAATGTGTCCTCAAGGCCTTCAGCTCCAGTTGATATAGAGACCAGAGACTGAACCTTGATAGTCTGTATGCTTATCTGAACAAAGGTTTATCATCTCCTTGTCCAGAATAGATGGGACTCAACAACGACCTGGGTTCCTAATTGAAACTCGCTCAAGGATAGACCAAGACCCATTGAACAGCAACGGCTAACCGCTCCTCAACAATGAACACTTGTTAGAGTAGAATGAATAATTAGATACCCCACATTGAACTGATGACTGCGGAGAACCGCATCATCAAATAGATCCATCACCACACAGTCCGAGTCAGACATCACCCACTAGATAACAAGTACCAGATAACCAGACCACCGTGGCCATGGATATAGCGCACTCTCTCGGGGAGAATGGCTCCTGCCAGCCCATCCGCTGCATCGACATGCACACCACCGGAGAACCCACCCGCATCATCTACTCCGGCTTCCCAACCCTCTCAGGGACCCTCCTCGAGCAACGCGACCAAGCCAAACAGCAGCACGACCACATCCACAAACGACTGATGCTCGAACCCCGCGGTCACAACGGGATGTACGGCGCCATCATCCGCCCAGAGACCGAGCTGGTCTCCTCCGGAGCCGCCCACATCGGGGTCCTCTTCATCCACAACCACGGTTTCTCGACCATGTGCGGACACGCGACCATCGCACTAGGCCGATTCCTCATCGACACGCACGACAGCACTGTATTCCTCCGCCGCAAGGAACTTGTCTTCGAAGCCGACACGCAGACCGTCAAGCTAAACATCCACGCCCCCTGCGGTCTGCTGCGAGTGACCGTCCCCGTCACGTCTGACGGGCGAAAATCCGACCCCTCGCGGCCGGTGACGTTCCTCTCCACGCCTGCGTTTGCATCCCGCATTCAGATGGCTGTCCCCATCGCTCCAGAGATCCGATGGCCCGAGCTAGAGCTGAAGGGCGGAGACTCCATCGTGCTGGACGTCAGCTACGGCGGCGCATTCTACGCCATCGTCCAGGCGGCCGAGCTCGGCTTCAGCGGCTTGCAAGATCTGGACCTCGATGCAATGACGCGCTGCATCCAGAAACTCAACCCGTATCTCATGAGACTGCCGGAGGTTCAGGCTGCTGTTCAGCATCCCCACGACCAGCGCTTATCGTTCCTCTACTCGGTGATGGTCGTGGACTCCACGCTTGGGTTTCAACCGGATGGTGTGCAAGGCGCAGAGACGGGCCTGTGCTACTTTGCCGAGAATCAGATCGACCGATCGCCGACGGGATCCTGTGTGACGGCGCGGATGGCGCTCGCTTATGCAAAGGGGGTAAGGTCTCTAGGTCAGCGCTGGGCGTATAACTCCTTGGTTTCGAATCATTTCGGGACAGGAGCTTTCAGCGCTGAGATTGTGGAGGAAGTGACTATTGACGGAGTAGATGGTGGGGGTCTCAATGCAGTTATTGTTCAGGTCGAAGGTCAAGCGTTTTATACCGGGACATCAGTGTTTGTGGTGGAGTATGGGGATAGAGTATCGTCAAGCGGGTTTACAATGGAGAAGGTTGCCTTGGCTGGGGTATGACCTCTTAGGATGTTAGACGTCTGGCATAGATATACACGATCGCTTCCCACCTGCTACTCACGCCTACGATATCCTCTGGATAGGACACACAGCCTCACTCTTTCAAAGACCGAGGGAATCAAATACTACGCATTCATCATTGAGACTGCGCAAGCCCCATGTCGCAGAGAGAATACATGGTCTCTCGTTATTAAAGTGGAAATGTTACCGAAGAGCAATATACTTGGTTCAAACATTATCCATTATGGCATGAAGAGATACTAATTCATAATCCAGGAAGAACACTTTCACATAAATCACCACCATCAGTGAGTTGACTCATCCTAATCCCGTTTCAGACGCAGTTGAGTCTAACTAACAACCCTTCGCACAGAGATTAAGCACAATATCACAATCCGCTCCGCAGTTCTTAACCTGGCTACCAGCAGGCGGGACACCATTCGCCCAGCAAATGGCCGGACAAGTCGCTTCAGGCTTCACGCGAAGGACGCTTCCGGCGAACGGATCCCCAAAGACGTCGCTCATGTCGTACCAGAGGGTCTGGCCGTCGAGGTTATACGCAAAGTTGAGCTGGGGGCTGCCGTCGTAGAGCCCGTTGTCGGTACGGGTGATCTTGAGCGAGATGCCGCCGGACGCGGGATCGCGGTGCAGGACCTCGGAGTAGGACTTGCCAGGCTGGATGGTCTGCTTGGGGCCGACGGAGCCGCCGACGGACCAGAGGTAGACTGGGGCGGCGCAGTGGTTTTTCACGATGGCATTGCCTACGGCTGAGGCCAGGGGGATGAGGGCCGCGAGGCTGAGGAGGGGGGTGGTGAAGTGCATGTTGACTTTGGTTCTCAGGATGCTTCTGAATTCGATGTGATGGTGAAGATGAAGATGGAGCGAGAGTCAAGGGGGTCGACGGGGGTTCTTATAGTTGGCGGATGCCGTCCTCGAAGCTCATGCTAATGCTCCTCTGCTACTTCTGTACATTTCATGGCATACCCGGTGATGTCGATGACCGTGAGCATTGCCATCCAGAATTCCAGAGTCAGGATCAAGTCATGACTGAGACATCTCTCGTGTTGAGACTCGTAGATCAAGGGCAAGAACTGCACCTGGAGCCTCAGTACATCCGATTCATCCGACGAAATCAGACAATCAACCCCGGCCATCCATGCTCCCATCCAAGACATCACCACGAAAGACTCGAAATCCATCCACTCATATCCTACTTCACTCATTGTCAGGCCACAAAACCTGAAAATCATCACGACTCCTCCACTCACCTCCTCATTCCCTGGGACTCCATTAGGCCTCATTACCCAAATTCCCGAGCCAGAGTAGACCCCCGCCTCCAACGAGCAGACCATCTCTACCCAAAACGGGCATGCATGTCTCAACTTCCCAGGCCCGGTTGGTCATATCATAGTTTTCGAAGGATCTAGCGATGCAAGAGTAGTCACCTGCAAAGTACCAGGGCAGCAGTCGGACTCAACCTGCCAAGGCAGTAAGCCAAGAGCAAGCTCATTTGCTAAAGAAATATCGGCCGCAGGCTGATTCGTGTGATCCAACTGCCGACGGCAAAGAAGGATGTACCCCGCGGGGTTCCAACTGAGACAGTTACATCTGACTAACGATAGCTGTCAAACGATCAGATCATGACAACCTTGCCAGGAAACTAAAAATAAGTTGGGGTTTCGCCTTGAACTCTCGAAGACTGGCGAGGGAACAGAACGGCCTTGCGCTGGTTGGTGAGGTGTCACCCGCGGTCCCCTTCGGGAGGCCTTAAGTGCGTTCCCAGCTCGTATACCTGTTCTTTCGTTTCTTTTCTTTTCTTTTCTTTCCATTTCCTTTCTTTTCTTTCGGTGCGTTAGGAACTTTTGAGTTATACCCATGGGTTGAAAGGTTGATACCATCATCTGACTTGTAGGGATCGACGTCAAGTGTTGTTCTGTCACTAAGTGAAGGTAGAGAAGCAGAGCACTACAGCGACTAACTAATGGGGCAGGTAAGCGATTCCATGCAACGTCCCAATTGTCAGTGCAGTGGAGACTGCAGACTTGAATATCAAATGGCGGAAAATAAGGTACCTACAGCATCATCTTACGCTGATGTATCTTTGCTTCCACAGGGAAACTGCCTTGAAGGCGTGTCATTATGCCGCATCCCGCATTCAACATGCTAAATTCGAGTGAGACACCTCGAGATCAAAGCTTCCTCCGAATCTGGGGGCAAGAATAAGAAAAAGAAACGAGAACATTAGTATGATATGTACTATCCCAAGACCAACGCATGCCCCAAGTCGTATTCACCCCTCATCCAGGGCCAGGAGGAAGCTCAGCCGGCTTCTCTTTGGTTGGAGACCGGCTCTTGCTTTTACTCTTGCTCTTACTGCTCTCCTCCTCCTCTTCACTTTCTACTACATCAGCTCTTTCCTCGATCCACTTGAAAACCTCGTCTTTATGATGCATCAGCATCTCACTGAGTCCGGCCTTCGGCGACTGAATCAGGGTTCCGTAGCGTTTGGACGGCTTACGCCGTGTTTCCACATTATTCCAGACACCATGCGTGTGGGACACATAGACAAGTGAGTTCTGCGTGAAATCGTCAGTTTTGAGGCCATAAATAGAGGCAAAGAGCTACTTGAGATAATGTAACACTCACATCTTTATACCACCTCGAGAGCCAGACCTGAGTGTGGGAGGCTATCGCTCGAACGGGATTCTCAGCGACAAAGGAGATAACACCATTGACCCGTTTGTACAAAGTGTCTATCTTGGTCAACTGCTGCTTAAACCATTTCTCCAAGTTCATCCTACCTCTGTTGATCAGGAGATTCGCCACTCCGTAAAAGGCATTGCCGATGCCGATGAAGAATATTTCAGTAGCTTCATTCGGTCTAGGACAGTCAGCTGCATTACCTACGACAAGCCATCTCAAACTTACTCAATGTAGTTGTCCCACAGATAGCCAGCCAATTCCTCGGTAGCCGAAGGCCGATTCTCATCTTCATCTTCATACTTTCCGGTGGCCTTTGAGTCATCAGCGAGGAACATTATACAAAAAGTCCATGTTACTTACAGGCTCCGTCGTCACGTGCTTGGGAATATTGACATCGATGACAGCGTAGCCTTTCCCGATGGCCCATCCGATATAGTGCTTCATGCAATCAGCCTTGCTCTTGTTAGCATAAGCTATTGATTCTGATGAACCATCTCACATACCAGCCAGCAATTATGGGCCTCGAGTTTGTTGGTGACTGGATGAGGTAGGCCCATGATTTCCGGCCTGCTCTATGTTAATCACTTCCCTACTTTGCAGGAGATGGTGAACTTACGGATCATGGAAAATAACAAGAAGAGGCACGGCTTGGTAGTAGTTGCCACTGTATATAATCAGCACATGTGTCTCATTTTGAGTATGCTTCTACTGACCTCGCCAGCACTTGATTCTCGAACGACTTCGAGATCGATGTCCGATAGATGTAAAGGGAGGTGAGTTTGAAATTGTCGTACAGCTGCTTGGATTGATAGGCACGAATGACATCTATAGGCTGTTAATACCGTGCCCCAGATCTGATCCTGGCTTGGCTTACCATGCAACCTATCAGTCCAAAGTCCCTGCTCCTGCGGCCCTTTCGGGTACATACAGCGCCAAAAGCGAGACTGGATCATCATGACACGCCTCACAGTAGAAGTTGCCACGTCTGAAGGAAGTGTTGAGTGCAAGCGGTCAGGCGGATCCCCCATGAGTGTCTTTGTGACCGCTAGGGCAGACTTGGAGATTGATCTGAAATTATAACCACCCTCAAGACACACAGCGACTTTGCCATGAGCGAGAGTCATAAGCATATGCGTCATATGAGCGTAGCAAGAGGGTGTCACAAAGCAGCCTCCAAGCTCATCACCAGCAGCGGCATCGAAGCCGGACGCAACTGTCTTAAATCAGTTTCGGTAGGCACTCGTGCAGAAGCAAACTACTCACCAATCACCAGGTCAGGATTGAATTCCTGCGCAATAGGCATCACAACTTGTTGAAAAGCATACATGTAGTCGCCATCGCCCATACCTTGGCTAGGCCACGGGATATTGACGTTCCTAGACGGAGATCAGCGCACCGAGCTCGCTTCCGCAGGTCTCTGGATATGCATACTTTCCAAGACCAGCGCCAGCCCCGCAGTGGTCCCAGTCGCCCTCGTCCCCTCCGGGGTAAAACTTTCCGTCTTGATGGACATGAAGGGAGATGTAGAGAACATTGGGGTCGTCGTAAAACGCTTTCTGGATACCGTTGCCTATGAATCATGAGACGCCATACTTGAGTTGGATATTTGCAGGTATTTTTTCATTTACCATGATGAACATCCCTGACCAAATTAGCAAGGTTTTGTATCAGTGTGAGGAGGAAGACGTACCAATCGACGATCAAGATTTTCCTACAGCTTTCTCCGAGTGTTTTCTGACAAACTCGAGCCGCAACGGAAACATTATTAAACAGACAAAATCCCATAGTCTTGTCGTGCTCTGCATGATGCCCCGGCGGCCGAATGACGGCTATGGCATTCTTCACTTTGCGAGTGGCTACAGCCAGACATGTCTCAATCGCTCCTCCAGCCGATAAAAGAGAAGATGCAAATGTCAACTTGTTGAAGTAGATCGAGTCGCGCGTATGCTCCAAAGCGATGAGCTCCTCATCGGACATGTCTGTGGTAATGGTCAGAGCTGGAAGTAGAGAGAGTTGAGCCCATTGCATTCGCTCTTACCTTTTGTACTTTCAACAAAGGCGTAATGATCCGGCGTGTGAACGAGAGAGATCTCAGCCTCGGTGGCATTGCGAGCATGAATACGTTTCAGCGGTCGTGCGACAAGCGGCCTCGAAGACTCGGGGTCATCAACGAGCCCTGCTCGGCATAGCTCCTTGTAGATGTAGTAGATTCTCCTCGGGTCCTCAGGATGAACATCTGCAGTTGGCCGCACCTCACAATGATAGCGCATCTGGACATCATAGCAGAGCCCTGACGGTAGAGACGCGAGAGGAAGCCCTACACGCGCCCCCAAATCCTCCTCAGACCAGTCTGACGTCTCCTCAGCAACGCTGTCTTTTCGTTTGACGGGCTCAGTAATAGCAGCACTAGGTCCAGCTGACTTTTCCGGAGCACTTGGTGGCGCTGTGGGTTGTGCTTGAGCAACTGGTGCAGCTACGTGCTGATCGCCCAATTGAACAGGCAGAGGCAGATTCATAGACTGCCCCAGAAGTGGTGGAGCAAGCCAAGGGTCAGTTCGTCCATTGAGAGCCCCTGGCATTGCTGGCGCGCTGGGATTGCTGGTAGGATGGCCATGTGAAGCACTAGCGCTGGGACGATGGGGGCCCGCCTCTCCCATGACAGTGTCACCATCCTGCTCCATAGCCATTGGGAGGATGATGCGGTGATCTTTGATTTCTCCCTAGGCTTGAAACCTTAGCAGTCTCAACGTGTCATGGCCGAGTCTGCTGCCTGCAGATCTGCTCGAAAAATGGATTGGGTCTCAAACGAGTGAAACGACCCTAAAGTATCGTCCAAACTCCAAAGATAGTGCGTATTGCCAGCAAAGCAAGGAATGAAACCAATGTGAGGATTTGCGACGGAAGTTGCGAGATTAAAAAAAGTGATAGATAGAAAAGATAGGTGAAAGTGTGAAAGAAAGATGGGAGCTCCTGCAGAGATATAAGAAGAAAGAGCTAGACAAAGAGATAGATGCCAGGTGCCTCTTAGCTTAGTTGCTTAGAGTTAGAGACAAGGGCCTTTGTAGAACAACCCCAGCTCAGGCAATTCAGGGGAAGGCAGGGGAAAAGTGTACAGAGAAAATTCACTAGGGAATCTTGACATCTAATACATCTAGACCGCAGAATAATTTCTGATATGGCAATCACTGTGGTGAGCAGAAAGGCGTACTGTTTTAGGAGTTTAATGGTTTATGTAGTGTACCTCTCTAGGAAGCTCTAAAAAGGCATGGCCTATCTAGCTTTCAAATCACGTGACTTTGGCAGAAATCACAACGTCTGGCAGATTGTCTGGGCCACTCTGGAGCAAGTAGGCTGGTTAGCAAAGCGAAAGACGTTTCAATAATGCTTTCTAGAAGACAGGACCAGACAGTTGAGCGAAAGAGCTGGAATAGTAGCCTAAGAATCCTGACAAAGTCAACCCCTCCATATTGCTATACAGTGAGCTTTGTTATCGTCACGTGCCTAGCTCCCGAGCGTTTGCCGCTCTTTGCCGGGCTATGTCCGAGAAGACTGATCCTCGATTCGCTCCGGTATGATGTTGGCTGAATGATGCTACGCTTACAGAGAGCCCCTTAAACAAGAAGCGCAAACATTGAGCATTTGGCAACGTCAAGTCATTTCATTAAATAGTACGTTATCATGTGCTTTTATGCCCAGAGCCATGATCTCCAGTGCGTTTTTGACCGCAGGGCATGTCGTATCCGACTTCGGAATGTCTCTATTTCACAGGAGACTTCTGGTTTCAACTTTCCGTCCTGATTCCTACTGGGAATCGACCTTGGCAATGTAGGCTGAAATGACTAGTCAGTATAAGGCAGCCCTGAACACCGGGATGAACCGCAAACTTACCGATGAGGTCAACAACCCGGCGAGAGTAACCCCACTCGTTGTCGTACCAGGCGACGAGCTTGACGAAGTTGGGGTTGAGGGAGATACCAGCCTTGGCATCGAAGATGGAGGAGCGCTCATCACCGTTCAGGTCGCTGGAGACAATGTCGTCCTCAGTGTAGCCAAGAATGTCTATTAACAAACCCGTCAATAAAAATTCACCGTGAAAGATGTAAAGCAGTTCACGTACCCTTGAGCTCGCCCTCCTCGGAGGCAGCCTTGATGGCCTGCTTGATCTCGTCGTAGGAAGCGCCCTTCTCGAGGCGGCAGGTGAGGTCAACAACGGAGACGTTGGAGGTAGGAACACGCATGGCCATGCCGGTCAGCTTGCCGTTGAGGGAAGGAATGACCTTGCCGACGGCCTTGGCAGCACCAGTCGAGCTGGGAATGATGTTCTGGGCAGCGGTACGACCACCTCTCCAGTCCTTGTTAGAGGGGGCATCGACGACCTTCTGGGTGGCGGTGTAGGAGTGGACAGTGGTCATGAGACCCTCAACAATGCCGAACTTGTCGTTGATAACCTTGGCCAGGGGCGCAAGGCAGTTGGTGGTGCAAGAGGCGTTGGAGAGGACCTGGATGTCGGAGGTGTAGCTGGTGTTGTTGACACCCATGACGAACATGGGGGCATCAGCAGAAGGAGCGGAGATGATGACCTTCTTGGCACCACCCTTCAAGTGAGCGGAGGCCTTCTCCTTGGTGGTGAAAACACCAGTGGACTCGACGACATAGGCAGCGCCGGTCTCAGACCAGGGGATCTGGGAGGGATCCTTCTCGGCGTAGAAGCGAATCTTCTTGCCGTTGACAATCAGACCCTGGTCGTAGGTCTCAATAGTGCCCTTGAACTGGCCATGGGTGGTGTCGTATCTGAGCATGTAGGCCTGTAGCATTCAGATTGTGTTCGGTCAGATTCTGGGGGTCAAAAGCGGGAGGAATCTAGCTGAATGGCTTGGAGCACGTACAGCATAGTGAATCTCGATGAAAGGGTCGTTGACAGCAACGACGTCGACCAAGCCGTGGCTGAGGCTGTTCACATCAATCTATTAGAATCACCAGCCCATTCATGTAGGTCGAAAGTGCTACTCACGCGTTACGGAAGGTCTGCGATGGCTTGTTAGCTTCTGGATATTCAACGGGGCGAACAAGGTTATAAAACTTACGATTCTTCCAATACGACCGAAGCCGTTGATACCAACCTACAAGAGAAGTTGAGTATATGGCGCAATGACGCATTAGAACCTTCATACCTTGGGAATGGCCATTGTGTAGATTTGTCTGGTACTGAGTGAGGTAGGTGTTAGTTAAGCTTTGAGAGAGACAGACAGTGTAGAAGACGGGATTGAGGGAAGAATGGAGATGTTCTTACTTTATAGAATGATAGAGAGAAAGAGAGCTAGTAGAATGATTATGGGAAGAGAGTAGAAGAGGAGAGAAAAAGCCCAGCAGCGGGGGAGGGGCAGTAGAAAAGGCAATGGCTTGTTGTATCCGACTGACGCAACGACCCGATCACCTTGGAGCTTGCGCGCCAGTCGAAACCGCACACCGGGCGGACAGACGGGGCTAAAGGCCAAACAGCTACTCCAGTCTATGTACTACACCCCAGTGTTGCTACACAATAATAATCAATTGCCACGGTAATGGCTTGAGACGGGTCTGCCTGTGCTGGGATTCCCGGTATGCGCCGCCCCAGCAGCTCTCCAAGCAGCTTTTCCGGTTTCATACACCGGGCAAAGCAGGAGACACGATATTTTGATGGACTGCCTCCCCTCGGTAGCTGCCGCGCTGGCCAATAACCGGGCTGTATGCTCGTCCAGCCAGGTCCTCGCTCCTACAAATCTCATGCAGCTTTTGCCAGTTCTTCGGAAAGACTGATATCAGATTACGAAATACCTAGGCTATTATGATAGCGAAATTCCTGCTTGCATCCGCATCCGCTTACACTCGCTCCAGAGGGTGAAATCGGGACCGAAACACCTCTTGTCCATGAGGTGGGCGACCTCGATGCATGATGTAATAGAAACGGAGCAACTTTGTCCAGTTAGAGGTACAAACCGTACAATGGCCCAAAACATCCCACCAAAATCCGCTTTGGAAGAGGGGCTGACAGGCTTTTCCGCTTTGGGACCAAGACTCGTATGTCGGAACAAAGTTAATCCACAAGCGCCTCTCCTATTCAGGACTGCTAGAATGGGGGCGGAAGCTGTTCATAGCTTATCGCTTATCTGGGGTCTCTCACCGTAAGCTCGAGAGGGCCTGAAGGCCGAAGGGCTTCTCCGTACTCCAGAAATTCTCACCGGCTGCAAGTAAAGTATCATGTGCTGCACAGGCTTTTCTTATCTCCATTTCTTTTTTACCTTTTGCCTCCTGGGGATTTGAAATCTCTGCTCGTTTAACCGGCGAACAATTGGGATGTATCTATCAGTAAAAGATATGCTCTGCTTTTCCTCGCCAATTATTATTGAGACTTGAGATGCCTGCAGCTATTGCATGACATTTGCTGGATGCGCGATGATCTCAACTTAATTGGTTGTAGTCGTTCTAGCAACTATTGTGCAGCCGATGTCAGATCATAGTTGATTTCTAGGAATGAGAATGAAATCGAAATGCAAAAATGGCCTGCAATATATCATATCGAAGCCAACCGCAAAGATGACTTGAGTCACTCATGTTCTCATCACTGGATCAGCCCTTTGATACGATCTGCGTCGAATAACCGGAGCCTTTGAGACAACTTTTCATTGGTGCTCGCCGGTTGCGAACAGTGTTGTTTAGATATCAAAGCGGCTAGTCCGACACGGTCTACATCGAAGGGGGCAAGTCGTCGGATGAGCCCTCGTACATAAGCTGGTGTTTATATAGCGGACAGGAAACCAGTGACATTATTAACACAATGTGATCTATTGCGACTATCACGCTGCCGTTAATCATGTCCAGAGTCTAGCAACCCCCTTGCAATCTGGAACACCTCCCAGAGACTGCATTGAAGGCGCCTCTATAAATACAGATGAAAGAAAGAAGTTCTTGCCCACAGCTGTCACATAAGACTTTGATCCAGAAGCTTACTCTTCCTTGACACCGCCACGCCAGTTCTTCTCGGCACTCTCGACGGAGGCCTTGTCGCTCTTGACCTGGCCCTGGCCCAGAAAGCTGTTGGCGGCCTTGAAAGGACGCTGAAGATCTCCGGTGGCGGGCTTCCCGAACACGTGGATCTTAACGAGGTTCGACTCCAATGCGCCCTTCAGAGGGATGATTGACTGAATCAGGAGGGGGTTGGTGTACTTGAAGTACAGGTGCATGACACCCATCATACCCACTCCCATGAGCTGCGACTTCATCAATTGGCGCAGTTGCCCCTTGTCATAATCCATGTTGGTGGTCGTCACGGGACGAGGCTCTTCACCACTGCCCATGGGAGCAGGCTCGACGTACTTCAGGGTTGTCATGTCTAGTGAATTCAATTAGCTTCCCTTATAACTTCACAGTGCAACTGCGATAAGTGCGTACCCTTCTTTTGGTTGATCTTAGCTTGCGTATACATGTAAATTCCAAGAATGATCACATTGGACGCGAGATATATGCAGCGGACGAGGAAGAGGATATCTGGGTCTTCAAAAGGAATCTTCTTCGCCAGCTGCATCATCACAAGGATGATGGCTAGGTTGGTTCTGCAGAGATGAACGTATGTCAGTCTTGTTTGACCTCTGCCAAAGGAAATATCTATGGAAGAGCGACTTCTATTCCATCAACAGAGAGGGAGCAAAGACGAAAATGCGCTGAGACAACTCACACTTGAGGATTAACCATTTTGACGACAAGATGAGGCGACCTTTGACAAGGAAGATCAAATACTGGCAGAACTGGATCTGAAACTGAAGGGGCGAGGACGGAGGTGCGTGCAGGCAGAACTTTCTGACAAAGTGCGGGCTTGGATCCCCAGAAAGTCGAACAGCTGTCCCGATGGCGGGAGATCACGTGAGGAAATCCCTGTAAGGTAGTGGCCAAAACGTGGCACGTGAGCTTATCTTGGAGTACTGGCCTGATAACGCGATATTGCATTAGTTTGTCAATTGGTGTGTCCTCAGGCACAGTTTTGTTTTGGCTAAGGCATCAAAGTCACCTGCTCAGTTATGTAATATGCGCTCGACAACCACAACACTGCAGCGTCAGTTCTTATCCTCAAGCTTGCTCAGCAGCTTGACATGAGCATTCACTCGACTACAACTATCTGAGATATTAGTCTTCTCAAGTGACAACATTGGTTGAGACATATTCAATGCCGGATACCATTGTCAATGAAGAAACTTGGCTGAAAGCTGTACCATAACTGAGGGGCTGGCTTCAGCCATGCCGCGAAGTCTCAGCACCATCCTAGACGGGCATACTTATGCTACTAACCAATCGTTACTGACTAAGGTACAGACAAGCTACAAATGATCAACTTATCTAAGCGAGTTCAAGCTTACCCGGCGTTGTGACTTGCTCAGTATGCCTTCTCATGGTGGCTTTTCGAAGCATTCGAGTCGAAGCTGAGCATTGTTCCTAATCGGGATTAGCGCAGCTCCACGATCAACGCCTTTAGCGACCAGGATGGCTTTGACATTTCTGACTCCTTCATCCATCAACAACGCGCGTATCTGAGGACTTTTGAATCATCACAACACCCACCCCCGTTGTCCAAATCATCTGAAACTTGCTCAACGCGACATTTTTATCTCTGCGACCTCGAATCTCGACAAATTTCAATATGCCCGGCGGAAAGGGAAAGTCTGTTGGCGGAAAGGCTGGTGCGAAGGATGCTGCGGGGAAAACTCAGAAGTCTCACAGCGCAAAGGCCGGTTTGCAGGTCAGTACATCGTGTGTTTCTTAGTGCGATGCACACCAGCAGCATTTTTTTCATGCCTTCTGATGTCTCTGGCAACGTCTTCTTTGGGATGAATTCGACGTTGCCGAAATTCCATTGGAAAAACGCGTCTTAACGTCTGATGTTGAGGGGCTCCTTTCCCTTCATTTCATCGGATCAATGTGAAAATTCTAGAGGACGCAACATCCTGCGAGTCTTTATTGCCATCGAGATCACCATCTTCACTCCATGACATAGGTTGGAGATTCGCTTGGGTGCTTTGAGCTAACATGAGTCCTGATTTAGTTCCCCTGCGGTCGTGTCAAGCGTTTCTTGAAGAACAACACGCAAAATAAGATGCGAGTCGGCGCTAAAGGTATGATTACCATCCTCAAGGCTCCCTCATTTTCCCCATCGACGTGTTTTCTTTCCCTGATTTACTGACATGCATATTTTAGCTGCGGTCTATGTCACAGCTGTTCTGGAATACCTGACTGCGGAAGTTCTCGAACTTGCCGGTAACGCTGCTAAGGACCTGAAAGTCAAACGTATCACGCCCCGCCACCTGCAGCTGGCCATCCGTGGTGACGAGGAGTTGGATACTTTGATCCGCGCCACCATCGCTTTCGGTGGTGTTCTGCCACGTATCAACCGTGCGCTGTTGCTCAAGGTGGAGCAGAAGAAGAAGAACAAGTCCGAGGCTTAAAAAACGAACAAAACGGCGAATACCCCACGAATACGGCGTTTGATCTTGATGATGAATAAAGAGGTTCTGCTTATGAGCCCAGCTACAGCGTTTTTCCTTCTCGCTTCACGAGGCTGTGCCTGGAAACAGCCATGCTCGAAATACCGCAAGGCGATAACCGTTACGACAACCTCGACTACGCTTCAGCTGGGATTGTTCTACGCCATTTCTTCCCCCCTCGCGTACCTCTCTTCTCATTTCTCCTTTTTGAATCGGTTCTTCCATCTTCCTAGTCAGTTTATAACGTTTGCGTGACTTGCCTGGGCGCTGTAATGGGAATTAAGGGGATATCTCGGTAGTAGGAAACGTCTTTCTAAAATGCCTGTTTTTCCCTTACCTTCTTCTTTTCTTTAAATTGATCGACGGTGTTGTGAGTTTCATTATTTTACCTATTTGTTATATTTATCCTTAGTCCTTTTTGATGAAATTGTATCAGTAGGTCTCGTGCTTTAGTCCCACTCTAAATGTATCTCAGGCTTGTATACTTTAGTTGACTAATCATGGATCCTCGCAGGGGATGCCATAGGCTGTACGGACTATGCACGATATAAGGTAGTCTATCCCTATGCAAGTATGCATTCCCTAAAATTATAAACAAACCTTTTGACTCTCGCTACGCTAGTCCAATATTGGTTGTTACTCATATGCTACTCTGGACACTGGCCGCTACATAACTACTAGACGAAAGTAGAAGCTAAAGTCATTTAATAACTAACACATACATTGATTGGAGACCTTGAGAAAGATGAGAACTAAAAATCGGTTTCAGGAACTAAGAGAAAAGGAACAGAAGGCGCAGGAGGGCAGAACCTCGAACACAACCCCGCCAAATTGTAAATGATGCAGAGAGCCACCGGGCGAATAAATCCTGATGCAAACAATTGAGCTGAGTACCATTGAGCAGACGGTCGAGACGCGCTTCTTTCTTTTATTTGTTTCTTTCTCGTTTGCCAGCATTCGGGTACAACGCAAGGGGACTTGCTCGGATATGGCGATTGGACATGTCAACTCGAAAATGCTGCGCAGATGTCCGATTTATCTGGCCTTGGTCTGTTGTCATTGACATGCAAGCCCATGAACCAGCCACATATGCAGGCGAAAGAGAGGGGGAAACGTGAGTTGATAAAGCATAACCGTCCAGTATTGCTCAAAACGACTCGAATCCATCAACGAATTAGAGAAGAATAGTGCTGAAGATTAAAACAAGAACGGAGAAGAAAATAAAATCGAGAAATCAAACATTAAACGATGCAAATCGCCCTTATACAGAAGCAACAATATGCGAATGCCGGTATGCCATCTCTCTTGGTGTTGCTCAATGACATGATGAGATATTTCTTATTGTCGTTCTTCGTAGACTTCCCTCCAGTAAAAACAAGTTTTATCGTGCTTTCCGCCGCAAACGCAAGATCGGAACAAATGACACAGAAATGAAAGAGAAGAATGTTTTCTCGCATGCAAGGCGCCCGCGTCTCAGAAGGTCAGAGCTTTCTTTTTGCGATGGTGTTCTGAGAAGAAAAGAGGAAAAAAAGTACCGAGTCCGTCCAAACAGTGTGCCTGATGGGCTGCCCCAAAATAACGTCTAAAACTTGACTAGATCAGAGAAAAAGTTTCTTTTTGATTCTCTTGGAGTGTCATCGCGTCATCCCTCATCGAATCGTAAGCCAGTAATCGCACATCTGGATTAGGCCTCGTGATATAAGAGTCGTATTCATCTCGCGGCAAAGCAATCTAAGCAAGTTCCGTTGTCTTCGTCTCTCATCGATCATGTGCTTTTTTTTTGGTCCAGCATCTACTCCACAATTATCTCCACTCCAGAATTGGTGCGCAATTCATCACTTCCACGCGATTGATGTCCGTTCGATCGGCGAAATCCCGAGCCTTTTTCAGGCATTGGGCCTCTAGGCTGCCTAATGGGCATGCGCTCCTGTGACTGACCGTCAAATCCAAGTCCGATGGATCGGTTACTACCAATGGGACCAGCGCTGGAAGGCTGGCTTTCCGGCTGTTCCCAAGAGAACATACCCCTCAATCTCCTGGGGCTCGCATTCGGCCCTCCGATTCCAGTGCCAAGGGACAGGCTGCTCAGACTGTTCACCAAAAGATTGTCATCCCGTTGCACACCAAGGGAGGAGCCAGACGGGGCTGAAGTCAAGGTGGGGGTGTTCGATGCGCCGCTGGTCGCACCCTCGTAATGCTGTAAACGTGTGCCATTGGATTGCAAGGCTGCCGGGAAACTTGCGGAAGAAGGCACGGGAGAAGGAGTATACGAGCGGAGATCGGCAAACGACTTGGCCGCGCGGAGATTCTGGGTATTTCCGTAGTTGCCAGGCGAATCAAGAACGCCGAGGAAACCGGAAGTCTGTCCACGAAGATTGTTGAAAGGACCAGGCCCTCCCTCGTTCCTGGCCTCGCTGAAGTCAATGGTAGCTGCGCGATTCAGACCACGGCGAGCGCTATCGGTTGGCTGAACGGCAGTCGGGATGGAGGTTAGAGGCGGACTGACGTTAGTGCCAGGAGCGACTTTGAAAACCTGCACCTGTCGCTGTTCGCCAGTGCCACGAGAAGCGTGACCAAGGCCCATGTTGTGCGCAAGAGTGTGGACCGTCCGGCGCTGGATAGGGCTGAGGGTGGACGGGAAGAGCACGGAGTCGCGGCTGGGATCTTCCTTGAAAAGAAGGAGCTGAGAGTAATAGGAGAGCGTCGTGCTGTCATTCAAATCGACCTCTGCAATGAAAGTGAAATTAGCACAATCGAAGGTAAAAAGAGCTGCGGAACGGAAAAAAAAAGACTTCAAAGTGTCGGAATGGCTTGCTCCGACTTACCCAGCTTTTGGCCACGCTGCGAAACGGGAGACGGAGACGTCGCAGGAATGTGGGACGTAAGGGAAGACATCGAACTCTGAGTCTGAAGCTGAGAGGCAGCCATGGGCCTGTGTTGTTCCTCCAGCTGACCACGACGCTCGCGCTTCTCCCGCTCGATGCGCTCGCGCTCCTGGAGAGGGAGCATCTTCTTGTACTCCACCCGCAACTTTCGGCCTTGGAGTTCGAAGTGGTTGAGAACCTCGATGACAGTGGCGGTTTCCTCAGCAGAGGTGAAATTGGCAAAGGCCAGACCCCGGAACACGCCATTGTCAAAGTGATAGTTGAACGCATAAGGAAGCGGGAGGTTCAGCTCAGTCATCAATTGCACCAACTGCTCCTTCTTGACAGCAAAAGGGATGTTCTTGATAACGATCGCGGTTGGAATCAACTCGTCCTCCCCCTCCGAAGGAACAGCCGCTTCGGAACGCACCGCACCACTTTGAAGAGGTCCGGGTCCGAGATTCGAAAAGGGACTGGGCATACCAGGCTGCTGGTCAAGCCATGTCTGTATCCTTGAGTTAGCATAACAGAACAAAGATAGTATTGCAGGGAATTTCAAGTCAGCACATACCGTAGGCAAACCGGCCCGACCACTGCGCGAGGTGGTCTTCAGACTGGCCGAGGCCGAACGGATGGCTCCCAAAGTCTGAGCGTTGGCAAATCCATTTGGATTCCAAGTCTGAGAACCAGGGAGATCATAAGCATAAGACGTATTGTGCAATGACGGATTCAAGCGCTCGAGACGGCCGGGATCGTAGCGAGCCATTGAATCATCGTACAGATTGACAGGCATTGGGCCGTATGCATCGAATTGTCGCGAGGGCTGACGGTGGAGAGGCTGCTGGTGACGCTGAGAGCCAGGGGAACGCGCAGAAGAATTGTCGTGATACATCTCCTGTGATTGTTGATAACTCATGGCGGCCGAGAAACGAGAATTCCCAACTAGCGACCAACCGTGGAATGTGGGCACTGGAATACCCACCACACAACAAACCCGGTCAATGAGAACCCGATAAGCCTAAACGACAGTTCTCAGAACATAGGAGCTACCTGGCGCAGGCGTCGTGAACTGGGAATTAGGACGGTTTGCCGAAAAAAATAATAGTAGACGACCTGGTCGAGAGGGGTTGATTTTGGCTCCGGGGAAAGCGACAGAAAAAGTTTCCACCCGGCGGAGGCGGTTTGATGTGTCGGATTTGAGGAAAGAAAATGAGAAAAAATAAAGACGTGGTGTATCCGTGATACAACACAAGCAACAAGATGAAAGAGAAATGGAAATGAATCTCTAGATAAATCGCTCTCACTAAGAATGAAAATAATCAGTCGTCACGCTTGATATCATTAAAGACCAGGGGCTTTCAGGTGTTGAATTTCCTGGGTCTGTCGTATCGTTCCTCGTCCTCCGCGAATAATCCGAAGCAAAGAAGCGACGGACTCAACGGAGGTCGAAGATGAGACGAGATGAGAAGAGAGAAGAGAAAGGGAAATCGCCACTACCCGGAACACAAACCACCTTCGCGAAGCTTGAGACTGGTTGCGGATGTGGTTGTGATGGTGGTGGTAGTGAGGGGAGAAAAGAGAGAGAGAGGGAGGGAGGGAGAGGGAGTGATTGAGGGACTTGAGGGGAGTGAATGTTAGAAACCTGAGGCAGCAAGATAGGTTACGATCATGTACTCCGTACTTTACGGTCAGGTCAGGAACGTATCTTGACCACCATTCCCGCTTCCCCGGCTCATAACCAAACTCACCTTAGGCTAAGGTAGGTAAGGTAAGATGTGGTAACAGTATGGTAAGAATGACCAGGAGTTATATTGGTCGCGAGGAAGAAAAGAAAAGCACGCACCAGGAAAAGCGGCAGCCGGCGACTGTTCACTCAAAAGTGAGGTATTCCGTAGTACGGAACTGAGGTAAGTACTAGAGGTTTCGGCGATCAACGAATCCACTTGCACGAAACAAAACCGCCAAGGGCAGGCTAGATTCGATAGATCAAGGCGGTTTGTGATGCCTATCAGTTGGGAAGCTGCAGTTTCGACCACAACCTCAACAATTCCAGCTGTGACTTCAGGATTGCGATTGGTATGACAACCGGCGACGCACCAAGGTGGTTGAAATATTCTCTGGTTCAGATTACCGTCCAAGTCCGCGCATGCAATGAAAGTCGAGCGGAAGACGAACACCCTCGAGTGGTTATGTTATAGAGTGGGCGCTGGAGGGGTCCAGCTGGACAAAGGAACTGAGTTCTCTAGCGAATGTTTCGGAACTCAATGGTAGAGAATGCTTTCCTAGATTGACAACAGAAACGCAGCCTTGTTGAGGAGTATGAGCGTCAGTGTTGACGGGTTGATGCTGACGGGGGACGGAACGACGACGGGACGATCGAGAGACGCGCAGTAGTGGATCCTTGGGTTTGTTTAGCCTGAGAGAAATCGCTATCTGATACTGAGACAAGTCCTCTTGCAGGCTCGCAGCAATAATGATCTTGACACCTGTGTCCTGCTTGATGCGTTGCTGTTTGGTGTGCTCCTTCTCTTGTAGAGGGGATGCAATACGGGATGCAACACAGAGGAAGAGAACAGAAGGCAAGAGGGTAATGATTCAATAAAGTATAAGTATGAATCCGATTAGAAGGCCTTGAATTTGAGAATTGGGGGTCTGCGATAAAGTCAATGAGATGAGGAAGAATAAAATAACAATCTCGAATTACGACCAACCAGAGGAGAGGAACCAGAACGCTGTACTTATATACTCAGATCACGTAAAGACATGTGCCTTAGCATTCGGCAGAAAGATGTCTTTATATTCCTTCCTGATATCGACGACTTTCAAGCCAAGTAGGCGTCCACCTGGTCTACGGTATCTGCCTTGGTATTATTGATTTTTTCCTTACGCTCCGTCCTTCCTTTGCCCCTGGACCCTCTTGTGTCTTGGAGCTCCTTCTCGTCCGTTATTATTAACCAGCTCTTAGAATGTCCCACTCTATCTATTAATACCATACACGAGGAGCCCTGTGGTCTAGTCTAATCTGTTCTCAGTATCTGGTGATCTGGTCTGAATTTCTCTATTTCGGAATGGTGACATCTCCGGAAATCCATTCATGAATGATGTCTTTATGAGTCTTCCTTCCCCTTTGCAGATACCAGTCTCACCTTCGCCAAAGGAGTGTCTCTTTTCTCCTTCCTCGACACCCCGCCTCTTCGTGAGTTCCCCTCCAAACAGCACGGGGCAGGAACTGAACTTTGGCAGTCGGGACGCTCTGACTTGCCTGGCAATCTTGTGCTCCCCTTACCCCCTAATCGGAGCTTTTTCGGCCATTAACGGTCTCGTTACTTGGGTGAAATAAGAATCTTATGAACGGTAGACTATCGTTTTGACACTGAAACCGATTAGTTCCCTGACGACAGCAGAAGTACGTATCTCTTTTGGACTTTCAATAATGTCCCTGGCGGTAACTGTTCCTAGCTCCCGACTGACAGTTTCTCCCCTGAGCCGGTGCCTAGGAGTCTGAAAGCAATGCGCTTTTAGAGTCCGAGCTAGATTCCGACGTAGGATCCGCCTCTATGGATTGAAAGGGCCCGTCTAATAGACTACTGCTATGCTTCTCCTGGCCTCCTGGGAGAGTTGGCTTAAGTTGATCCACGCAAGCGGAAACCCACACGAGCTCTTGCTACTTTGCTTGATCCAGGTTGACTCTCCAAGCTGATGATCAAGACCAATTGGCAATAGCTGCCTGATAGGCAGAGCTATGGAAAGTAGTCGAGTTGCAAACACCGCCTATGTCTAAGCATCGGTTTCCGTTACACCGAGCTTCAAGCCCCTGAGCTCGTTCTGACGGCGGGCGAACACTGCACGGCCGTTGTAAAAAGAAAGCCAACGGCCCAACGCTCGTCAATAATCTGAGCAATGCAGAATTACACAAGAACTGTCCCGAGGAACAATCAAATCAAACAGTCATTTATCTGAGGCAAGACTCTTCTCGAACAATTTCCCTCATTGTTCCCCGTTGACCGTCTGTGTCAAATATCAATAGTACCTAGAATGGGCCCCGTCCGGAGTACATCTTCCGTCCCCGTAACCCCTATTCTAACCTCGCAACTCTCCACGCAAGAGAAGCTCTAGAAATGATCCATCACTTTTTCGACGAATGATGTCAAGGACTAGTCATAAGCTCCATTCAAGCGATACTCGAAGAGGAGAGATGGCCTTTTGAGAGGATCCGCCGTCAATCCCCAATTTCTGGCTATTGGGAATGGACTCATTCCTTAGTCCTTAGACCACGACTCCACGAGCTAGAAGCCGCTAGAGTGCGACCAGAAGTCCAGAACTTATGGTATGGGGACAGCAAATTCGAACTGGCACCTTTCAGTCCTCTCAACAGCTTCGCTCTGGGAGTTTCAATGCCCGACTTCATATAAACAGCTTACTCACCACTATCTAGTATCCGGTTTCACAATCTCTTCGCCGTCTACAAGATAAGCCTACCACTATGTAGTAGATGCAGGCCTTACAGCTTACAGGCTACCACAGGGCCAGACTCCCCCATTCTGTGGCCAATTCCACCGGCCCCAGCAGTCCCACCTCACCATTCACCACTATTCGTTAGGTTGCGCGTTAGTTAGTCCCGCGGTGCGGCTTCCGGGGCCACTACCTTAGAAGATCCCGGCGACGAAGTACGGACTCTCTAAGCGTCTACAATAGAATATTCTTAGTCTGTTCGCAGCTGGAAAAAGTCGTGGCCAATTTACTGTATTATTAATTAATCAAGCCATCATACTAAGTAACAGTGACTTTACCAGATAAAGGCAGTGAGCCACAGGCACAGCGTTCCTCCATGATCCGAAATTCGCCTACAACATGGAGATTCGGAATACACGAAATTCAACCTGGAATATCACTATGAGACATGCGCAGGCGTACGAGTACAAAATTTGCTGCTCTCCTCATCGGACTCGGCACCGATGGTAACAGTATCCATCATTCTGTGAAAGGAGGGCCAAGGATTTCTCATTAGTATGTCAGTTGCTTCTACAGTGCTGATACCTAGCATTATTACAGTATCATACTGCCATACATCATACATGGCAGCAGAACCGCACGATCCACTTTGGCCGTGGCAAGATTATGACAAATCTCACCATACACACCACCCCTTAAACGGAGCATGACTATGGACTATGGAGTATGGATTCGACTCGATGCTAATCACATTTCCGGCAAGGTTGTCGATCCTCCGAGTTTCTGTGGGCAGCATCCGATGCAATACAGACTGCTGTGTTGATCTCGCATATGACCGTCGTCAAATCATCATGACTCCGATGCTTACTGCTCTGCATACGCACAGAATAACCAGACTTGTCCCTGGTGCGCCCAGCCATCATTGCTATGAAAAACTGAGGTTGGAGTTATCGCCGGCAATCGCATGATGCAGGTCAAAAAAGCAAAAAGAGTGATCATCTCACACCCCGACTTGTGCCAACTGCCACTTGCACTTGCACTGCCACTGGGACCAGGGGCTAACAGACGAGACGACGTGATCATCAGGAGCTGCTGCACATGTCATCGACGCGTGACGTCGTATTAGATTGTCTCCTGTAGCACTATTTCTGATCGGTTACTGATTCGACTCAGAGGGTTGTATTCAGCCCTTCAGGTGTTCAAATCCTGTCCAGTGCTCCTGTCTCATCCGCATCCTGCAATCGATGGATGCAGCGCAAGCAGGAGCAGGGTAGGCTGCCGCATGATCCCTCGTTGCCACTAGCTGGAACGCCACAAGGCGCATCTCTAATTTATGATAAAGAGCAATGGTAGACCGGAGAAGCAGAAATGTAAACGAAGGACAGAGAGACTGCTGACAGTAGCTGCACAAGCTCATTAATATTGTGTGATTGCAGTCGCTCTTTTGGGCCTGGCTTGTTCGATGGGCCTTCGTCTTCATCGGATGTCAGAGATGCATGCTCTCTGCTCTGCAATCAAGTACCTCTCTACAGTGATACAGTAGGGATATATATACTTGCATTTAATCATAAGTACTTGAACAAATCTGGAAATTATGATATCAGGCCATGTATCTGCAGCATAATCGCAGATATCTATCGATATCAGCAGCAACCCCATGGGACGTGACCTATCAGGATTTACATTCGCCGTGCGCTTCGGCAGAGTAGAACCAGCCCTTGCATTGCTACATATGAGTCTCTGCGTCTGGAAGCATCAGATGTACTATGAATCTATGACACAACCTCACAATGGAGTAGTCAGGCGCTGCATTTGTAACTTCGCAGGTCTATTGTAAGCCTCGCATGCATTTTTCTTCGCGACTAGATATCAATAAATATCCAGTAAGAGTCGGTTCTCTTTGGGGAATTGCACATATATATCGACTAGCTTCTCACTTGTCAGTTCCGAGAAGCATACAAGAGACATGAACCTGTGGTTCTCTCACAAGCGCTTGTGTGGCATTCAGTTATAGTTCTTACAATCTCGGATATGAACTGCCGTAACTGAGTGTTCCATATGGCGATTGAGTCCTCCATGCCTCCATGCCTCTTTGCTGATATATTCTGGTTCGAGTTGACCGCGAAAGCTGATCTGGTCAGCGACTTGCAAAATCCATCAAGCGTAGGTAGGTCAGGTACGTCCAGTCGGCGTTGCAAAAAGTCGAGTAAGTCAAAATGCCCCCTCAAATGTATCTACTCTGTATGCATGTGTGATGTGGACGAAGTAAGGGGTTTGTAGAGATGCCGTGTCCGTACTGAGCGTTCCCCGACACTCCGCAAAGTAGATAGATTTCTCATCGAAATGAGCTATCTGTTCTTGAAACAAAGTTCCAGAGCATCCATGTTTACTATATCTAGATACTCTGATATGTGCACATTTTCGCGAAATGACCGCATTTCAGAGCGAGAAGTCGAAATTGCATATCTACTTGCAAATTGTGGTTTCTTCCACTTCAAGAATGACCCGTAGAGTCGGTACAGATAAAGCCACTTGAATCATTGCTTCTGATATCAAAAACTACAGCAACATTTGAAGGAATGTGTAGACAGGTACCTGCGAGGAATATCACACAACTCGAATCATCAGAACTGGTACGAAGAACATCATGTCATCAATCGATAAAGCCGTGGATCATCAGAACTCGGGCCCAAATCCCTCAAATCCAGCTCGTCTTCCGGTCATATACTCGTCTGCGCCATGGAGATGGTCATTGCATAATCCTCACAGCCAAGCAAGACCGATCAATCCCACAAGAGCCGCCACGGACGCAGCTTTGGGGACTGCGGTTGGGACTGCAGAACCGGTTGCCAAAAGGTTGGTCGTTTGAGCGTTGCTGCCGGTGTTGGTGTTGTTGGTCGACTGAGGGCTATCTGTAGGACGGCTGGGTCCAGTCGAGCTGATGCCACTGCTGCTCAGGGTAGTGTTGGGAAAACGCGTAGCAGTGCTCAGGATAGAAGTTGCAGCAGCCGGGTTATAAGTAGTAGTGGGGAAGGAGCAGAATCTGAGGATATCATATGCGTCATCTGTGCAGTTATGTATCAGTCTTATGTCACGATCTGGAAAAGGTACATGGACGCATAATCAACATACCATCGTCACGTTTCTTCTTGCGGCCATCATCATGATCATCATCACGGTCATCATCATGGTCATCATCACGGTCATTGCCGGGGCGAACGACTGTTCGGTTCTGGGCGATGTTGTGAATGTCAGTTCTGTTCTGGGCGATGCATGCTTGACAGAGGGGGACCAAATTAGGTGCCTGATTCCAGTCGCAGATGCACCTCATCTCGGCCCTGTCGTCGTCGTCATCATCATTGTCGTCGCCGCCGCGGTGCATGTTATCGCACTGCCGGGCCATGCCCACCACGGGACCGCAGACGTCCCAGCAGCGAGCAGGGACATTGTCACGGTCGAACTTGTCTGCGAGAGCAATGCTGCTCGCGAGCAGGAGGCCAGAAAGAGCAAGGAGCTGCAAGGGGCGCATTGTTGCTGGATTCGAGTTGTAGAAACGAATTGGACTGATGGGTTTGAAAGTAGAATTCTGTATATTCCTTGTGCTTGAGGATGTAGACTCTCCAGCGGATTTCAGCGCGTTTATATACTGATGCTGTCCATCACTGCTTGGCGTTTCTCCTTGACCTCCAGACTTCAGAATCGACGATATCATGCCCAGAGTCCATATTCCATGGCGGTATGTCGAGACGTTCAAAATAGAACAGGTGAAATGGATATCTGCTCCACCGATCAGCTGCAAAAGAACAAACGCTTTTCAAAGCCTCTCCAGGCTCCATGTGCCAAGCATCTTGTCTGAGGAATGAGCTTGAAGATTGACACAGGGTATTGCTCTTCTAGGGCATCAGAAAGAAGCTGCCTAGAACCTTGATAATCCATTGACGACCTGCCAAGAGTGTGTTCATGGCTACAGGTGCCAGACGGGTAAGGCGAGACTGCCACCATTCATGGCGGCAGATGAACCTTCCTGGGTTGTGATTGATCCAGAGAAACTGGAGAAGTTGTACGGAGTGGATCGATTATTGTGGCAGGGTCTGCTATAATGAGTAATGAGAGCTCCAGAGATCCCAACGTTCTAATACATCCAGCGCTGTCTTGAATTCAGTCGAGATGATCATTGTAGTGGACACCATAGTTGGAAAATGTCTCCAACTCGGCGGTCTTGGCTCCTGCAATCATAAACAGCTGAATGGAAGTTCTCTCGATGTTTGAGATGTGATTGTGAGATCTGTTATGCTCATGATGTCATTCCTAGACTGCTGTTCTGTTTCGAAGAGAAGTTATTGCATTGGGTATACCTCTCTAGGTATCGATAGAAGAAGCCATTGAAGACATAGCGACAGCAACTGGTTGAATGAGAATCCTGATTTAGAATACTCACTAACGATCTAAGGCATCTAAACACTATTGATCCTCCTGCCCAGGATGAGCAGCCAGGGTCGTCAAACCAATGCAGAACGCAGAACTGGGGTACTGCACACTTGCACAGCCTCTCCGCTATATATAGATTAGCTTCCAGTACTCTTATGTTGGCATTATAGTTATTACAACCAGTTAGAGAAAAATGCTGCCTAACACAACGTATATCATGACTTCATATCTTGGGAGACGGCCAGATACGCTTTGTAGACCGAGTGATAGCGAATATGCCGTATCACAATTGCCGGATGTCTCACCAGCATCTTATCACGATCCGATATCGATGAATTAGATAAGATTAACGTTTTCAAAGAAACTTAGAGCGGCATCTAACTCTGCCTCTATGCCCAACAGGACTTAGATCATGATGAAGTCAAGTATATCGATTGCATGATTGGCCGGGATCACCAACCCCTCCGCAACAACTACCAATCCCTAACCCTGGCCGACTTCAGTGACTTGGTCCTCGGACTCTTGGTCAAAGCACCTTAGAATCTGGAAGATCATTGACAATCACCTTCGGAGCGCCTTCGGTGTTCAATTCGAGCGTACCTTACGTTTGTGAATGTTACCAGGTTTTTATGGCTAGAGCTGCCATCGGTAAGATGTCATGGGATAAATATCTTCTGCGTTCAGTGCAAGAGGCACCGCCTGTTCATCTTCCGCTCTTTCTATACGGCACAGCATGGAAGAAAGACCGGACGGCAGATTTGGTGTACCAAGCACTGAACGCAGGATTCAGAGCGGTCGATACGGCTGGTCAGCCAAAGCACTACCGGGAGGATCTGGTAGGAGATGGTATTCGCAGAGCGATTCATGATGGACTACTTCGACGGGAGGAATTATACGTGAGTTGAAGCCTGAGTATGACGCTGTCTTGACACTTGCTGAAGTAAGATTAGATTCAGACAAAATATACGTCCGTTCAAGGACAGGACCCAAATAAAATGCCGTATGATCCCAAAACTCCAGTGGCAGAACAGGTTCATGCCTCGGTCAAGTCATCTCTCCACAATCTTCGCGCGTCAGATGGTTCGTCGAGTGCTGAAGATGCTTACATTGATACGTTTCTTCTTCACTCGCCTCTGCCCACAATGGCTGAGACTATGGAGGCTTGGGCCACTCTCGAAACATACGTGCCTCATCGCATCCGCAACCTCGGCATATCAAACTGTACCTTACCAATTTTGAAGGAACTTTATGCCCGGGCGACGGTTAAACCCGCGGTGGTCCAGAATCGCTTCTATCCAGACACGCGATTTGACGTCCCAGTGCGCGCGTTTTGTCGGGCCTATGACATCATTTACCAAAGCTTCTGGACCCTGACGGCCAATCCGGAACTAATTCAATCCAATGCGGTTCAGTCATTAGCGAGTCAGGCAGAGATCAGCCCTGCAGCAGCATTGTACTGTCTTGTCCTGGGCCTCGGTAACACGACTGTCCTGAACGGTACCACCAACAGGACTCGGATGGATGAGGATTTGACTGCGGTTCCGAAGGTCGAGCAATTCAGCAAGGACAGTCCCGATTCATGGCAGATGATACTGGAGCGTTTCAAGAGACTTATAGGCGATGATGTGACACCATAAGGAAGAAGTAGTTCATCTACGTCACTGCTTTAATTGGACATTCCAGAGGATGTATCGGAGTTCGCTCCCTTCGGCATCCCTTGCAGGGGAGTCACAAAATCATGGAAATCAACGGAAATCAATTGAAGCTTCTAGAACCGAAGATCGAGACATGTGAAGGCAGCGCAAGCAAGAAGAGTGAGAAAAAAGGGTCAGAGAAATGGGCCTCAAATCTTGGATCAATGATATGCCTAAGGCCAGAAATAGTAAAGAGGGACAAAGCGGTCTAAGGTAGCGTGAGATGATTGGTCCGTCACTCGGCCGTCACTCGGCGGTTGAAGTGGGCTGGCACTGTGGATAAGGTAAGGCGGCATCAGGTGGGCAGTTTGGTAAGGTAGAAATGGTATCTACTATGAGACAGAGGAAGTATAGCAATTCGAGGATGACTGCCCATAATGAGATCTCAACTCGATTTCAATAAGACCTATGCCACAATGGGAGAAGCTTAGCAGCCTGAAAGATGTTACATATCGACCTTCGGAGTAAAAGGGTCAATTCATGCGTGTTGAACTGTTGATGACCTCCAGACAATTTCGGGGTTTCAATGTGAAAAGCGGGTCAGCGGCACGTGTTTTGGCACTAAAACGCTGACTCATCACAGCAGCCAATGGGCAGGTGAGTTTTGGGCAGTCACCAACAGGCTTGACCTCATCATCCGCCGCCAAGCCATCTCGATGTGAGGGATTTGCCAGTTCGTTGGTCTTCTTGCGCTTTTGCTGATCTTCTGCTGAGCATTGTGTTTTCCCCTCATCATACGGCCTTTTATCATCCTCATCTTGGTTGTGCAGCGGCCGTTGTCATCGTGTACGTCGTGTCCGTCAGCTTTTCCGATCCACAGCCTCTGTTCGTCAGGAGACATTCGGTTCTCGCTGTGCTCGACCGCCTAGGCGGGACTTCACCCATCCCACTGTCATTATTCTTGCTCGTTACGGAATTGTCTCCCGGTACTTCCTATCTCTTGTCCATCGTTGCGTTCAAATCTGCGATAAGCGTCTGTCGCGTCTGTCGCGTCTCCGCCGTCCGTAATTTCCTGCCGTCAGCAACGCCGCCGCTGTTGTCAGCTGTTCCTTGGTTCCCTAAGGGCGATAAAAGACATTTACGATCGGGCCTTTGTTGCCATTATCCTGACAGGCTGTGCCACTGCCCCGTTTCTTTCCACTCTCCCGGTTACAAGTCACTCGAGGACTGGACAACCTTCGAGGCGATTCACATCCTCTGGCGTCAAATCTTAGAAATCTTCAGCGTCGCCCGTGGCCTGATTCCACCGAAAGAAATACCGCAATAGTTGTTCGACAATCACTCTCCGACCAAGCAGTGGTCGTCAAGTCTGTCGCCTGTAATGTCTCAAGGTGGTGTAACTCGCAAAAGACCTGCTCCTGGCACATCCCCTGTTCATCCGCACCTGGGCCAAGTTTCGAACTACCCCGCGGCGAATCCTGGCTCTCAGCTATCGAATGATCAGTTTTTGCAATGGGGTCAGAACCCTCCCAATGTCATAACACCACCCTACACTGACGCCAACTCTTACAACGTCGCGCCTTTTACGACAAATCAAGAGGTTCCGGCAGCAACGGTCACCGCGTCTAACCAGCTTGCTCGCCGACAGCTGCCGAATCAGCTAGTCAATAGGGGTCGCGGATATGAACAAACGCCGTCTGCTTACTCCGATCACAGCAGTGGCGCTGGAGAACCTGGGGGATGGGGAGAAAGCCTGGATGAACTCTATCGGCGGGCTTTGGTCGCAAAGAGGGAGGCGCAGGCAAAGAGAAAACAGATACCCCCGTTCGTACAAAAGTTGAGCAGGTATGGTTGCTACTACTGAGATGGGCTTGTCAAACACGATGCTGACTGCTATCATTCTAGTTTCCTCGACGAGTCGAAAAATACCGATCTTATACGATGGTCTGATGATGGAAACTCCTTCATCGTGTTAGACGAAGACGAATTTGCCAAAACCTTGATTCCCGAACTCTTCAAGCACAATAACTATGCTTCTTTTGTTCGCCAGCTGAATATGTACGGGTTCCATAAGAAGGTGGGTCTGTCCGACAACTCGATGCGAGCCAGCGAGCGGAAGAACAAGAGTCCTAGCGAATATGCGAATCCCTACTTCAAACGCGGCCATCCGGATCTGCTGTGGTTGATCCAAAAGCCCAAGAACACTGCAGGGCAAGGCAGCAAGTCAGGAAAGGGGAATGTGCGAGTGAAGACGGAGGAGGTGGATGAGAACGAGAATGATGACTATGGTGAAGATGGTGCGTCCCGGGATGATCGTAACCGCAGTCGCCAACTATCTTTAGTCCCCGGAAGCATGATGCCCAAGGACCAACTTGCGGGCGTCTATCGGGAACTGCAAGCCATTCGCCAGCAGCAGCAGATCATTTCCAACACCATCAGCAAACTGAGGAGAGAGCACGAGCAACTCTATGCGCAGGCTGCCAACTTCCAGGAACAGCATAATCGCCATGAGAATTCCATCAATGCAATCCTCACTTTCCTGGCCACTGTGTATAATCGCAGCCTCCAGGGACAGGACGGAACGCAGAACCTTGCCAATTCTTTTGCGGGTGTCATCTCACAGGACCAAGGTAACGTGGTCGACGTTGGCGATAACTTTTCACTGAGCGCGCTAGGTGCCGCCAATATCAATAGCCCCAATGCACAACGGTCGATGAAGAAACAGCCGTTGTTGCTGAAGGCTCCTCCAACGACTGAGCGTAATGGACGTGCTACGACGCTCTCTCCCGCAGCTAGCACATATGATCGTTCACAGTCTCGAAACCATAGCCGACAGCCCAGCGTTGCTCAGCCTGGCCACGTCGAGGAGGTCTTTGAAACCAGCCCTACACAGAAGGATGCCACAACTTCACAGAACCGGCAATATCCCCAGAGTGACATAATGTCTGTCATTCAAAATACGAATGCGCGGAATGGTATTCCCACGACTTTTGCCGAGTTTCCCAATGTGCTTTCATCCCTTGAGACTTCTGGCGGTAATTCTCCACTCACCCCGAATCAACGCGCAGATATGCTCCGACTCATGGCCAACGAAAGTCACACCGATCCAAATATTCCAGTGCCTGCAAACAATGCTTTGATAACTCCGACGCCTCCCCCCATGCCGCACAATTATAATGGCCGTCTTGCAAATACTCGTGCCGAGATAGACAACTTGATGAAGATGCAAGCCGAACAAGATCGTTCTGTACAGAACTTGACCAATCTGTTACAACCGCTTAGTCCCACTGGGACCATCCCGGGACTTGCAGGAGGAGAAAATGGAAGCGTGCCACCACCCCCGCTTGATCTTGACCAAATCTTCAACAACGACTATTTCACCGACATTGGAGACCTTGAGCACAACAAGCATAACTTAGATTTTGGTGATACAACAAACTCAGTTCCCGCTCACGCACCAGTCGAGCCTCCCGTCACTACAGGCGCGGAAGACATCAAGGATGGAAGCGACCTGTTCGACTTCGACCAAATCCCCCCCGAGGGCGATCTTTTCGATACATCGACCGCGCAACAGCAGAGCCCCGCTTTCTTCAATGGATACGACGGTGCTGGCTATCATGCCGGCTCCGGGGCAAACGGACAGACTCCCATCGGCCACAAGAATCACAACATGGATTCAGGGCGGATTGTCGAAACCCTCACCGACAGTGAATCAACCAGCCCCATCACTAACGTGGACGAGGTACCACAATATAATGGCCCCGGCGGGCTCAATGAATCTCACGGAGGTAAGGGAAATGGCGGCAGTGCAAAACGACGCAGAAAGGCTTGATGTTGCATGACATCTACTAACTTGGCTTCGAGTCAATGAAGAAAGCAAGGAGGTAACGATGACTCTATGAGCCAGAACAGGTCAAGGCGCGGAATATTCGGTGGGCGATCTGGACTTTAACGAATTCAAAGCATACGTTTTCATGACACCGTCTTCAATTTATGTCACCCCTCTCCCATTTACCGAGTTAGCAAAGTAGAGAGCAACAAGATACTTTGCGGTCGATAACGGCACATAGTCACGACTCTAATTTCTTTTCTTTTCGCTTCTTTCTTCCTACAATTCTACCAACTGAGCAACATTTTGATCGAGATTATGGATTCTGAATTTTGTGGCTGGACGAATTCAAACTCGGGGGGTTATCTCGGCGAGTCCATCTCAGAAAACGGCACGATGGGCCTTGGTGCTGGGGAGCAATATTTTATGCCTCGTGATGTACGGCTGCTATATGATTCAAGTACATATCAACCTCTGGAACACGTCAAATATACTACTGTTCGTGTATATGCAAGGCTCAACTATCTGTATATGTATTTGTCAGGGCCGCCTCGCTGAGCTAGTAGATGACCCTTCTATAGAGGATCTTGATGAACGACAAGGTTAAGGGTTAAGGGGTGGATGGTGAGGTATAATTCCAATTCCAATTCCATTTGATATATGATACATCAAGGCTTCTCCCTCCTCCTCCGATCCCACTCTTGATCGCCCACACGCTCCCGCTTGCGATCCCGCTCCCGATCGCGCTCAAGGCCCAGGCCGCGTCGCCTCCCACCCGTGAACTCCTTCTCGCGCTCCCGCGGATCAATCACAACAAGGGAGTCGACATCGTCCGGGTGCTCGCGTTTCCACCGTAGATCTTTGCCGAGCATATCCTTCCCGAAGTGAAGTTCGTGCGTCAACCAGCCGCGGTCGTCGTCGTCGGCGGCTGTCCCTGTCTCTGCGGCGCCGGCGCCGGCGGCCGTGTCATCCCATGATTTGCACGACTGGCAGTTGGCGATGAAGTGGAGATCGCAGAGTTGGGCTTCTTCGTCTTCGGGTTCGGGTTCGTTGGTGGCTTGTCGGGAGGTGTGTTTCGTGGTGTTCGAGGCTGAGACTGAGGGTTTGTGAGAGGTGGACGCGGACGCGGACTTGGCGTCTGCGCTTTCGAGCTTCGCTCTGAAGGCGTTGAACATCCGCAGCGCTTCGTCTTCGGCGGCGCTGCTGAAGCCCGTTACGCCGTTGGTGCTGCTGCCGCGGCCGGCGCCGTTGACGGTCCCCGGGGGTGGGCGTTTGCGGCCGCGGATGGCGGTCTCGGGGATCATGGCTTCCAGGGCGGACTTCTTGCGGCCTGTGTCTGCCGCGCCTGTGTCTGCCGCGCCTGTGGCGACGGTGCGCCGCATCGAGGCTTTGAGGTTCTCGATCTCGGCCTTCGTCCGTGATAGTATCGACTGTCTTGCTGGAGGTGATTGGGGCGGGGAGCGGGCGGGGCTCTCAGGGTTAGCGAGGGGAAGCTGTGTCAAGGGGTCTGGAGTCTTGGGACGAGATTTGCGCTCGGCGGAGGGGGCTCGTTTGGGGGAGGGCGAACGAGGGCGTTTTCGGGTCGGCTTCTCTGCCTCTTGTGATGTCGTCTTCGGTGCTTTTGCTTCGTCGACCGTCGAGATCCCGCTCCCGGCGTCGACCACAAGCGTTGGGTTGAATTTGGGCTTCGACGGCCGAACAGGGACATCTCCATCTTCCTCCCCTTCGTCGCCGCCAAAACTCAACAGCGTCTTGCCTCCCTTAGCCTTCTTCTTCTTCTTCACCGCAGGCTTTTCCTCCGCCACCGACGGCGCGGTAGCAATCGTCTCCCGCTTCTTCAACTTCCCAGCAAACGGCCCCAGCTCCCCAACCTCGCACGAAACCACCTTCACAGGGTAAACAGGCCGCTCCGTCCCCTCCACGCGCTCCGCCTCCGCAATCTTCAGCACATTGTAGATACTGTCCCCCTCCACGCGCCCAAAAAGCGTACACTGCCCGTTCAACTCCCGCTCCGCGTTCCCCAGCGTGATGAAGAACTGGCTCCCGTATGTCCCGTCCTCGCTCTTCGCCATCCCCACCAGCCCGCGCCGGTTGAAGCGCAATCGGCTGTGTAGCTCATCCCGCAGCACGACCTTCTCGTTCGGATCGCGCGCTTCCGGGTCGTATTCGAATTCGGGGTACTCGTAGATGGAGGTTCCGCCTGAGCCGGTGCCGGTGGGATCGCCGCCCTGGACGATGAAGTCCGGGACGATGCGGTGGAAGATCGTGCCCGCGTAGTAGTTGTCCAGGCAGTGTTGGAGGAAGTTCTTGCATGTGAGGGGGGTTTGGTTGGCGAAGAGGGCGATGTGGATGGGGCCGAAGGTGGTGTGGAGGGTGGCGGATGCGGTCGGCGGCGGCTCGGTGGTGTAATGCGCTGACATGTTGTATCACTTCTAAGGATCAATAGAGGAGGTCTGTAGGCCGGTGAAGTGATCTCTGTGATCTCAGCTCTACCAGTCGGAGGCCGAGCGGGTTGAGCTCTACAGCTGTAACAGCTCCAGGTGAAATAGAATTTCACGCTCAATCGATGTGTGTGAGGTCAGAACCTGAAGTCATGCATAGACTTGTAAGCATAACCCGAGGAGCCTCTGAAGTTTGAGAGGGAGAGCGTAGGTTGGTGGTTGGTTCTCGGAGATGAATTTGCGGGAAGTTGCTGGAGCTTTTTTGGGGAACATTCGAGGTCACGTCATGTTGCCAGGCGTATGTTTATCCTATCGGTGCTCTACATCAACGACACCAGGAAAATTTTCTATGGACATCAACAACATAGATTCTTCAATCTGCGAATATCTACAGGTATTCTAAGTCTCTTCCTTGATACCGGTGCATATTTGGCTACTTGCGCACGACATCAACCGCATACTTCCGTGTCCTACAGCCTACTATTTGTTGATACTTGGTTCTAGTAGCGAAATAAGCTAGGGGGATAAGTTCCATGCGTCTTCTGCTAGAGTGTTCATAGCACCAGGGCTTCATCAAGGTATTTGCGAAGTCTCATTAGGAGAGGAAGCATCATACTGCATAAGATCGTGAAAATCGCGTGCATGCCAAATGGCATCATCATAGGGAGATCCCTTGAGGTGTGTATGTTCGATGGAATCAGTTGTTCTCAAAGATAGGGTCCCATACACTGTCGACTGGGTCAAGTAATCCATACACATCACTATAACACTGTCCCATATCCGGGCAACTCGAGGTCATCAGTCAACGAATTCGAGGATCAGAAGACAAACTTACTATACAGGCTCCTGGCCGAATATGATATGCCACATATACTCCATAACCCTCCCGCTAGTATCATCATCCCACGGTGTTTCCATGACCCACTGATGATACCGGAGATAATCAGTCAATGGACGCTCGAGAATCTGTTTCCTCGACACCACAAACTGAGCGCAGCAAGGAACCGCAATGACCTCAGGAACTTTCGTCCCGTTGAAAAAGTAATGCCAAGCGTCTGGAAACGCATGCTCCGCATGGCGGCCGTCGTCTCGAGGTTCGCGAAACGGCTGCACTTCATCCGGACAGCCGGGGTACCAGTCGCAGCGCAAATTGACGTAGCCGTTGCGCTGGACGAAGTCGACGTTCAGCCTGCGGACCGTCTCCACGTTGCTGTGATCGAAGAACTCGGTGTGCCATCCCTTGATACCGTCGCGGTGGCTGTGCAGGAAGATGATGGTTTCGGGGAGTTTGTGGTAGTGGTCGATGATGTACTGTAGATACACGTTGGCCTCCCGGCCTTTATTCTTCTTCACTCGGAGCGGTGCGTGGGGATCATCCACGGTGTAGATCGCATGTCGCCATCTGTTCGTTGCTCGAGCATCAGCTGGCCATACGTAAACCCCCAAGCAGGGACAGAGACGAAGCAAAGAACTTACTCGGGCAGATCCTTCATGACCCACCTCACGTCTTCGCTTTTCAATCTTCCCATAACAATCACTCCGTCCCGATGAAACTTCTCGTCAACCGTCCACTGCGCCGAGGCGGGCGTTTGCACAGGCACCAGATCAGTGATAGCCGGTCGCCTAGCCCGCGCGACAGACGTGGTCGGCTGGATCTCATCTCTATCGCCAACTTCCTGAGCTCGCGCCGGATCACCCTTCGACTCGTCCCCGTTCGCCAACAGAGGGACATTGCCGGATTGCGCTCGCTGGCCTTGTATCGCGCTAAAGCGACGGCTCAACGCAAAGACAGCGATGAGGAGTAGAAGCGCCGCGTACAGGCGAATGTTGGGTTTCATCGCTTGACGCGTCATCACACTGTCGCAGAGCCAGCTCTGCTACCGGTGCATTCGATGTGAATCTAAGCGTGGAGGGGATTCATCACAGGCACTAGCTGGATGGAAGGACATGAAAAGTCGCGATCGCTATTGGAAATGCAATCTGGGCATAAGTAGGAGTATAGTCGCAAGCCCACCTACAACATCCTACGCCTCCAGCGGACTAGCAGGCGGCCGCATCAGCGACCCACGAGTGTAGATGTAATGGACTCCGAGCGATCATCATAGCCCTATCCATCCTAGTTCCTCCCCTGGTCCTGCCCTCATTGTTCGAGGCAGGGCCATCGCCGGTTCGAGACTCACGAGTCAGTCCAGCGTGAGCATCAGGATCATAGGAACGCGCAAGCCTCGTCGCTTCTTTTTGCAATTTTTTCGCCGGAAAGCGATAATCTTTGATATTCTTTTGGCAAGGCCGCCAGATGCAACGCTGTGGTTTGAATCTGGATCGACTGGCTGCGGACGGATGTGGATCCTGAGGTTGAGCGCGCACCGTGGTTGGTGATCGGCGTCAATTGGATAAGTGACATACGTCAGCAGTTCGAGGTATAGTGGTTAAGGACGAGAACACTTCGAAATCAAAGGAGACGGGGTATGGCAAATGGTAAGGAGGCAGGTATAGAGTGCAGACAGGTTGGAGAGCGCATGGCTGTCGGTGAGAATGCCATTGGGGAGATGGTGGGAGAGTCGACGTGGAGGGTTTGATAGTCTCTTGACTCTAGTCAGTGATCAAGATAAATCACAAATCAATAGAGGCGCACACTATCAAATCTAGAGAGTCGATAATCAGATATTAGTATCCCTAGTGGCATTCTGAACAGCACCAGTGTTTAGTAGTAATAACACAAGGATAGCTTGGCATGTCTGAAATTTATTTAACCTCTTTACTTCAGGATTGAATTCATAAAATGAATAGATGCTTGACTATACTCTTCCAGACCATGCTCGAAGGTGCTTAACCTTAGGGTGATAATATGTGCTGGGACAACCCTTGCTTTTCAGGCTCATTCAATTGCATTGATATCATATAAGCATCTCTCATTGAGACCACAAGTGTTGAGGGGCCTAAGAAGGCTTGAGGCGATGCATCAGCTTTGTAGTACGGAAAATAATGAGAGGTTTTGAATGGGTTCCCTAAAGTGGGAACTCATGATTACTTGCAATGGTACTAGCAACCAAGATATGTTCAATCTCAGACATAGCATTCCGCTTCTTGATAATTCTGAATCCACCGAAAAGCAGGAAGATCGCTTCGAGACCCAGGATCACTGCCAGAGTGACCATGGCACCGATAACACCAGCGACAGACCGCGACATCCCATTCTTGGAGGAGTCCGAACCCGCAGAGGAAGAATCGGATCCAGAAGAGGAGACAGCGTAAGCGGCACAGGCGCCGCCCGTGTTTCCGCACGCCTTGCACCACTGCTCATCGTTTGTGATGGCAATCTTCTCGGTCAGTGCCACAAAGTCAGACCAGGGGATGGTGGCGCTCGACTGGCCGTACAAGGGGTATTCGGCCAGGGTAGTCGAGCTGCTAATGATGGTGCCGTTGTGGAAGACGAAGCGCACGCTGATCTCGGAGGCCGAGGGGAACTCGTTCGAGGTGGAGTTCGTGACGAGCTCCCAGACCATGGAGGAGGCGTAGTCCGGGATGCCGGTGAAGTTGACCGATGCGGCAGGCAGCTGCGCCAGGCCAAAGTACGAGAGGAAGGTGCCGTACGAGCCGAACTGGAAGTTCAGCTTGCTCTTGCCCTTGGAGGTGATGGTCTTGTTGAGACCCTGGAGCACCTCCCCGGCGAGGGTGGAGCCTGCGACGGCGCGGATGGGCTCGGAGGCGTTGTAGGCCAGGTTGTACTGCTCGATGTTGGCGAGCAGGAACAGCTTCTCGCGGATCTCCGCGGAGGGGTAGTCGCTGCTGGAGTTGTGGATCGAGGCGACGTTGAGGAAGTCCCAGATGGTGTAGGCGGACTTGAAGCTCATCTGGGAGTCGGTGAAGGTGTCGTTCAGATATGGCGAAAGCGACATGTAGAGGTCCCTGGTGGAGGCGAGCAGATTCTTGTACAGCGCTGAGCTGTAATAGTTGTTGCTGCTGACCTCGGCGTTTTGGCACTGGGTCGCATCCTGCAACCAGGTGTTGTCCTCGCTGTTGCTACCGGTCTGAACGAGCGCCAGAGGGATCAACTGGTAGCCGTCCAAAGGCGCTTCAACTGTCGTGCCATTCCCCAGTGTTTGGCTGGCCACGGATCCGACGGGGGGATAGACACCCTGCAGGAAACCAGTGGCTGAATTCTGAAGCACGTTATCCGAGGGCGCCGAAGCACTGATCTGGTTGAGATTGACAATTTCCTCGCTGATACCCTGAATGTAGTGCGAGGAATTGGAGGTGATGTAGCGGTCATGGTAGTAGCTACCGGTGAGGAATACTTCCTTGTATCCCAGGTCGGTGAGTTGAGTGTTGCCCAGAACCTTGGCCGTCCGATCGCCATGACGAGCGAAGATATAAGCTCCAAGAACCTTCTCTGCAGATGCGAGAGGCATGGCCATAAGAGCCAGCAGGACGCTGGTGGGTTGCACCAAAGTCCACATGGTGAGGCTTGTCAGCAAGGTGACTTGTTAAGGGCAGTAGAAGGGAACTGGTTTTCGAGACCCTTGTAGTGGGTATCGCAAGCTAATTAAATATCTTGTTCTAGGTAGGTAGGAAGCTCTAAGGCACTAGCAGACAATTGGAGAACAACCCCGCGGTCATGCCGTTGGCTCATGGCTGTTATCATGATGACCTCGATGAAGTCAGTGCACAGCGGGGACTAGATCACTAGAGTCACTAGACTACCGCAGAAATAACTCAAGCTTCTTCTGGCTCAGACTGAGGGGTAGATATTCGGGAGCTTGTCTTGATAGTTGGTTGATAAAACTTGTCTAGCACTACTAGCTGCACTATCATGTCCCTGCATCTGACCAGTCACCAGTAGCAGCGTCGAAGGAGAATTGCAGGGCCAACAAGAAGGGCGTACTACTCCATGTTGCAAGCAGTGAGTCAAGAAGAGGAGAAAATATTAGCTAATAGCACCTATCAGACAAGATAACGACAATTGACCGAGTGGGGAGAGCGATGCCCTGTTCCCGTATCCTTGCGATCACCGACTTTGGCTTGGAAGCGGAAGTTTATCTTAAAGGCTCGAGAGTCGAGACGACGAGGATAATGGAGACCGAGACTCATAGATAGACCTGTGAGAAATCAATCCATGGTAGGACCGCTATCGGGGAACTCCGCGGACATCTGTGCCTTGTTCTCTGGCGGGGCAGAGAATCCATGCTTTTCCTCGGGCTCTTCGCATGTCTACAGATAGATAAGGCCGAAAAGAAAAGACTGATTAAAGACCTTCCTCCAAAGTGCGTAGAGGCTCTCATGCAGATATATCTTGTTTGAGTTGCACAAAAGTGATATTGAAGCATCATCATCATCATGGGACTCCACTTTACTCCATAGGACACTGCTTGTCTCTGGGGTCCATCTTGAGAATGCTCATTATTATTGCTCATTGCTCACTCTTCAGTCTGAAGCAAAAGTGGGGTTCCCGTACAACTCATAGCTTGATAGGAAATGCTGTGCATTACGAATTAATTCTCTGTGGGTGTTTTCTCCGACGTCCTAAAGCAAATGGGCAAATTGTAATGAACGTGAAGCATCCTTTCAGTGACAGGGGTCCCAAAAGAGGAGACTCCATGTTGATCCATCTTTGTCAACATGAGATTGAGCATTCTGAACGTAATAGAGGTATCGGAGTATGCTGTGTGGGTATATTGTGATTTGAGAGCGCCCAAACAAGCTTTGGGTTGCCCAGAATCTTGAACTAGCTACTCTGTGGATCATCTATTCCAGTATCAGGAATTGTGCCCCTCGTTCCTTGACTTCTGTTCCCCGGAAGTACCGGCTATCCAGTACTATGAGTCTATGACGGCTGGCGTGCTCCGTAGTCGGGAACCCGTCTTGCGAGCGGTGCATTGTCGAAGTTGACCCACTTATGATGCCAGAGCTCAAAGCCGTTGGCTCTTTCATCGCAAGTGTTTCCCCAGGAACTATTCAAGATGCTTTATCCTTCTCACCAACGTCAAATGCCCGAATCACCGAGCTTTTGCGTCCATCAACTCGCACCCGTTTCGTATCACGCCCACCATCCCACCGGTCTGCATGGTCTCTGATCCACCGGCCGAAAGTCGGAATTCAATATCGGCAAGACCTTCTAGCCAAGTGATTCTTGTCTGAGGTGGCACTTCCAGCTGTTGCAGCTGTTCCGCCAAAGCTGAGAGTATGTCGGCCAAGGCGAGGCCCTTGTTGGCCTTCAGCGTGTTGAGAGTGTTAAGACAGGATGTGACATCGCTGGTTGAAAGAAGTGTCGTCATGATTTCCTGGATATCGGATGGATGTGGTGCAGCAATGCAGTCGTAAATCGTTTCGTTCGTTATAATCTCGGGTTCGGATTGTTCTTCATCCTTCATTGCATTTTTCATCGGCAGTGGTTTGCCTGGGTCATCCCGGTCAGTACCAATTTCTGCTTTCAAAGATAGTAAAATCCTTACTGCTCGCATGGCAAGCCTGAAGCACGTTCAGTGCACGACGCATGTCACCCTTGCTCAACCTCACTAAGCTACTCACGGCTTCTGGCTGGATATGGATCTGCTCCTTTTCGATCACCTGATCTACCAGCGACCGGATGTCCTGCTCTTTCAAGGGGCTGAAGCGGAAGCGGGTACACCGTGACAGTAGAGCCGGTGACAGTTTGTGTGTGTAATTGGCGATGATACAGAATCTCGTATTCGCGGTATATCGCTCCATGATCCGTCGCAAAGCCATCTGAGCCGTCGAGGTCATTGCATCAGCTTCGTCAAGTATAATCAACTTGAACGAGGCTAATGAGGAGCCACTGGAGGCCGACGGAGCCGCCATTGAAAAGATTTGCTTCGTGCCTGAGTGATATGGTTAGACCTTCCTCCCAAGACCCCGACTATCAAGGTGTGATATGCACGTACTGGCAAAAGTCTTAATCTGCTCGCGCACTACATCAATACCTCTGTCGTCACTAGCATTGAGTTCGAGCACCATTTGCCGCATATTGTTGCTACCATAGATTCGTCTTGCAAGCGCGAGGATTGTGGATGTTTTACCGGTTCCCGGGGGACCATACAGCAGAAGATGGGGTAATCGCTGGAGTCAATTAGTAAGGACACATCTCAATAATGCCTTTAACGCATACATTGGCTTCGATGAATTTGTTGATGGTAGCGAGGATGTCTTGGTGACCGGAGACGTCGTCTAGGGTATTTGGCCGGTACTTCTCTACCCTGCGGGCTCAATTAGCGATGTAGTGAGAAATATGTACGCCAAGTACTGACCATGGTAAGTTGTCTTGAGCTTCAACTGGCAAATCTGCAGCTGGTCTCTTAGCTCTCCTGCTGGCGTTGTCGGAGCTGAATTGAATCGCGCTCTTGGGTGCCGGGACATCGACGTCCATCTCATCCTCGTAATCGGACATTCTGAGAGCCGTTCTGAATTAGCAATGTGGGCGAAATCAACAGGAAGAAGAAACCAGACAAATGCTGTCTAGCGCTCTGTAAAAAGAACTCTTAGAAATGAAGCTTGACGCGTCGAAACTCGGCCAGCGCGTAAAGAGGTTCGGAGCCGGAAAATCATGGGGAGGCAGCAAAGGTATGGTTTGCCTTAGTTGGGTTTAGGCGCATCTGGTGATGACATGAATGGAACCTCCCGCTGTCTGGCAGCAGCACCGCCTTACAACAACTATCCCGCTTCGTTTATTGCTCAGAGAATCCTCATTACACAGGTTTTAAGAGGATTGATTATATTCATCGCTATAGGACAGAATGCCGGTACGAGCACATCAATTGAGTATTTGACAGGTCATTCCATATTCTCTCCTGACACTGATTAGGCCTACCATTCCATCTTCCTTGAGGACCGGGATGTTCCCGTAATAGGTACGAACGCATGTGCTTCTTCGCCAATCTCTCCTTTAAGCGTCTCATGAAGTTTTCCGCCATACTACAACGGACACATCACTAACATCAGCTTTTACCGTCCACCCTCAGGCAATTTCCCTGTCCTCCCCCTCCGCACCCGTACTCGCGGCCCCGCATACACCCTCCCCCCGCTGCCCGCCGATGTCCCCGAAACCGATGTGCCTCCCGACAGCGAATCGTACGACTGCGTCGACGAAATCCTGTCTCTTTTCCGCGCCAATGTGCTCTTCCGGAACTTTGAGATCAACGGACCTGCAGACCGCATGCTTATCTACGGCACGTTGTTCATCAGTGAATGCCTGGGAAAGGTCAAGCCGGGCATGAGCTCTCGCGAGGCTGAGAAGGTACTATTGCGACAGGTATTGTGTCAGGGGTCTGCTAATGCGCATATGTCAGGCTTTGATTAATGTTTCGCTTGACCATTTCGCTATCCCCGGTGATGTGTCCTTCCCTTTGAACCAGGCGTTCGAGCCTCCCCGAGACCGCCAGGATGCAGAGACACTGAGACAGTATGTTTCAATTCCTACAAGCTTGAGGCGCTGGTGTTAATGCGTTTTGTTTATCAGGTACCTTTCTCAAGTACGACAGGAGATCGCTATTCGACTACATAGTCGGCTATACGCTGGCGGCGAAGGGCCTTCAAAGGTAGACTGGTGCCCCTTAATTGAACAGACTCGGTATACTGACTTCTTAATTCTCAGTGGTGGCTAAGCTTTGCGAAGAGGAAGTTTATGGGAAAGAGCCTCTAGATTGTTGAGACGGATATGTTTTTCTTGCTTTATGACCAGCTCCTGTAACAGCAGCGTTCTGAGATATTTCCTGGCTCCCTCGAACGAAGGGCTGCAATTGTTTTTTCACTGTGACATATTCCAACATGACCGATCCCATCCATCTAATCTGGAGAGACACTGCCACGCGCCTGTTTTAAAGGTCGATCGAGTTCACTTGGCTACCAAATTCGTATGACTTTGTTACGAGTATGTCTCACTCCCGGGATCCGCGGCTCTATACTATGATATATATCATGACTGCATCTCAACGTCCACGCCACTTCCACTGTCCGCTGGTGTTGCGGATTCTGGTTTGACTGCCACCTTCCTCCTCTTCCGGCTTGGATTACCCGCAGCTTGGATGTTCTGATAGGAGGGAAATACACGAATAGCATGGAAAATATACCCCTCAGCGCCACCACGCCCCGACATTAGCGGGTGTGTGCGTCCAGGAAGTACTTGCCACGCGCGTACTCGGGAGGTCTCGATCGTCGGCGCCAGCAAGAGGGACGGGTCGAGTGCGAACTCCTTGTCTAATTCTGAGAAGTCCGGTTCCTGAGGTTTCCTCTCGCTATCCTTGCTCTGCTCCTGCAGAGAAACTTGTAGGCTGTGCTGTGCGATGATCTCTCGTTTTCGAGTGATGTACGTCGTCCTCCTGGGAGTCGAATATAGATCGGCCAGCTCGGTCAGCGGCTCAATGGTGGGAGAATAGACCACCACCGGAGCTGAACCCGCCAGTAGGGGGACGGTGTGTTTGAGGACACTTGCCGGTTCCATTAGCGTTGCGACAATGAGGCCGTCAAAGTTACCGGCTCGAGCCTCGTCGACGACCCGTCGTACCCGCTCCCAGCGACTCCGCTTTTTGTAGTATGCGCTGCGTCTGTTGGACTTGAAGGTGGCAAGCGTCTCGTCAGGGACTACTTCTGGCTCGTTGGCGTAGATAGTGTCTGCATGAGGGTCCAAAAGTTGCATCCACGAAACGGTCTTCATATGCTTGTAAAGAGGATGCGACTCGTCGGGATTGTCTTGATCGTAGCCAAAGTATCTCAGTAATGACAAGCTAGGCTGCTTGTTCGCATGGATGACAGTGATTGAATTGCTTGATGCAGACATATGGCGGCGACGGGCTACAGCGTGGGCCATGGCGTTCGTCTGTTGTCGCTCGCCATTTTCTTCAGACCCTTCGGCGAATTCTTGGTCCTCGTCCTCCTGATCATGCGGGTACAGTATGCCCATTCTTTCGGCCATTGCGGCAACTACCAAGCCACCTGTTTCGTCAACCACCAGGTAACGACCGTTAGGTTTTGACGCAACAGCCCCTTCGAACGACGCGTCTCCTCCGTGATGCACATTACCCCAGCACCCAATCAGACCTATCGACTCGTCACGCAGCTCCATTGTTTTCATCGCCTCTTTCCCTTCCAACATATAGTTCGTCAGAAGACTAACGTCCACGGGGAGGACTGTGAACCGCTTCAGGAACTTCTTCCGTTTCCGTAATGTGTATTTTGCGAGCGAAAATGCCGTCTTCTGGTCCAATGCGGAATGCGACTCCAACAGCTTCTCAATGATCTCTCTCCCTGCGCCTGTAGAAACTTTCTTCAGGGCCTCAATTTCTTCTGTGGTCATTTTCTGCGTTGATGCGTCGTCGACGATCTCGCGATTGGTCCGTATGGGGATTCCTTCCTCGTTCACCTCTACATCGTCGCCCTCGCCTTCTCCATCCGCGATGAGAGTCTCCGCGTGCAGCTCAGCTGGAGAGACGATGCGAAGGCAATCGTCATTGTTCTCGCCCGAAACGTCGGTAATCTCGAAGGTCAGGTAGAAAGGACGGCCTATAATCGTGTTGGCAGGGAAGCTCCCGTATTTCCCCAGGAATACTACTCTGGTCCAGAGTCAGTACACAGTCATCTAAAGCAATTGCAGCATAATAACGTACGTATTCGGCACGAGTCTGACTATTTTTGTAAGCTCAGACGGAAGTCGCAGAGCGACATGCTGGTAAGGACGAATGTAGGAATGCATGGTTCGAAAACCGAATTCACGAAGATCAATTCAAGCCTCAGTAGTAACACATGTCTCGCGGTAGACGTGCCGCTCCAGTTGAATGCGACTTGGAAATGTTGCGCAACACTGATAACCAAAAAGATTGCCCTCTTTTTTCTTTTTGCATGATGATAACGCACGGGCCACATCAGTATGCAATCTTGATAACAGATTACATAAGCAGCCTGTCATTGTAGATCTCGGAAAAATGATCTTACGGTTTAAGCGTGGATGTGGCTGAGGCGGTATTCCCATACAAGATCCAGGCAGCAAAATTGGACCCTTGTAATGTGGGTGTATGATAAAGCAGCTTAATGTGCTAACGATACGGATTAATAGAGATATACGTGGTGAGCAAGATGATGCAATGACTGACACATAATGTATGCTCTTCTAGGTTATTTGAAGAACGTGTAATGCCATAATGGAGAAAACCTGTAAGGAACGGGAGTCCCTAGGACCTAGGTAGGTGTCAGGTACTCAGGTAACTCCAGGGCTCTATATATCATACATGATCTTCAACCTCCAGACCCTAGCAGGTTCCCCTGGTGTTTTTCTGGGGTTTACGGTGTGGGATTAATTCCTTCATACTCCCTACGCTTCCCGCATGTTGGTTTCATTATTTCATAACATCCGGAGCGAGGTGGCCGACTCGGGTGTGGATTATCACCGTTATGTGCCTAATTCCTCGGATGCCTCGCGGATGTAAATCAATCCCCGGATGCCACTGGGACTGTGGTAACCCCAGACCTGGCTGAAATGATCTGTGAACAGGCCATGGCACTTCTCACCTATCGGGTCTGTGGTCCATCCCGAAGCAGCGCAGCCTCGGTCCGATACCACTGCAACTACGACTGTCCAGATATCCAGATATTATGGCCTGCAGAACAAACGAGAGCTACCTAGCTAGCTAGCATGCTTGGACCACCGGTGGTGCATTTGCCATCAATTCTTTTCACTGCCAAAAAAGGAAAAGAGAAAAATGTGTAAGTCATTGAATCATGCTCCTTGTGTTTCGACTATGGAAAGGAAAGAAAAAAGACCAAGTTCGACGAGATTCTGATCTGTAACAGCTTCTTTGACCCCGGTACATTTTTTCTCTCATGGCTCGACCATGATGCTGGGTGAGCAAACCGAGTCGGCAGACTATTGGAAACAGTGTGGTGACGAGGCCCTGAAACATGGCATCAAGGGAGTTATTCTTATGGTAAGGAACCGCACTACCCAACGGAGGATTTGAATGCTGAAAATCCGTCATCTAGGGTGCCCACTGGGATTGCTATGGCGATCAGATCCAAGTATCCACGAACCCGAACCCGGGCAAGAGTCCGGTCGCTTACGTTCACCCATCTAAATACATTGATTACAAACTCAATCCGGATCTCAAGACCGCGCAGCGGTGCATTGATCTGCTCGATAAAGCCGGGTACAACGTGAGCGGCAACGATAAGTTTGACTGGATCCATGATACCTACCTGATTCTCATCCGGATGTTCCCTACCGGTTGTCCACCGTCTACCATAATCTCTCTGAACGCCCGTTATGACCCCCATTTTCATATGAAAGTCGGCTCGACGCTCCGCCCTCTGCGAAGGGAAGGATATCTCCTGATTGGAACCGGGGGTGCAGTCCATAATCTTTACCGGAACCGCTGGGCCCCCATGCTTCGCTTCCGAGATAACCTCGCGCAGGACTCGCCCCCAGAGAGCTGGGCGCTAGAGTTCCGTCAGGCCGTTTCAGACGTCTTTCTCAAAACCTCGGGACCACAGCTGCGAAGAGCCATGACAAGGCTGATGAAGCACCCGGAGTATCGGGATGCTCATGCCACGGACGATCATTTTATGGCGGCAATGTTTGTTGCAGGTGCGGCGGGCGACTTCGAGGACGAAGGGTCGCCTGCAGAACTGGGAGCAGAGACATGGGAGCTGACGAACATGTGCAACTCTCAGTTTACAATTGGGGCATGGTGACTCTATTTTACTAGCCAGATACCTACCGCCTTGTCGATCTTTGTTTTCGTCGTAATGTTGCAATCTTCCAAAAGAGACTGCCATTTATTTTAGTCCATTGGATTGGTCGTTAGTCAAATTCAATGTCCCAAAATGGGTGCTACTCGGATGGTATTCAAAGCGTCTAGATCAACTTCTAAAGCCGCAATTTATCATCAGCACAAAGTACTGTTGTAGACTGACCGCTGATACATAATACGAATTCATACAGTCCCAAGTTAAGTCCCAAGTTAAAAACAGAGATGCACCGTTTCTCCAAGGATCAGATCACTAGTAGCTTACAGGTGTTTCCACGCCAAATACCCAGCCAGAGATGCAGCGGAGAACAGTGAAGTAAGAATCACCAGCCCCCCGGATATGAGACCCTGCTCGAAAAATCCTATGTGGTAGCCTGCCCGCTGGTGGTCAACCGGTAAAGGCGACAGTATCTCCCGTAGGGCGGAGGGAAGCTGAGAGTTGCTCGCAGAATCAATCACTCCCTTGAGCAACCTGGTATTTGATGTCGGAGTGGTGATTTGAGGCCGAGGAATTTGAAATACTTCCGCTGCGTAGCGGGTATTGGGATTGACAGCAGTGTTTTGTGGAAGTAAGGGGCCAACTAGTGAAGTCAGAAAATATAATAAAGTAAAAAGGGAGAAATAATTGGTCCTCTGGCCGTGTGGAATAGTACTTACTGAGCATCTCATACGGAATGTGGTTGATCCATGCAACTTGCGCATCGATTGATTCCGAGACATACTTCGCAGCTGCTGGGCTCGCGAAGGTGTACGTGGCAGCGTGAGTGCCGATTCTAGGTAGACAGCGAACACAAGAGTCAATATTTCGGCAGACTCCCGAGGTGCCGGGAAGACATAAGAACCTACGAGTTGCAGAAGTTAATCGCATCGTCCAGACTGGACACCGAATGCACAAGTAGCAGCTTTTCGTTTACTTTACCCCGAAGAAGCGACGAGTTCCTGTCCACTCAGGGTAAAAATCTGCTCCGCAATATTTCCAAGAGATTCACAGATTTTGAGACTTACCGATCGTGCACTTGCACAACACCCCAGCCAGTTCCCGAGACAATTACTTGGACACCATCTTCCGATGCTACCGTGTCCAGCAGAGAAGGCCGCTTGGCTCGCATCGGGACAGGTGAAGGACTGCCCGAGTTGCTGCCCAGGTGTTTGGCGACATGCTTCGTTACCGACTCTAGAAAAGACTGAACAGAGAATTCATTGACAAGCACCACATCGGGTGCGTAAGGCGACCGCCCATTGAATGCAAGACGAGCCGCAATAAGATCAACTGCGGACTCTGGCACGTTCGCCGTGCGGTCCACGATGGCAGCTGTTCTGCCACCCCGTGGCGATGACAGATTGACTGACCCGACGATGTCATCGGACGACTGCTGATCGAGCACCAATGTGGTGCGCAGGAACTCGGGGCTCGGTCGCTCCTCACTGATGGCGAAGGTATCGGAGTCCAGAGCCTGGGTCAGGATAGTGCGCAGCAGCGCGGGAAGGAGGAGCGTGGTCTTGGGAAGCTGTGCCAGGGGGTCAGTGCATAGTTTGAGCTACATTAGAACGAAACTCACCTCGACTATGGCACAGTTACCTGTCGCAAGAGATGCACTGAGTGCGGCGACGACGGAGTGGAAAAGTGTATGTGCGATGGGCACGATATAGACGATCCCGGCACCTCGCCGCTGGTCCCAATTATCCTTGCCATGGGCAACGCGGTACTCAACCTCCAAACTCTTCTTCAGGTTCAAGTGACCATAGTGAGTACGGATCTCATTCAAGGCGAGGTACACTTCTGCCAGCACTTCTGCTGTGCTAGAACCGGAATCGGCCGCAATGGCCTGCTTAATCTCCGCGAGATGCTGCAGAATGCTGGAGTGAAGCCGGTTCAATTGACGCTGGCGATACCGATGATTATGAGCGCGCCCATCGATATTGCCAGCCACTACAGCTAACAAATGAGCAGGGAGTGTTGACAAAAAAGAATCGGTGGATTCCATATTGAAGCCTTGGAGGTCGGCAAACAGACTGGACAGACTCACAGACAGATGTGGAGTAACTTAACACAGCTCTGCAAAGGATATAAAACTAATTATGCATTAATGTAATCTGCTCTAGGGTCTTTTGGCAGCGCTGCACCTTTCGGTGGTTGCTTTGAATACGGAGTATAGAATGTGCCATCGGGACCATATCGGGAGATTCGGGACCATATCGGGAGCCCACACTCCACAGTCCACACTCCACACTACCGTTGGGGCCGAGGTCCCGACGAGATCAAGTATCAAGATTCAAGTATCAAGATTCAAGTATCAAGTATCAAGTATCAAGATTCAAGTATCAAGTATCAAGTATCAACGGCGTTAAATCCGTCCCAGGCCAGGCCAATTTCTCCCAAGCTCCTAAGACCAAATCCTAACGCTGTCCTGTCCTTTCTTCCCCCATTTGTCCACTACCTACGATCCCTCACATAAGCTCGTAACCATGTCAGTCACCACAACTGCTAATCCGGTGACAAATACCATATTCTCTGTACTACAAGACTACGAGCTCCACCATAGCCAACAGCAGGACGTTGCGCCGCCACCCAACGAAGGTCCTTTGCCAGCACATGTTGACCAACCAGAGAATTGGCCTACTGATCATCGTCGAGTCCCTCCCTTTCGACCGATAAACCGCAATCTCGATCGTAGCGCGCGTCCGGCTGGAAGCAACAATGTGGAGTGGGCTATCATCGAAGTTATGTTGCACGGCGTGTGGTTGAATTCTGTACGTTCAATAGATCCGTTGCGTTGCGTTGCTGTCTAGTTGCAGCGTGCAACTGCTAGAATTCTGTTGGAATTTGTGCTGATATATCTCTTTTATGACAACCGTAGACAGTAGCCCGGTGCTGGCGAAAAACGGGTGGGCGTGTGGCCAACCGCATATTCCTCTATGAGATTGGAGGCGAGTGGTAACTAATGGGGAAACAAGGTCAAAGTGTTGAATAGAAATTGTTGTTGTGGACTTTACAATGGATTGTACCTAGGCTGCTAAAGAGCCGTGATATACAGCTGAAATGTGCATATGTGTATATACAGAGACACGATCAGCCCAATGCTCCCCATAGCTTCCGGCTGTTGGAGTGTGGGCAGCCAACTCCCAATGCGTGTAGAGAATCTATCGAGTTAAGACTCTAGAAAATGGATTCCTTAGGACTGACATTCCCGTCGCCTATACATAATTTCGCTCATGCTTTCGTTCTCTTTCGATATAAGCGCAAAAATACTAAATCTTCCGAGCAGATGAGACATCTACAACTCCTTCTCCGTCGATCACCTTACAATCGACTACATCATGCACCGGGATCTCTGCAAGACGCGAAATGACATGGTGCAAGGTGGGCAGCTGGTTCCAATCCAACTCGTCGATCTGGAAAGATCCATGTTCTGCTATACGTACCCGTTTGATCACGGACGGCACTAGTGCGGCGTCTGCGTCACCATCGACGACGACAGCGTATTCGGCTTCGGGCTTACCCTTGGCATCCTTGCCGACGTGCGGCATATATCGATGAACAAAGAGATTGGGCTTCGGCGAGGGATTCTCGACAGGCTTTTCGTCGCGAAGGCCAGTCAGACTCACGCGGCCCCAAACCGCTCCACGCCAGCTAGCCGTGACATGGTAAGAATCTTGACGCTGTTGAACATCGATGGTACTAAATACTTTAGGGAACCCGAGCTCTTCGCGTCCGGAGATGATGGGATCAGCGAGATCTTCAAAGAGCACGGGGAGATACGAAGCTTCCACAACTTGACCGTCGCTGCTTTTGTACTGAACACCGTGGATGTACAAGCCCAGATGGTTGTATCCCCCACCAGCTAGCCAGTCTAGGTTATCTAGGGTGGTTTGACTGAGTGTAGCGTAGGCAACGCTTCCGTTTCCGACGAAACTGTAGGATTCATTGGGAAGAAGGTTCCGAAGAAGTGGTCGGCTAGTTTTGAAAGTGATAGAAGCAGTGCGAAAGGTCGCCTTAGTCGATGCAGCTGTTCGGCTAATGCCCCAGAAGTCTTGCCGAGGGCCAGGCATGGGCCCAAAAACTGCCGGCTGGCGGTAGTACACCCGAGGGTTTTGAGCCCACCGGTGCTTGCGAAGGATTTGGGTTGAGTAGTCCCATTCATCGTGGTCGTGAATGAAGGACAACATGGCCATGGCTAGACAGATAATTAGTAAAGGGTGCTCCAGAGGGAAGATCTCATCGGTGCCGATTTAGAAGGCTTTCTTTCCACTCCTTCAGAACGTACGTACCTTCTTCCATAGGAAGACGCCTTTTAGCGGACTCGCGCGTATAATCCTGGATGATAGTGACGCGCTCGTGACGGGCCTTTTCATACAACTTCAAGCGCTCTGGAATTTCCTCTCGCTTCGCATCAGAGAGCATAATGGCCAAGGAGATGCCATCTTCAATGGCCATAGCGCCCCCAGACCCACGGTAAGGGAGGAATGGGTGTGCAGCATCGCCCAGCAGTGCCAGGTGGTCATTGACCCAACGAGGCAGCGTTTGCATGTCCAACAGAGGCCAGACTTTTAGAGTTTCTCGGTCTGCCTTCCCCAACGCTTTCCGGACCCTGGGCTCAAAGTCCTTGTAAATGTTCATGAGCGTGTCCTTACCAGCAGATTGATCCCAACCTCCCGAGATGCCAGTATCAGAGAGGTTTTCTGGGTGGATGCAGACAAAGTTCAAGACTTCGTTGTTTACACAAGGATAAATCACCACTTTGCTATCGTCGCTGTGCCACATGTCGACACTACCCAGATCCTCTGCTAATTCTGCAGTTTCTGGATCTTCCAAAAACTGCTTCCGCGGAACCAAGAAGCGAAAAGCGTTTTTCCCGGAGCTGAACGCTTTCACCTCTTGCCCAGCAATATGATAGCGGGCTTTGGAGTGCACACCATCTGCACCGAGAACCACATCACCGTGGAACGCTCGACCGTCTTCGAGCGTCACGCTTGCCGCGCGGGCGTCGACACTAACCACCGTACTCGAAGTGTGTAGGATCACTGGTCGCCCTTTACCAGGACCGAGGGCTGTTGCCCTCAGAGCCTCGTGAAGATGGGCACGGTGAATAAGAAGCCATTCCTTGAAGATAGCCACCTGGTCAGTCCTCTGTTCGACTTGGGGAGATTGAACTGCCTTACTTACATGTTGCCAGGTGTCCGCAAATTGGGCTATATTTGTTGTGAAATTGAGCTCTCCGTCCGATTTAAAGTCACGAATCTGAAGCCGGAGGTCAGTCAACTGCCTTTTCATCATTGGAAAGTGGGAATCACCTGCTCGGTTCGTACGGCGCCATGTTGTAACGGGTCCACGCCAATTCGTTTCAGAAGGCCATTGGCGTTGGGGGTCAGGTGAATCGCAGCTCCGATTTCATTAGCAAACCGGGATCTTTCGAATACCTATAATTGTGAGCAACAAGAAGCGAGAGGCTTCTGAACCACCTGAACGAACCACTACTTGGTGGCCCTGTCGCCGCAGTGCAATAGCCGCAGTCAACCCTCCAATCCCTGCGCCTGCAATGAGTACTTTCAGCCCAGGCTGACTGTTAAGATCGACCTTGGAGTTCATTTCAATGGCGAAAGCTGAGAACAGTTGAACAGATGTTGCGGTGACAGTCTGACAGTCAGCTGGTTAGCTGAGCAACATAGAACGAGAAACGAGGTATCTCAGGATTTAAGTCTTGAGTCTATCCGTGAGTATAGTTATCCATGTTTAAAAAGAGGAGTAGCCGAAATCTCGTAAAGCTCCACAGCCTCCACTCCAGGAAACCCCATATGAGAGTACGTTGTGCAAGGGTTACCCGCCTCATATCCGACCGTATCGGCTCCACGTTCCCGAGATCCCAGACGAATAACGGTGGGGTGAGAGACACGGTTATTAAGAGGAGAAGAGAAGCTCCGAGACCACAATTGGTAATTATTTCCCTGCTTGTTTCTTTGCTTTTGAGGGCTTGCCCTTTTCCTATTCTGGAATCTGGATCACTAGCAACTTCAAGATGCCTAACCCTATCAAAGACCTCACCCGTGTGGATTCCACATCGTTTTCCTATATCTACGAAGAGAACGTTTCTGTGCCGCTGAACAACAATGCTGGCTTGATCCGGTGCAATGTCTACCGGCCAAAGGATAATAGCAAGGCTCCCGTCCTTGTAACGTATGGCCCGTACGGCAAAGATATTCATTATAAAGAGTATGTTCGAGAGCTCAACTGGTTTGACAACTTCTCTGACAAACCTGTATACAGTTTTGCCTCGTGGTCTTACAAGGAGGTCAATCCGGAGCATCACTCCGAACATTCGGCTTGGGAAACTCCAGACCCTGGCTTCTGGACGAAGCATGGCTATGCAATTGTCCGTGCCGACGAGCGTGGCTTAGGCCAATCGCCAGGACATCTGGATACTATGTCGCGCGACACGAGTGAGGCGTTTGTGGACGTCGTGGAGTGGGCCGCCGAGCAACCGTGGTCGAACGGAAAGATCGGACTCCTGGGCATCAGCTACTATGCTGGAAGTCAGTGGCGAGTGGCCGCACGTCAGCCCAAGGGTTTGGCTTGTATCATTCCTTGGGAGGGCATGTCTGACTACTACCGCGACCGTTGCCGCCACGGAGGCATCCTTTCCAACGCGTTCATCAAATTTTGGTGGGAGCGTCAAGTTGTTTCCAACCAGTACGGACGTTCTGGGCGCGCGGCCCGCAACTGGGGCCCGGACACGCTCGAGGGCGACCTTTCAGAAGAAGAACTGTTGGCCAACCGGAACGATCAAACCATCGATAATGTTACCAATCGCTTCCGCGACGAGCCCTACTATGCCTCGAAGGAGTACAACATGGAAGATATCAAAGTGCCTTTGCTATCAGTGGCCAATTGGGGGGGGATCCTCCTGCACCTACGAGGCAACGTGGTGGGCTATATGAATGCGGGATCGGAGCATAAGTATCTGCGGTTTATCACAGGCCGCCATGATCTACCCTTCTACTACAAGGAGGAGGTTGAGGTGCAGAAAAGCTTCTTGGACGCTTTCTTGAAGGGCGAAGATCGGGTAGGATGGAGTACTGGTGAAGCCCCCAAGGTTGATCTTATCCTACGCAAGGGAAATGTAGGGTTCAACAATGCGGCAGCTGAACGACAATTCGAACGACGCGTGGAATCAGAATGGCCCATTGCACGTACTCAATACACCAAGTTCTACCTCACTCCCGAGAAGCAGCTGCTGGCTCAGTCGCAGCCGACCCAGTCTAGCCTCGTCAAACTTGACTACCGGGCCCTGGGCACCCTAGACAATCCGCAGCTCCTGCAATTCACCACACCGGCGTTCGAAAAGGAGACTGAGATCACCGGCCATATTGTGGCCCACTTGAACGTCTCCGTGACACCGGACAAGGGCGGCCCTCTGTCTTCTGATATCGACCTATTCGTTACTCTGCGGTACATTTCTCCTTCCGGAGAAGAAGTCCATTATACGGGCACTGCAGGAGATCCCGTTCCCCTGACCAAAGGATGGCTGCGAGTCAGTATGCGCAAAGTGAACGACCAGCATCTACGTCACCGCGACTATCTGCCCTACCGCGACTACTTCTCCACCGATGTTAAGCCTGTTCTACCTGGCGAGGTGTATCCCGTTGACGTGGAGATTTGGCCAACCAACGTTGTCGTTGAGAAAGGTGGCAAGCTCATTTTCGAAGTGGCCTCGGGCGATACCCAGGGATCTGGGATTTTCCAACATAATGACCCTACTGACCGGTACGCTTTCCCACGTCCTATCTTCTTCTTTTTTGTCTAAGTCTAACTAATTATTTTGAAATCCAAAGCAGCTCCTCTAAATTGCAGGGAACCAACCATACCCACTTCGGACCACGTTACCCTAACTACGTGACTCTTCCAGTGATCCCAAACTAAGGTAGAAGATATCTTATTTCATTGAACCATCGTCTTGGTCTTTCACGTACTTGCGCAATGCCAGTCCTTTCGGCAGTAACCGTGGAGCCGAGTTGGCGTATCCGACCGGCCCGAGACTAGGTAGCTATCAATTGGGGCTATAATTCCATTCACAATCCATGAATCCACACACTATTAAACCTCGTAGAGGAAGTGGACTTAGTATAAAAAATTCTCACACCGTACTTCCATCTCCTCCAAGAGGACCAAGAGAAGAAATCAAACCTTCCTTTACTCATTCTTTGCCCCAACCACCGCCATGGCCAATACCTCTCAACCTCAAGAGAAGAATATTCGTCCACTCAACCGCTACATCACCACCCATGACTCAAGCGGCAAAGCCGTCTTCTCTTCAAGGATCCCCGAGTCAATGCCCGTGCAGACCGTCAACGGGTTCGGGTTTAGTCTCGCCTACACATCGAGCCAGTTCCCAACCAACCTGGCCGGCGAGGGCGATCTTGCCAGCTACGAGCAAAACCTGGCTACGCCGCCCGGATTGGTCATCAGCACTGGGACTGTCTGCCGGATTGTGGACTTCCCCCCCAGCAGCGCAAGCCCCTTGCATAGAACGGTTTCAATGGATTACGGGGTCGTCCTGGAGGGGGAGATTGAGGTCGAACTCGATAGCGGAGAGAAGAGGTTGTTGAAGAGGGGGGATGTTGTCGTGCAGCGGGCTACGAACCATGCGTGGAGGAATGTGACCCCTGATCGGGGCTGGGCTCGGATGCTGTATGTTCTCACGCCTTGCCGGCCGTTTGAGGTGGAAGGGTTGGGATTGTTAGGTGAAGTGACGGATGGAATTGATGTTAGGAAGAGTGATTAGTTTGTATGTATATAGTGGATGATGGCATCTGTAGTCAAGACTATCTACTGTCCAGTCTTATATTGGTTAAATCATATGGATATGTCATTCGTTAACACAGGAAGCTATTTAATCATGATCTGGTCATCTGGAACAGCCTTGCCCTTACCCCTTAGCAAATTGATGTCAACAATCAACATGCACAAGCCCTGAAAGGGTCCAGGTCAGAGCTCACTGCAGTAGAGACAGCAGTCCACCAAATAAAAGGCAGTGAGAAGGCGGGTATATTAGCACACAGGCAGGTAGGCAGGATAAGAGGAAAGGGTATATCTATGACATTAGGATGCGTGTGTCGCATTACGCGTATAGAATAAAGGCCTGTCACCTGTGTATTGGCTCTCAGTAGTGTAGAAACGGCAAAGGTAAAATACGGAGATGAAAATAGTCATAGGCAGTGAAGAGTGGGAAATATGAAACTTGTCACCCATGATTGAGACTTAAGATGTGGGAATACACTGCTATTTCGTGGGCAAGGAAAAGGCCCTGCACGCGATGGCGGCGATGCACGGGCCAATGTTCCTTTTTTGTGGAGAACCCCACAGTTTTCGAAAGTGGGTCTGGTCCGAGGCTGTACCCCGGATTCCGGGATGTGGGCGGGTTCTACCCGAAAGCCCCAGTATCAGTATAGTCTGTATAGATCGGCTATTTCTTCGGTCTACTACCTACTTCGCCGTGGAAGGATCTTCTACTTTTACTCAACTCAATTACAGCCCTTCCTATCCCACGATCATTCCGCCCAAACAATCACCATGTCCTCTCAGCAGTGGCGCCCCGGGAAACGAATTGCCATCATCGGAGGAGGGCCGGGAGGTATCTCAACTGGGCTTGCCTTCATCAAGCGCGGCTATGATGTGCGTATCTTCGAGCGACAGCCAGAATGCAAGGCTATTGGAGGTGCTGTTCTCCTCTCGACCCCAGTCTTGGCCATTCTCCGGTCCTACGGGATGAGCTTGGATAATGTGGGATCCTACACAGTCACATATTTCAAGAACAAGGCAGGAAAGGAACGCGTCAAGCTCCCATTCAACCCCGAAATTGAGAGAACCATGGGGATCAAGGGCTGGCACTATGGGGTCCTTCGCTCATCCGTATTCAAAAAAATGATGGATCTGGTTCCCGAGGGCACTATCTATACAGATCACGAATTCAAATCGTACACCGAGCTTGAAGATGGCGTCGAGGTCGAATTCAAAAACGGGCAGAAGATCACGGCCGACATCCTCATTGGCGCCGACGGCATTCGTTCCGGGGTCTCACGACAGGCATTCGGTGACCCGAAACTCTTCCACACCGGAATTCGTCTCTGGCTCGCCTGGTGTGACTTTATTCCGGGAATTCCCCCCAATTATGGCGTCGTGTCACACGATTGGAAGCACCAAGCCAGCTTCTTCCCCATGCTTCACGATGGCAAACCTGGCTTCGAATGGTGGATAGTTGAGCCCTCTGGGGGAAACGTTCCGGTTCCAAAAGACCCCAGATCTCACCTCGCCAACATCTTGAAAGGTTGGGACCAACCTCTACCTCGCTTCATCGATGTCACCAATTTTGACACTCAGGTTTATCGCTGGGAAATTTACAATCGCCCGTCGTTGAAAACGTGGTCCAAGGGACGGATCGTATGCGTGGGTGACGCCGTTCATCCAGTCTCGCCCTATGCAGCATATGGCATGGGAATGGCGATAGAGGACGGCTACTATCTTGCTAAAGCACTGGATGGAGTCGACTTGCGCGACAGCAAGGCCGTCACTGCCGGTTTCGAAATCTACGAGACGCAACGTGTGGATTACGTCAATGGGAATGTGGAATTCGCGCGATTCCTGGGCAGAATGTTCCATTCAGTCCCTTGGCCTCTCGCCAAGATTCGTGACTTTTTTTTCGACTACACACCCGTGCTGAGAAGATATCTGACGTACGGATACCTTGCGAAAGCCGAAAAAGAAACAATTGGACTGAAGGAACTTCGGGTGGCTTAAAAGAAAGTACTCTTATCTTACTTCGGTATTCATCACGCCACTGAGAAAGAAAAGACGACAAGCGTCGGAGGCCGCGAAGAGCGGGACTATGAGGCACAAGCAGGCGAATATGCTTGCGGGCCTCTGGATTGTACTTATTCAATACCGGGGAATTACGTATGTTCTTGAGTATAAATTTGCTATCGTCTTCATACCGTTCTTTTAGACCTTTATACCCCTAGTATCAATCTACTGTTTATGTGACGATCCAAGACCTGGATATCCCCAGATCCGTCGACATCTGCCATCTAGCAGAAGAGTGCAGGAGCCAATCCTATTAAAGAATACTTCTAAGGATATCGTCAGCGACCCCTTCCTTAATCGTTTCCTTTTTCTTCCTTAGCTTGAACGCTTTAGATCCCAATCATCCCACTACCTAGCTAGTTCGATTAATCAGACTACCGGACAGTTCGCATCATGAACCTACTAGGCACTCCGAGTACGATTCCGACACAGGCAAGTCCTTAAGGCGACTTATTCGATTGTACATCTTAAATTATTACCATACGACTGTATATACATGGCATTGATTAGGAAGATTAGTCCGAAGGCTTCATCGCAAGCCGAGCTGCAAAACACCACTACAAGGCCTCACAATGCCTTTCGTTTCCGACTTTTATCATGGTTTATCCTGCTGAAATACTCCAGAGCTGATAAGACATCATGGAATGTCTGTATCTGTTGCGAAACTTTCCTACCCAGATGATTTGAACGCAGCACATCCTGGAAAATGTGCACCACCGCCACCCGATCATCCAGACTCACCGGGCCCCTTTCAGAAGATAAAGCAGGAGTCCGCTTCCCCGAGACGATGAAATGACGTAAAGCAAGGTCGTCAACGACTTCATCTAGGAGAAACACGTCCCGTTGCTCTGTAGTATCTAATTCTGATGCATCCAGGGGCAAAGCCCCCCTTGGATTTAGGGTCCCATATGTCCAGAGGGCGAGTGCTGCGAAGTAAAGACAGGTCGCGCAGAAGCGAATCAAGGACCCAGAGGCCATGGTTTTCGAAATGCGCAACACCTGTCCCGCATGCCAGATAGCCTGGCGGAAATGTGACGGACTGATACTCCGAACAATCGTCTGGCGCACATGCGCCGCGCTTTCTTCTCCATCTTTCCCGGCAAGCACTTCTAATGCACCGAGCGGAATGTAAACTGACAATGAGATTGCTTGGTGTATGAGAGCCATGATGGAGTTCTGGGTTCGGAGGGTCCCTAGGACCTCTATTCCAAAGCGTTCCAAAATATCTTGTAGTTCTCGTTGCCATAACTGGAAAAGGGGGTTACTCCAGGCGCCACACCGCTCGTAGCGATTGCGATTACAGTCGGCGACCATTTTCGAGATGCCATGGATGTAAACAAGTGCCGTCAAGGAGGCATCACTCTGAAGGGGAATTTGCCACAGTAAAGGCGGACCCTGCAGAATGTCGGCAAGGGAAAGAGGCGAATCAGCGGATTGAAAGTCTTCCTTGAGACACAACGATTTCCATTCGGCAGCTGTTCTTGCATCCCAGAGATTTCGAGAGCTAGGTAAAGGCAGTGTGAGCTCCGCATTCGATAGTAAAGGATTTGTAGACAGAAGAAATGACGCTTGAGAGTCGTGGATAAATATATGGTGGATAAGTCTGCAACATGAACGTAAATATGGTTGAAAGGCCAAACCACGCGGGAAAAGGACACATTACCTATTGAAAGATTCCGACTCCGCCCATCGCCGCCAGTGAGAATTAAGCGTCTCCTCATCATCTGTGCTTGGGGGCATCAGAGCTGAGTATTTTTCTTTTTTGAAAAGCGATGCTCGACGCAACATCTGCAGAAGTGTCAGCAAAAAAGGGGACACGTCATGGGTCCGGAGATTAAGGCGTACTGTTACAAGAGGCTGTTCAAAGCTCTCAGCTATCTCTACTCGTCGCTTGTTGCCACTCCATAATCCGATTTGCAAAACCAAGGCATACGCCTGTTGAGCACGCAAGTGTCGCGTTAGGCTATTGTCACTCTCATACTAAAAGAATCAGTCAGTATACAAGCAACCTGGATATATAGATGAAGCGTACATCTTGAGAGAGTTGGATGCGTGCGATTTCCAGCAGTGCATACCCCAGACGTTGCAGCGCGTCGACAGAGGACATAACAGCCCCCGCAGCGGCCAAGGTGATAATCATCACAGGGCTTTCCTGATTCAAATGCATGGTGGGTTCATGGATCCACGAGTCCACCTCATTTCTCTGTCGTACGAAGAAATCTTGTATTAGACTGTCCAAAAGCTCCGCACTTGGGAAACAGTGCATGAGTCGATCGAAGTTCCGTTGCCCACAGATGCGGACCACTACGGCAAAGGCCAAGTCTCGGCGTTCTCTTGATAAGTGCTCGGGGAGGATCCTGGATCTAGCAGTTGCGTGTTCCGCGATTGAATGATCGAGATCCTTCGGGACGGACAGGTATTCCTGGTCCATATATGCGTTATCTTTCGAACGGGGGCTCCAACTGGAGAGCTGAGAACAAGGCTTTCGGTGCGTCGAATTGACTGAATCCAAGGATCCAGCCTGGGGCTGTTTCTCCGGCGTGATGGAAGGCCGCTGGGATATCATATTGTCATCGTTTAATGAGCCAAGAAACTCAAGGTCCGCCTCAGTCAATCCCAAGTCAAGGTCGAGACCCATCTTCAACAGGTCCTGGTTCTAGGTTTAGTTCGCCAATAAGTATCCGGCTCTATCAGTGGGTATGAAAATAGGGGTGAATTACAGTAACCATTAAGGGAAGCGAACTCTGTGCTCGACGGCTAGATTCCATGCCCACATCTGGCGATAAACCTTGATTCTGGACAAGTCCACCCGCTGTTTCGCCAAAAGGATTGATCAATTGCAGAAGATCGGCATCTTCTGGGATTGCCGACGTCTCTCTATCTATTTGGATTTCCTGATTAGAAAGACGAATAGGTGAAGGGGAGAATGAAATACTTGGAACCTTACCAACCGTAGCAGACTGGGGATTGGAATTTGTATGACACATATCATTATCTGGTATTTTTCATTAGCCCTTCCTCTAGTTCTCTTTTTGTGTGTTTCCCAGATGATTTGACCTACCATCCTCTGCTATCGTATTGGACAACCCATCCTCCTGTGACCATTGACATACTAGATTGCGCCTAAGGCAGCGACGGCATGGCTTCTCATCGTCACATTTCAGCTTGGAGGAGGCACAGTTTCTACACGCGCGCGACACCCGTGCTCTCAAAGCAGAAGCTCCGGCAAGTTCGATATTTCCGCTGTCCATATGAGGACGGCTATGACGGGTGTCATGGTTCTGTACATGCCGACGCAAAAGATCGCTATTGAATAGGTCAGGGAGGACAGCTCTGCAATAGACCAAAGGGGAGGAAAAGCGCTAAGAGGAAAAGGAGCCGGTGGTTGGACGATGGAACTGACGCTCTTCCAAACCCTTTATGGCACTTATCACACACGAATGGCTTTTCGCTGGTGTCTGGGGAGAAACGACGCCATAAGGTTAATCAAGGGGACTCTAGATGGAGAACGATCTGGCTGCTAAACGCCCTCATGCAGCCTTAAGCAAGAGAGAACCTACGGGATCGAACATGGCGTATGAGATGGTCGGAGCGGGTATAATTCTTCATGCAAAACCCACACTGGAACAGTCCTTCTGCTCTTGAAGGGCTGTTTTGCCTAGCGCCATTCATCCTTTGACGTTGAAATGATTTGGTTCCAACGAACAAAGAGCACGCATTAGGATTTAGGTGTCAGAATGTAGGAGCTGCAGGATGCAAACAATGCAATATAAACTCGATGTTAGACGAGTCTTGTTAGATTGACCGTTACGTCAAGCTGCCCAGTGGTTTAATGAATACACAAATGTAGCATGGAGATACGGAGATATTGAATCCTATATGATATGCGTTGATTGAGGCTGACTCGGCACCACTCGGCTGAGTGAGGAGTAACAGACGGAAAGCTCGTCACGTGCCGCATATTGTAGATGCTCTTCGCGCTTTCGACAGAATCTGGATGCCTGTTCCTAAAATGTATATAGATTTGTTCAATTTCCTCCCTGGACTTTTGCGGTAACTTCTTCGTCCTGATTCCCCGCGAGCTAACTGTCATATTATAACAAACAACGGGCAGAAACCAACATGGTGTTGATATCATGCATCCTACTAGTCTGTGGCTGAGCACTGTTGCCTGCTTCTGAGCCACTGGTTACGTATACATCTTCAACTGTCCTGAAGCATAGCATTCAGCCACCAGCGACTCTGCCGCGGTTCTACCTGCGTCCAAAGAGATTTTTGAGGTTAGCAGTGTTTACGCAACATCTCGCTCCTTCCACTCCAGAACCATTTAGGTATCTGATCATCCTGTGCCCTTTGTCCAAGCAAGGCGGACCGCTACACCACTGGCGGGGCCTCGAGAGCTTGTCTTCATCCGATTGACGCCTGGAGAGCTAATCATGCGGCTATAGGAGAAATTCGCCTCCATGGTCCTTCGAAAACGTGCACCGCCGCATCTGTATAGTCTCGATCTAGGAAATGCTCGCTCTGAACCTCGCTCTCCAATCTCACCAACCTCTCCGACGGCGAAATCAGCTACCTCACCTTCCCCCAAGCGTCTGACTCGTCCACGAAGGGCAAAAAGCTCTCCCCATCCTTATCAAATACCCTCAGAGGATTCTATTTATTCCCCTGATCTCAATACTTCGCCAGCATTCGACTTGATGCCTTTGGAACAAGCTCAGAAGTCCCCTGTGGGGACTCTGTCCAGTGATACCGCCAACCCGTGGGCGGATGATGTGGTGGAACGGCCTGACAGGAGCCATTCTGTCTCTGAACATCCGCCGGTCCATGATATGGAACCACTGCACGGGCCGGCAGTAGATAGTAGAAGGGGCGATCGCGTACCTTCGATCGTCGTTGCGGGCACTCAGAGAAGGATGGCTGCGAACGAGTGGCAAGAGGTGAACAACAGTGCCAACTGGGAGCCACCTATCCAACTCCAATCCAACAACCCTTTCTTGAAAGCGAAACAATCCGATGAGAATCCTTGGGGCTCGAATAACCTACGAGCATCACATGGAGACAGTTCAAGTGATCGATTGAGTCAGAGTAGGTTGTTACCGGCCACACTCTCTTTGGAGTCACTGCTTACAATTTTAGGCGAAGGTTATATTCCAATGACTGCGCGCTTGTCGCTTCTAGACCAGTCAGGATCGGAGTCTCCGTGGGCGGAAGAACGCCCTGAGGCAGCTACACAGTCTCCCGCTTGGCAAAACAGTCGAATGGACCCTCAAGATATGGCTTCCATTCCTCATGCGGTCCACGAAAATGGCTCGGCATCTCCTTTCCAGGAATCACCCATAGGCAATGAGCATGGGTACTCGTCGCAATATCTGCAGCAGACAGATCATGGGTTGCTTGCTCAAGAGAGCGGCATTGAAACTCCTTACGCCACTGATTCTGCCATGACGACTCCATCTTCACATGAGCTTATCGAACTCGATGAACCCTCTCACGCCAGCACTGAAGCCACTTCACAGCTTCTACCACAGAACGCCTCGGCCGCACCTGCGCCACCGTTGCCGCAGCGCCCGAACGGCTTACAAGCACATACGACTCAAGCCCCACCACTACCATCGAGAAACACTGTATTGTCCGAACTGGACGAACAGCAGCAGAACGAGCAGAGATCCGAGACATATTCGATCCGACATGTCAACTGGACGGACCATACAGGAAAGTTGCGAGAGTCTCCGGTGCTAGTCCAAAACAAAAACGGGCCTTGTCCGCTACTAGCTCTTGTCAACACGCTGGTACTGCGTGCGGATCAGGACATGCAGCCACCAATTGTTAGAGCGCTGCAGACCAAGGAACAGATCTCTCTCGGTCTGTTGATTGAGGCCTTGTTTGATGAATTGACGACCCGCCTGGGGACCGATGGTGAACTTCCGGACATCGAGGCGCTCAGTCGCTTTCTGACAATGCTGCACACGGGCATGAACGTCAACCCTCGACTCACTTTGGTACGAAGATCACTGTGCGATGTTGATGAAAAATCAGGACTGACAGTGACACAGGAATCGGATGACGCCCCAGGCACCTTTCAAGATACAGGCGACATCCGGCTCTACGGTACTTTTGGCGTTCCGCTCGTGCACGGTTGGGTCGCATCACCCGCAAGCGAAGCCGATGGGGCACTCAAGAGACTTGCACAATACTATGAAGATGTCCAACTACTGCCCTTTCGCAAACAGGAACTTGAAGATCGTGTTTTCCGAGGGGAGACGCTAACTTGGGAGGAGGAACAAGCCATGAAAGATATTCAGGCAATCCAGAGATTTACTGAAATTGAGAACGCCACTCAGTTGAGTACATTTGGCTTGGACCACCTTACCGAGACCATGCGTCCTGGGTCGTTCTCAATCTTGTTCCGCAACGATCATTTCTCGACTGTCTATAAACATCCTCAGCGGCATCAACTGTTTACCCTGGTCACCGATGCCGGCTATTCTAATCATGCGGAAATTGTCTGGGAGTGTCTCGTTGATGTGAATGGATTTAACGCACAGTTCTTCTCGGGCGATTTTCGCCCCGTTGGTCATGCTCCATCCGGGACGGATCCCTCCGGGCCACGAACCTCCAGCAACAGAACGAACGTTTCTTCTGTCACAGGTGAAGATAGAACAAGTGCATTGTCTCCCCAGGAGCAAGCCGATGCCGACTACGCTTACGCGCTATCCCTTCAATACCAGGAAGAAGAACGCCGGGAAAGAGAGAGCAATAACCAGTCACGCAGCCAACGAGCTTCGGCACCGAACTATCCCGCAGGAGCTCCTCGGGGTTTAGACTCGGCTCACCAACGTTCAGCGAGTGTAGCGGACGTTAGCGGTAGTCGACCCACGTCGGACAGCCGCTCGTCAATGCATGGTCAAGGTCCTGGGCGTCCTTCTCAATCTCGGGTCGAACATGGTCGTGGCGCCAGTAATAACGCTGAAGATGTCCCTCCTCCATCCTACGACCAGGTGGCCACCAGCCCAGCACACTCACCACGAGACAGTCCTCATAGTGCACTACCTCAGCAAGTTCGATATCAGAGGCACTCATTGGGTCGGCGAATAGCCCCAGGTACTGTTACAGCAGGCCCAGCAGATCGGGTCAAAGACCGAAACAAAGACTGTGTGGTCATGTAGTGCCTACGCTATCAGAGCTCTGCGTCTCCCTAGTTCATCTTAGAAATGATCTCGAGGGCAGAGACCAGGACAAGCCATGGTGCATCCACGAACTTTATCAAATTTCGGCAATTGTTTTTACTGCTTTTGACGACGCAACGACATGATGCTATGTACTTTATATAGATACCACGGGACAGGCATGTTTTGAACATCCACTGAATGATAGATAACGGACTTCGGAGTTTTGTAACAAGCTGGTTCATCTAGATAACGCTGCTATAATACACCCCGTCTTGTCCGGATGTTCTTTGCATATATCTAGAGAATCGGCGCAGCACCAAGGAATTACGATGAACAACAGTTGACTTGAACTGGGTCAGGGTCTTGCTGTAGCATCTGATCACATGATGCGCCTCAGTCCCTGCATTAGCAGCACTTCAAGCAACCTTGATCCCTGTGTCCTCAACGAAGATGAAGCTCTTTTGATGGCAATAAAATATTCAATACACCCGGCCACGGATGGACGAACTTTCTCAACTGTCGCATTGATACCCTCCAACTCTCCTCTGCATCAAGAAGCCTCGCAATCACGACATCCGCTCAGGGTCTTCAGCGACATGGATGACTTCCCACTTTTCCTAATCGTCCACGGGGAGCGACTTCATTGCGGGGGACCTTGAAGATGCGGGGTTTCGGGACCACTAGTTTGAGCCTTGAGGATGTATTTATCCCTAGCCCTCTGATGCAGCAGTTCTTGGTTGGAGATCTAACCACGTGTGTTACTACGGAATACTCCGCAGTAAGCAGATGTTTCTCCGTGCAGGATTTTGCCAATGCCCGACATCAATGGCATGGTGAAGATCTTTCCCAAGAAGGCATTGTCTCTGAATTTGAGTCTGAAACACTCGTTGAGACCGCGAATCATGTCATTCTTCAGAAATTAAAGGCCTTGGGGGTCCACAACGCCAGCGATGGATTATGGCGTTCGTTTCCTGATGCTGCTATTGGAGGAATTATCTTCATGCAGGCGCAGCAGAAGCTACCTAGGCAGTCCAGTCTATCAGTCCCCAGATTCCTTCCGCGGCCAAGTTTGTCACAATCTGGCTTCGAGACATCAATCTCCAGTTATCAACCAGGCTTGGCCGAGTCGATTTTGACCTTTGACAATATGCGGTCCGCCGGTCCGCCGGTTGAGTTGGCTGCTTCTGTCACTCCAGTTTATCCGCAATGTCAGACCATCATGGTCGTGCGAAATGCATAGGCTCTACCGAGCCCCTTGCAACAAGTGTGTCCGTCATGCCCTGTCTCCATTTACGGTCCTGCTGCCAGGAAAACTGCCGAAATTGGCTTGGATCTTCCGTCACTCTGCTGCAGAAGGAACCCGGCGTCGAATGTAGATTAGATCTTGTATCGTTTCTGCAATATGACATCTAAAATGTTCCCCATATGCAGTATTCGGCTGATGTCCGGCTGAACTTGATGATATTTTCCCGACATGTCGTTGTCACTCGGCTGAGATACATAAACCCGGCTGGCCCCTAGTCGCCTTCTCAGACCTGGCCTTGACATTGACATAGAAAATAGGTATTCGTCAGTTTACGCAGAGCCAAGTCATGAAGGGATTGCGCGTAGCTGCCCTTGTGGCACTTCTCAGAAGTGCATGGGCCCAAGCAGGCACTTGTTCGGGGACCTTCACCCCCATAACCGCTGCTGATTTCGTTTCTCGTCTCCAGCCGGGGTGGAATCTGGGCAATACTCTTGACGCTATCCCTAACGAAGGCTCCTGGAACAATGCTCCAGTTCAAGCATCCACGTTTGATACCGTCAAGTCGGCTGGATTCAAGAGTGTCCGACTTCCAGGTGAACTCTCTTCGTTCCCGTAACATCTACTACTGCGAACCTGCTGACAACATTCAGTTACATGGGCATACCACTTCACTGGAAGCTCGCCGGATTGGACAGTGGATCCAGCATGGCTGCAGAGAGTCTCTGACGTTCTGGATATGATTACATCCCGCGGCCTGTACGCAATCGTTAATGTTCACCACGGTGAGATATGCTTCAGTGAGATCGTACTCGTTCTCGAAGACTGATTAAAGAATAGACTCGTGGATCTGGGCCGATGTCACTCAGTCAGGAGCCAACCTTACGATGATTGAGGAGAAATTCTATCGACTCTGGTATCAGATTGGCACCAAGTTGGGTTGCAAGTCGAACATGGTTGCCTTCGAGGCTATTAATGAACCCCCTGTCAACAACGCTCAGGACGCTGCCGAGCTCAACAAACTGAACCAGATCTTCCTTCAGGCTATCAATAATGCTGGAGGATTCAACTCGAAGCGAGTTGTCAACCTGGTTGGTGGTGGCGAGGATAGTGTCAAGACCTCGCAGTGGTTCAAGGCTCCTACTGGCTTCTCGAACCCTTATGCCATTCAGTTCCACTACTATAGCCCTTGTGAGCGATCCCTCCCCAAACCTACTCGGTCAAAATACTAATTGATACCCAGATGACTTCATCTTCGGCGCATGGTGAGGATTTGTTCAATCCTTCTGCGATATCCAAAGCTGACACGTTTTCAGGGGCAAGACCATCTGGGGCTCGGATTCAGACAAGGCTACCCTTAGCACCGATTTCAGGCTGCTTCGAAACAACTTCACCAATGTGCCCATCGTCCTCGGAGAGTACGACGCATCTCCGACAAACACTGAGCCAGCCGCACGTTGGAAGTACAACGATCATCTAGCTCATGTTGCCGCCCAGTACAACTTTGCCACCATTGTCTGGGACAATGGCCTCGACCATCTTGACCGGACAACAGGCAAATGGCGCGACCCAACCTCCATCCAAATCCTCACCAGAACAAAGTCCTCCACCAGGAACAGCCTGCCAGACAGCACCACAGACGCATCCGCGACGAGCCAGTGGTCTTCCGCCTACATCTTCCACCAGGTGGGAACGCCAGTCACGAGCCAGAGCCTCCCATTCATCTTCAACGGCAATACCCTCACCTCCATCAAGGATTCCAGCGGTACCACCCTGAAGCAGGGAACAGACTATTCCGTCTCCGGCTCCAACATCGTTTTCGCCGCGTCGTACCTATCCAAGCGCATCTCCCCATCTACAAACCCTGGAATCATCACCGACCTCACCCTCACCTTCTCCTCGGGAGCCTCCCCCGTCGTCCAGCTCGTGCAATGGCAGACGCCAACACTCGGCTCCCAGTCCGCCGCCGCATCATCCGTCTCCGGCGACCTCGCCATCCCCATTACTTGGGGAGGCGTCCCTAAGCTCGCTGCCGTCAAGGCTCTTACCACCAGTGGCAAATACCTCGTTGACGACTGGACACAGTACCTGGGCCCGTTGCAGCAGGTGAGAACGGTGCGTGCTCTTCTATTCATACCATCATACCACTTTGTAGCTAACTGCTGACTTTGTTGTGTTCTAGACCTACAGCAGCCAGTGGAACTTTGATTCCTCGAATGTCATTTTGACGTCTGCGGCTATTAATGCTGTGAAGTCTGCGGGTCAGACTACGGTGTTTACGTTTGAGTTCTATCCTCGTGTTGCTGGTGGTGCGAATACTGTCAACTTCACTGTGACTGTTTAGGATAGAGGTATGGATTTGTCTGGTGTGTTATTGTGTTGATCTGCGATCCTTTTGGCTAATTTCGCACCTTGATTCGAAGTAGACAAGACCAAGAGAATTCTGGACCTCTTATATTTCATTAGACTCATTAAGCTAGTATCCACCATTAACGTAAGAACGTTCACCCAACAAACATGATCATCATCATCATCAAGCAGAATCAATCAATACAAAACCTTCAGCTCCCAAAGCGGAAGACTCGGATCGAACTTATCCCAAACAATCTTATTCCTCTCATCCAGATGCGCGCCCTCATCCGTAATCGGAATGGAGGGATGCGTCTCAAGCACCTCCTGATGACTAAACCCCCATTTATCCCTAGGAATCCACAGCGTGGGCGTGGGCGCCCGGATCCACGGCTCAAAGTACGCATTCCGCTCCTCCTCCTCGGAGTACTTGATCTCGACATGGTCGCGGCGCACCTTCCGCCGCAGCGCCGCGTAGTCCCTGTACAGGTTCGGGTGGAACCATTTCCAGGCTGCCGCCCAGCGGCTGCGGGGATGGTGCAGGAGGGCCTGCGTCTCGGCTTCGTCTTCTTTGGACTGCTGTGCTTCCTCTTCTGTGTCGAGTGTGCGGGGGAGGAAGGTGTAGAGCGGGGCTAGGGCCTCGTTGAGAGACATGTGTGCTAGCACGGTGAGGATGGTGAAGAGGGCCATGATGATTAGGGGGCCGACGGCGCCGCGGATGGCGAAGAGGCCGATCATGCAGATGTCGGCGAGGTAGATGCCTGTTAGGAGGTGTTGGAGGGCACGCGGGTAGACGAGTCCCTTGGTGTCTATTTCGATGTTGTAGACGAAGAGGAAGTTGTAGCGGTAGGCTTGGTAGACGAGGTAGAGGCCTACGAAGGCAAAGCCGAGGATGAGCGGCGCGATGCAGGAGTATGTTAGGGCTGGTGGATGAGTTAGTGGTGCACGCGTGGAAGGGGAGGATCGTAGGACGTACCGATGACACCCATGTTGGTGAAGACGGGGAACACGTTCCCCCAGCTGATTCCACTGAGGGATGCCCAGCGTTGGTATAGGTGGCGTGGGGACCGGTCGAAAAAGGTACTCATGAATTTGAATATAAGGACGCCGGCGACCTGCACTACTGCCATCGAGCTCATCGTTAAGCCCTGGAGCAGGAAGTATGATATGTAGAAGTTGGTTGCTTTGGGTAGGTTCTCGGCGAGAAGATCTTTGGCCGACAGAGGGTCCTTGATGATTTGGGCTGTTGCGGCAGATGCTGCCGAGGTCAGGGTTGTCACAAGGAAGACTTGAACGACCTGGAAGCAAAAGTGCGCGCTCTGTGTGAAGAGCTCTACATGGGCTGTCGATGGAGCACCTGCTCGTCTGGCGAGGACTGCATAGCAAAGTTGTCAGCACTGTTCTTGCCTGTTGAAGGGTAGTTTTGAGGACATACATCGACAGATGATTGGAACCAATGACATGAGAAGTACTAGAGCTGCAGACGGTAGCAGTCCTGCGATCACTCCTTTCAACCATGAAGGTAGCTTGTCAATGAAGCCCAAGAAAGGTAGAAGGCTGGTGAGATAGGTGATGTTCGAGATCGCCCCAACAGCCGCGGAGGGGATGGACCAGAAGATAACCAAGGCAGCAATTCCGCCCTTGATCGCGAACTTGCGCACAATGCGCTGCCACCAGCTGAGGTTCAGAGCAGACCAGACGACTTCTTTAGGAGAGATACCAATGAAACGTGGCGTCATATGGAGCGGTTGATGATGGGAGAGGGTCTGTAGAGCGATCTGCGCATCGGACTGGGTGTTGAACTCGATGAAAAGAGCAGAAAGATTCTTCATCTCCCCATTCTTATGCTGTTCTTGAAGGTCCTCTACCTCCTTTGATACCTTCACAAGCTCGTCGCGTAACCAACGGATGGAGTCGACTTTGGGTCCAAACAACTTCACACGGTGACTCGGTCTGCGAATCTTCTTACGCCAGCTCTGTGTCCCGCTTTCGCAGTCCATGCACGTGTCCGAAGTGATCACTCCATTCTTGAATGCCTTGAGACGGGCCGAGTTTGCTGCTCGAATCAAGTTGGTCTCCGCTCTCTCCAACCGATAAGCTAAGCTGTCCCGTTTGCGAACTTTCTTTATGAGCTCCTTGCAGTCGGATGTGATCCAGATCCTTCGAATGGAATCGCCAAAGACTTGCCGCAGCTTCGGCTCATTCTTGTACTCTTCTGGCACAGACATGAACAGCACCGTTCGCGATGATATGCGATGAACATAGGCGGAGGAATTGAGATATGCCTGTCGCAAATTCGCATAGAAGATACTCTCCCGAGTGACCACGTAGAAGACAAAGGCTACAGTCACAGGTTAGTGATTCTGGTTGGAAGAGCTGTCAGACACACTTACTGAAGAAAACACATGCCATGACAGCATGCGCATAGTACCGCTTCGGGTCTTTAACATTGCTGAAGCTGAGTGCGTCTAGCTGAGTGTTTCCTGCACCGCCAGTGACGTGAATCGGGATCAGGATAGGCCATGTGATGAGGCAACCAGTAAAACAAGTAGCACAAAGCACCCTGAGGAATCGTAGAAAGAGGTATCCGTCCATGGAGGAGGAATGTAGAACATGCGCATCAGATATCTTAAGAAAGTGTCCAAACCAGTTGATGAAGCCCGTTGGCAACTGGGGGCTTCGTTCACTGCACATGCCTTAGCAAGTGGCGCAACAACGGCGCTATAGAGCAATACATACTGTTGGTGCCAACATGGCAAGTGAGACCTTGGGGCATACCAACGAAGTTGCGTACGTCGGCATATCAAGAACAGACCGAACCAAAAAGCGGCGATGACCAACGCGGGTAAGAGCGTGGTCACAAGTGCTGAAAGTGAGGTTGATTCACTGACACCGAGGCTTCCGATTGCCTGGGAGGTCATTGAGGACGCATTGCCACGAGAAGAACCGATGTTAGGGTCATTGTTCGGATTCTATATTCTGAGCGTCAGCACAGTGCGTTACGAGGTCCCATCTCGCGATACATACGAGGAGATTTTCTCGTTTAACCAGGGGGGCGACCCATACTGGGACGGCCATGGTAGGCATCATGATGATCCCCTCGTGGTCCTGCAATATGACCGTTATACAGACCTATGTCCGGGCGCCTCAAAGGTCATACGGAGACAGCCTAGAATCAGATGAAAGCACAGGGATGCAGTCCCCTACATATATCTCGGGTCCAGCCCGCGACTAGGACAAGCGGACTGTATGGCGCGTTGGACCTGTCATTCTGCATTTATGGTACAGCACGCACGGCCGGTTGCCAATAGTGTTCCGAAAGTCAGCCTTAGTGTGACAGAAATGCCGATGGTGGGCTATGCAAGCCAAGGTGGTCAGGAATGCATTTGGGATATTGATCCCCAGAGCTCCTCTCACTCTCAGTCGCAAAAGCACTGATGATCCGTCAATCATGGCTCAGAAGGTTTTAGGAGGGTATCATTAGCTTGCTACAGTACAATGGCTGTTCATGATGGTATCCATGTTGATCCAAGATGTGTTTTTACTCACAAAGGCAGTGTGTGCGATTACGGACTTCTGTTCCCTCGCGTGTTGATCAGTGGAGAGGACATGGACGCCATCCGATTAGTACCTTAATAGCACTGTAGTCTGTAGCAAGCATTAGTGGCCCCTTAAAGATCGGTGGCTTAGCATCCAATTGGACAATGAGACTGCTGATCAACCTGCCAATTCCTCATAGGGGAATGTTCGTGCCTTTTTGAATCATGACGCGCTGGAATCTTGATCTCTTTTTGCTCGAAGAAATAGCCAATTTTCTGAAGGATTACGCCCCTGACTTCGAGGAGCTAGAACCACTCGGTAGTACTGTAGTATATCATCTGAGAACAGAATTCAATAGATCAAATGAAATTTCTAACCAAGCATTCAGACAATACTCGCTGGAAGATGAGTTCCAGATTCTTATCCCGTGTGTCACAAACTAGGGCGTGATCAATGGCGGGACCCAAGGCTAAAAATGCGAGACTATTGATTCCCGGGCCATCTCAGTGACGATCACATTCGTAATTGACCCTCGACTAGACGGATTTTCCAGATGACAAGCCATTGCAAGCTGAATAGTGAATACTGCAAGATGGACATGCTGGGATATTGCATCCTTATTGATTGTTGAGCCTGGAGATGCCAGCGAGTTACTCAAGCAAGGGGTGAGTGCTTGTCCAAGTATGGCGGTCAAATCTTGAACGGATGACCTGATTTTATTCCAACCCATACTCGACCTCGCGCAGTCGATGCGCACTTCTTCGTGCAACTTGAGCTGCATGCTGCGGCTAAACAAGAACGAAGTCGACTCATCGTCTCATCCATTGTCCTCGCAAACGGATGATTGGGCTCTGTGGCAAAGGTGGCTTTGGGATCGCCCTGTGTGGAAGAGAGGTGCTGGGAGCCGAAACTGCAGATCCGATCTGAGCGTCAACCACGGAACTTATCATGGCCACGGGGAAATAGATAATGGATCCCAAGACAAAAAGGAGTCTTTCTGGTTTCTTCTAGGCCTATGTCATGGGTTTTTCTGACAAATTGTGGATGCCTTTTGCACAGACCATGAGGAAGCAAAAGAAAGGCTGAGGGAGGCTACCTCTAGCATCTTCATGGAAACTCTGGGGAGCCAACATAGTAGTCAAGATATATAGACTGGTTGATCGCATGAGCATCGATGAGCGGTTTGTTCCTATCACACTGTTGTTCCATTCTCCGTGTCTACACGAATATATGTAGTTCCGTTGGTAGTGAGGTATATCCTCCCAAGGTCTGCTGGTCGCATCCTCAGTTCGCTCACTGGAGGATAGCTCCTTTTTTGAAATATGTCTTATAAACAAGATATGTAGTCTCAAACATAATGTTCGAACGACTTTCATTATTATTACCCTAGAAAATGGACATACGCCAACAGTATGAACAATGAGCGGTGAGAGGCGGCAGTATAGTGATGAGCTAGGAGAGTGTCAATTTGCTTCAATATTACCACTGCTTGATTCGCGCAAGACATATCGATAATCAAGCATGTCACCTCCCGAGGCTGGCGGCCAAAAGCATTCCCGGTCTATTGATGACAGTCGTGGCTCCGCACGCGTCCTCTCATCAAGAGAGTCAAAGCAGCCATTCCCGCCTCTCCCTGCGGATGGATTTGCGACAACAATGCGCGATGCGCAAAACGAAGGCTACCCAGGGGTGGATGACTCCTCAGACATGCTTTCACCTACGACCGACGATCTTGCAGAGGAGGAAGATCCGGATTTTCACTCCAGCTATTCTCTAGACAATCAGTCCTTCTCAGACGCCTCGATGGAATCAGATGAGGAAGCCGAAGATGGCATCGCCATGCATCACCCTTTTCGCCAATCTTCGAATTCCCTGCACGGGCCTAATGCTTTCGCTCCTCCATTCTATAACAGGCCCCCCACACCCCTACCGCCGTCCCCCTCGTTGACGTCGCTTCTTCGTCCCCCTTTCTCGACTACTACTTCCCGACCGACTACCCCTGATAGCTCGGACGTGGAAACACCGAATGATACTGAGGCGGCTGTCGCGAAATCTGCCCGTCGTGCAACAACCGTTCCTCGCGCCAGTCCGAAAGTACCGACATATGAGTATTACGGCTTTGTCTTATACCTGGCTTCATCGCTAGCCTTCCGTGAGTCGGACCCTATGCGCTGCAGAAAGTGATCCCACCCTAACATGTTTATCAACAGTAATCTATATACTCTGGTCCTACCTACCGTCCCCTTTCCTGCATCAGCTCGGTATCTACTACTATCCCAATCGGTGGTGGTCGCTCGCGATTCCCGCATGGCTGGTCATGCTGATCATCTACATCTACGTCGCTCTGGCATCATATAACACGGGTTATCTGACCCTACCGATGAATAGTATCGAGAATATCGTTGACGAAGTCGCCAATGTAGCTGTGATTGACGGCAAAGGCCGACGACGACCGGGCGGTGCTGCCAAGATGAAGCCTGGCGCAACATCGTATCAGATAATGGGACCGCAGAATCGCAAGGTCAACTGGAAGGAGATATGGTCTGAGGGAACTGATGCCGTCATGGACATACCTGTGGGAGGTGTCTGCGAGGTATTGTACGGACAGGAAAGAGACGATGGGGAATTGAGTGACGGTCACGTTGGGTTTGCAGCTGGCACAGCAGAGACGTAGCGGGGGTTCGTTGCAGACTGTACCTTATCAACCTGGTCCTCATGCTTATCTGCCAAAGCTGAACCCACGATAGCTGCGTCTGTAAGCTGTTGACCCAATCACAAGGCCCCAGCCGCCAAGTCGCATCGCTTATCACCACGTGACGTGGCGTTAGGCTTCCTTCAGACTCGTATCGGAAATCGCATCAACTCTTGACGATTGACAACCTGGTGGAAATCCTCGGTTGCGTGACGTCCTTTCGACATCCATCATTTAACAACCGTCATGGAAGCCGAAAGACATTCAACGCCGCCCCCGAAATCGGGCGCTGACAAGCCCGGTGAGCTCCCAAGGGGTCCGCTCACTCCCGAACAGTTGCGGAAAATTGTACGTGTCTTGCGAAAGAGCCATGCTGCGCATTGTTGAACTAACGTTTCATTTTGCAGGAGATCAATCGTATGAAAGCCAAGGCGATCCGTGAGCAACGAGAGGCCGAGGAAGCCAAAAGACGAGCTGCAACACCCAGCAGTTTGAGTAGCGCCAGCGGGGTAAAGCGAACATACTCTTCTATGACAGCGTCAGAGACACCTGCGACATTACGAGATGCATCGGCGAACCGTCCTCTTGATGCGATCAAGCCAGCCCGCAACTTCACCAAGTATGTGGAGTATGACTTTAGCAAGATGACCGACACGAAAGGAGGTTTCTTAACTCAAGAGGATGATCCATACAACAAGGCGTTGAATGTCCGAGATGGGAAGGAGGAGCAGAAACCTGCAAATATGACGCAGAAGGAATGGGAACGACAGCAGCTGCTCGACTCTCTTCGCCGAGACCGAGCAGGGCCATTCGAACCCGGACTGAGCGTACTAGAGGATAAAAGCAAGCAGAAAACGTGCCGGGAATGTGGAAGTCTTGAGATCGACTGGAAGTGGGAGGAGCTACTCCGATGTAGTGTATGCCATGCTTGCAAGGAAAAGTACCCGGAGAAGTACAGTCTTCTGACGAAGACGGAAGCAAAGGAAGATTATCTGTTGACCGATCGTGAGTCTATCCCCGAACTCGTTTGTATCAATGGCAGATCACTGACGCCATGCTTCTCGCAGCCGAACTCCGCGACGAAGAGCTTTTACCACACCTGGAGCGACCGAACCCTCATAAATCGACTTGGAATAACATGATGCTCTATCTACGATATCAAGTTGAAGAATACGCGTTTTCTCCAAAGAAATGGGGTTCTCCAGAAGCGTTGGATGCTGAATTTGAACGACGAGAGAATGAGAAGAAGCGGCGGCGGGAAGCGAAATTCAAGACCAAGTTGCAAGATCTCAAGAAGCGCACCAGAGTCGAAGCATACCGCCGGAATCGTCAAGGTGCTGCCGGAGGGAATTTTGGCGATGATCTGGGGAAAGGTGGTCGACATGTACATCAATGGGGCCGATCTGTGGAGGATCCTGAGACAGGGATAGGGGTCAAGAAATGCGTTGACTGTGGCATGGAGATTGAGGAACTGGAATTTTAACGCTTCATCAGCTAGCTCCATCACGAGATAATGATACAACGAAGTCACAATGACAGATCGAGCCTTTGCAGGAGGGTCCGCAGCCTTCTCACAGCAATGACAGCTTCCGAGTTCAACAATCACAATCTAGTCGAGCTGCTGCCACGTTGTCTCATGATCTTTAACTACGTAGTCAAAAGAAAACCGATGGGATGACCTGACAGGCTTCGTAGACTTCAGATCCTTACAGACGATCATTGGCGGCATCGCTGGATCTGCCCCGTGCACTGAGACTCGGCGATGACCCGGCACATGTCATACTGGCGCCATGACATTTCATAAAAGATTCTCAGCATCGGCTTCGAATAATGGACCACCTTGACAGATAACTCCATTGAACGTAAGTCTATAGACAATGTTCCACGAGGTTGGGACTTGGGAGCAAACAACCCCCGCGCTAAAGGCGGTTAGACGGCCGAGTTGTGCGTCTACGGGAGCCAACAGGCGGTGCGGTGACTTTCCCCGACCTCAGCGAGGAGAACCTAACGCGCGCCAGCTGCCAGTCCAGCCTCTACACCATACAGCGACCGTCCTCCTTTTCTCCATTCGGTGATCAATACCCTTCCGTTGTCGGAGTCATAATAATTATTGCTCTCCACCCGGTGCTGACACGGCCTGGAACGTTGTTTCCTGCCGCTGTCACCCGTTGAGATTCGGGGGTTGCTTACATCAACAAACTTGCAGCATTGCGGCCACGAAAGCTCTCCACGTTCGGCGTCATTTCTTGTCACCACCGGGGACGCAGAAGCTCAAACAGCTCTGCCACTTGTCCTTAACATACTCAAATTCCGCCGCTTGTTGATTTCGCATGGCTTGGCAGTCTCCCCAGGCCATGGCTGGGGGTGGAGGATACATCGGGCCTGGGGGTGATGGGTCGTCGAATGGCGGACAACCCCATGGGACGGAGTATACACTGCAAGGTGGGTACAGGGAAACTCTGGCCCTGGTACTGGTCGTTCTCGAAGCTAACTATTCCTCCCTCTCCGATAGGGGTGATGCGCTTTCTGCAGACGGAATGGCATCGGCACGAGCGAGATCGCAATGCCTGGGAGATAGAGCGCGCGGAGATGCGGTCCCGGATCGGCAGGTTAGAAGGTGATGTACGAACGAGCAAGCGGATGCACGAGTCATTGGGCAAGCATGTGAGGCTGCTTGAGGCCGCTCTAAAGAAAGAGCGCGAGAAGGTGAAGAAGCTGAGCAACAATGAACCGATCGAGGATACAAGGGACTCCAAGGAGATTGCCCGTGAGAGCATCAACGCATTGAAGTGTATGATAATAATTCGAAATCTCTGAGTGTTGGTGAATTGCTGACTTGTTTGCAGTGCAACGCGCTAAATCCCAGACCGAGCTCGCCTCCGATATTGACACCGAAAACCAACCTGGCGTCCGACAGGAGAACGAACGGGAGAAGTCGCGTCTTTACCTGTCAAAATGCTCGCAGGAGGTTGCATTTCATGTCATCCCTACGTCGCATCCTGCTCCCGATCTAAATGACCTGGAACTCTCGAACCACATGTACGCGAACCACAACATGCCCCAGCAGAGCATAGAGGAAGCCTACCTTCAGCAGCAGCGCCAAAAGCAGCAGCAGCAGCAGCAACAGCAGGCAAATCACATGATGGCGCGCGAGGTAGCACTACAGAATCACCAGCCCATCGTAACTCATTATTCGGACAACTCCAACTTGTCTCGCGCTCCGAATCAATTCCTTCCCCCTGCGGCGCGAGATATGATGGACAAGAGGCCGCTGGAGACACAGCAGACCCATGCTACTGCTATGAACAGCAGAGAGCAGGCGTTTGAGTCAGGCTTATCAGATGAGCGCGCTGGCCCTCCGAAGCAACAGTACGATAACACACAGGGAGTGGCTAAGGAGGAGGCCCAATCCCAGCAGGCGGAAGATCAATTACAAGATACGGACGGATGGAACTTTGATGAGACCCCGGCTCAGGATTCTCGGACTGCCCACATTCCCCCTCACCGGCCAGACGTGGATGCCTTTCCCAACGCGAACTTCGCCGGGCCAAAGTCTCCCTCTCGGGGTGGATCGGTATCGCATCGAAGGAAGAGCTCTGGCTCCAAACGTAGGAGCGAAGGTGCCCTTGACGTTGGTGCGGGAGCAACACAGAAACAGGATCCTATTTTCAAAGTTCGATTCGCTCTCCGCGGCCACCTGGATGTCATCCGCTCAGTAATCTTCACGGGCGGTGGTAGCCCCTCCGAACCCGAGATTTGCACGTGCAGTGACGATGGGACGATCAAAAGATGGATCATACCCGCATCGTACGGGGCCTATGGGTCTCACGGAGGGAACTCAGGGAACGATTTGGATATAACGAGTTATTTCACCCATCGGGGTCATGTTGGAGCAGTGACCGCACTGGCTGCGTGCTCCCCATCCCAAAATTTCTCAAATGGTGGCCGTGCCCTGGGTGATGGATGGGTATTCTCTGGTGGACAGGATGCCAGCGTGCGTGTCTGGGAACGCGGACGGGTTGATCCCAAGGCCACACTTGACGGTCATACAGATGCTGTTTGGGGCCTTTGCGTGCTTCCTGGCACGGCTGGTACTGTGTTTGGAGATTCATCCGGTCACTACGGAGGACCAGATCGGATCTTGCTGGTGTCGGGCGCTGCAGATGGGCGGATATTGATCTGGGCTGTCAGTGCACCTCCCCAGCTATCGTCACCACAAGCGGGTTCTAGGCGAGCTGGTGGAAGTCGGCGGGCTAACTCGATATCCTCTGGGTCTAATTTTCCATCTTCGCCTCAACCTAGCACCGCCACCAGTACGCCTTTTCACTATACTCTCGTCCATCATATACTTCGGACCGACTCCCCCTCACCAACTTGTATCAGCCCTCTGTCACTTGCAGGTGTCAATTTCGTTGTTTCGTACTCAGATGCATCGATCCTTGTATATGACACGAGAACGGGCGAGGAGATTGTGGGCATGGCGAGCTTGGAAACCTACGATGGCACTCCCTCGACGGGAGTCAACTCTGTCGTTGCAACCACTGTTGGCTTTGATGGGTCTGCGGGCCTCGATCCGAGTCGGACGTTGGCCGAGGAAGAAGTTGTGCACGGAGCTACTGGCTCCAGTGCCGTGGAGGGGGTGATCATAAGTGGATACGAAGACAGATATATCCGTTTCTTCGACGCCAACAGCGGTACGTACTCTGGTATCCATGACTGTATGAATGGAACAACTGACATTTTCTGCCATGTTGCAGGCCAATGCACATACACGATGCTGGCCCATCCCGCGGCTATTGCTGCACTTTCCCTATCTCCTGATGGACGTGAACTGGTGTCCGCCGGGCATGACGCCAGCTTACGGTTCTGGAACCTTGAGAAACGCAGCTGCACCCAAGAGATTACAAGTCACCGGTTGATGCGTGGTGAGGGTGTGTGTGCCGTAACCTGGAGCCGCGACGGCCGCTGGGTCGTCAGTGGCGGAGGAGATGGAGTTGTCAAGGTCTTCTCAAGATAACGACGGATTCTGCTTGTCTATGCATGAAGTCTGATGTTGTCCGCCGACATTTCGTTAGGCTACTCTTCCTGAATGAGCGCTTGGTCAGTTCTTGAGCATTTGCAATGGTGTCAAATTACCTGGCATTTGTTCCTTTCTAGTCTTGTGGTTATAGCTCCCTTGTCGTTTTCCTTCTTCCGCCATCATACTTGCATGCACGAGCTTTTCTTTCGAAATGACCATTTTGGCTCCGCCTCCAGGTTGCGGCTGTTCGCCTTTTCCCACTGTCCATGTGGAAGCTTTTGACGATTGGTGTTGATGGTGTCACGACGTTCAAACTCGACAGCTTCGATTCGTGCTCGCCTCGATTTTCCCCTACTTGATGTTTGTTCACCTGCCCTCGAGATACCGTGTGAGATGGGATTCGGGAAAATCCTACCCTGTATTCATTTCACAATTTCAAATCCTGCCGTCTTCCTGAAAGACATGCTCGAGCATGCCTTTCGTTTGGCTTCTATGCGTATATGTTGATGTATAACAATTAGTTTCTATACCACTTCCCCGGCTTCTGTACCTTGAACTTGTTTTAAATTTTAGCACATTGAATAGACTTGATTCTGTATTGACCTTGTACTTCATGCAGCGTCTGGACTACAAGCCAACGTTCATATATACTTTCAAGCACCCTCGCTTTTCTAATCTCAACCCGGACCCAGTCGCAGTCCGAGAAGCACAGAAAAGATCAGACAATCGCGCTCAATGATATGATGAAAGGTATCATTTAAGGCTATCTACACAACACCGAACTTCCTACAGACTCGACCTCCAAGCTTCCTTGAAAAGCACCCTCAACTTCTTCGCCTCATCATAATCCTTCAATCTCTGCTCCAAGAAACCCTGCAAATCATCCCAGAAAGCCTCCGTCGCCACTACACTCTCCCCACTAGGCCCAACAGCAGGCTTGGGCGGCGCATAACTCTCCCTCTGCTCAGCACCCGCCCCCTCACCCGCACCCGCATTCGGAGGAACCTGCGCCCCGCCCATGATCATAACCCCGAACTCGACCTCCTTCCCACCAGATAGCATCCCCGGCTCATCGGACAGCACCTCCGCGATGGTCTTCCCCGTCACCGGTCTGCGCTTGTACAGGATCTTGATCTTGTCGAGGGAGACCTTGTTGCCCTGGGCGTCGATTACGCGCTGGCGGACGGCGTCCTTGAGATCCTGCACGGAGGTCGTGGCGAGGGCGGTGTTGGGGAGAGAGAATTCGAAGGACGGGTTGCGGGGTGATTTGAGGTGCACGGTTATGGATTTTGAGGAGCCCGGCGCGAGCGGTGCTTTGGTCTTCTTGGGCATCTCGGGGTGCGGTGAGTGCAGGCGGGGGAGGGTATACTGTGCCAGTTCCGGTTAGTACTTGATCTAGGATATGGTCGACAAATGTGGAATATGAGGCAGACGTACTGGGACACGCAGTCCGACTTGCTCTGGGTCGAAGACATGGTCGGAGCGGAGCTTGATGGGTCGAGAGTCGAGTGCTGAGAGGAAGGTTTTGACGAATGATACTTCGTTCATTGTGATGATGCTGGTAGACCGGGGAGTGATAGAGGTTGAGTGGGTGTTATTGCAGTCAGTAGGGATGAAAGGAGGTAGATGGGAGGATGCTGTCGTCAGTCTGTCGATTAATTGTGCTCATTACCCAATCGGGAGCTTGTGAAGCCAGAACCCCACGGTTGGAGATTCCTGCCTCAGGCCACAAGGCAGGCTAGACCGCCTTCCGAAAAGATCTGCCAACGCTGACCGCCTGAAAAAAGACGAAGCAAGAGAAAAAAAAGTTTGGCTTTCCGTGATAGCGACACATTAGCGAAACCACAATTTCTGCCCTGCACCACACAGTTTGTCGCAATGGGAAAGGGTCGTCGTATGAAGAAGCAAGGCCCTCCGGCCCCGCTGGACGAGTCGAAAATTACCCTGTCAGGGTACAAGAAGCGCAAGGCGGGCGATGGCGAGTCCAAGGCGGAGTCGGGCAAGAAGCGGAGGAGAGCCGAAGATGAAGAAGAGGAGGTTCTAAAGGCTGTGCCTAAGAAGAAGGTCAATGGGGTAGCCAAAGGAAAGGAAAGCAAGGCCGAGGCTGCTGCCACCAAGAAGGATGCGAAGAGCAAGAGCAAACCCGCCGAGAAGAAGCCTTCGTTTATGGACTCGGACGACGAAGATATGTCGGATCTTGATGACGATGAGATGGTCGAGGATGAATTTGATGACTTGGATGGCGTCAGCGACGGATCTGTGGATAGCCAGGAAGGGTTGGATTCTGATGAGGAGGAAGAGGAGGAGGACTCGGTCATGGATTCGAAGGAAGAAGACCACCCACGGGAGGCCATGTTCTCCGACGATGAGGATCTGTCCGATGCGGAGGAGCAGCTCACAGCAGCCAACATCGAAGGACTATCCCGGAAATTGGATGAGACCAGACAGGCGGAAGAAGAGGAGGCTCAGCGCGAGTTACAGGAGTCCGCGATGCAGACCAACATCGCAGGCGACCGCCCGGATGTCTTTGCTGATACCGAGGGCAAGCCTGGTCTGGCCCCTGACCTCCAATTGCTCCGCACGAGAATCACAGACACCATTCGGATTCTGGGTGATCTGAAGACGCTCGGACAACCCGGCAAATCCCGCGCCGATTACCTGCAACTGCTCCTGGACGACATTTGCACTTATTACGGCTACACCCCATTCCTTGCGGAGAAGCTGTTCAACCTTTTCACCCCTATGGAGGCGTTTGCCTTTTTCGAAGCCAACGAAACTCCTCGTCCAGTCGTCATCCGTACAAACACCCTGCGTACCAATCGACGATCCTTGGCGCAAGCTCTCATCAACCGAGGCGTGGTCCTCGAACCCGTCGGCAAGTGGTCCAAGGTCGGTCTGCAAGTCTTCGAGTCCGCGGTGCCTCTTGGTGCTACTCCCGAATACCTGGCGGGCCACTACATCCTGCAGGCCGCCTCATCCTTCCTCCCCGTGATGGCGCTGGCCCCTCAACCCAACGAGCGGGTGCTCGATATGGCCGCCGCCCCCGGTGGTAAGACGACGTACATCTCGGCCCTGATGCGCAACACCGGCTGCGTCATTGCCAACGATGCCAGCAAGCCCCGTGCCAAGGGTCTGATCGGTAACATCCACCGTCTCGGCTGCAAGAACACCATCGTGACGAACCTGGACGCCCGGACCGCCTTCCCCAAGGCGCTCGGCGGCTTCGACCGCGTCCTCCTCGACGCCCCCTGCACCGGCACAGGCGTCATCTCCAAGGACCCCAGCGTCAAGACCTCCAAGAACGAACGCGACTTCCTCGCCATCCCCCACATGCAACGCAACCTCCTCCTCGCCGCCATCGACTCCGTCGACCACGCCTCCAAAACAGGCGGCTACATCGTCTACTCCACCTGCTCCGTCACCGTCGAAGAAAACGAAGCCGTCGTGCAGTACGTCCTCCGCAAACGCCCCAACGTCAAGCTCGTCGACACCGGCCTCGGCGACTTCGGCTCCCCCGGTTTCACCAGCTACATGGGCAAGAAATTCGACCCCAAGATGACCCTCACCCGCCGCTACTTCCCGCACCGCGAGAACGTCGACGGCTTCTTCGTCGCTAAACTCAAGAAAACCGGCCCCTCCCCTGCCCCCAAGGCCTCTGCCGACGGCACCCCCGCCGCTGCCGACAAACCCACCAAGACCGCCAGCGCCGATGACGAAGTAGTCGACAAGACACCCATCCTGGACGAGGACGGCACAACTCTCGACATCGAAGGCGGCGCCTTCGGTCCCTTCGACGAAGACGAGGACCAGGAGCGCATTGCTCGCGCGGAGCGCAACCGTCTGCGCCGGAAGGGTCTCGACCCTAGAGCTGTGCTGAACAAGCCCAAGAAATCTGCATCTGCGTCAACGTCAGACGCCACAAAACAGGAGGAGAGCAAGAAGGAGTCTGAGTCTACCGGGGACGAAAAGGCCAAGGCCAAGGCCGCAAAGACATCTGACAAGAAAGCTGCCAAGAGCAAGACGGACTCAAACTCGGACGCCAAGGGCAGCAAGAAGACCAAGAAGGCAGCGAGCAGTAGTCCAGGCAAGAAAGCCGGCAAATAAATAGTCGGGTTGTACTGGAATGTAGCATCATTGTCTTTTTTTCTTTTCTTTCTTTGCTCATTATAAAAGCATTATCTCTGTTTCGGTCGGACGGCGCATCCTTGTGATTGAGTCATTGTGGTTGATGTAGATAGCTAGCTGTGGTAGAATATAATGATACCATTTGTGATCTGTTGACAGCAAACTTTGTATCTTCTACTCTACTTGGTCTCATTCCATATAAACGTAATATACCCATGTATATCCATATAAGCAGACAAGTAACTCCAAAGGCCCAATTCAAACCCAATCTCTATAACGCCCGGGTATGCCGCAGTCTCCAATGAAAAGAAATAAAAGAAATATGTAATGTGTCAACTCCATCAACGCTCGGCCTCAACGCCCAACCAACATCATCACGTGCGGGGTTACGTCCTATAGATCTTGACGACACTGATGATGTTCTTCCGACAGATCGGGCAGATATCGACCTGGCGAGCACAAGTCACACAGGCGCAGACATGGCCACAGTCATAGAACAGGGCATCCTGCTCCTCGCTGTAGCAGATCTGGCACAGATCCATCTCTTCGTCGGCGACTTCCCAGTAGCTGATGCCCTTGCCGTGGCGTTTGCCGTCCTTGTAGCCGCCGACGTATTTGTTGCCAGTCTTCTTCTCGATGAAGGTGCCCTGGCCGTGGCACTGGTCCTCGTACCAGTCTCCGTCGTAGGTATCGCCAGTGGGGTACTCCATGGCGCCGCTGCCGTGGCGCTTGCCGAAGACGAAATCGCCGATGTAGGTGGCGGCCGAGTCGGAGATGTGCGTGCCTTTGCCGTGGTAGTAGCCCTTCATGAACTCGCCGCTGTAGTACTCGCTGTTGAAGGAGGCGTCGATGGTCTTTGTGCCGGTGAAGGCCCGAGTGGGGTGATTGCGCTCCGCCGCGGAGAGGTAGTTGACCAGGCGATCGGGGCTGGAGAATAGACCTGCAATGCTGAGCTCCGTGCGTCTATACTCAAGTTAGAATTGGATCTTCAGACCGGTTAGGTACGAGGAACACCTACTTCTCCTTGCTCAGTTTGTCACCGACAATGAAACATGTCCCATCTGGCACATAGGTGTCGAATGTTCCCACGCTGGACATTGTTGTCACAGTGGTGCCATCAACCCGCTGCCAGATCGAGAAGTCCTTCATCATCGGCCACTTCAAGTGCTTCCGCAGAGCGGCCTTGATTTTCTCCTCCTTCCGGGAGAAGAAGGAGCCCACCGTACGCAAGGCTTGCGCCTCGACGTCGAAAATTTGAATGAAGTAGTAAACGTGCTCGACGGGCAGTGGGACTTCGGGCTCTTCCGAAGTGGTAGTCACAGCCTCGGGAGCTTGAGAGGTCTCGCTTGACAGCTCAGCCGGAGCAGGTGATTCTTGAACCTCCTCAACCTCCTCAGTTTCCATCTGCTGCACATCCTGTGCGATGATGGCTGCTATGGCCGCATCGTTTTCAGCACCCGCATTGCTGGCCTGAATCTCAGCAGGCTCGCTCGTCTGTGGCAGGGGCTGCTCAGCCGACACACTGTCACCGTTGCTGAGATCGCGTTCGGTCACGTTTCCTGATGAGCTGGCCTCAGCCTCTCCACGTCGGACTTCAGGAACAGATTGTCTGTCATCCGAAGATTCAGAACCAGCGCGTTCGACTATCGCCTCCTCAGCCTTGCTCTCGGTGACTACGATGTCGCGGGGATCTCTCATGGCAAAGTACTTTGCCTCGTCTATGGCTCATGCATTAGTCATGTCCCCAATTGTGGTTCCAAAGATTTGACTTACCATCAGAGACAATCTGCATCCACAAACGAGCAATTGGAAAGGGCACATCAAGGGTCGATTTCAGGTCCGAGATCCGCTCGAACGCAAGTGTCGGGCCGAATCGATCGCGAGTATGTCCAATCTGCCAGAGACGGATATTCTCGGGACTGGCCTGGGTCTCGCTACCCGCAGAGGCCCAGAGAGCGATCTTCTTGCGCAACTCGACAATATTCTCGGAGCGGGGAACAGTCATGTACATCACTCTGTTGGCCGCCTTGGCCTGGGACATCAAATCGTAGGTATCGAACAGACTAGGCAACTGGTCATACTGCGGCGGAGCATAGATCTCTACCTGGATTTCCTTCTCCGCCGCCTTTCCATCGGACGTGGAGGAGAGAGGGTAGACGCCGGTCTCATAGTATTCCTTGAGCGACGGTGAGACGTCCCACGGACCCTGAGGGCCAGGGAGGAACTCCGAGACAACGTCGCTTCGGATATACATGACGGCAATAGCGACATCATGACCAGTCTTGTGGTCTACTTTCTGAGACTCATCCAGTCCAAGATGTGGCCCCAAGGCTGTCTTGCGGGTGAGGCATTCAACACGATTATCGCTGCCGTCATCGAATGCAAGCCATTTGGTTCCGGGTCCACCAGGGCGAAGAATGCTGAAGAATTTGCCAGACGTGCGCCGTCCGCGGTGGACAATGTAGCCATAGAGGACGTAGTTTCCACACTGGCCGTCAAGCAGGTAGGGAGTCAGATCCAACTCCTCGTCCAGGTCAACCTTGTTGTAGACCAGGCGCCACTGACGCGCCGCCTTGTCCAATTTATGGCGGTTCAGCTCGACATGGAGAACAGGTGGCAATACCCAACGGCCGGCTTTCTGCGTCAGGTACCAACCTAGGGCCTCGCGCATCGTTTTGGCCTGTTCGGCAGGCACACAAATGCGTGAATTGAAGTCCTTTGGGATGGTGTTTAACGCGTCCACTCCGGGAACGGCAACGCAGTCAGGCGAGGGGCTGTCAAAGATCTTGGCCAGCTCCTTCGGTGCGTCGGTGTCGGCCAATTCGTACTCAATGGTCCGACGCAGACGCTCCCAGAACTCACACACATCGCCGGAGTATTCATGCATATTGCGCAGAATAGAAGTGATAATGTCGGTATCGACATATTGCAGGGACTGGCCACGGGAGCGTAGACGCCAGAGGAACTTCTGCAGCGCATCACAGAGCGGCTTGGGCTTGATATCGCAGTTTGTGAGATGGTCCAAGACCTTGGCATTCTGGATTATCTTGCACACAGGTGCTAGATGCAGCCATGAGGCCAGCCCCGCAACCTCGGCACTGTGATTGATGACAGAATCACCCAGTGGCCGGTAGCCGGTCAAGCCCAGACTGTCCCAAGTCGGTTCAGAATCGCTAGCATGCCACCACAGAGACCGGGTGGGGTCGTCAATAATACGAATGTATGCATCGAACGCCAGCGTGTCATTGCGGAGTAGCGCCTGGCGTTGGCCCCGCTGTCGGCGGTGGATCTGATCCCACGGGCCGTGGAAATTAGTCCAGCCCCAGTCAAGGTTGTGCGGGTTGAATTGGTGGCACGACGACTGCATCCAACCCGTGCGAGGCTCGTCCGGGTTGTACAGAATGACACCAATCTGTGCGGACACTCTCCAGGTGTCGTTTGGAGAACCTTGGTTGTTGGCAGCAGCGGGGTACCGTGCTTTGAAATTCTCCAGCCAGCTTGCCGAGTCTTCCGTTCGGGCAAACTTCATGTCCACCTCGGGAGCGGCATTGGTGAGCACCGAATCGGCCGGTCCCCGCAACACTTTGAACTCAGTCTCCGGCAATGTCTTGTCGGGCTGAGGAAAGGTCGGGGAGCATTCGATATAGATGCTCAGGGAACCCACGTTATTACCACGCGGGAAGAACTTGACGGTCCACCAGTAACCGCCAATGTAAGCAGGAGGGGAACGGATGATCTTGCTGCGGTTCGGCGCGTCTTTGGTCCCTCGGACGCCCTTGATCTTCCATGTCAGACGGCCCTTTTCAACAGGCCGATACTCTGGATCGTCGAGATCTGGGTGGAAGTTCTTCTCCCAGTAATCGTCTGTGATGGTCAGCATCTCGAACCTGCTTCGTCCCTATGAATCACAGAAATTGCAGAAAGACCTACACTCGTATGCACTATAATCTCCATCCGCTGTCGACTCGATTTCCTTCATCTCCGCCTCATCAGGTACCGACGTGTCCTCCTCGATTTCGGCCCAGTATGCATGCTCGAGCTCAGGTTGCGCAGGCTGGGGCTCAGGAGTGGGATCTGAATCCGGCGACTGTGGATCGACATTCTCTCGAGTATTCGCAAGGATCTCTGCAATGTTGGTTTCGCTGGGGGGTTCGGGAAGCTCCGTGCCAACAGAGACAGTTTCTGGCGAGGGAGCATCGACACTCCGTGTGACGGCAGGCGGCAGCTGCTCCACGGTAACCGCGGTATCCATTCGAGTGTCCATTGCGGAGGAGGGTGAGATTCGTATGTAAGCCGGGGCTAAATTCGAGACTTCGACAGAATATAGAATATAGACACAACAAGACGCTGGAGTACTGCGTCTAGCAGATCAGGATGCTTATATGTAGGAAGGAGGCATACAGGTAGAGGTGGCTAATTAGTGGACGATGATATATGAATCAGACAGAATGAAAGACAAGGCAAAGACAACGTCAAAGAAGAAAGAATGACAGGTCAAACATAGAGTAAGAGGCCTGGGAATACCTCTCTAGATAGACGATTTCCCGATAAGACACGGCAGGCGGGCTTATCAGGGCGATCAGTGGGATGTTGGGGTAGGACGAAGAGGAAGAAGAGAAAAGGAAAGAGAAGAGACGAAGATAAAAGGAGGTGAAGAAGGGTAAGGAAAAGGAAAAGGAAAAAAGAAAAAGAAAGGCGAACCAACAGACAACAGCAGACAAGACAGGCTCCGTATACGGATCCCCCATCCATGATCCCCTTTAGAATGAGGCGGCAATGCAGCCTGGTCTCCCCTCACCGCCGAATGATGGAGACAGCCCCGACCATTGACGATCTACCTCTGACTTGGTCGGCCTTTATTGATCAATAATAAAGGACTCTCTCTATCTATCTACTATCTAATAGGAATGGAATGAATGAATGAATGGAATGACTGCCTAATGCGCTGTTGGTGTCCAGTTGGCTACATTCATGGATACCTAGCCTCTATCTCTATCTATCTCTATCTCTATCTCTATCTCTATGTCCAGATCTCTCTTCATTTTCCTATCGCCAGGAACCATACAGCCTTCCTCGGTACAGTAGGAATAGACTTTTCCCTACCTCCGTAGTCCGGTACTTCTTTGCTTTACCCATCTGTTCATCCCTTGGCTCTGTCTTCTCCCGCCCTTCCGGATTGTGGCAAATCAATTGGAGCAATCAACTCCAGCGCCCGGAATGGTCCAAACGGGGCACGACGATCAATCTGTGGGACAGCCCATTGCCTCTAACTGTTAGAGTCTTAATTTTTTGTGATTCGTCCATCAGACTCAAAATTCTCACAACTCCGCCCCAAAACTCTCAATTTTGATCCGATGCTCTGGGTCGGTGGTCGATAGTCCGTACTGATATTCCTCTTTTGTCCAGGCCGATGCCGAGATCTCCACTCACTTTGACATAACCTATCAGACAGTTCGCCACCACTGAAGTTTTCTAGAAGACTTGCGTGGAAGGATATTCTTCGGGTCCGAAGGATATTCCCTCTTGTGGGGTACCCTCTGTCAGATTGCCCTATCGGGAGAACTTTGTTTGGTCAACCCAGGCAGTGTCCCTGAATTGAAACAGGAGGGGCAAGTTTCAGGAGCGACGGAGAAGGCCAGGGGAACTTGAAGCGACACAATCACCCACCAAGCATTATTCAGTTTAATGAAGACCAGATGAGGGGTGATGTGTCGGACCAGTGCCCATCGTGCTTTTCCCGAATCCTCGTCAGTTGTTGTGCGAGTCGCCTGCCACATCCGCTGGAATTGGGCTGGTCCGGGCAAAAGAGGCGGCCACTATCATCGGAAAGACCACTGTCGCTTCCGCATACACCTTAACCGCCTTTGCGTCAGCCTTGATTTTGCCCCAGCTGACAGCCTCGTCCGGCCGTGCACCGGCGTCGCTACCATCAAATTCCTGAGCGGTGTTGATATATACTGCATGCTCAGCACCATTACGCATCAAGCATGCGTTGGCAATGTGGTGTTTAATCACACCACCTCCGAGAATGATCATTCCTGCACGGGCCGCCCGGACGGCCATCGTGTTGATACGGCGTACATCGTCGACAATATCCACCCGCAACCGCTGCGGAGAGGATCGATAGGTATGGAAGTACAGCATGTCTCCAAGCGAACCATCCGTGAGTGCCGGGCAGAAGATTGGGATGTTGTTGCGTGCCGCCCAGTAGAGTACCGAGTCCTCATTGTTAATCTCACGACCCAGGCGTTCGATAATGCGGCTAGGCGTCCAGTGTAGTTCATCCTCCTCGTCCCCCGTCTTGAGCGCCTTTTTCTTCGCCTCTTCCTGCTCCTCTAGCATCTTGTCAAGAATGGGAATCAGCCAGTCCTCAAACGCGCAGTAATTGCTATTCGGAACGACGAGGTTTCCTATCCGGTTGAGTCCTTTGGCCCGCAGCCCGGCACCTGGTGTCGAGAAGCTACCCATATATGTCGGAGCCAGGCACTTGATCAGATCCTCCTCGACTCCTCCGGCTGTGGTAACGATAGCGGAGACATGGCGATGGCGGACTAGATAACGGATGGTGTCGCGTAGACCGGAGGAGATGAGATTCGAGGTGTATCCGAGGAATATCGTGGTTTTCTCCCCTGTTTCCGGGTGACGATACGCTCGCTGTTCACGTCAGCAGAGCCTCGTAGCAAGGCATGCGGCAACTTACCATGTCATTGATGATCCGTGTAGCCTCCGCGACAGCACTTCCTTGAAACCCCATATGCACCATGTTGTCAACCATTTCCGCAACGGTAATATCTCGTCCTTGGAAACGATCAAAGTCGACGCCGCGGACCTCGTGTGACCCCTCTGGGACGGGTTCCGAGGCGACGAGAACGGCATTGGTGGCAGATGACGGAGGCAAAGCCTCTGCTGAGACTGAGTGATTGTTTGTCATCTTGAGAGATGATAGAGAATCCCAGCGGAGTTGAGCGAGCAGAGTTGGTAGAATCGGAGCTCTAGGCGGGGAATTCTCGATTTGTGACTATTTTTTTTTTCTTTTTTTTGCATGGATGGCGGGGAGCAAATAGCAATCCTGCAGTTTCAGGCACTAACACTAGGTTGCGCTTTGAATGCCTCAGGAAACTATGCCATTGTCAGGAAACGAGTCTAGCCGTTTATGGAAGTAGCCCAGATTCAGCCGTGACCCGTGACCTATCATCGCATTTAGAGGATGCCTAAGGCATGCAGGCGGGTGTGGGCTGTTCTGGCCTCAGGCACCCAGGACTGATTATTATTACCAGATCCAGGTCCATTTTGCGTTTCTCCCAAGGCTACGGGCTGCGGAGTGAAGGCAGCTTTAATCTTAGTCGACCATTCTGCTGCCCCATGGTTTCTTTTCATCTTCTCTGCTGATTTTCCACATGCGAATTTCTCCTTCAGTCTTTATCCTGTCCTTTTGCTTGTTTGCCTTGCGATCTAATGCATGTTGTATCTCCATTTTTCGTGCTCAGCAAGCTCAAGTAAAGGTTTATCTACCTTGCAAAGCTAAGGTAGACCCTCTTGTCTACATTGTGTGATCAACTCCTTGCAGCTGTCCACCACTATTCTGATTTCTGGAAACGTGGAAAGGTACGGTGCCTGTCATTGTCATTACTCATATCCTTTACTGTCGTTTATTCTTTTCCGCGACTCGGCATTATTTGTTTGATCATTCCCAAATCTCAGGGTTGTCGACAAGTGCTTCGACCAAGGCGAAGTCGAGGTCGTCGTGGTGACTGCTGAGTTGAAGGGACTCTGCTCTGGATTTATTGTCCTGCATATTGAATTTGCTACTGAGATACAGTGGTTGCAAGATACCGTTGACTGACTTGGTCTGTAGTTAGAAGATTTCGTGACTCGAGGACTTCCCCTTGAGAGTTGAGAGCGATCCGCGCCTCGATCGCAGCCAGACATCTTGAAACATCCAGTGGCTGCCGCTAAGCACCCAATAATCAATCGTGGGACATTTGCTGATTGCTCCTTTTCTTGGATCTGCCCCGATTCGGCCTGGTGCACGTTTACGTAAACATTCAAGGTGGTCCGTGCAGTGTGCACGCTCTTGAGGATCACAATCACGTGTTCCCCACAGCTGTTCGTCGGCCTGAGGCCTCACACTTGGTCATTATTGGGTCGCTTTCAATTTCGGCTTGTTCTCGCCTCCCTTTGATCACGAAAGCTTGAAACGGGCTTTTGTACTACCTCCAACCTAACCTGCTGCAGGCTGCCTGCCAGGTTAGTTCCCTTATTTCACTCTCTTTAGTTATGACCTGGTGATGTCTTCACGATATCCTCCATCATCTGGGTTCAATTCCCGTGACCGTTCTCCCCAGCGTTTTGGTGACCGTCGCCCTCCTGCCGGCCCTCGTGGCTCCGATGATGCGAATTCGGCTCCGTTGGGCAGAGAGCCCCCTCGCGGCCCCAAGGCCTTGATCGATCACCCCCGGGGAGCTCCCTTTGGTGGTCGAGGTCGAGGCTTCCCCGGTCGGGCTGAGTTCCGCGACCGCGACCGCGACCCCCGGGATCGGGACAGGGAACGAGACCGGGATTTTCGAGATCCTCGCGATGGACCCCCGCCTTTTCGTCGAGATATTGACCGGGACTGGCCCCGACGCGACCGAGACTTCGACCCTCGAGATTCACGGATCGGTTTTGGCCGTGGTCGCTCCCGTTCGCCTCCACCTCCGCCGCGCGACTTCCGTGATATGAGAGAGCCTGTAGGACGCGACTCGGATATTGTTCGAATGCGACGTGGCTCGCGAGATAGCTTGGTATCGGTTTCGTCGAATGCTCCGGATGGCCCGGCCCTTGGTCCGAATCATCTGTCCCGGGGTGGCCCTATGCGTGGGCGTGGCCGGGGAGATTGGGAGGGAGGTCGTGGTCGCGGTCGGGTTCCGTACCTGGATGATCGGGACTCTTTTCGTCGGCGGAGTCGTTCGCGGGATGGCCGGCGTGACTGGGAGCGGGACCGAGAACGCGACAGGGATCGCGACCGAGAAAGAGAAGTCAGAGATCGAGTTGTGGACCGTGAGCGCGAGCGAGAACGAGAACGCGATCGGGAACGAATTGTTGACCGGGATCGCGAACGGGATATTGACAGACGCGACCGCGAAAGAGAACGGGACATAATCGATCGACGGGATCGGTTCGAGCGTCGCGACGACTTGGACAGACGGGGAGATCGCGATGAGCGGGACCGACCAGCAGAAGCATGGAAAAGAGATCAACCTCCCCCTCGAGCTGATACACGTACTGCCTCTGGAGCTCACCCCTTGGGGTCCCTGGGCCCTGTCCCTGCAGCCTCGGATCGATTACCAGACCATCCGATCGTTGAACCAGCCCGTAAGCCTTCCATGGCCGAAGCTCGTCGAGACTCGATACGGCCTGATTTGGCTGCATCGCGCCCAGACTCCGTCAAAGAGCTACCACTACTACCGATCCAGCGGTCTCCCCCTCCGGCGGCCCCTCAGGTACCAGCTTTTGGCTCAGTCACCGCGCCGATCCCCGATCTGTCTGCGGACAAAGTGGCCGTTGATACAACTTCGGCCGAGGTTGCTCCGTCAGTTGCAGAGAAGGAACGCAGTCAACCTCCATCGCGTGCGCCCGTTCAACCTCCCACGGGTCCGAAAGCAGAGCGTGCCTCCGTTCAGCCACCGCCAGAACAAAGGTTTCGACGAGAGGAGGTTCGCCGCGATGAAGGCCTGGAGACGAGCGAAAAAGACAGTTTCATCCCACGTGCGCCCAAAACTCATGCTAGCCCTTCTCTCCACATCCGGAAGCAGACTCCAGAACTCTCTCCACCGACTGCGCCTGCGGCAATGATTGGCAAGGAAATAAGCACCCCACATGGAGAAGCGTCTTTGACTAGCAGGACAGGTAGTAGAGTTACTTCCCCTGAACTCACCAAGGGTCGCACCCCTTCTGTCGGTGCAACGTCACCCGGTTTGCACATTCCTACGGGTCCTCGCGCCCTGCAGCAACGACCAACGCCGACTCGAGGGCCTCCAAAGGGCAAACCGCAGTGGGCTCGACCTGGTTATAGTTGGCACCCAGCCGGCCCTGGCGCAGTACCACCGCCAAAACGGGATTCCATCGACGGGCAAGAGCGAAGTCTCTCTATCAGCGAGGAGCCCAGACGGGAACCACCAGCTCCAGCCGACGAGCATGGTACCGAACTCGAGGCGGGCGAAATTTTGCCCGACAAGGAGACCGAGGGCGATGCGCGCAGGTCCCCCGAAACTTTTAAGTCTGACGCAGTTCGTCATGTCACTCCTCCACGAGCGCCACAAGCAGATGTCAAGTTTGAGACGAAGGTCACACCGGAGGACAAACCTGCCATGCAGGAAGACACGTTGATACCAGACTTTGGCCGATCGAGCGATGAAGATGAAGACGAGACGGTATTCACGCAGGAGTACCTTGAGGAACGGAAACAAATTTTCGAAAAGGACATGAAAGCGCTCCGCGCCGACATGCCTCCTCCACCCCTTGAAGATCCGCATATCGTTTCACTCCTAATGCAGATTCAGCTCTTAGGAGTCCTTGCCAACGAGCAGGCTCCCGGCGAAGCCGCTCTGCCCCCTGGTCCCCCGGTCGAAGTTAAGGCGGCAGATGAGGCAGGGGAACCTGCACCTATTGTGGTGAAGCAAGACGCCGAAATAGAAACGCCGGAGACGTCACCGAAGCCGACTTTAGATCAAGTGCCCCCAGTGGATAGCATTTCTGTCAAAGACTTGCCATTCTTGCAGTCTGGTCCGCCTACGCCAATATCGGACCTCGACATTTATCAGGAGAATGCGGCGACACACGCTCGTATGAAGGATGTGTTCAGTCGGGAACTGATTAAACAGAGGAAAGAGATTGCACGGAAGAATGCAGAGCTTCGCGAGGTGTACTTGTCATACTACAAGCCTTGGAGACTGCATGTCTGGGAACTGGATCGCGCAAAGGCCAGAGCCTCCGCCACTCCAGGTGCTGCAACGCCTCCGGCTCCTCCTGCGGCACCGACGCCTCCGGTCGCCGAGGGACGACGATACAAAGGTAACAGCGAGCTCGACTTTCAGATGGCCCTCCGTGCGTCCGAAATATCTGCGCAGGAAGAACTGGAACGCCGTCGGGGAAACAAGGCTACTGCACAGCCAGACCTTGCCCGGGAAGCCGTCATCCCTGACATGCTCGAGCCAAGGGAGGCAAAGGCGCAGGTTTACAAGGATACCAACAACACTGTCGACCCTGCGAAGGCCAAGGATGTCTTTGGCTTCCTACCGCCTCCCAACGACTTCACGCCGGAGGAACACGAGATATTCACCGATGCCTTTATGGCTTACCCCAAGAAGTGGGGAAAGATCGCCGAGGCGCTGCCCGGACGGGATTTCCAGCAGTGTATCATTCACTACTACCTCACAAAGGAAGAAATCAAGTACAAGGCGAAGTTGAACAAGAGATGGAGTCGTCGCGGTCGTGCTCGAAGATCCGCTCGGCCAAAGTCGAACGCTCTCATGAAGGATCTCGGTGTGGTCAAACCCGATTACGATGGCGAAGAAGAGCCCGCCCCTGTCACAGACACTGGCCGTCCGCGCCGTGCCGCTGCGCCTACGTTTGGAGACTCCTCCGCTGCTGATACAGACACCAATGGTCGTCGCGGTGCTGGCAAGGACGGTGAGCCAGGAGAAAAACCCAGCAGACGAGGTGGTCGCACTGGCACAGGCACACGTGGCAATCGACGAGGCAAAGCTGCTCAGCAGCAGCAGCAACCACAACCACAACAGCAGCAGCAGCAGCAGCAGCAGCAGCAGCAGACACAGCCCCTGGCGCAGCCTCCGACCCAGGTGTCAAAAGTACCGCACCCAGGCGATCCAGAACAACCTATGCAGACCTTGCCAGTGCCAGCAGTTACCGCTCCTGTTGTTCCCCCGCCTAAAACTGAGCCACCCGAGACATTCATGGCTGGCATGGGTGAAACACCTGTACGCATCAAGGAGACGACCGAGAGAGAAAGCACCGAGGCACCTGCGCGAGCGAAAGCTGGAAGAGGTCGTCAGAGGGAAGGCATGTACGTCTTCGAATCGGCGGAACAGGAGACTCTGGGATCTGCCAGGCAAGCCGACGGTGGCTACGGATCACTGCAACCTACTAGCTACTGGTCTGTACCCGAGCAACGCGACTTTCCACAGCTGCTGGCCCATTTTGGCCGAGATTTCGAGGGCATTTCGAACTTTATGAAAACGAAGACTACTGTTATGGTAAGTTACTTCCATCTGTTGACAGTCCGAGTCATGAGGTACTGACTGTCCAGGTCAAAAATTACTTCCAAAGGCGCATAGACTCGGGGCAGAAAGATTTCGAGGACATCGTCGCCGATGCCGAGGCCAAAAAGGCTCGTGGTGAACGGACTGGTCCTCTGCCGGTGCCTAACTTTGCTTCGAAGCGACGTTATGAAGCGACACCTTCGTCGATCATGCCTCGGCCACTGGCACCCCATACTGACACCGTGGCAGAGGAGGAGGGGCGGACCGCGAAGACGAAGCATACTGCCACGCCCTCTCAACTTGCACCTTTGCATGCCCGACCTCCGCCAGAGAAGGAGAGGAGTGTCTCCAGGTACCCGCCACTTGCACAGGCCAGCAACGTACCGATGTCGGCAGCGCCGATGCTCGGTGAAGATCCATCTCGGACTATCCGATCACAGGTGGGCCTACCGCCGCGCCTGCAGGGGCCACGGCTGGGCTACTTCACCGAGGAGAGACGGGAGGCTCCGGCGACTCTGGTGGCGCACGCAAATGTCCGACCACAGGAAGTACCGCTCTCTGCACGCCAGACCCCTGTACCGGTATCCGAAATGCCCCGGATGGAGCCACTCCACGCACAAAGTTTCCGGACCGCCAGTATGGACATGCACGGGTCGCCGTTGCTTGCGGCCCAGGGCTCGATTCCTCCGTCGCAGCAGGCGTACATGCAGCAACAGCAACAGCCGCAGCATGCATTCATGCCCTCGGCCACTCACTCCCGCCAAAGCAGCCTTACGAAACCTCCCGGCTCCCCTGCACAGCCTTTGCAGCGGCAAGAAGCGGAGATCTCGCCCATTCGACGCGACTCTACTAGCCAACGGCCATTTTACCCACTACCCGGCCAGCATGCGGGACTGTCCCAGCCGCCGATACTGTCCCCGCCCAAGGAGCTGCCACGGCCCAGTTCGACTCCTTTGGAGCCCGCAGAGGCCCCCCGGCAGGTGCCTGCTAAACGGTCCAACATTATGAGCATTCTGAACGATGAGCCGGAGGAGCCACAGCCTCGGAAGCGGTTTGCCAGCGACCAGGCCTCGTCCAACGCGCCAGGCAGGCCGGGGTCGCCGTCTCGTCCCATCTACTCGGGGCTGCCTCAACAGGCACCGTCGCGTCAGGACGAGACGCGGCAGCCTCTCTACGCCGCACACAGTCAGTACCTGCCGCCGTCGCGTGCTTATTCGGACTATCAGGCCTACTCGACATTGCCGGGAGGATCTCCCGGCCCGCCGGCGAACAACGACTGGATGGCTCGGTTCGACCCGAGAGGTCAACAGCAACAACAGCAACCTGCGCCTCCTCAGCCGTCGCAGCCGGGCAATCGTCCGGCCACAACGTTGGCAGCGCAGCCGTCGTACTCTCCATATACCTCTGGACAATCCCTGCCACCTCCCTCTCTTCCAAACCTCACCGCTCCATCTCCAGCCCCTACACCGTCCCCGGCTCCGACGCAGCGTCCCTCGTACCCCGGATCGGTCTACGCACAGTCGCCGTCTTCGCACACGCAGACAGCGCCTAGTGGCACGTTCCGTCCCGCAGTTGGATCGCCCCCTTCACGCCACAACTCCATCGCGTATGGTTCGCGACAGGGGCCCCCGACGCCCGTTCAATCCCAAGCGAATCTGCTTGGCCTTGCGTCTCGGCCGCCCGCGTCAACCGCGCCTTATGCCTCGTCAGTGCAGACAACGGCGGCCCCACCGAGCCATATGTCCGCGCACGCGAGTGGTCATCAGACATACCAGCAGCATGTGCAGACCATGGTCAACGGAGCCCATCAACAGCAGACACATCGCCCTTCGCTGGGATTGAGCGCTGGCTATGGCCAGAATACACCCCCGCCGCAAGCACAAGCTTCCCGTGCAACCGGGCTGCCAGGACCGGCTTCTTCGGCAACCATGGGCCGGTCGTATACCCCGCCAGCGATTTTACAGCCTAACCCGGCAAGCTACGGCGGCGGTCCATCGGGTATGCATCCTCTTCAGGCGCGGCCGTCCGGTCCTGGATCCCTGGCTGAGTCTCTTTCTGCCCATAATCCGGGACACCAACGGGGTTACAGTCAAGGGTCAAATGCTGGGCATCCTGGTGGGATGGCTCCACAACATCCGCCGCGCTAGTCGCTCTTTGTCTCCTTCTTTGCATATATGTCCACCGGTCGACTATGAATAATGTACTGTAGGATTGTATTCCTTCTGCTTTGGGTTCTGGTTACACTCGTTGGAGGCGTATGCCTTAATGATATGTACAGTAGATGATCAATGCATGAACTCTATCGTTTAGTCCCGCCCATCGATCACGAGCACGCAGAGAATGCTTAATCTGGTTAGCCACAATCACTCGAGATAAACAACTCTAGTTGAAACAACATGAAACACCCCCTCACCACTATCCTTTGGTCTAGATTCCAGACCATCCGCCCCGTCAACTGCAGTAGCACTGTAGCCGTCGATCAATGACGCGGCCGTGGATCCCCCAAAGCCCAATGTGGGAAGACAAGACAATCGAGTCGTGTGCCCCTCGAGCAGCACGTATATAGCCGTAAACCACCAGCAACTTACAACCCGCTAAGAACCCAGCACCCCAGCAAGCCAACCCAAAAGCAACATGTACACCACAAACCCTGACCACCCCCGGCGGGAGGGGAAACCAACCGCAACACCAACGGAAATCGAAAAAGCCAAACTCGCCAGACGGCGCGCCGAATACGCGATTCTGAAGGATGCATTGAGGAGGGGGATTCCCGCCTTCCATATCCCGTTTCTGGTGGCTACTGCGTCGGCGTCGGCGTCGGCGCCGGGCGAGATTCCTGGTCATGGTCATGGTCATTCTTGTGCGTATACGCACACAGACAGGTGCGGTGGGGACGTGCATGGGGGAGGATACGGATATGAATATGAATATCCCAGTCTAGGGGAGGTTATGGCTCTGGGTATGGTTATGGTTATGGTTGTCGAGGTACGTACCTACCCTTTATCATTTATCATTATCATTTATCATACAAGATGAGATGAGATGAACTGAGTGAAGCTACAGTACTAGTGCCGGTGTCGCATGGTCCACCCTCCATAAGACAGAGTGAACAGAGGGTGAACGATCACCGCGTGGCGGAGATCCTGGATAGACGGCGACAGACGGCGGTGCTCCTGGATGATAGCTTCCTGCGAAGGGCGTATAAGAGGCGGTCGTGGAGTAGTGGGGTGAGAGGGAGAGCTGCATCTGAGTCTGCTGGACAGGTGTATTTCCATCATTGGGTGCCTGGGGGGAAGAGGAGGAGGGATCAATAGTGGTGCTGGGTTTGTTTCTTTGTCTGTTAGCGAGGCGTTGGGGTGAATAAGATGATATGATATTAGCTAGAGACAGCGTCATCCATTCTATAGACGTGCATGCCATCGAACTGTCGACTGAATCCATGAGGTTAAGCAGTAGAATGTAATATATCTTGAGAGATCTGGTCTTTTGAGAGCTGTTAGTAGGGGAGGTGAATAGGTGATACTAACAACAGCTGACTAAATATATCTTGATTAGCATCTCCATCTCAACACAACAGTAATCAAATCTGATACTGAGGCAATGTCTATGCGGATATCATGATAAATCCGCGGTGGACAGCGGAAGAGATTCCGAAATGCCGCTGTGCTGTCTTGTCCTCGGTTGATATGAACCAATCCACGCCATCGTACCATCCTTATTGTGGATGAGCAAAGATGATGCTTAGACGATACCTATGGAGTACACCGTTAGTGGACAGATGCAGATCCCTACTGTCATACTCCGGAATGCACACCGCGGGGAAATGCGCACTGCGGAGGCAATGAGGGGTTGGACGCGTATAAAGACCGTCACTCCCGTCTGCACTTGATTTATCATGAGACTCATATACATATCCACATATATCTAAGTGAAGGTTTATCATGGCCCTTCAGACCATTGCCATCGCCGTCCTCGCGGCAGTATACTTTCTCATCCGCTATCTGAATCGCACGGATATCCCCAAGATCAAGAACCTTCCTGAAATCCCCGGAGTGCCTCTGTTTGGCAATCTCCTACAGCTCGGCGACCAGCATGCCACCGTCGCCGCCAAATGGGCCAAAAAGTACGGCCCTGTCTTCCAAGTGCGCATGGGGAACAAGGTTAGTCCACTGCACCTCAGTCTTTCACTTATGCGGTCTCTTGCTAACGGCATACCGCATAAGCGCATTGTATTCGCCAATAGCTTCGAGTCGGTGAAACAGCTGTGGATCAAAGACCAGTCGGCCCTCATCTCGCGACCCACCTTCCACACCTTCCACAGCGTCGTGTCCAGCTCCCAGGGTTTTACGATAGGCACCTCGCCCTGGGATGAATCCTGCAAGCGACGCCGAAAGGCCGCGGCCACCGCGCTGAATCGCCCCGCCGTGCAGTCATACATGCCCATCATCGACCTCGAAGCGACGGCCAGTATCAAAGAGCTGCTGAAGGACTGCCGCAACGGCGCAGTGGACATCAATCCGACCGCCTACTTCCAGCGGTTTGCGCTCAACACCAGTCTCACTCTCAACTACGGGTTCCGCATCGAGGGCAACGTCGACGATGCCTTGCTGCGCGAGATCGTCGACGTCGAGCGCGGCGTGTCCAACTTTCGCAGCACCAGCAACAACTGGCAGGACTATATCCCGCTGCTGCGCATCTGGGCCAAGACGAATCACGAGGCCGAGGAATTCCGCGCGCGTCGCGACAAGTACATGACCTTCTTGCTGGATATGCTCAAGGAACGCATCGCCCAGGGCACCGACAAGCCATGCATTACCGGCAACATTCTCAAAGATCCGGAAGCCAAGCTAAACGAGGGTAAGCCTTTGTCATTCCAATGCCTTTCCTTACTGACCTTACCTTACAGCCGAGGTAAAATCCATCTGCTTGACCATGGTCTCCGCCGGTCTGGATACCGTCCCTGGTAATCTGATCATGGGCATCGCCTACCTGGCCTCCGAGGACGGCCAGCGCATCCAGCAAAAGGCCTACGAGGAGATCATGAAGGTCTACCCCAACGGAGACGCGTGGGAAAAGTGCCTGGTCGAGGAGAAAGTGGCCTACGTCACGGCTCTCGTCAAGGAAACCCTGAGATTCTGGACCGTCATCCCCATCTGCCTGCCCCGCGAGAGCACCAAGGACATTGTCTACAACGGCGCCACCATTCCCGCCGGAACAACCTTTTTCATGGTAAGCTTCCTCTTCCCTCCCTATAAGACCACAGACTGACGGCATAGAACGCATATGCCGCCGATTACGACGAAGACCACTTCAAACTCCCCGACAAGTTCATCCCCGAGCGCTACCTCGACGTCAGCGAAGGCGCCGGCACCCCTCACTACGGCTACGGCGCTGGATCGCGCATGTGCGCGGGCTCGCATCTGGCCAACCGCGAGCTGTACACTGCCTACATCCGCCTGATCACGGCCTTTACGATGCATCCGGCGCGCGATCCTGCTGACCGGCCGATCCTGGATGCTATCGAGTGCAATGCGATTCCCACGGCGTTGACCACCGAGCCCAAGCCGTTCAAGGTGGGATTCAAGCCCCGGGATGCGTCGAAGCTGCAGCAATGGATTGCTGAGAGTGATGAGCGGACTAAGGAGTTGTGATGCAGCGTAGCATGTTATATTCGGTAGAGATACTTGGTGTAAAAGCGAGTTTCAGTCTGCATGTACGTTATGATACGGCCGGTCATTGCGATTCAATAGTATCAATAGTCATCGGCTTGGAATTTAGTGTACTTCTAGAATTTGAGTGTACCTTTGTCATACTGAACTTGGGTAGGAATGTAGATATTCTTGTCATATTCCAGCATCCACTTATACCGAGCAGTATAAGACAGCTCGCTAATAATGATACACAAAATCCAACGCCTTATCCCCCGTCCTCACCCTTCTCGTATCCTCCTTCTCCCCCGCCTCGATCTTCTCCTTGAGCCCATTCTCCCTCCGCAGATACACCGCATGAGCGACGACAACCCCCTGCGCGACAACCAGCGCCCCCAGCGAGAACGAGTTCCCAAGCACATACGGCGACGTGCGGTAAATCTGCCCCGAGACAATCCCCGCCAGATTCCCAATCGTCTGCTGGACACCGATCTCCAGCGCGCGGCGGTAGTGCGGCGCGACGTTGACGTTCAGCCAGGCGATGTTGAGGCCGACGCCGGTGTAGGTCGCGATGCCGATGAGGTAGGTCGCGAAGTACTTGACCGCGTTATTGGAGACGGCCAGCAGGAGGATATACCCAACGAGCCCGAAACCATTCGTGACCAGGATAAACAGCGCGAAGCGCGAGAATCGATCCGCGGCCCACGCCACACTCACAAACACGATCGCGGCCCAGAAGTACACCGGCACGGTGAGGATATTGCTCATGAGCGAATTGTAGCCGATGCCCTTGAGGATGGTAGGCAGGAACGTGCTGAACCCGTAGAGCAGAATATCCTGGCAGAACTGCGTGATTGCGGAGAACGCGAGTTTCGGGTCCGCGATGGCGATCCGCATCTCGGCCCAGCTGAACTCGTCGCTGCCCATGTATGCGCGGCGCTGCTCGTTGCGCACGCGCATCATGTGTTTCTCGTCGGGGGTGAGGAAGTAGGCGTTAGCTGGGTCGTTGGGGAGGCCGAACCAGATCAGCACCGCGCAGATGAGGCTGAAGAGGCCTTCGATTATGTAGACCCATCTTCATTTTCATCCCCAGTTAGCATCGGCATTTATTCTCAGTTGAAGTGAAGGTGAGGGAGGGAGGTACCTCCATCCAGCCTTCCCCCCAATACCATCCATATGCAACAATCCATACGCAAGCAACCCGCCGAACGCGCCAGAGATAGCGGCGCAGGACATAAGATACGAGACGCGCTTCGCCTGCTCCTCGCGGCGGTAGACCATCGTCAGGTACAGATTCAGGCAGGGGAAGAGGCCCGCCTCGCAGGCGCCGAGGATGAGGCGGGTAGCGTACAGCGCGGGCACGTTCGTCACGAACCCGGTGAAGACGGTCGTGATGGACCAGACTATACACAGCCCGGTGAGGATGTTGCGCGGGGTGAGCTTCTTCATGAGGACGGCCCAGGGCGCCTCGAGGAGGACATAGGTCACGTAGAAGATGGAGACGGCGGTGGAGAATTGGCTGGGCGAGGCGCCGATGGCTTCGGGCATGCCTGCTACTTTGACGTTTCCTGCTGATGTCAGAAGCAAGATCAGATGGACTGGGGGAGGGAGTACCAATGTTGGTTCGGTCGAGGAAGCAGGAGAGGTAGGTTAGCATGATGATGGGGACAAAAGCGAGGTCGAGTTTGAGGAGGAGCTTGGCCTCTTTTTTCGGGTCGAGGACGACATTCTCAATCCCAGTACCCTGGTCGATGCTCGCTTTGTCTTGAGCATTCTCCAGTGGTCCCTGGAGGGAGAGTTTGTCTGGGACTGGCGAGGTCATTTTCGTTGACTATCGACCAGAATAAGTACGGAGTACTACTCTTATAACGGCTCATTCAAAGCCCCAGATGATAGATGATACTACCCCGGAATCTGATAGGCAATTCAACGGCAATGAGATTATCTTCCGTAATGAAAACTGCCATGCCAATCATTTCTTTGGCCGGTCCTCCCCTCATCGGGCCGATGTTCAAGCTATTGGGGTGATAACAGTGCAGATCAGTGGAGATGGAGACTGGACACTGGACAGTTGGAGAATTGGGGTCAAAGGTGAACCCTCAATGGCGGCAATTCTGTCCGAGTGGATCTTCCATGCTTTCAGCCTTGTTCTGAATACTGATAGCCTGTGAGGGCTGTGATAGGATGTTGAACACGCCACAGGAAAGCCTATCTCGGAGCCCACATGCCGATATCTGGGGTATCATCGGGATCTTGACTCTTGACTCTCGAGAGATTGATAGATAGATAGACCAGTCTATATATGTTGATAGTCGATAGTTGATATCTGGGGTGCATACCGATTCTCCATACATACATCCACTCACATCGTAACTTATCAACTCAGCAAAATGGGCAGCATCACCACCAGCGAAAGCGAGAAAGTGACAGACAGCGATAGCTACACAACCCGCCTCCTCGCCCGCCAAAACCTCATAACCAACACCTCCGGCCTCACCCCAGGCTCCCTGCAAGCCAACCTCCTAATCCTCCCCTCGCGCTACGCCCACGACTTCCACTCTCTCTGCCTCCGCAACCCCGTCCCCTGCCCTCTACTAGGCATCATTCCCCCAGGAAATCCGCACACCGTCTCCCCAGCGCCATGCATCCAACACCCGGATTTCGACCTCCGCACTGACTTCCCCCAGTACCGCGTCTACCGCGGGGGAAAGCACATCGCCAGCACGAGGGATCTGAAGGATGTATACACAGACGACCACGTGGGCTTCCTGCTGGGCTGCTCGTTTAGTTTCGAGGATGCGCTGTGCAAAGCGGGGTTGCAGCCACGGCATCAGAAAACCGGCCGTGTGGTCGCGATGTATCGGACGAGAGCGCCGCTCATGCCTGCGGGGGTGTTTAGCGAGGCGTGCATGGTTGTCTCGATGAGGCCGTATCGGCTGGACGATGTGGAGAGGGTTAGGGAGGTGACGAGGCCGTATGGGGCGACGCATGGCGAGCCGGTTGCGTGGGGGTGGGACGGGGCGGAGAGGCTTGGGATTCGGGATATTGAGGTGCCGGATTGGGGGGAGGCGCAGGTGTTTGAGGAGGGTGAGGTGCCTGTTTTTTGGGTATGTATCCATCACCTGGTCTTGTGGTGCGTATCGGGGTCGAGGACGCTGACTGACGGTGTAGGCGTGTGGTGTGACGCCGCAGTTGGCGGTTGAGATGGCGGGCGAGAAGATCGAGGGGCTGGTGTTTGCGCATGAGCCGGGGAATATGCTGATTACGGACTGGACGGCGGGGGATCTTGAGGCGCTGAAGGAGAAGTCTGGGTTTGCTATGCCTATGTAACTACTGCTTTCTGCCGGAATCAGCAGTGCAGTCAGATTGTCTTCGGGCGTCAGTTATAACTAGGTAGGCTGAAGGAAGACTTCCTCTGGTCAGTCATATCCATGCATCTCCCAGAGGCAGTATGGTGCGTTGCAGGTCCAGATTGGACTTGGGGGTCCTTGTCTGGATGTACATCTTGCCCGTCCCGAGGACGGTAATTGTGTATCGCCAGTCGTTGTATCAGAATGATTGGTTGCTGGAGTGGCTGCAGTCAAAACAAATCCCGCATGACGCTCGACAGATCTCCCCCATAATCATACATATACCCATTGGCCATCCTGCCATTCCCATCCTCAAAGACCTGCACCCCCATAATCTGATTCTCCAGCGTCCCCACGGCCTCAAACCACTCCATCAGTTCCTGCGTCATCTGCGCCCCGTCCTGCGGCGTTTGACTATGAGTGCTGGTCGCCGCCATATCCACCTGATTGATAGCAGTCAAGACACGCTCGTCGGGAGCCGACTGCTGGTGCTGCAAGCCAACCTGCGGTCCGAGCTTGCGCAGGCTCTTGATCGATTTCCACAGCCGCCGGGAAATGTACGACTGCGTGGAGAACCCCTTGACCAGCTCCAGGGCCATGTAGAACTCCTCCTTGCACCCGCTGCTGAACTGGCTGGGCGATTGGGCGACAGCCAGAAACAGAACGGCCAGCGCGGATACTAGAAACCAGTTGAAGGCGACCTGCTGCAGCTGGTAGATGTCCGACGTCTCGTTCAGCCGCGTGATGAAGCGGATCGTGTCCTTGGCCAGGTCAACGGCCGTCTGGCACTCGGCCGGGTAGCGCACGATATGGGCCGCCGAGTGCAGGACTGGCCGGTGGATGAGCATGCGCAGCTGGTTGGCTCGCAGGTACAGCAGCGAGCGCAGCCGGCGGATGCTGCGCGGTTCCGTGGCTGGGCTGTCCCCCAAACGCAACGACGCCGGGAGGGCGGCCGCCCATTGCGACACCTGCCAGTCGAGATAGTTCATCTCGTCTTTCTTGATCTCGCCGGTGTTGTTGAAGGCGGAGATGAACTTCCACACCTTGGCCGCGATGCGACTGTACCGGATCATCACGCGCAGGTACGGGGTCTTTTCCTCGGGTTCGGGCAGCCAGGGGTCGATGTCGCTGTCCTCGAGGGAAAAGGGCATCCCCGTGCCAAAGCTCCAGCGCATGTCCAGCGTGTAGACGGACCAGAACAGCCGCAGGACTCGATCGCGGCCGGCCGCCACCACCGTCGGATGGCTGAGCGTCTCGCGCCGGTGCAGGCCTTTTTCCAGGCACATGCGCTCGACGATGCCGATCGTGCGCCATGCCAGCGCTTCTTCGTCCATTTGAAAGTAGAAAATTGCCTACCCTTAGCATCTCCACACATTATCATAACGGATAACACTCACTACCAATGTCAGAAAAATAATACGGTCGATATCCGGCGCGCCCCAGACACAATCGTCCGCCACATCGCGCACACTCTCAAACAACCGCATGGCCAGCTCACTGCGCCCGCTCGCCTCTGCCGTCAGCGCACACGCAAACACCAGCCGCAGAATATACACGTCGTAATCTCTCGGCCCATCAGCCTGTCCAGACCGTGGCCACAGGCCGTAGAGACCCTCCACCTGCCGCAGCAACTCCTCCAGCTCCAGCACGGGGTACATAATCCCCATCTCCTCCTCGTAAACCCGACACAGCCGGATCGCCTCGGCCTTGCTGATCGTCCAGAGGGGGTCCTTTAGCATCCCGAGCGGGGTGCCTTCCGGAGCCGGGGGCGGCGTGTCCCCTTCCTCGCCGGCTTCATCGCCGTCACCGTCGCCGTCGCCGTCGACAATCCCCCGACGCTGCAGACTGCTCTTGGCTAGATCTAAACTAAACGCCGAGGTCGTGGGACCCTGAAAAGTCAACTCCCTCACCGACGAAGATGGACGGAACGCCCGCGCCTGCTCCTGCGGCGAGGCACCGGGTCGCGAGAGCGCATAGACCGCAGCCGAGAGCGCGGAGATCTGCTCCTGCATGGCGGACATTTGATCAATAAGCCGAGTTATATTCCTTCTTTGTCAGTGATGCATGGCAATGGATGAATGGACCACATACTGCTGATCAGTCAGGTCGGGTCGCGTCCTCTCCGCATAGACGCATTCGATCTGTTGCCGGCCGCATCGTTGACAGGGTGATTGACCGTTGCATTTGATCTTGCGTCGTTTGCATTCGTTGCTAGACTTGTCAATTAATGATTGTCGTCTTGGGTCGGTGGTAGGCTCCCGCTCACCATGCTTTGGTGATGTATTTCCGCCGTCGTTTCCGTGGACGGGAGTCTTGATCTCGCGCATTTGGCCATGTATCTGGGGCCAGAGGGCTTTGAAAATGGTCCATAGTCGTTGGAACAGGATGAGTAGGATAGGAAATGGATAAAGGACTTCGATGTTGCAGTGTGTAGGATGTAGGAAAGCAGATGAGAGGAGGAAATAGAAATGCGGGGGATTCCGCCCGGAGCGGAATTAGTTGGTGCTTGGTGCTTGGTGCCTGCGTGCCTGATTATGTATACTGCACTCTATTGAATCGCAACACTGGTCATGGAAGGTGATTACTCTATGCGAATGTCGCATGTACTTTGTGTATGTGTAGAAGAATATTCATAAGTGAATAGGCATTCTACATCGTATCCTGCCCCAGACTCAAACTCTCATACTTGCTCAACATATCCCGCACCCCGGAGGCAGCATAATTCCTCATCCCATCCATAGACTGCGAATCCTGCACCTCGCCCCCCTCCAGCTTATCCAACCCATCCACATAATCATCCCATTTATCCGGCTTCTGCGAGCGCGGATACCGCCCAAATAGCTCTTTGATTTCTTCAGGCACCTCGTCCGACTCCAGCACGCGCGCCTCCTGGTCCTGCGCCCGCACCGACTGCCGGAAGATATGGAATAAATTGCGGCCTACCTGCGACCGGCACGCGATGACTGAGAATGCGCTCGTGAGCGCTAGGAAGTCGCTGTCGAGGATGTCGAAGGAGGCGTGGTCGAGCATTGTGAAGAGCGCGACCATGATCGCGTATGTGGTGAACGGGTGCGTGCGCCCGATGCCGTATTCCTCGCGGTGGACGCGGACCAGGGCAGCGATGGCGCGTGCGGATGCGAGGCTCTGCTCGGTTGCTTTGTCGCGGAGATGGGGAGGAAGTTGGCTGGATGCAGGGACGGTGGTCTGCGATTGGCCCTCTTCCTCGGAGAAGAAGGTGTGCACGCCGAAGCCGTCGCGCGACAGGCTGATCATGATGGTGTGGTAGCGCATCCTAATCGGTCAGTACCTTAGCCAAAGTTGTGGAGGATGTGGAACGAACCGGAGTAAAAGGATATGGGCCGGGGGCTTGGTGGCTGGGTCGAAAAAGTCCGGGAGCTCCGCTTCCCAGTCCTGGAGCTTGTCGAAAAAGTCCTTCTTCCGGTCATGCTGGGTCGCTTCGGGTTTGGGATCTTGGTAGAGATGGTGGGAGACGTCCCTCGCGATGAAGGACAGTCGGCACGCTTCGTCAAAGTACTGACTCAACCAGGACGGTCGAGGGGCTTTGCCTGTCGGGTAGGGGGTCCATTGCTCGGTGGGCGTGCTTTCGTTGCGGTCGATTCGTTGGACGCACACGCGGCTGATTTTGCTCGGTTTTCGGAAGTTGGTATGTACAACACTATCCAGTCAGCCAGCAGCAGACGGAGTCCATAGGACGGGGCATACGTGTCGACTTGGAACAACCCCCAGGCGGTTCGTTTGATCGAAGACCGCATCTCCTCGGACATCTGCAGCCTGTCCAGGTCGAGGTCCGGACCGTTGACGATCCCAAGTGACTCGGCCATTTCGATTGCGCGGTGCAACATGGTATATCCCAGGTTGTCGTCGCCGGACATGGAATACCTACGCTGTCAATATGTGGACATGGTTCACTAGGTGGAAATGAATTTTGCCAGGGGACCTACCTTTCGTACAAAAGCAGTGTCGCCTGCAGAGAGGCAAGACGGACACTCCTCCCTCGTTCGAGCTGGTAGCTATGCATGTGTCGCTCGGCTTCAGCGAGGAAATCACTCCCTTTGGTTTTCACATCGCCTGGTATCGCATATGCCTCAGAGTATTGTGAATAATGCTGCACTTGTCAGCAAGACTCACCAAGTCCCACCCGACCAGATCAACAGAACATACGCATGCATTGGCCAGCATGGCATTGACCAGAAAAGGACTGCACAAGTCCGAGTTGACATTCCCATCCCGCATGTGCCGGATAAAGGCCTGCAGGTCGACAAACGCGTAAAACGGATAATCCCACGAGAAATACAGCGATATCAGATGCGACACAAGCGCGTCGTCATCCGTCACCGTCGTCCACGGTTTCGCAGGCACCTTGTACGGCGCCTGATCGCAAAGGTAGTGGATATCCATGACCTGGGGCCGAAACGGCGGCTCGCCGCTCTCAATGCGCACCCGCGTCCGCATATCCCTCAGCCGCTGGATCGTCGCCCCGTCCCGGCCGGCATCCTGCACATCCTTCATGGTCTTGTCGACGAACAGCCGCATTTCCGCCAGCGAGCAGTCCGCGCGGATCATCCCCAGCAGGGTCTGCGCGTGTGCCTCGTCCACCTGGCGCATCACGCTGAGCAGATCCCTAAGAAGGTCCCGGTGGTAGCTCGGGTCCTCCATGATCAGCTTCGTCGCGACGTCGTCGACGTCGTCCTCTCTCTCATCCATATTCATGGACGCGTCTGGTCGGTCTAGCCCGGTGCAGCCGGTGCAAGGGGCTAGCTCCATGCTCTGCTTGTTGACACGGTTAGCGCATTGCTCCCTGCTCATCCATCTGTGATGTAGTTTACCTGCCTTGCTCGTGATTTCATCGTTCTTGCTCCGGTCCTCGGTCTCGTTCTCGATCAGTGTGTTGCTGTCGTTGTTGCTGGACATAGTGGTAAGCCTTTGGGCACATTGCCCACTGCATAGACACTCTGCTTAGACACTGTGCTGTGAAATTGAATGGAAGATTGAGCCAAAGTCAAGGCTCTGGGTACGAAGATGGACTCTTCATGGAACTTTTCCACGGGAATCCGCTGGTCGTGCTGTGGTTCGGCGTATGATGCGTAATGACGTCACTGCTCTCGTGTGCTTGTTCTTCATAAAATATTTAACAAACCATTCCGTCGATCTTGGAAATCTCCCTCAGAGAAGTCTGGAATGGGCTGATTGATGATCCGGATATACGCCTGATTTGCCGGGAGAGGAGCCGCATGATGTACAGAGGCTAGGCGTGATCACCGAACCAGTCATTAACCTCATTATCCTGATTTCAGATGATATGATCTGAAGCAGCCCTACCCAGAGGTAAGGTAGTGAGTGGACAATGTTGTATCGCTATTTGTGAGCTCATCCTTTGGCCCGTAGTCTTATGGTCGCATGCAGATTTGACGCCTTACGCCACCGCTGATTGACAATCGGACAAGCATAGGTATCTTGGCAATACGTCACGATACCCACGATCAAGGGAATGTTATGTTGCATTAACAGTGCACAAATTGACAATCATCAATAACATACTAACTACTTGTCTTTATTCTTCAACAACCCCCTCAACGCCTCCGTCTCGCCCTCCAGCTTCGACACCCGCATCTTCAACTCGTCCCGCTCCCGCTTCACCTTCTCCAGTTCCTCCTCAAGCTGATTCATCCGGTCCACCCGTCGTTGGCGATATCGCCGCGCAGCAAGGGTATTGAGCTGACGCTTGTAGACCCGGTTCGAGGACTCCTTGGGCGAGTTATCCCCAGAGCTCGATGGGGCTGCAGTAATGGATACGGGCCGTCTCGAGGCGGGCATGAGCAGAGGTGGAGTCGGCGCTTGAACTTGGCCGTTGATTTGTGTGTCTGCTGATATCAGTATAATTCTTCCGTAAGACTGATGAGACGTACCTGAATCCGTGCCCGAGGAATCAATGTCCAAAAAGGGCAGAGAGTCGTTCACATCAAGGACAGGAGTTGGAATCGCATTCAAGTCAAACGAGTCGGGCGCATATGGCGAATTGGAAGCCCCGGTTGGCAGACTCGTATAGTCCAGATTACTGAAGGTAGCGAGATCGGGGGGTGCTAAAAAGGCAGACAGATCGGCGTCGCAGAATGGCAATGAAGCGTCGGGAGCAAACGAGGCGGCAAGATCGAGATTGGTATCCGGAAAGACAAAATTGGGAGAACAAAACGCCGTGGTACTATCGTAGAACTCAAAGGAAGAAAACTGATGCGGTTGGAGGTGTCCAGGATGGGAATTATGCGGATTGCTGGGGCTGGAAGAAGACGGGGCCGGTCTGGCGGGCCACCTGCACAGATATGGCGGTGACCGGCATTGTTCTATACTTTAAGCCGGGTCTGTGACCCGGCGGGTTCCTAAAAAGATATAGGGAAAAGGCGCCTGGATCGTCGAGAGCGACGATGATGGATGAGAAGAGAGGGACGGAGAGTAAGCGGGGGATGGCGCTTTATAAGTTTGCGGATGCAGCAGACACGGACACGGAGTCCGCATGTGGGGCGCAGGCTTACTCCGTAGATAATCATGGAGTTCTCCTACTCCATCCCCCCTAGTTAAACAGCTCGGTCTGGATATAGAACAGTCAGTAGCAGATCACTGTAGTTCCAACAGCAACAAGGACAACACGAATGTCAAGTCAGAAGATGTCGACTCGTCACTTGAGATGTCTTCCTATGATCCATCTTCAAGAGCTTCAGCATGCCACGCATATCAGCTCAGAGGTATCATCATTTTTGGCAGTTGCATACGGAGGCAGTATCGGATAGTGTGGATGGACTTACCGGCAGCTATCTATCAACTTAGTCTTCATCTCAGCACAATGATTGAACCCTACTCTCCTTCGTACTACGCTTCTGACAGCCATTCTTATAATGTCATCGATATCTCCATTACAACTATCATCTATGCTCAGGATGAGTCGAAATGACCAGCATTGATCAAACAGATCTTATTCTATCTCTCATGCCCAATATCATCAGCATCACTCTGTATCATCTTCACTCATCCTGTGTATAGTGTATACCTTCATGCACTTGTCCAACATGACCCCTGATCTGATTGGCCAATTCATCGGAAACAGTTAGACTAACTCTATTCCCCACTTAACAAACGCCAAGACATGAGCCAAAATGACTCATGCTGACTCATGTGTTCTATTGGCTGAGCTTTTTGTTCTAGACACCAGTGCGGGGCAGAGACCCACTTCTTACTATTTCCTAATTAGGAACCAGGCATCGTGCTGTGTGCTGTCTCAGGCCATGGGCAAGCAATGTATTAGCATAAGCCATTGCAATTAGATGGCTGTCACAGATTATCTAGATTGTACGACGTCTTTCCAGACATGCAGTGCCTTGAGACATGCTCATCTTGATCAACGGTGAGATAACCATAATCAATGTGGAAGGTAGGCTTACCTATCTCGCGCAGCTTCTCTTTCTGGTCCAGTGCACCTCACCATCTCCTGCTCAAAGTCCTTCGTTTCTTCCTTCCAGTGAACATCGATATCATCAGTTTCATGGCCCCCTTCTTCTCTCTAGAATGAAGGTACCAGATCTCTCCTTCCGAGCTACAGACAGAGGTTCAATGACCATGACAGCCAGCTCGCGAGTCATCTCTTAGCCATTGATGGATCTGTTCTGCTTACAGGTTGCCTAACGTTCTACGCGCTCTATGCTTACAATGGGTTACATGGTCTATCGGACTACGAGGATGTCTCGAGATGAGGAATAAATAAGTGATGATATTCTTGCGACATAAGCCAGTACTAAGATCAAAAACGAGAACCAAAACCAAAGCAAAGCCTAAACAGGGTGAGAAGACATACCGAATGACTTTTTTTGTAGTTTTCTGTTTTCCACTTTTTTTGTGGTTTTCTGTTGGATGTGAACCTGCATGTATCAGCCCCGAAGCGACGCAGAGTACGGGGAAGAGTACGAGGAGAGCAAACTGGCCAGCTGCAAATTGTGCGCCGCGCTTGCAAACCAAGCCGCGGTTCTTCCACCTACGACGACCGTCGGATCAGCCCCATGCCGGAGCAGCCATCTGACCGCGTTGGTCCGATCTTGCCAAGTCTCAGCGGCTGCAAGCATCAGAGGCGTCCATCCGTTTGCCGCGCTGCCGTTATTGATTGACGCGGGAATGCGGCCGTATAGGTACTCAAAGAAGTCCATGTTGTTGTTGGACTCCGCGGCCGCATGCCAGGCAGTTCTCCCGAGGGAGGGCATCACGCTGAGCGCAATGTCCACCCCATCCTCCGCGAGGTCCCAGGCAAGAAGCGCATCCGCGTGTCTGCACAGCTGGAAGCGAGCCACTTCGGTGACTTGGGCCTGCCAGTTTGGCAGACGGCGGACACGCTGCCACATGATGCTGAAGATGTCGGCGTTAAAGTACGCCGCCATGGTGAGGAAGTTTGGCGGCTCTCCCCGTCTTCCAACGCGACACACGCCGTACAGCAAGTCTTCTGGCTTCATCCTGGCAATGAGGTACTTCGCAATGGCGATGTTACCCCACGCGAGAGCCAGTCCCAGCAGGCGCCAACCACCCAAGCTGAAGGACATCAGGTCCAGACCAGCCTCGACCAGCACCTTCAGGATCACGAGGTTGTTTGTCCTGACTATGCCAGCGATGGTGTCAGGGGAGCGAACGAAAGGTACCTCACACGGATGGCGGAGGTGGTTGGTCGGGAGCACGTTGTCGGGGAGCCCCCCATGGCGCTCGAGAACAGCGGCCTCATCTGGAAGGGTGTAAGTATTGTTCTCTCTGAATCGAACTTTGATTACCTCTTTTGCGTGCGAGGCGAGGTCTTCCACGTCTCGCACGATGCGACGCAGCTCTTCCTCGTCCAGGAAGCTCAAGGAATGCTGCACGATCTCTGCAGGGAGCTCCAGCAACGAACGACGTCTGGGGGGTTGGTTCGCCATGTTGATGCTTGGCGAGGATTGAAAGGGGGTCAGAGTTTGAAGGTTTTCGAATGAGAATTTGAAAAAGGCTCAGGCGGTCTAACCGGATGTTGATGGTGATTGTATGAGGAGGAAGAAGAAGAGAGAAGATGGTGATGATGAAAATAGAATTGATCGATGTTGTAGAGAGTTGACAGTCCTTATATAACTTCGCTCACCTCCAATGTCTCAATTCATCTCCAGTATGTAAGACATACCCTCTTCAACTCTCCGAATGATACTGGAAATGTCTTCAATCTGTCATTGTCGATATAAGACATCTTCTATGGTGTCTTCATCCCCATTATCAGTTGGCGGAGAAGTCCATAATAGCACAAGTCAGAAGCAATCAATTGTCTCTATTTCAAGACAAAACCGTATGAGGACAAGGGATTCTCCGTATCATGCGTGTAGGTCGCGAAGTTGGTCTTTACGCTGCGGGCAGACAAAGGCATTGTGTCTTGGACCATGTCGCTTGATATTGAACAAAGCATTGTCTCATTTAGTACAACTGAAGAATAACATGATTTGATAACGCCATAAGCGACGCTATCTTGATACACAATCGGTATCTTCCAGAAATCATAGTTTAACGCAGAGACACAGTTACTTCAAGGAACGGAGTGCTGGCTCGGAGAGTGAGACTTAAGCGTGGTCTTGATGACGTCGGCACTGCAGAGAACTGGTAACAGTGAAGGTATAGGATGTAGCGCGAACGCTATGTCCGATTACTTTCTATACTAGGCTCTGGCAAGAGGTCATCTAGCCTAGAGCAGAACACTGCTGGGAGTTTAGTCCGCTACGCTGCTCAGTCTCTCTTGGCTACTGTCTGGGCGTCTCTCGGGTCAACCTCTTTGTCAATCTGAAGTATACCACATGGACTGTCGGGATGGAATAGGCAGAAAGCAGATGGCAGGATTCGGCAGTCAGCCTTTGATAGATGTTGGAGCAAACCACCCATTGCTCGCGTACAATTGATTTGATATCGAAGTCAATACTAAGATCAATCGGGATGAGGATAGCTTAAGTTACAGATAGTATTCTATACTAAACCTAATATTTACATAGTGATAGAAAAAATCACGACTGACTACTCTCCTCCGTCTGCCCATTCGCCTCTTCCTCCCCCTCCTTCTCGGTCCTCTCCGTCGGCGCATGCGCCGCTTCATCCGTTTCAAAAGTCGGCGCAAACTGACTCTTCATCCGAAGCCGCTTCCCGTAAAGATAGAAGATGACCGGGATAGGCACCAGAGCGGTCGCAACACAGCCCAGCAGCGTCGCAGCCCACTGAATGCCCATATTATTAAACATCTGCCGCGAAAAGAGCGGGAAGCTAGCTGCCAACACGGACCGACAGAAAGTATTTGCTGCGATGGCAGACGCCGCACTTTTCACCTGTTAGAATGCCTTCTTCTTCCTAAGGGGAAAGGCCACTTACAACATGAGGTAGGTATCAATCAGATAATTGAACAACTGAATAAACACAATCAAGAGCCCGAAGCCCGTGAAAATCCCGCTAAGCGTCGACACGATCCAGGGCACCTCGGCCGTGAACCCCGTCCAGCCGAACCAGAAGATGCCTGCCGCGAAGAGCGCCCCGCCGGCGATGACGGGCGGGAGACGCCATTCAGGCACGGGGATGCCGCCATTAGCCTCGAGTTTCCGGTTGTAGGATCTGCTCGCGAATAGGGTCATGTAGGTGGCCGAGATGAGCAGGCCGACGACCATCCCGAAGAGCGGGAGCCCGCCTACACCTGCGTTCATGTGGTAGACGCCTTGGTAGACGAGGCCATACGCTGTCAGGAAACAGTAGAGAAGGCCGTAGATGAAGCTGAGGTAGACGGTGACGGCGAGGATGAGCGGCTCGTGCACGAGCAGGCGCAGCGGGCGGGAGAAGTTGTTGACCAGGAGCTCCTGCAGGTCGATTTCGATTTCCTCCTGCTTGGCGTGGATGCCCCAGTTCTTTGTGCGGCGGCGCAGCTCGGCGGCCTTGTGGATGAGGACGACGGGTGGATAGGACTCCTTGAGGAAAAAAAAGTTGAGGATGAGGGCGGCGTAGCCCATGAAGGCGGGGATGTATGCGGTCCAGCGCCAGCCGAGATACGACATGTTGATGAAGCCGCCGATGAACGGGGCAAGGAGGGGCCCGAGGAAGACGGTACTGGAGAACATGGCGATGGCGATGCCGCGGAACCGATTGTCGAAGATATCGGAGAAGATGGCCGCCACGACGGCGAGCGGGCAGCTGCCGAAGACGCCGGAGAAGAAGCGACAGATCATCAGAGTCTGGAGGTCCTTTGCGACCGCCACGGCTGTATTGAAGATCCCGAAGCCGAACATCCCGATGAGGATGGGCAGGCGGCGGCCCTGCAACTCGGAGAAGGGCGCCCAGACGAGCGGCCCGCAGGCGTAGCCTAGGATATACAGCGAACTCGACAGCGTAGCGACCTCGATGCCGACGCCGAACACGCGCGCGACGTTGCCGGTGGAGCTGGAGAAGACGGCGGAGTCGAACGTCGAGCTAATACTCGTGAAGGCGAGGATGATACCCGTGCAAAGCCTAGACAGATCACGAAATGGTAAGAAATCAACGTATCACCACATCATGTCGGGAACGAAGGCTTACTTTCGGCGCGTGCTCCAGTTCTGAGGATACAGCGGATCGTCTGCCCCGTCGAACTCAACCACATAGTCTTCCCGATTGGGCAATTGGGGGGGATAGGGCTTGCCGGCTCCGAAGGCGGGGAGCGGCCCTCGGGTAGACGCTCGGGTCTGCGTCTTGATACTCTCTCCGACGGTGAGCGCATGCTGCAGGCGCTGGGTTTCGATCCGATCCAGGACCTGCGACGAGGTCTGATACCGCTCGAGGTCGGTCTCGGTGCGTCGCGAGTACATTGTTCGCAGCCGGGGCTGCGATCCCTCGCTGCTGGAAGTGAAGGAGGAATCGATGCTGCCCCGCGGGGAGACCGGATTGGCGTCCTCCTCGGCGCGCTCGACTGCATCGTCTGCGGTGTTCATTGCGCAGTCGATATCACCTTCACCTGAATGGAATCAACACCAGGACCACGACTTCACCAGAGGTAAATTTCTCGCAGGGAGCAGTTTATAATATATACCCGATCAAATCCGCCATAATAAATAGTCCGCCCACTACGTCAAGACTCGAGCCCGCTTCAAGTGGGGGTCAGCCACAGGCCCATATACTTTTCTGGAAGACCCGCTATGGGCCTATGAGGGCAAAGATGCCCCCGATTCGGCTCTTCAGAGGCACTGCTTTGCCGAATAGAATGATTGGCAGATGTATACCAGATGCGATCATGATATACAGACGACCAGGTTGTCACGTATAGACATTGAGATGACCTCTTATTGACCGACCATCAGTATGATCGTCATCAACTTCCAGAAGCGACAGAAAATCCTGCAGCCTCCTGCAGCCTGACCATTCGGGCACCAATCAGGCCGCAGGCGGAAAAGTGGGTCATGTAACGGTACGGTAATCTTACGCGGAACTCGGAACGGAACTCGCCCATTCTCCGAAATTTATATCCTACCTAGTCCTAGAACTACTGCAAAGTGTGCGCTGAGAAGTGCAGTTGCTGCCCCTTTTTAGATAGAGGAAGGAGCTCATCGAGTACGTGAAGACAAGGAGCCTGAGGGTCTTAGTACCGCACTCTCCAGTGGTTGCAAACTTGCAATACTGAGCCATTGTTGCCAGGGTCGGGTAAACCGCTTCCTCGAATCCGACATTGCAAACCGTATCGCAACTGTAGGGGATGGCGGTATAGGAGCTTCACCCTCACCGACGAGAAACGAATGAGCAAGGCTGCAGTTTCCATATGCAACATCCACAGTGCCTGAAGCACAGGACCGTCCTATCCTATTGCCCTCTGTGACTGACTTGCCGTCCAAGCCTGGTGGCCTGGTGCACTGGATTGCTGTCGAGATGTATTGGACCGTCATCCTACCCCAAGCCGAGTTTGGAACAATATATCTATCTCATGCTGCTCAAACGCTCCTCAAGCGGCTGTAGATTGAGACTGCTCATCCTCTGTAACAGTAACATCCCCTCCCTTGACATTAATCGGACCCGCAAACCCTCTCCAAGTCCTCCCCATCAAATGCCGCAGACACAGCAAGTCTCCCTCGTCCGGGTAATACAGCCAAGTCGCCCACTTGGCCCACTGCCCTTCTTTCATCTGCGTCCTCGCCCGCTGCCCGATCTTATCCTCAATGAACTCCCCCCGGCGCATCGCCAGCCGTGTCGGGAACACCCGGGCCAGATAATGCGCCGTGGCGGCAACATGCGGTTTATCGAACCAGAAAAAGAGCGGCGTAAGAGGAATCTTCTGCTCTGGCTGGGACTGGGTCACAAAATCGCGCTTCAAGGAGGTGGTGAGTTCCCGCAGAGTGGGATGGTCCGTGACATGAGGTGAGACCGCATACCGCTTCATCCGTACTGACAGGAAAGAGACATATTTGACAGGCACAGCATCATCGTCCTGGCTTCCCTGCATGACTTGCAGCAGAGGGTCGAGGGGAATATCCGCCACAAGCGCCCAGTCATGCTGCTGGACCCAGACGTACGTGGTCTCGACCATCCTCAGGGCCGAGCGAACAGCCAGCCCGAACCCGAGCCGGGCAGCTGGTTCGATGAAGGTGATTTTGCGGTCGTTGGTTTGGCTAATGAGCAGCTCGACTCGGCCATCGAAGCCGAATTCGGCCTCTCCCCGGGACTGGGTCACGGCTTGGCCGTCCTGCGCATGATGATATGTCTGCTGAATGAGCTCCTTGATGTTGCTCTTGTACAGCTCGTAGTTTTCAGCGACCTCTGGGCTGGCATGGCCCTTTTTTAGACGCGACTGGGTGGTGATGCGCTCAAAAGTGTCGAAGACGACGACCACGCGGGCGTCGGTCAGACCAGCGCAGTGCTGCTGGAAGGACTGTAAGACTGATGCAATGAGATCGGTGGCGGGATTTGATGGAGCTGGTGAGGTTGTGATGATCACTGTCAGCCGATCCGATATAGAGGGCATCGGACTGAGTCAGTGATATGTGGGGAGATAGAGAATAATGTTGTGTTTAAGGCTTCAGGGAGAGAAATTTGAGGCAAAAGTGGCGGTCTTGGCTTGGCGTCTTGGCGGATATTTGTAGAATTTGATAGTCAACAGAGATGGGTGAAGAAAATGAGTAAATTAGAGGTGATTACTGAGGAGTCATGGATAGATAGAAGTCCCCTTGTTGTCTCTGCCAGGGATGACTTCTGTCAACAGTTGCTGCCTATTCTGCCTATTCTGGTATTTATATTCACTGCTATCCTTGAGTTACCTGCGCTGACAGATCCCATCTCATTTTTAGTATCTTCTTACTGTTGTTACTTGATCAGCAGCTAGGTACTATTGAAATTGTTTGCTGGAGAAATATCTGCTTCCTTACATCCTCAGCATGCTCCTATCTCTACCGACTGGCTATCCTGCAACCACTCTTCTCCCGACTTCTTGAGCCAGACTATATAACCTTTCTTCCTGTGAAACGACCCGTCTGGTAGTTTCTTACCAGAAACTAGAACAGTCTGCATGCACCCAGGCATCGGCTGCACTAAAAGGAAATCAGAAGTGACGACGTCTTTCGTGGTCCATGTCTTCTGTCGCGTTGTGAGAGCGAATTGAGTCCAGGGCCGGTCACTCCCTTCAGACTGCTGAATTGCATCCTCAGTCTTCATGCGCGCGATGCGTAGCCAGGCGGATACGTCCGCAAAGCCAAAACACTTCCCCTTCACGGACACCCTGCCTCCTCGCCAAACCAACGGCTGTTGTTTCTCACTAGCACTTGCAACCCGCAATGGGTGCTGCGGTCCTGATCCTGTTAGGTCCGGCATCCAGCACCTATCAGGCACCGTCGAGGGGGCATTGCCAGCCAGCAGGTCAGCAGTGACAATACCCGCCTCCACACAGTCCTGGATGACAGCCAGCAGAGAGCGTCCACGCTCCACCTGTACTCTGTCTCCGCCCTCGATAGAAGACAGCAGTGCGTATACTCTGTCCTCTTCATTTGTCGTGTTTCTTCCCCGGGAGGCCTCCCAAGCCTGGACGAGCGTGAGCCGCGGCGGCTCGTACCCATTTCGTCCGCTTTGTAATATCCACCTCTCTGTGGATCCCACCACTGTCTGACGCTGCCTGATAATCCCGTCCCAGACGACTGTGTTAGGGTTTGCAACCACGGGGTTTGCTATTGACTTGTTCGTGACGCACATTACTCTGGGTCTGTTGACAGCTTCGTATTTGAGCAAGCCAAGTAAGGCATCCATCACCGTGCCATCAAGCACCTGCTCTTTGGTACACAGCACGCATTGTCTAGCTACCCATGCTTCCTGGAAGGTCCAGACCCTTTTCAGCCACTCACAAGATGCGATCTCCTTCAATACATCCCTAGACGCGTTGAGGGCTGCATCTACATGTATCAGCTGGTCTGTTGATGCCACATTAAAGCTGGCCAGGCTTGTCACATCAGGCATAAGCACCAGGACCTGTGCTGCGTTCTTGTAGTAATCTCTCATGCGCTTGATCTCCGTGTTCTTCTCCTGCTTGTTCTTCTGATCAATGCAGTATTGGTCGATCCAGATATACTCGTACCCCAGCTGCATTGCTCGGGATGTTGCCCATTCCAACAACTCCTCTTTACTGAATTGGCTCCAGGTGTACGAAATGACGGCATAACGCTTTGCCTCGAGCCCCTCTGTTGTCAATACATCTCGTGTTTGAATGTGTATCAGCCTCAAGGGGTTGCTTGCGTTGCCGTCCGTTTTCCCTGCCTGTGCGAATCTCCTGACTGAAGTGTGGACCAGCGGAGCTTCCGTCCAGACCAAGACTTCGGCCCTCTTTCGTGACTCCCTTAGATTCTTGTGGTTTCGCCACATGTCCTGGAAGCCGCCCCAATTCGCTGGTTTGGAGTGTTTCCGTCGCGGCACCTCTTCGGTGGCCTCGTCTGTCCACCACAATATATTATCCGACGGAAGGATTTTCCTGTCCTCACTCGAAGCTCGACAGGTGTCTGCAATGCGTACTGTCTCCATTTCAGCAAGGTTGGTCAAAAAGTCCGTCATAGCGGCCGGGCTCTGTGGTACTCGCTCAACCCATAGATGTTCATTCTCTGTATAGGTAATAACGGTTGGAAATGTCCTCTCCTGGCATTCAAGTTCTTTGTCCATCTGGCTGTCTGGTATGCTATCATGAGTGTAAACGAGACCACTAATGTCGCAGAAGGGGGCTGCACAGGTTTGACGCCCAAGGCCATCAGCGCTCAGCTGCAGATTAGCAGGTATTGCCAACTCGGTATTACACGATTCGCCCAATGCAATGAAGAGCTCAGCCAGTTGAGCTTGCTGCGCTGGAACAATTAACCGATCGCCAACTACTGCCATCTTTGTGCTCCATTCAGTGCCATCATCAGCACGTAAGACAATGCCGAGCATGTTGTCTGCGAGTTTGAATTTTGCACTTGCAATGGCTGTGTAGACGGCTCCCTTGATAGTGTGCTTCACAGCTTTCAATGGGGCCGGAGAATGCAGGTGGTGAGACCTGACACCGCCAGTCTCATCAGAAAGCACGACCTCAAACTGTGTGCATGCTCCATTTCCGACACCAGGGAGTACACTCCAGCCTACTACACTGCGTCCGGTAGAGGCTCGGGCACCTTTCCGGCTTGTCTCTGTCTTCATAGTTGCTCTGACTGTTGTCTGTCAGCGGGGTAACTACCCTGTACTGCGGCCAACTACTTCCGTCAGGTCGATGTAGAACCCGCCGCACATTAGGGGCCCTGCCAACGCTGCAGCACCGGGTATGGCTGAATACAGCTCGACTGAGTTGGACGATTGCCCCTATAGGAAGAAAAGTTGCATCTCACCAGGTTTGTCCAATATTCGATGTCTGAAGCTTTCGTTGGTGGACTCGGTGGTGGCTAGCTAGCCTCAGGGCTAAGTTGAAGTTGCGTGCGTGAGCGTTAGAGCTTTCTGGTCTGATTTCTAGTTATAGCCTGCTGCTGCGATATTGACCCTTCCAAGGCCAAGTCCACAAAGAGAACATCTAAGAGTCGGAAAAGCTTACACTATCTGTTCCTGTTCCCTGGCAGCGCTCATCAAAATAGGATGGAAAGAGACGAATCTGATATCTGACATTAAAATCTGACTGCCAAGAAGATTGGGCAGCAACCAGCCAATGAGCCGGGGCCCGAGAAGGGACCGTATCCTGGATATTCTTACTGGGAAGAGTAAGCTGGGCTGAGAGGGAAGCACTCCGTATCTCTTCCATCATACGCAGGAAGTTGCCGAGCACCTGCGTGGTCCTTTGACATCCTCCGGACTTGACGCTCGAAAGGTTGTTTTATTATGGTGTAAATAGATATTGAATCATTTCAGTCTGACCTCTACGGTGTCCCCAAACTTCCGTGGTGAGTCCAAAATCAAATTATCCTCTCGGATGTATCCTCGTCACTTCTCCTGATGATTATCAGACTTGATAGTGGTGGACCTTTTCTGCTTCCATTCCTGCGCAATGGCCTCCCACTCCTTCACCTCGTTTTCTCGCAAATCGCCCGGGAAGAAGGTCCCTATCATACTCTTGCCCAGCTTCTCATATCTCCTCTCCACTTCCAGCAGCGTCTTCATCACTTTGACCTCACCCACGACGCCGATGAACTCCAGCGGGACACCGTACGCAGCGGGGGTCCGCTTCCAGCCCGCAACAACGATATTCTGAAGCATTCCTATACCACCAACGGCGATCAAGTACCAGGAGTCGTCCTGCAGAGCAGAGGCGGTAATCAGGAGCGCGATCCACATAGCCCCTAGCGCAATGGTAGCCAGCTGCGCGAAGAGAGTGATAGACGGGGAGTCGATCTTAGCGAACCCCGTGGCGAGGTCCTCCAGGTCCAAACCGTGGCCGTTACTGATGATGGCAATCGCATGCTGCGCGCCGTTTCCGCGCGTCAAGACAAAGTTCTTCTCGTCGCGAGTGTCCAGACGGCGACACGCCCACTTCTCGACTTTCCACTGCCCCAGCGCCCCGGTGACGTAGCACAGCGTGCTGGCTGCCGCAGTGATAATCAGAATGCCCCAATCTCCCCGAAGACCTAATGGTATAGCAGCTATCCCCAGTTGAACCACAGTGACAGTGAGGCCCGACCAATGGAGCACATCGTGGCCGGGCTGTCCAGATGGCTGCTTGGCACTCGGCTGCCAGAAACTGACGACTAGTCCTGCTTGCGAAGGACGGGGGACTTGGCTCCCCGAGCCGGGGCATTCCCTCTCCTCGCGCTGCCGGTCAAAGTCCCACCGGGCCTGGATGAGAGACTCTGTCTTGTCTCGGACGGGCTTGCCCATCCAAGACTCGTAATCCCGCATGATGCGTCCCAGAACCCAGGAGTTGTTGCCCCGGACGTAGCCATTCTTGCCGTTGATGAGACAGCAGGCTGTGTCGGCATCCGGCATCAGCCTGTACTCACCGAGTGCAGAACAAATAGATGAGGTCGCATAAGAAACCCATCCTGATCAGTAAGCAAAAGGCGTTGTTTGTCTTTTTGATCGTCCTACGTACCAAATGAAAAGGCAACGGGAGTGATCCAACCGCCCGCCAGCTGTGCGAGAGCGCGATGGATCAAGTCGCCCCCGATCAAGAGGAGGATAGTAAAGGCATAATTAGACGGGTTAGACCACTCATCCGCAAAGGCAGCGCTTGTGGACCCCGGGTCAAAGTCACGGCGGTGGAAAAGGTGTCGAAGAGTGGGGGCCATGGAAGGCGAGGAAGGTATTCAATGGTTGCATTGGAGAGAATAATTGCAGATTCCGATGAAGGACTCTTCAGACTTCACTGATCAGCTGATAGCAATGTTGCACAAAGGCTGAATGACAGGGCGGGGTTAGGCTTGGTAGATATCAATGATTGGTTTTCATGGATTATAACAGCTTTAGTATGCATATAGGGCCGCACTAATAAAGATTGCAATTGCCCTAGCTATTAAATACGAATATTGCTGCCTGAAACTAACCCAGTAAGGAAGGTTCAGGCATGCCACTCTATCTCTGACTGCTCTGTGCCATACCTAGGCATGTTATATCCCTGCTGTGTTGACCACCACCACCACCACTACTGCTACTACTATCTCAGCTGGAGATGGTGTCTAGACACTTTTTTGGCTGAGTGGTTGAACATATGACAAGACATGGTTAATGAGCAGGTAGGCTCCAGGGAGGTCGAAACGATCACGGATCAATCGGCATTTTCAAGAGTTTGAGAACGACTATGAGGTGTTTTCGTTGAAATCGGACCTAGATCAGTCTGAGGACCTTGAGAGTCACTGATCTGGCACTTCATTAAAGAAATCATAGTGGCGTACGCGTACTCAGTAGTTAATTCTTCCTGCGATCTAGATTAAGTCCTTCGGGAATTTTTAAGCCTTCCCAGGAATTAAGCATTATGATCATGTAATCTAGATATGCTAACTAGATGGGAATCATGGGATAATGTCTATCGCAGTGGGAGGTAGGCCAGTAGCTGCCTATACATATCATGCTAACATGAATCGGTCTACCTCATTTATACTGCTACCTCAGCTATAAGGAATGTATGGGGTCTAAACAACAACATAATAACAATGACAACTAGTAGATATCTCTGTGCATATACATATACGTACCTGTTGTTATCACAATATAACCTAATAAAGTTATAAATGCTTAAGTTTTAAGACCTTATCAAACTTAAGACCTTGCTGAACTGCATGCCTCGCGGATTAAACACACTACTGTAGTTCTATAACTTTTTACCCACTCACTAAGGCTGATAGCCTGATAGGACTAAGTTGATCTAGACCAGTATACTATTTTATGATAAGCTTTTCCAAGCCTTTCTATGACACTCCTGTATCTTAGTTATGCTCTTGTAATTCTTCTACACATGTTTAAGATCTAGAGCCTTGATTCTACAATGCATTATGTTGAATGATTTTTATACCTCCAGAAGCTGCCCTGCACCTAGAAAACCTAACAGTCACAGAGTCACAGAGAGTCACATAAGTGCAGCGGTAGTTGTTTTGTATTTCACTTAGGTAACCTAATCAGGAAGGACATAAGTTGCCTCATGGCAGACCAATTTGAGGACTACGAGGCAGGCCACCAAGGTACTCGGGAGATTAAATATTCGAGAACTGATGCCGGTATCCAAATGTTTCTGCCTAGTAAATCCCTCAACGCAGCAATTGGTCCCGTTATTGTGGTGATAACGGTTATATCTCCGAGTGAGTACCCTGCGAGCTCAATCTGAGACCCACTTGGATATTAAGTCTAATGCTTGGTATTGCTTGGTATTGCTTGGTATTGCTTGGTATATAAAAGGATCTTCCTCTTGTATTGATTGACTTGGATGACTGGACTGGACTGAATTGACCGACTCGATCTGCTCAATTGATCTCGCAGTGATGTCTTCCTCTTTTGATCCCACCAATGTCAATCTCAACACGGCCAGCCTCCAGGATGTGGTCTGTTACATTTACGGCGCGGGCAATGACTACAATGGCAACCTCCCGGCACGCATCTCTTCTGTCTTTGTTATCCTGATTACATCTACTGTGGTTACATTCTTTCCGGTTGTTGCAAGACGCGTCCAATCCTTGCATATTCCAAATCTGGCTTACATCATTGCCCGGTACTTCGGTAGTGGTGTAATCCTGGCCACCGCATTTGTGCATTTACTCGATCCTGCCTATTATGAGATTGGTCAAAACACCTGCGTTGGCGTGACTGGGAACTGGTACCAGTATTCCTGGCCTCCGGCTTTTGCTTTGGCGGCTATCGCTGTCACTTTTCTGCTCGACTTTGGCGCAACACTCTACGTGGAGGCCAAATATGGCATCACCAGGCAGGGACACTCGCCCGTGTTTGTCCGTCAAGGAGAAACCCCAGCCATCGCTTCTGATACCAAAGAAATATCTTTAAGCCAGGACCAGTCCCAGCAGCAATCACCCGTGTCTCTCCCTGCGCAAGTTTATGACGAGGAGTCCCTGGACGATGAGAAATCCTTCAAGCAACAGATTGCCGCATTCCTGATCCTCGAATTCGGCGTTCTCTTCCATTCCGTCATCATTGGCCTCACCCTCGGCGTGGTCGGCAACGAATTCGCCGTTCTGTACGTTGTCATCATCTTCCACCAGGCCTTTGAGGGTCTCGGCATCGGCGCGAGAATGTCTGCCATCCCATTCCCACATAATAGGAGATGGTTACCCTGGGTTCTTTGTGCGGCGTACGGATTGACGACACCGATTTCAATCGCGATAGGCTTGGGTGTGCGTACGTCGATGAACCTCAACTCATTCAATGCGAATATTATCCAGGGTGTGATGGACGCGTCTTCGGGTGGTGTTTTGATCTACACGGCCATGGTGGAGCTGCTTGCCCACGACTTCATCTTCAATCCCAACAGGACGAGGGATAGGAAGGAGTTGACAATTATGATGACCAGCTTTTTCGCCGGGTGTGGGATCATGAGCCTCCTAGGAAAATGGATCTAGTTGTGCATGTGCACATTATCCACCAAAAAGCAGCTATATACACACATTATCCACCAGAACATGCAGCCATAGACAGACCTGTTATCCATAGACTAGATGCTACAATACCAAAAGTCAGTTATCATTTGCAACGAATCCCTACCCCATCTTTTAGAACTTACAAATAAATGAACTAGTAGTAGGAATAGATGGCGTTGCCCTGGAGGAGGTGAACAAGACCATACTGGTGTTCAGTAGCGTTCTTGCTAACTCAACCCTAGGACTCGTGGAAGTAGAAAAAGACGCAACAAAGATCAGTATTAACGGCATTGGCGCCATGGACATCACTGTGAGAATACAGCTTGGGGAAGAGATTAAACTGTATGCTCTCCTAATTGTGATGCCACTGGATCATCAGCTCCTCAGACCCCATACTTCTCATTTCGCGCATTTTGTTTAATATGATAGATGGAGGAAAGTTGTATTTCCTTCATGGTTGTAGGCGAAAACGCAACTGAAGAAGCATAGCCCTGTACCGCAGCATGAGATTGCCAGGTCAGTGAATCAAATCGTCGTCCTAAGCCTGCCTTTCCTCAGCTCTAAGCCATCATCAGTTGATTATCCTTGCCATTAGACAGACATCTGTCGGTAGATACGGTATGCCCCTGCAATCACGCCGAGTTGATTCATTCTCATAAAAGGGATTCGATCAAGACAGGCTTACCCATCCGCAAATCAGTCCATCTGGTTGCGGCATGATTAAACCTGCAGCCATGTGGACTGAACAGGCTAGATATAGATTGCGCATTGTTTATTTTAGATTCTGATTGTGTTTAGGACTAGATATATAGAGCGGCATCGTTTGTATCTTAACCATTGTAACGCACCTACCAATATATTAAGCTTATTTAGCTTATACAGTAGGTCGCATATAATCTTTATACTTGTATCATATTAATGAGTAAGATAGATAGATACCCTAGTGTTATGGCTATAGTCCAGGAAGATTGGGGTAATGTAGTACCACTTGGTACGGTGGATATAAATCAGCAAAATCAATCGAATACAAAGCTGCACCACCTCTCGAACTGACTCACAGCCTGTAAAGCATTAACTGATATGTAAGTGACTAGCACCAGTACCCCGGTCTGATCTCAATATATCAAGTAACCCTACCACCATGGCCAAACATTCCTGCCTCCAAATCCGCGCCAAGTACACCCCCACCACACTCACCGTCTACCAAGCCAGCTCCTCCATCGCAGATGCCGCTGTGGACATCCAGGCACTTACGGCCGTGTTCCCACACACGCATGACCTGGCTCAAACGCTCCTTTCAGTGGATGGCGTGTCGAAGCGGCCGGGCCCGCAAACCCAGCCAGAAACGCGTCCTGGCCATTGAGATCACGCGCGAAGGATTCGAGTGGATTTACGGCATTCCTGTCTCTCACATCATTTTGGAGCAGCCCGGTGGGTGCAATGGGATCCGGAGAGGGATTTTTGGTTTAGGCCGTTGGATTATCGGTCTATTCAGGTTGGACTGAGTGCGGAGGCAGTGGATAAGTATGTGGATGAGTGGATCGTTGGGATTACGGATGTGACTGGGAGCATGGGGGAGATTGAGAAATGTCTGGATGAGGGTAGGATAGAGGATGTGATGAGGTTGGTGCCGGTGGAAGACGTGTATCTGCTGTCTGAGGAGTTGAAGGAGATTCTCGGTGCTCTTCGAGTGATATAAAATCGGTGCTTTCTCTCTGAGGCAGGTATATATACTCACTATGGTCTTGACTCTTGATCAATCAGTCTAACATAGAATAACAGGCAGATTACTAGTATACTACAAACTCCGAGGTGATTATGTTGGCTTACTGGACTGACTGTCTAGAATGCAGATCCGAAGGAATATAGCGTGGACAAATACAAGATTACCTATGGCTGGCTATTCAACAGCCATTTCCAGTTCCCTGGCTGAGGTTGGCAGGATAATATCACCGCCAGGCTAATCATACTTTACGGGTTGGTTATGGCCTGCTTATTTAGCATGCCTAAATAAACCAGTGCGAAGCCAATGATGCTCCCACGTGGAGATCGAGATGCGGAACATGAGCCTGTTTAAACGACACTATCCTCGCCTAATCGGGTCAATCGATTGCACAGTACGGAGTTATGCGAGGCCAAGGCCTTGGCATGCGTATCGTCATCTTAATCGGAGTTTGTATAAACCTGCCCCAACCCCTGCCCGTCACAATGATTCTCTGGATACAAGCAAGTCCTCAAGATGAAGGGTATCTGTGCTATTGCCTGGCTGGTTCCTCTCTTGCAACTGGCCGCTGCCAGAGTACCCATCAAGAAGACTCTGTCCGGTCATATTGACCCCTCCCAGGTCTTCTCCTTTGTCTATGTGCCATTTGAAGTGCAAGTCGGGACAACATCCATCTATGTTGTGCAGAGCTACTCGAAGAAAGGCCAGGGAAATGCCCTCGATCTGGGGATCTTCGACCAGCGAGGATACCAGATGATGGACGCACAGAGTGGCGCTACGGGCTCTCGAGGCTGGTCCGGCGGTTTCAGAAACAACTTCACCATCACGCCCTCCTGGGCCACCCCCGGCTACAACCCCGGCGCCATCGAAGCAGGCACCTGGAACGTCGTGCTGGGCCCGTACGCATCCGTCCCCGACGGTATCGACTGGCAGCTCGATATCGAAATGTCCTTCGACCCGGTTGACTCGTGGTTCTCGCCCTACTACGCCACCACCAACCTGGACCCCCTCTGCTACGGCTGCCCGGAAGACTCGGCGTTCATCTGGCTGCGCGGCGACTTCCACATGCACACCGTCTACTCAGACGGCAGATACACGCCGGACGAGCAGATCCGCAACGCCCTGGCCCAGAATCTCTCCTTCATCTTCTTCAGCGACCACAACACCGACACCAGCAACCAGATCATCGGCGCCTACCAGGCCGATATCGCCCCGGATCTGCTCGTCGGCCGCGCCATCGAGGTCACCACCCGCTACGGCCACTGGCAGGCCGTCGGCCTCGACCGCGGCCAGATCATCGAGTGGCGGTACAAGCCCGACGACAACCCTGGCTTCGCTGCCGCCGCGCACCAGGTCCACCGTGTGGGCGGCTTCGTCTCGGCCAACCACCCGTTTGCCGCTTGTCCCGCGTGTAACTGGAGTCTCGGGTGGGAGGAGACTGACGCGGTGGAGGTCTGGAACGGGCTGTGGGATGGGCAGGATCAACAGGCCGTCCAGAAGTGGCATGAGCTGCTGGTAGATGGGAAATTCCTGACTGCCATCGGAGGCAGCGACTCTCACTCTCCCCCGTCGCTGAACGGGTGGCCGACCACCATCGTCAAGGCGAGGGGACGTAGCCAGGCTGCCATTGTGGAGGGTGTCAAGGCCGGCCGGGCGTATCTGGTTCGAGGACCGGGCATGGACATTGCGTTTGAGGTGCGCGTTCCCAAGTTGGAGGCTCCGGCGCAGATTGGTGATAAGCTCCGGAGGAGTGCGAAAGGTGCCAGCGCTGTATTGGTGGCTGAGGGGTTGTCGAATCTCAAGGCTTGCTTTGTCTCCGACAAGGGGTACTTTTACAATACTACGATTAAAGATGGAGTACACATTAAGAAGGGTGTGCCGTCCGGGGCCAAGTTTGTTCGGGTGGAGGTTCGCAATGGCACGACAGAGGAGCTGCTGGCCTTGACCAACCCCGTCTGGTTCTTGGAGTAGTACAATCATCAAGAGTCTTTGTATACATAGTGATTGCCCATGATCCTAATCAAATCTTCTCACACGTCGACGCATACACATCAAACTCCTGAGGAATGACACTCTCCCAAAGCTCCGGCCCCTTCAGATACGCATTCACCTTTTCGCACATGCTCTTCGTGATAAATGCCGAGTACTGGTCCATCTCACCCAGCACCGCGGGCATCATATTCTCTTTCAGACAATCCTCCACGGCCTGCATTGCCTTGTGATCCTGGCATGGATCGGCCTGTCCTCCAGCCGCAGCACACTGCTCTTCGATCTTCTTCGTGATGGCCCCGGAGATAGTGTCCGCAAGACTGACAAAGCTCGACAGTCCCATTTTGTCCATGCTGGCTTTGACGACTTCGCTGACGATTTTGCCATTGACCCAGGTTTCGAACTGCGACATTGTGGTTTTGCATCCTTCCTTGCAGACGTGCTCGTCAAAGGTCTGGAAGACGGTGTCGAGTTTGTCGGGAATGAAATCTGAAGTGGAGGTGCAGGCGGATGGAAGGGCGCAGAGGACGGGTGCGGCCAGGGTAATCAGGGCGAATGATAGAGCAGCTGTGAGATGCATCTTGAGCGTTTGGCTGTAGATTGAGTTGAACTGCAATGAAGGTGGTGTCTGGTATCCTGAGCTGTCAATACTCGTTGTTGACAATATATCGTGATCAAGCATTAGCCGTATGTCTTGCCTCTAAAGAAACTCGTCATCCCTCGCGGGAATGTCAACTGCCCGTTGCATACTATGAACGGCACGAACCCTGGAACGTGGTGGGTCAGGTTTTACGTCGTACAAGAAGGCGTACCTCATAAGCAGGTACCAAGAGGTCCTGCATACCTGAAGACAAGGAGAATATGCTTCGACAGCGGGATATAATTCCGTGGCTGACAGTTCCCACCCTACTCGCCCTGTCATTCGCACCTGCACTCACATTCCGGATATACCTAAGATATTGTGTGTCACCCAGACCCCATCTGCACACTGGCGTCTTCGGTCAGTGTGGTATGCAGGACTGAACCGCTTGCGTCCCGCCAGTATTCCCAGCTATATAGCTATAGCCCTAAAGCGAGTGACCTTCAAGCGTCCGCCTGTTCCTCCCACCACACTACATCCACTCTTCATCCAAACCACTCTCCATTCTTCTCCAAGACACAATGCTCTTATCCAGCCTCACCCCTATAGCCCTAATCGTCGCTCTCGCGACAAACGCCAAGCAGACCGTCGACGACATGACCGCTCTGCACAACAGCCTCGTCCAGGCCCGCGCGAGCCTCGAGGGCTGGAACGGCGGCCTCATGGGCGCCATCCCCGTCGCCAGCAAGATCCAAGGCGTGCAGAGCGCCGCCGCCAACGCGCGCAGGAGCATCGATGACTCGATATTTACTATACTACCTACTACTTAATATAAATACTCCCTTAAGATCGTACGAGTCAAGACCTTCCAAGGATGCAATGCAGCTCTGGGCACAGGCTGTGAACGATAGCAGCTACCTATTTGAGCAGGCACTGCCATACTTCCAGCGGAGCGTTAATTCCACCTCGCCAAATGCAGCTGTGCGTCTAGGCAATGCTACGGCGGGTTATGACGCGGATGCTTTCGACGTACGCAACGGCGGCCCGGTGCGAGTATCATATCCGAATTATGCCATGCCTTTCTCGACCTGGATGAAACTGGGAGTGAACGATATTGGCATTGAAGAGACGAAAGACTTCAACTCTGGCAGCCTCATGGGGTCGCAGTACTGCTCATCGACAATCCAGCCGTTGAACTAGACCAGGAGCAGTTCAGACGCCTTCCTCACCGTCACCGGTTCACTACCTCTCACAGTCTACGACAATACAGTCGCCCAAAGAATTGTTCTCGACGCCAAGAAGAGAGCAACAGGCGTGCAGATATCGAGTAATATCACCCTGAGAGCACGGAGAGAGGTCATCCTCTCCGCCGGTGCCATCCAGTCTCCACAGCTCCTCATGCTTTCCGGCAACGGACCAGAAGAAACTCTCCGCAGCCATGCAATTGATGTGTTAGTCGACCTGCCGGGCGTAGGCCAGAACATGTGGGACCATCCCTTCTTTGCACCGAGCTATCGCGTGCGCGACACCTTCACCTCGTTTGCAACCCACCTGCTTGAGAATCTCCGGGTGCCCAATGGGCCACTTGGAAGTCCGATCGCCGACTTCCTGGCCTGGGAGAAGATACCGCCCGCGCATAGGAAGAGTTTTGACAGAGAGATAGAGGACGATCTAGCTCGATTTCCACCAGACTGGCCCGAAGAAGAGGCGAGTTTATCTGACAGCAACCTGTTAGCGCAGACACTGACATCTCTTCCGTTGAACAGTACGTATCAGCCGCAGACTTTGTAGGCAACTCCTCAACCTCATAGCCGACCAACCGAAAGACGGATACCAGTACGCCTCCATCATGGGTACGTTGGTGGCCCCCACCTCGCGCGGTAGCATAACCACTGAATGTTTAATCCGTAGCGGTAGGCGGAAGTGCTGGTCGTCTCATGTTCTATAAAAGCCGGAAAGAAGGCGGGTGTCCTAGATTCGGGGATATCAAAGCCCAGTGTTGATGGAAAATTATATACAGCTCGACAACATTACATAGTGTTTTGCTTTCTGTCTGCCTGTTGAAGCCGTAATCCATCTAGCCCAGTTATATTCATCAGCAGATTCTTTCATCTCAGACAGCTGAGTGAGCGAATCTACTTCCATCTTCCATGACGGTACATGGAGCAAGAGCGTGGCTGTTGTGGACGGACTCTTCCGGGATGTTCGGATGAGGATTTCATATAGATATGTTATAATACTACCGCGTGGAGGATCCTATGGACGAGACATCACTGCGAGTGCATCTGTGACCAATAGTCAAATGTATATGTCTAGCACCGTTGATCAAGTCGTAAGCTGATTACGACTCGAGAGTTTCGGGTCCTATCTCGGTTAGTGATTCGTGGCTGAGCTATTTTATTCCGATGACCACGATGTCTTACAATGTTCTCTTGACTAGCGACGACAACATCTACCATGGAATCGTGATCTATTTTATTGCGCCGGGAGAAGATTGGCAGGATGGCGGTGCAACCCAGCTCCATGACAGCTGCACCGACCAACTTTAATCACAAATGACATTTTAAGAAGAATCTGTGCAGTCAATTGAATTGCTTCGAGGATCTCATCATTCTCATGTTTCTCGGCTCCAGAGATGCCGGTGGGGCAACTAGGCAGCACTATGAATAGCTTCGCCGATAGTCGGTAGTTCGGTCTATTGCTGAACTGGCGGTGGCCTAACTCACTCAGACGGGAAGTATACTATCTTACTTAAATCGACATCAGGTGTGCGGATATGGCATCCATAATGGAGAAACCTATAGATACTAATTGCAACCGGCAAGCTAGGAAAGGCTTCAATATATATACATGACTCCCGCACTACACCCGGATATATTCCCATACTAGATCAAGTTAGTTTCTTACAGAGGAGAGGTTCAAAATGATAATGACCTCTTTGCTCTTAATCTCTGCCCTCGCAGGCTCTGCGCTTGCTTTTCCTGGTCACCACAGCTTCGCCAATTCGACCGTCCCTTCTCACCACTCTTCGATTTATACTCCCCTTCCCACAGGAGGAACAGGTGGTGGTAAGACTCACACCGATTGCAATGACCATCCTCAGCCTACAACGACCATTGTCGCTGGCCATCCCTCTGGATCCGTCTCAACCATCACCGAGACCATCACCAAGACGACATTCAACCCCTGCTCGACTCCCATCCACACACAGAGCGGCACCACCTACTACAGCACCTGGTTGACGGCATCTACCTACGAGACAACCACATGCTACACCACCCACGTTCCCACAAGGATCCCATCTCCTCCCCCGACCACATTCGTCAACCTTGGTCTAGCAAACAGCTGCCCCCCTCCATCCACCGTCACCGTAACCGTCACTGTAAGCAGCGGCGGGAATACAGCAACCGAATCCCAGACACCAGCACCGGCACCCAATGGAGGCAGCGAAAGCGGCCCCGAACCCTGCGAGACCATCACATACGCAGACACCTACGGCTATACGAGAACTGTCGTGATTCCCCCGATCTATGAGCCCACAAACACTGCGACTACGCACTCCACGCGCGTGGGAACAACCACCAAGCCTACTCTGCCTGTTGGGACGGGGTCGGGCACTGCCCCCAGTCACAGTCACACTCGGGGATTACCAAGTGGCACCGGGGGAGGGCAGGCCCCTACTGAGACGAAGAGATGGCACTTTGAGAGAAGGATGGTGCGGGTATAGACATTACAGAGAATGCAAATTATAGAGTTCAAACAAAGAAATTAGCCGAATTTGTCTGTGTAGCTGTGCTTGCAATAATAAGGCTAGAATAGCATGGATCGGGTAAATTGTTTAGATTCTGCATTTAGATATTGCGGATTTGTCTGTCTCAGACGTCGGCACTTGTGCTGCATATAGATTTATCATAGTAATAGTGGTTACTCGTGTGTTTTGTCAGCTAGGTGAATATCTATAGCATTCTTGACCTGGAAAACTTGTGATGCTGGCCGTCAGGGAGGCATTCTCCCTCCTTGCATGCGCCCCCCTACTTAGGCTACGAGCCGTCCCTTGCGGCACAGAAATATGTGTCAATATTGTTGATGATCACTGGAATGTGATATCACATGTTTTCAAGGAACCGTTCCAAGGGCGAAGGTCACATACGAGACGCGAGGCGGGCTGATTGAATCTGGTGTCCAGATAGAATACCCGACGATTCTGGTCATTGTCTGATATCGTCCTGCTTTTTCTCATTTACCTCTAACAAAATAAGACCCGAATGTACACAAAATGACCAGATTTACCAGGATCGAGGACGTTCGGTTCAGCGACCCGCTGGGTCTCGAAACCGCTCTCAATAGCCCGGCAACGCTTGACGAGCCCGAACAAAACCATAACGCAGCGGGGAATATGGCCTACCATTTGACTTCGCCTCCAAGCTGGTCATAGTCCCAGGAGACGTCGCCGGTCCCATGCTCGGCATGGGAGAGGATTCCTTCAAGAAATGGGCCACGCGGTGCAGCGTCGTCTTCCATCTTGCCGCGGTTGCCGATTATACCCTTCCTTACTCGGCATATCGAGATGGCAACGTTCTCGGCCTCGTCAATATGCTCCGCTTCGCAAATACAGGCCGCCTCAAGCCCATCCACTATACCTCCAGCATCTCAGCTTGTGGCGTGTCAAAGTACCTCACCGGACAGCTCATCCCAGAGAACCAACGGCCCGACTTCGATATGGAGGACGTACAACAACACATCGGGTACACCCAAAGCAAAGTGGTCGCTGCGCAGATTGCCTGGAACGCCATGGCCAAGGGCATGCCAGTGACCATCCATCGCCCGGGCTTGGTATCAGATCAGGCCACAGCGTCACGGGAACATGCAAGACAATCGACATCTTCACCCGACTGATGGCGAACTGTATTCGACTCGGCCACTACCCTATTGCGCCGCTAATCCGCAACCAGTTCATCCCCGTCGACTTCGTCTGTTCAGCCATCCTGCGTATCTCGCTTGTCAAGGGAACCGCGGGGCAGGCTTACAACCTCGTTCAGCCCGACCAGTCCCGGACAGTCACCTGGGAGGAAATGTTTGGGCTACTCAGCCGACTATGCTCGCCTGCTCTGCGACGCGTAGGCCCCGATGAGTTCCTTCGGATCGTGGCGGAGGACCAGGGGCAGCGGATAAAGGGCGGTATGGCAGTGTTGGAGGATAAGCTGCGGGAGAGCAAGCTCTTCTATGGGTTGGATGGGGGCACCATGGCGGTTTATGAGACGAGGAACATGCGTGAGGCACTGGCTGAGTTCCCGGAGGTGTTGCAGGTGCCAGATACTGCGGAGTTGCTGAGAAGGTACTTTCCTGTATGGGCTGCACAGAAGTAGCCTTTCCGCTAGCCTATAAGATGAAGATGGTCGGCATTAACGGAAGAAGAATTTGGGACGTACATACACCGTCGAGGGTGGCGTTCCTGTAGGAGGCCATTCCGGATAGTTGTTGGTTTGCTGAGGGTTTGATCTGATCTCTAAGCAATTCAATAAGATGGACCTGATATCTGAATCGGATAAAATGGCAGACAAGTGGAGGTTTGAGTCTTTACTTTGCATTTGTAGATTAACTACCAAAAGGGCCAGGAATACATCAGTATATGCAGTTTGATCAACGCCTGAGGGGCCCAGAAACTCAAGGGACTATTCTGGGAAAGGCAATTCTTTCGCCAGACTATCACAGATCTTCAATTCATTCTCTGCGATGACAATTGGAACTATCCATACCTACCTCTCTACCTCTTAATTTTGACCCGAGAACCATAGCCTTAGATGACCTTGGCTGTGGGTTGTATAATGCTGCTTTCGCTATGTGATATGTTTGACCTCTGCTGAGAGCCTCTTTTAACAATTGTTGGGATCAGAGGGCTCAGATGGGACTGCTGTAGTACCAATATTTAGTCACAGACTAGCAGATATCGATATACACTTATCCCGCTTGAGGGATTTCCTTGCTCTATCACATCGTCCATATCTACCATAAGCACTGGTATGCTATGTCTTAGGATCCCAAAGCCAGCGAATAGATAACGCTAGGGCTTATAAGGTAACCCATTGAATAAGGCTTTTATAGCAGTGGCCCATGGCCAAGTGCCCAGCATTTCATAGCCACTTGGCCTTAGACTCTTAGTATTGACTTCCTCTGACATAACCCCACCTCGACAGGATACTCAGAACTAACAGAGAACCGTCCTTGCAGATGCAGCAAGGCTTGTATTACACCATAAGAATCCAGACGCAGAAATGTGGGGGCAATCTCAGAACGTAACGAAATCAGCGAGGTCCTGCAAAGGACTTGAGTGGACTTACGAATCGGCATCAGATTACACTCAATGAGGATGAGGACATCCCCTCATGTCGAATCCTGGGCATATCGCCAACGAAATCCAATCTCAACAAGAGGCGATATTGTCGATGGTATCTCATGCGTCCGTCAAAGCAGGCTCATTTTTAATCAACTGTGCGCCAAATGGACGCCCTCGGTTGATGAATGCCAGGTAGAAGGCTCCCATGCAATTGGTCAAGAATGTATGGCTATAATCCGAGCACTGGTCACGGTTGAATGAAAGGTAGTTGAGCCCGTTGGAAAAGATCATACAGATCAAGATGAACGGAGGCGTGAACCGGTTGAGGGTATCGATCCAGGTTGGCATTGTGAGGGTTCGAGAGCACGCCATATGTTTTCCGTCCGGAGCTCTTGTCAACTGCTTAGTACAATCCCAGAGGTAGGTAAGGTGCCTTTAGAGGATATTCCCAATGGGAATACAGTGGTACTAATAGTCTTTTGATTGCAGTTGGGGGATTTCCGAATAGCCTCAAGATCGACAAGGCTGAATTTGTGACTAGGTACTGGTCACTAAAACTGCGCCACACCTTATCTCTTACTTCGTTGGATACAATTGAAGTGATCCACAACAGGGCAAAGAAATGTAACACTGTGAGACATCCGTAATGGTATGATGCCATTGGTGATTATGCTGACCAGTGACCTGAAGTACAGGTTACTGCCAAGGCCAGCTATTGGACACTCGAATGTGGACTGATTGATCACTGCTGTGGGGCCATAATCATATCAGCCTTACCAGCCTCGCCCTTGCAACGAATACCAGTCGATCCCGGTCCAATCGGGCTGGTCCAAGTCAAGATCCATGCCAGGCTGCCCATGTGTGCTCAGATAACCTGTACTGAAAAAGCCTGGTTCTTCCAGCCCGTACTGGAGAGCATAACCACCAAAGTCCATGAAGGTGGGCATCGAGCTGTCGTTTATATTCGCCGTCGATGCACTGGAAGACTGCTCAGTATTCCCTGGTGGTCGGGTTGACCCCTGACCCAATTTGGATCTAATGTCCGACACAATGTGTGGTGGCTCCAGCGGCTTGCCAAGGTCTCTGAGTATTGCCTCGCGTGCCTCCCAAACCTGTAAAACTAAGCGAGCAACAGATTCAATGAGTTCGTTCATTTTCTTCATAGCTCCGAAGCGAGCGTGGTAGTTATCATTTAGGACTGTCCAACTCCTCTCCGCGTGCCCTGACATAGGTCGCTTCTTCAGGTCTTGAGCGATGTGGAGGTAGGCGGGGAACGGGAAGTAGTGATAAAGGAACCACTGGTAACCTTTTGTTAGAGGCGAGTTCATAAGCTTGGTATCGCACTCGAGCATGCAGTGGACGTGAGAGATCACCCTGTCGCGCTGTGCGTCTGTCTGCGGTCCAGACGAATATTGGGAATAATTCTCCAGAAGACGGTTCTTCGCCAGATGATACCGTGTTGTCCAGATTGTCATGAAATGAAGAGGGTTCTCTGGGTTGCAGGAGGCAAAATATTTGCCCTCGATCATCCTTTCGAAAGAGGACAGATCGCCACCCGCGGGGAGAGGGTCTTCCTGAGCCACAATTTTCAACGCTGGGTTGGTAAAGTCTAGGTGAAACGCGCTGCGGCGCACAAAATTGCCGAGCTCGCTACGCACGACGGCGAACAGTGCCTCGGAGGGATTGCCGTGCGTGGCTGGCCCAGTCTTCATCTCTGGTCGCAGGTCAAAATCATTCACATTGAGAGGAATCCTGCAATCCCAAGTGGGAAGCAGATTCGTGGCCTTGTGGTCGGCCATTTCGCAAATCCGATTGTCGTACATGACCAGCGACCACCACAATCTGCGGCGCATTTCACCTTCTAGAATACTACATCTGGTATAGCTGGACTCGGAATGGATACCCATGCGCAGTGCGATACGCATTGCGACGCCCAGGACTGGCGACAGAGAGCGAGGATCGGTTTGCTGTCTGACGGAGATCTGGAAGCGTCAGTGATTTGCGTGGTGCGACTTCGGTGTGCTTACCAGGTAGAGGTACAAGGCTATTAAGCAGTCACGGTCAGTTGTACGTAGCACCTCGCAGTTCAGGAGGGCTTGCTGGCAGGCAAAGTGGTACCCTTTCAGAAGATCATCCCTTGGCGCTCCAAACATGGTCCGGCACTCGTCTTCTGCAAGACTGAGAATTGCGACGCAATAGATACTGAACATGAGTGCTTCGAGAGTCGGCGTTATCTTAGCCACGTCAGCGGCCGCATCGATGATTCTTGCCTGCAAGGTAGGTGTATGGGTGACTTTGAGCAGGGGGTTGACATTGTCCAGATAGATCTGCCAGAGTCGGAAGATCTCGACTTGGTTCGGGTGCAATGTTGATAGTTTGACATCAAACTTGCGCGAACCCAACAGAAGAGTCTGACTGCCGCCATCGTACACTTCTTCCCAGGCCCGTCTGAAGATGGTCTCACGGACACCGCCACGAAATTTATTATCCTCGTTACTTCTGTCGCTGTCATTAGTATCATCCTCTTCGGGGTCAGCAGACTATCCATCTCGTCAGTGTTGCTTCGGGCATCAGTCTCGGAGTGATTCACACCATTTGATTCATAACTCCCCAGAAGCTCCTATTGAAAGTTAGCTATAGGCAACGATGAACTACGATGGAAACCGACTTGGCCTCATATTTCGTCTCCGATGCCGGGGTCCCCTCTTCCTGCGAATTTCCCTCCAATTTCTCATCATTAGTTGTATCATAACTTCTGGCGTTTCTGCTGGACGACGTCTCCACCACAGAATTGTGCAAGGGCTGAAATTGTATATTATTCTGTCGCAGCAGATCTTCATATCTCCGAAGACGTTCCAGCAGCTCCCGCTCGGGAAACCTGCGACGTCGCCGGACTTGTGTTGCAGGCACACACTGCGCTTCGGCCCGCACACAGTTGGCGCAGGGAAACCCACGGTCACACTTGACCTTGCGTTGCTGACACAGGACGCACGCTAGCACCCGTGAAGGCCTTGTTGCCGCTCGCAAGGGCGACCTCGGTGAGCTTTGCTCTGGTGTGGACATTTCTGACTGGAAGGATAATACAAGTCTCCACAAGGTCAAGAGCTGCAAATGGAGATAAAGACGGAGCTCGTCAAGCGCTGTTAGATGAACAAGTTGGGTTTTCCTCTTGCAGTCTTGCCTGCGAGGATGAAAGATGATTAGAGAACAGGAGAACAGGACGTCGGAAGTTAGTAAAGCCCGACGGTCCCTCCTTGTCATGTGATCGGGGGCCTAATGCACTATATTACAGCTAATCTGCTATAGAGTAATTCGGCTGAAATTATGTTTAGGACAATAAAAATCTCTATTAATGTTCGGTATTACTAGATGAGACTTATCACTGTAGTCTGTGCTGTGTGTCGAGATACTCGGCACCATATGCGATGTAATATATGTTGAGGACGACACTTTTAAAAGCCCTAAGTCCGACTCCATCAAATTCTGGGGAGAAAGAGAAAAGGAAAATTTGAAAGTGGTTTCAGGACAACTATACACACTTGATACACTAGGTAGCTGGTTGACTATGCTTTTATCTAGAGGGATCCTTCAAGTATGGCTACTTCGACTCTCGAAAGTAATCCGCTTCTGGGTAGAGCTGTTGGGTAGAGTTTCCCAAACACATAGTAGCCTATTGTGTCTAGAGACAATTTTGTACAAAGTGGTTTATCCAAAGCTTAATAACTACCTATTAACTGTTCAATCTTCGTAGTTACAGCCCAGCATCTGCCGGCTAGACCGCCAGATATTAGAGATGTTGGCTTAAAGCGAGGATTACTAGCAATCTTATAATAGCGCTTCAATGAACTCGGATCTCTGCCAGTATTTAGATGCCACTCATTAGCTGGAGTATCTAAACATGGAAGATAATGAGGCAATGCAGATTAGTTAGTTAAATATTGCTTTTTGCGCCCATCTAGTGCACCTAGGCATGCTCTGGATTGTACTAGCTATCCAACACAAATCTGAACTTTCTGATTGGAGAAATAAAGATTCTTTGAAACCATAAGTATGCAGTATGCCGCCATTATCCTGCGCATTCTACCTATATAGTAACCGCCCAAACCAACAGCCTTGCTGCAGTGATAGCATGACTGGCAGTGTAAATCCTTGGAATCAAACCCTTGGCCAAGTTGGCACTACAGATTGCCCTGCATGAACTTAAATCCGTGTTAACAAAATGGAATTTGTTTCTTTACTCACCTACAGTGTAACATGCCATGTTAGTAGCCCTGTTACTGGGTGCAGAATGCGGCAGGATAAAGGTAGTGTTTTAGCCTGATGTTCCTGCGCCGCATCGCATGCGGGCAGATGTTGGGCATGTTGGATGCAGACAATGCTGTAGTGCCTCAACTCTGTTGCCCTAGCAGGCATCTTGTATAATACAAATTCACAGTCTCTTCCTGGAAGCAGGACTCGAACTCCCAACTGTTTCACTCCTAGACTTCTTACTTCTTACCACAATGGCACACCTTATGAACAATCCTCTCCAAGTCTCACTGCCAGTCATGAAAACAAATGGCTGCTCATATGTGAGTATGACAAGCGGAAATCATGAACGGGTAGACTGGACCATCGAGGATTTGAAAAAAGATTGTTCTTTTATAACTTATGAATCTGACTAAGCTCTGGCTGTCCCAGGTAAGAACGTAGAGACAAGAGCTGGCACAGCCTTTCAATGTCAACTTTTTGATGCAAGATTTCGTAGCCCTAGAAGCCACAGTGCCGCTTGATCTTTTACCAAAGGAACAATGATGCGTGGCCTATGTTTACCCGTACACTGCATTTCTGACGCAACCATCCTGCTCCAGGAAGAAATAGAAAAATCCGTACATTTCTTTCATTCCAACTCCAACCTCTCCTAAACTACGCCTGGTGAAGTTCTTTAGAAAAGTGAGCAACGAGGCATAATCCTTATGGAACCTAAAGTACAAGTCGTGCTGGACGTAGGATATATACAAATATCGTTTCAGGCCGATTTACGAAAGAGTGCTTTCACCACATCGCGCTTACGGGTCTTGCTCTTCTCCATGGCCAAGCGCAAGGCTTTGGAAACCAGCAGAGTGTCTTCATGATCCGGGCCTAGTGTTCTCTCTCGACCTTCCAAGACCCGAAGATACAAGGATTCTGCTTGCTTTGTCTTTCCTTGATCCTGGTATAGTCTTCCAAGGTTATACATTGTCGCCAGAGTAGACCTATGTTCTGGCCCAAGTGCCGTTTTCCTCCCCAACCACGCGCGCTGAAGAGCCACCTCTGCCTCTTCTAGGCGGCCCTGATCGGTAAGGAGGACACCTATATTATTTAGGCTTTCAAGGGTGAACATATGGTCTGAGCCCAATGTCCTCTTGAAGCCATCGAACGCGCGGCGGTACATTTCACCCGCCTCTTGCAGCCTCCCCTGGCGCTTGTAGAGTAGACCCAGGTTGTTGACCGTGTGCAGAGCAAAAGCGTGTTCCGAGCCCACAGCTTTTTCAAACCCAGCTAACGCCCGGTGATAAAGTTGCTCTGATTGGTCACATTGGCCCTGGAGGAAGTAAAGAAGGCCAAGGTTACCAACGGTCTCCAAGGTTGATGTATGGTCGGGACCCAGGGCCTCCTCTTTGCCTGATAACGCGCGTTTGTACATTGTCTCGGATTCCTTCAACCGACCTTGGTTCTTATATACCACCCCGAGGTTACTGACAGTCTGTAGTGTCGACGTATGGTTCAGCCCCAGGATCTTTTCCCGTCCCGCCAGAGTACGTTCGTACATCAATTCTGCGTCTTCCAACTTCCCTTGGTCTGCAAAGACAAGACCAAGGTTATTCATGGTGTTGAGAGTAGATACATTGTCCACTCCAAGTAGCCGCTCTTTGACGGCCAATGTACGTTGATAGATCGATTCGGCTTCCGTTAGTAGACCGTCCCAAGGTTGTTCATGGTCTGCAGAGTGAGAGTGTGGTCGGCACCCAACAGCTTTTGCCTCCCGGCCAACGCCCTCTGATACATTGTCTCCGCCTCTTTCAGTCTGCCTTGGTCAGCATAGACGTTTCCGAGTTGATTGACAGTCTCCATTGTAGAGAGATGATCGAGACCCAGAGTAGCCTCCTTGCCTCTCAGTGCATATTGATGCAGCTTTTCTGCCTCCTTGAGCATACCTTGGTCATTGTAAAGAAGACCAAGCTTGTTGATAGCCTGGAGAGTTTGCTCATCCTGTGGCACCGACCATTCACTCTGTAGCATCAGAACCGAGTTTTTCGCGTGGGGGAGTAGTCGTTGCTGGAGCAGCCAGTAATCCCTCTCTGTAGAGTTCGGCACTGCGGCGCCAGTGGAGTTGAGAGCAATGGTCCGGAATTCATCCTGGTTCTCTACGCCAGTCCCCATCCGGCACCAATCTTGAACGACTGGGTGCATGGAGTAACTGCCTTTGTCGCGTCTCAGGTCAATCAGAGAAAAGTCGACGAGGATTCGGATTGTTGTAAGGAACACAATTTCGTCCACCACCGTTTGACGAAACCAATCGGGATGATGGCGCATTTCAAGCCCACATCTTATCAACTCATACCATATGTCGTAATTGTCAAAGTGAGCTAGGAGATGTAGCAGCTTTGCGGCTGGCTCACTGCGCTTCTGGATCTCTTGGAAGGTGATCATCCATGTCGTCAGCATGTTCCCATTGGAATAATCACGTAGGGGAGTCGAATTTGACTGGATGGAATGCCATGATTGCTCGTAATGATGCAGATAGTGGGAAAGGCTGACCCCGGTATGCCGGATAAAGGCACCTGCGATGACTGTTGCCAAGGGAAGACCATCGAGTCGCTGCGCTAGACTTTTGATATCTGCGCATTGCGTCAGCTGCCGTAGACACCAAGAGGGCAAACAGAACGAAAGCGTAAAAGAAGAATCACCTTCATCAACATCAACAGGAGTGCCAGTTAATCCAGCACTGTTCACAAGGAGTTGAATTGCGTCAGCTTGGCCTAACTTCTGCACCGGTTGAGACTTTCCAAGCTCAGTAAGCTGTGCAAATCGAGTGGTGACAATCATCGAGCCATGGTCTGCAGGAGGAAATGACTTTTTGAGATCGTACTCCTCCGCTTCGGCCGTATCTGACGCGGAATAATGATCCACGTTGTCGAAGATCAGTAACCATCGAGAGTTACGTTCGATTGCCAGCCAGTTCAAGACTTCTTTTGCATTGCGTTCAACCTCTTCATCGTCTCTTGGCATATGGGCCTCTTTGAATTCCGGAATCCTGGGCAAGTATGAGGCCAACGAGCGTACCAGGGTTTCCCAGTTCCTGCCATTCAACCAGAAGACGGCGGAGAACTCATTCTTATACCTTCGGGCGAACTGGATGGCCAGTTGAGTCTTTCCGATGCCTCCGAGTCCGTGAAGGATCACGACTTTCCTTACATCCGGACTGCTGCTCGGCTGTAAGGAGCTCCAAAGCTCAAGAAGGTCTGATTCACGCCCGACAAAGTGATGGACAGCCGGCATATCATTTATGCTAAAGGGTACGTGGAACCTCTTCTCCTCCTCTGGTCCAGATAATTTCTCAGCAATTGGATAATTGTGGTACGTACATTGATGTTACGCACTCACCTGCACGTAATAGAGCATCAAGAGCATCACGGGCCTTCAACGTCCTCTCAACTTGAATGACTGGCATCATAGACAAAACTTCTCTCGCATATGCTGCAGCGACGGCAGCGGCGTATCTTTGCCACAGGTCATTCTTGCGAGAGTCGCAGTAGTCAGAGACGCCCCGGATCACCAGGCAGGGGAAATGATTCATTAGGCCCGCTGCCTCCATCTCAAAGCAGATAATGCCTAGTTCGCGGGCGAGCCTGTCTCTTGTACGTGCATCCTTCATTACTTGGTTGCCAGATGCAATCAGTCCGTAATGAATGCCAGGGGAGCTGGTGGACCGGTTTGGGCGAGGGACGAGACTGTCTCCCTCTGCTTCAAAGAGCCGATCGTGTTCCTGCCCGGGATATGTGAAACCAGCCATGGAGGGGAACCTTGCCACCATTTCCTCCAGAATTTGAGGAATCTGACTTTCTCCCATCATATGCTCCGACTCTAAATTCGCCACGGCAGTCAAAAGGACGTGAGGGGGCATGTTTAGGGTGCCTGTTCGTTGGACTTTGCCATCCGCGGTGGTTTTGCCGTAGTCATATTGAATCACTCCGCCAAACCCACCACCTGGCTTGCTCACCACCACATCCCCAAGTCGAATGTCAACTTCTTCACTTGGTACTCCACCACCTATCCCAACCATCAATCCAATCCGGATCCCAGTGAAGGTCATCAGCATTTGCGCTGCCGCCGCTGCCGCAGAGGTAGTTCCATGGACCCCCGTGGGAAGACAGGCAATCACGATATTATGACCGTCGATTTCTCCCAGCGTATATGAGTTGTTGTCGTTCGGCGGTGATGGTAGTCGGGGATGTTTTCTGTCGAGCATGGCCTTGGCTGTGGCTGCCTCGACTGGTAGGGCACAGATCCATCCGACAGTGTAGTCTTCATGTGATAGCGTAGCCTTGGTATCTTCCATTCTCTCCAATGCCATTTAAGAATCAGATCGAGTGTATACTTGCTCTTGTCCCTGCAAGGGAATTTTAAGATTATTGATTCTACTGATCTTGCTACAGTCAGATTCTATAATTACTACCTAAATATTAAAATTAAAATAATTAAAAGCCTCTCTCTCTGTGGGCAGCTCTTAGACATACTAAGCTGGAGCTATTTCTGGCTAAAGTACAGCATCTTTATATAGTATTATAGGATAAATACCCAGAATCTTTAGATAGCTTAGTTAGAGGCTATAAAGAGAGGAAGGGGAAACTAAAGGCTATATATCTTAGTAAAATCTATACTTTTTTAATCCTCTATCTTACTTATAGATAAAGCCTTTTATACTAATCTCTAAATACCTCTATATTAGGGGTCTATGTATATAGGTAAAGAGTTTTTAACTAAGAGTTTAGGGCTAATAATTACTATAAGTAATAAGACTAAGCAGTAAAGTAGGGCCTATAATTAGTATAAATTAAGATTTCACCCCCCTAGAATTAATGACTCCTCTCTTTTATCTTAGACTACTATAACTAATCTAATAATAATAGAGAGCGAAGAAATAACTATTATAGATAAAATAAAATCTAGAGGGGCTATTAGAGGACTAAACTCTACTAATAAACTAGTAATAAAAAATTAGCTAGTCTCTCTAGCCCTAGATAGAGTTAAGACTACTATCCCTATTCCTTAACCCCTAGCTCCACTAGTGGGTGGACCTAAATTCTATAAGAAAATCTAGGATGAAGAGATTATAGAGTATAATAAAAAGATAGCTTAGAAAAAAGAAAGATAAGCCTCTAAGAAACTTAAGGATAAGAAGGTAAAGGATATAAAAAATAGGGCTATAAGAGAGATAAGTACTACTAATACCCTATTACCTTCAGTCTACTAAAAATATAGAGATGATTATTAGATATATAAGTATATAAAGGGGGATAAAGCTAAAGTTAATAATAACTAAGATAATATTATAGAGGTAAAGAAGATAGACTAGAAGAAGAAAAAAAAAGAGAAAGAAAGACTAAAGTAGAAGTATTACTATATAAAGTATATTACCTAAGAGGGGTCCTTATTAGAGGCCTCTAAGAGGATATATAAGGAATCTAATAAGCCTCCCTAAGAGGATAATACTAACTATCCTAGTAATAAGCCTAATCTATCTATCCAACTATAGAAGAGAGCTATAAGCCCCTAGACTAGGACCCTAATCTTAATTAGTACTATAATACTAGTAAACTAGGCATTAAAATATGCTAGGATAGGTAGTACTTAGAATAGCTCTCTATCTAAGGGTCTATTAATAAAGAAGGTAAAAGGTAAGATAGTCTTACTATCTAATAGGGTGATAGGCCTAAGCATATCTTATAAGGGCACTAGCCCAGGCTCTAGGCCTTCTAGTACTAGCTAGAATATCTAGAGGGAACACAACATCCTAGTAGATATAGATAATAAGATCTGGCTTTATATAAAGCTTCTATAGGAGCTCTAGAACCTAGGCCTAGATATCCTTTATCTAAATAAAGTAGTCCTAGCCTTATAAAAGATGGATATCCTTACTAATAGTTTTAAAAAGATAAGAGAATATAATTTAAAGGGTTAGGCAATCTAATACTATACCTAAAAAATAGCTAAATAGATGGTTAGGACCTAGGTTAAGCTCTAAAACTATTTAGTTAGCCTTGCCCTCTTTCTCTTAAATAGAGTAATAATTTTTATTACTACTAATATTACAGAGACCCTCTTTAAGGTTATTATAAAGTATATAGTTAGTAAGCCCTAGATATAGAATTAGAAGGTGAATTTTTAGATAGGAAAGAAGATATATAAGGGGGTAGAGAGCTTAGGGATAGTTATTACTTTTAATTAACCTCTAGGTCTAAATATAATTACCTTTCTATTAGTACTATAGCACTATAGTCACTAATTAGCTTTTAAAGTATAGTTTAGGATAGTGGACCTAGCCTTAAAGACTTATCTACTATATTAAAAAAAGGATATCAGCCACTGAGTACTTAATTATCTAGAGCTAGTTAATATCTATATCCTAGACTTAGTGGACTTAGGTCTATATACTATTTTAAATAAGTAATCTCTAGATTATATTAAAGATTAAAGTCCTATCCTTTAATATATAGTTAGTTATAAAGGCTACCCTATTCTAATAACTATATAACTTTATATAGAGTAAAAAGATTGATATTACTCTACTATAGGAGGTGTTTCTATCCCTAATCTAGATAGTAGAAATTAAGATAGGGCACCCCCTTATCTTAATTATTGCTTATAAGGAAAGGGGCTATAGAGGTATTACTATAGTTATTAACTAGAAAATAATATAATAGTCTGATAATCCTATTCTTTTTAAGGATATATATAGTAGAGCCCTAGTCTATAGTATAATTTATAAGTCTAGCTAGTTAGTTATTAGTTATATATATACCCTAGCTAAGTTATAACCTAGATTAAGTTAGCTATAGAAGACATCTATATAACTTAGAATAGTAACCCTATCTATTTACTATAATATAGTTGCTAGAGACTGGAATGATATACTAACTAAAGCTAATAGAATAATAAAATAACTACTAAACTAGGCATATCTCTAGATAGCTAAAGACCTCTTTTAGGCCCTTAACCCTACCTCCTCTCTTATTAATAACTAATAGTATTTAAACCTAATAGCAGTAGTATACAGCTTCTTTTAAGAAAGCTATAATATATCTAGGATTAACTAAATACACCTTTAGAAGGACTAGCTCCTCTATTTATAAGGCTAGAATATTATAAGTAGTAGCTTATATATTAATTACTATATAGTAATAGTAGAGCTAGTGCTCTAGGAGAGGACTTAGTAAGGCCTAGGATAATAAAGGCTAGACCCTCTAATCCTAAGGTAAGCTATAATTATAGACTATTATATAGAGGCCTTTAAGTAAACTATACTAATCTCCTTAAACCCTATTAAGGGCTAATTAAGATATAAGAAGATGGCGGGAGCATGGCTTCAGGAAAAGACTAACCAGAACTAGAAGTTAGTATAGAGACTTAGAGAGAATCTAAAAAAGAGGAGAAAGAGGCTATAGAAAGAGGTAGCTTAGAGGGGATAAATCTAGGAAAAGTTAGCTATAATTATAATATAGAAGGGTAAACTAAATAAATAGTTATATAGGACCTACTTCTATAATATAATAACTAAATATATACTCCTAGATAAGGTCCCCTTATAATAGTTCTTCTTAAAGGTTAAATATAACTTAGACCATACTATTAGCCCCCTAAAAAATAGGGAGGGAAGGCTTTATAAGATATTAGAGGATATATAGAAGGCAGTAGTAATATTCTATAAGATACTTTACTCTAAAAAGTAATCTAATCTAGTTATAATAACACACCTCCTATAAAATATAATAAAATAAGTAAATCTATTATAAGCCTACAGTATAACACAGCTATTCTAGATAAAGGAAGTATATATAGTAATCTAATAGATAGTTTTAAAAAAGTTATCTAGTATAGATAGACTCTCTATAGAGTTCTATAAAGCCCTATTATAAAGAGGAAAAGGATTAAATATAGTACTAATTTATACAGCCCTAATTTCCTTCTTTAACTATATTCTAGATACTAGTAAGGTCCTAAAAGAGTAGATAAATATAGTACTAGTAATACTCTTTAAGAAAGGGGATAAACAGGACCTTATAAACTATAGGCTATTATTAATCATGAATATAGACTATAAGCTATTTATAGATATCTTAATATAGTGACTTATCTAGGCCCTAGGCTTAGTTATTAGACTATATTAATCTGCCTTCTTACTAAGCTATCTTATTAATGATAATATATATATAGTATGGTATATATTAGTATAAGTAAAATAGTAGTAAAAGAGGCTTAGTATCCTTTTTCTTAATTAAGAAAAGGTATATAATAGGGTTAGCTATAACTTTATATAGCAGGCCTTAAGGGCACTGGGGGTGCCTGAGCTATTTATTAAATAAATATAATCTCTATATAAGGAGCCCTCCTTATAGGTTTATCTAAATAGATAGATAATCTACCTAATTACTATTAGAAGTAGTATATAGCAGGGAGACCCCCTAAGCTATCTACTCTTTATTATGGTAATAGAGGGCCTTATCTACACCTTAGTAGCTGATCTACACCTCTGGGGTATGGCAGCAGGGATGACTAGGGTAGTAATAAACTTATATATAGATAATATAGCTATCTACATCTATAACTAGATAGAGGTGGATATAGTTATTAAATAGCTAGATATATATAACCTAGTATCAGGGGCTAGGGTTAACTAGAATAAGATATACTTCTTAGAGATAAGAGATACTAGGATCTCCCTTCTAAATATAAGGAAGATCTCCCTAACAGAGCACTATAAATATCTAGGGGTTCTAGTAGGCCCAGACCCTAAGCACTATATTACTACTTTCTAGGAGGCTATAGTTAAAGAGTTTAAAAAGATAGTCTAAGGCTAGCTATAGTACTACCTATCTATTAAGGGGTAGGTGCTAGTCACTAATACCCTACTAATCTTAAAACTATATTTTATACTCTGCTTTCTAGACCTCTTAATCTAGATAAGAGAATAACTAGAGTGGCAGTACTAGTGCATGGTCTAGGATAATAGGAATAAGGGGGTAGTTATAAACCTCTAGGCTTATCTACTAGTAAAGAAGGGTAGAATAGGGTACTTTAATCTATAGACTATTACTAGAGCTTCTACTATTATAATAGTATATAAAAGTATAAAGCACCTAGAACTTCTATAGATAGCTATCTAGAGGGATATTCTTATAGAGGATTTAAAACTAATTATATTCTTAAAGAAGGTAATTAACTATCTATAGATATAATAACTTGGCCTAATAATAAATAGGAGTTTCCCTCTAAAGATTAGAGACCTTATTAAAATATAGAAATAAACTAATAGGGCTAAGCTAGATAATAAGTTTATTATATTTTCCCCCTCTACTACTTTATAAGAGGTTCTAGAGACTTACTTCTAATATTATCTATTACTAGAGACTAGTAGGGGTGGAAGCAGCCTATTCTATTAGGGTATAGAGATATAGAAGGTAATCTGGTATAGTAGAGTAAGAATCCTTAGTAATATTTAGGATCTAGTAGATAGGGCCCTAAGGATCCTAATACATTTTAATATAGTATAGAGGAATAGGATAGTAGCTATAATTTAGGCACTAATACTATCCCTCCTAGTATAATAGTGCTATTTACTAGACCAGGCCTAGAGGGCTATTATATTAGGGGGGAGAACCTAGATAGATATCTACCTTAGAGAATCTCTACTAGCTAAACTAGCCTTTCCTAGAATCTATAGAGTATTAATTAAGGCTAAATTATCTAGCTTTAACTTCTTTTATCTAATAATAGGCACCCTATAGGAGTACTAATAGATTATAGAAAAGAATATTAATCTAGTAAGGCTATAAAAGGAGATAAGATATAGTTTTAAGATGCTAAAAATTAGTAATCTTATCTAGAGATTACTTTACTAATAGATATTAACTAGAGAAGTATTTATATAGATTCCCTAGGACTAATAGATATATCTAATATACTAAGTTAATCTCTCCCTAGAATATATCTAGCTATAGTATAATATAGTAAAAAGTATATAAGGTGCAGCCAGTAATATCTAGTTAAAGCTAGGGGCTAAAGGGCCCCTAACTATATCTAGAAGTATTAATAAGATAATTACTATAGTAATGCTTAGCCTATAGAAATAATAGGCTGAAAACTAGTACTAGCTAACCCTATATTAAATAGTAGTATAGTATATATAGAAGGTATATCTATCTTAGTCCTTTAGTATTAAAGAGTACTAGTGAAGCCTATAGACTGCTAAAGCCTTCTATAGATAAGGGATATAGAAAATTATTATAATAGAGTAGGTGGTGAGCCTCTTATATTAGTATAAAAATATTAGATTTAATAATCTAAGCTTTAAAGTAGTTTAGGGCAAGCTTTCTACTAATATCTAGGTCCTTAGGGGCCCAGCATGCCTTTAATAGGAGTTAGGGATTATTAATCTTACTCTTTAGAAGTTAGAGATAGTAGAGCCTATATCTAATACTAACTTAGATAGATTAGTAACTTAATATAGTAATAGTAGTTAGATATAAGGGGATATGGTAATAACATAGATAGTTAATAGATATACTAGACTATATCCCCTCCCTTCTAATATAGGGGACACGTGGCAGCTAGTGACCTAAAATATACTAAAAGAAGGGAGCAGCTAGATAAGGGTTTAATTCTATATACACAGTATCTAGTGATGAGTGCACCTCCTCCTTAGTGGCTTATAGGTTTATAATCTCTTATACTACAGATGATTGTAGATAGGGCCTACCAAAATTAAAAACAATTTCCGCTGTATACTTGCTCTTGTCAGGTCGACGATATCCAACTCGGCACCATGTACCGTTGGTAACAGCCACACAGATACGAAGAGAGAAGGCCTCGAGTATGAGGGTTGCGGTTACTGTGTCTTAATGCCATGAGGCATTTGAAAGCAATGTACTTTCGACCAGTGTAGATACTGAGGAACCAACAACGAGGTAGTGAGATAGCGCGTCAAAAGAAAGATGAAATACTGAAGCTTCTCTGAAGACCATATCACGCAGTACTCAACCCCGCTTCAGCCGCAGATTTAAGATTCAGCCTTGCTGACGCGGTCGATTTCGGCCACTGAAACAATACTACGTGGCTCTTCTTGATCCCGGCAAGGCAGTGGTAAGACGTTCGTCTCTATATGGTTCTGTAACTTCTGTGCATAGCCCCAATAGTTAGACCTCGCGGACCACAACCATCTCTGAGAATACATCTACTCCGTAACTCCTCTCGTGCTGGATGAATATACAGCCAGACCTTCAACACATAGACAGTATCACACTTGAGAGAAGAGGTGTGCTTAGGAAATCGCAGTGGTTTGGTGCCAACTGGGGTTGAACTCGCCCGAACTCGCACCAAATGCAACTCTACTTTTTACAGGGTAATAAATGTCACGAAATTGCTTCATATCTTCCTAGATTCTTACACTTTCTGCTTTTTTTTCCCCTGTTTGATCTATCCTGGCCATAAGGATGACTTTCCCCATTGCTCTTCATAACAATAACTCAAAACACCAGAGCACGCAACCTGTCGAGTTATGGGTTCACTACAAATCAGACAAGCTGAAAAGTTGTTGTATCTGAGGTTTTATTAGTACATTCTCTAGGCTGCAAGTTTCAAAGGGGATTTGGCCTGTATACCACATTCTCGCTGAATCTATCGCGTAACCAGTTGCTGGTGCCTCGGTTGAAAGTAAATAGGTTAATTACCAAGTCACTTCTCATCCATGAAGATTATACATTATCCCAATAGGCCGCCCCCTTTTATCATCTATCTCCTGGCCTGGAAAAACATCATGGCTGTAAGGTAGTCTCGCTTAGTGGGGAAGTAAGCAATAACTAAGGCAATATCAGTTACGACACTGAATACAACTTGAGATATACTCTGTATGCTTGTGGGGATAAGGATCATGACTCACACTTGGCATATTTATCCTCTATTTCTTCGAGAACGAGAGGTGCGATTTGGACTTTGAAGTCATCCAAGTCGAATTTGTCCATGTTTCGTGCGATCTTCAAGTACAGCCACAACCTCTCAGTTGGAAAGGTCATAAAGAAGCTTTGTAGATGAAGCCGCGCAGACCATTTTTCTTGATCTGTGAGAGAAGATTTGCCAAGGGCAGCGTCGACTTTTATCTTTAATAGCATCATAAGGCTAGCCTGGTAAATATCATACCAAAAGGTCTCTCGGCCGGCTTCTGTGTAGGGGAGGTAAATAGTCAGCAGATATAGTTGATATAGCAGCTAACATACCTGGCTTCAACAGTGCATAAACCCAGGGCAGCGGTCCCTCCGTCTCCTCATTCTGAAAAAGCTGGACTGCAACTTCCCCGGCCACATGCTCTGACATATGGACCCTGACAGAATGGAGTCTGAATGTTTTCACCTTGCATCTGGCGGTACCCCCAAGTTTGCGAAGTATCTTCTCCAGTGTTGTTAAGTATAAGACCCGGTTCTCAAGAGGACTCACTAGCGCGTGTTTCAGTCCATCAGTTTTATCTTCAAAATAATTCTCTATACTGGCTTCTAGTGACTGTCGCGAGTGAAACACAATCGAGGAGGTTGAGTACGCTTCCTCCAGGAGGAGATTGTTGATGACTGCAACATGCCTCGATGAAAGCTTGAAGCAATGAAATTGAAACTTGTCATTTTTGTGAAAAGAAGCGAGTGCGTCGGGATCTGGGCGTACATGAACAGTATCGCATGGATGGATGGGCAAGTCTTGCAGCATTGATCCTGCTCTGTCGGGATACAGATGAGAAGATCGGATTCCTGCTGCGAGCAGATCCCAAGTCCGAGGACGTGTGTTAGATTGGCCTGGCAGGGGTAACAAATGACTTCGTAAGATGATAATAAGGCTTGGAGATATTGGGGCAAAGTTGTGATGCTCGTTGTAAACGACCGACTCAGTTCTCCCGGTTAAGACATTTATATTCTCGGTCGACGGACCTTCATAGATGCTGAAGGCGTTCTGGGTTAGAAGAAACTCATCTTCGGGAAGTTCTGGCCGGCAGAAAGCCATGAAGCTATGGTGAAGGTGGTGGTCGAACATTGCGGCATCATCGGGATACATCTGAGTTTGGAGGGTATCTCTCCAACCTTTTCCAGGATCCATCACGAGATCCAACAGGTACCGCAAGTTATCAAACCACACATCGCGAGGTTTTCGGAACCCCTTCGACTCCATGTATCTCAGCATCCGTTCTCGGTCATCAGCATCGTAGTTATCCACATGATCATGGTTATACCGCTCGAACATGCCCGTGTTCCGATATTTCATTAGGAAGAGGAATTTCCGCAATTGATCGACTTCAATCCGTATCAGCTCGAGACTCGATCCCTCGGCAAATTTTTCGTATGCTCGTTTCAAAATATTGCCCGCCTGGCCTTCCAATTGTGAGAGCTTTCTTTCCAGGTGGTAAGGGTTGTCATCAAATCCAGGGTCTTGGTACATGTCCACAAGAGCCAACTCCGTTGAGACTGGGCGCTGGGTCAAGACGGATTTTTCAAGATCGATCTTATTTACCAGAAAATCTCGACGAGAAGTTGTATTCCTATTCCTTTTCCTGCTTCCTGTGCCTGGGGGGAGAGTCGGTCCTGCTGGGGGTTGATCTTCTGGGGCGAACTTCCTCAGAATAAATCGAGGGATGTAGTGATGATTTTGCTGTGAAGGGCCCATCTTGTGCTTCCTACTCCCTTCTGACTATGTTGCTCTTCCTCGACTGAGAGCCTGGCACTGTAACCCTTGCATGGCTTTTATATGTTGGAAGATACATAGCCAGTCAGCCTTGCCATCACTGAGAATCAAAAAGACTGGTTAAGGATTTTCAGACTGTTCGCTGCCACAGCGGCTAGCTGCGGTGCCCTTTTACTGGATGTATGTACTTACATTGCAGATTCTTCCTACTGGCGCCTCTACGCAGGTGAGATGATAAGGAATGGCGCGAAAGTTGAGATGTCTATTGGCCATTTCCTATAAATCCCCCAACCACCCTCTTCCAAGTCTTCTGATGGGGTCAGTCTTATTTGCTGATAGTATTATTGGCGTCATCTGCTATGAATTAGTATGGGCAATCCAAGAGGACATGTAGGAGTTATGCCTACTCCCACAACGGCCAGATGCATGGCTTAGGATATGATAACGCCATCAGCTTTCGGAATGCGAGGCCGGTAATATGCTTGTATCCTTGAGGGCCACTTTTCCAAGGCGTGTCGCAAACAGGGATAATGTGTTCTGAGCGTGGTAGATATCCAAAAGGCTAAAACTGACGATGGTCCATCTGACTTGTATGTTCTGTGATCCGATCCGGATGAACTGAGCAACTCAGCCCTCAAGTTGATTAGCTACAGCTGACGCTTGTGTATGCCACGGATCGTCCTGCCAGCAAAGGATGCGTGCCCGCGTGGTCATTAGGCAAATCTATCGAGACTTGTTTGATTGTTCGAGAATTCTTGCTCCTGCGCCGTTGTTGCCCTGTTGCCCCGCGCGTCACATGACTATTTTGCATGTCCTCATCGCTGTCCGGATTCAAAATTGCCTCTTTTCTTCTGGTATGTCTCTTGATGACAATCATGGCTGCCCCTAGACCTCTCAAACTCCCCTTGGAACTGATTCTGAGGATCGCGGACTGTTTGGGACCTTCGGATCTCTTGCATATGATTCAGGGCATTCCCCAAGTTGCCCCCCTTCTCAACTCTCGGCATATTGAGGCCCAAGACGAGAATGGGCACACCATCTTGTATCTGATAGTGGAACAAGGACTTGAAAATCTCATCAAACCTCTCGCAAAATGGATCCTGCAGAGCTCCATCCCCAACAATGAGGGATGTACGCCTCTTCACCAAGCGGTCAGGAACAGTGATGAACGGATGACAAGAGAGCTGATTCATGCTGGGTCGGACATATCGGCTAAGGACAATAGCGGCAGAACCACGCTTCATCTCGCCTGCGACGTTGATGATCTTGGGATTGTACAGTTACTCTTGGACCACGGTGCAAACCCGTCCGCAGCGGATTACAACGGACGCACAGTCTTGCATGAGACGTGTGGACGAAATTCTCCTGAAATTAATCAAAGCCGGCGCCGTCCTTGACCATCCCCAGGGACTACGAGGTTTGACCCCTCTATTTTATGTAGCCTGGCTGGGTCGAGAAGACGCTGCCAGGATCCTTCTTGAGGCTGGAGCAGATCCTTCGATCCAAACAGACACTGGGGAGACCATATTGCAGCGAGCAGTCAAAGGAAACCACACCAGCGTCGTGCAGCTCTTACTTGGTGTCGGCGTTGATGTCGGCGTGCGGGACTTTTCCCATGGTTGGACCGCCGTGCTGACCGCTGCGCACTGGGGAGCAGATGATTGTCTTCGCCTTCTCCTGAAGGCCGGGGCGGATGTTTTAGTAGTGGACTACCATGGACGCAACGCGCTGCATTTGGCAGCTAGGATGGGCAACCCGTCAACTGTCCGACTGCTTCTAAAAGAAGGAGTGAACAGCTCTGCAAAAGACAACCAGGGCTACGATCCGCTGCGCTACGCAGTTGAAGGGGAGCAGCAAGGAGGGGTAATCCTGGGGGACTACATAGGAGTGATTCGAATCCTCGAAGATGTGCATAAGAATACATTTTTGAGGCTTGTGCATCGAATGGGCGCCAAATGTTATTCTACAACAAAAAGCTGAAGTGATTAGATATTGGAGCACCGAGTCGGGCCCCTGGGCCTCTTGTAGCCTTGCAGCTAGATTAACCTTATATATCTTCTCTTACCAATGTTTGCTTGGAGACCTTTAGCGAGGATCTGGCTGCACTTCTTGAACAATGTCATACACCAACACTTGTCACATTGTTGTTCAATACCATAGACAAGTGACATCTTATGTCAGTCTGTTCTGTTTGAGCTGTGACCATATACAGTGACAGTTGATGTTGTAACATAATCAATATGAGCAGAGATTCAGGATGAAAGAGACCTTATTCATTAAAATATGTGTTATATCTACTGTAATAATTTTCTCAGCCCACAATGTAATCAAGACACCAGCAACCAAAGAAATTGAGAACTTCATATCATCTCGAGAAATGCCTTCAGACAGTGCTATTGATCCTCTTTGATGGCATCACCAGTCTCGACACCAGCACTGTTCTTCGGCTTCTTGAGTATACTCACCCACTCAAGCGATGCATTCCCAAGAATGGACAAACAAGCCACGATCAACCCAATCTGGAAAACCTTCCGCAGCGCTTCATTATAAGCCGTCAATACCGTCCCCCGGACATCCAAAGGAACCGAGCTCAGTAGCGATGTCGCACCGCCCGACGTAACAATATTCGAGTCAATTCCCGGAATTCCAGAAAGCCTCAGCATAAGCTGGTTAGCCAGTACGTTCTCGCCCACAGGGATAAACACTGCAGCACCAAGCAGCTGGCTGAAGAACATGAAGGCAATTCCGACAGGTACATCCTTTCTCGGTAAGACGGTTTGCGTCGCGAGGTTGGGTTGCTGGAAGCACATCCCCATGCCGAAGCCATAGAGGATCTGATAGCCTATCCATTTGCCTTGGCCTGTGTTGATTTGCAGGGTTGTGAGGAGCCCGGCACCAATCGCCATAATGCAGGATCCGATGATTGCGAACGGGGTGTAGTATCCGATCTTCTGGGTAGTGATGCCACTGAGAATGGAAGCGACGACCATTGAGAGCATTAGGGGTAGGAGTCTGAGACCCGAGTCCACGGCCGAGACGCCCTTGATGGATTGGAACCAGATTGGGAGGAAGTAGACTAGACAACGTTAGTCTAGGTACACCATGGGGGTTCTATCTATTCCTACCAAATATGAATTGCGATGCGCCCACACAGAGGGTCGCCCAAGCTCCGGCGAAGATGCTGCGCCGTTTAAAGATGCGCGGAGGAATAGTCGCCGTTCTTGGCAGAAGCATCTGAACAGCAACGAAACCAAGCAGCAAGACGCCCATGAGGGTCAGTAAGGCGATGATGCGGGCATTATTCCACTGTTCGCTGTCAGTACAGATGTCAATCATGCTGTGGGAGACTCACAGCATATGTCTGCCCACCCCACTGTAGTGCTAGCACCAGACAGACTACGCCGGGAATCAAGCAACACATTCCAGTGACATCAAGCTGCTTCAGCTTCTCCGTCCATGGAACCTTGGTGGTATTTCTGTCAGGCACCTTGAGACAAAATGCGATGGCGACCATTGCCAGGCCACCGAACGGGAGATTGATGTAAAAGCACCATCTCCAGGTTACTCTCGAGGTAAAGGCACCACCAACCAGCGGGCCTACAATTGAGGCCAGACCGAAGACGGCCCCGAACAGTCCTTGAATTCTGGGACGCTTCTCGAGCGGAACAGCATAGACGATGCACACAACCTAGGCAGTCAGCACTTGCACTTATGAAGAAAACGGCCACTCACTGATCCGGCAAAGATTCCCGAGGCACCAATACCAGCAATGGCTCGTCCAACAATAAAAGCCGTGGAGGTGGGCGCAGCTCCACAAACCGCAGAGCCAACTTCGAACAGGATGATGCTAGCCAGGATGACTGCTTTCACAGGGTAGAAGGTGTAAATCTTTCCAAATAGCAATTGGAATGCACTCGACGTCAGCAGATATGCGCTTCCGTACCAGCCGACGTCAGACAGGGAGTCGAATTCATTGGTGATTTGAGGGATTGCCTTGCATTTCAAGTCAGCTTAACTTCTATCCAATTCTGCTGTAGCTTGCTAACCGTTGAGATGATCGTTCGGTCTAGAGCAACCAGAAACATGGTCATCATGATCGAGACAAGAAGAAGTATGACCTTGGTGGCCGATTGCTCTTGATATGTGTCGTCCAGGTCGCTCTTAGTATGGTTGGTTTCGCCATCATCACTGGTCTCAGTGCGCTGAGTGGTCTTCATATCTGATAGATTTCCAGTTGGTTCCTCTTTTTGAGGAGACATTGAGCTTTCAGATTCCGTCATGATCGTGCAAGTTGAGTTTCTGTCGCAGCCAGCAAGATCTATACTTCGCAGATTGGCACAGAGAAGTCAAATAATTGTTGAGATGACCCGCTCATAATCAATGACAAGTCCTTCTATTTATATTTGTAGAACTGTCCTCGCTCGGGGTCGTTTTGAATGACCTCTTGTCAGCGAAGGGCCTGTCGGGGGATAGAAAAGCCCGAGGGGGCTGTACTTGTCGGGCTTCACCATCACCCGAGAAATCAACCACGATACGAGGGAAGCAGTAATACGAACTTATTAATTTTACCATTCATCTACAGAAGAAAATGGGTGAGAAGTGAAACTTGACAGATAGGTCTGTCCCTTTTCAGGCATAAGTTAACCGCTATCCTGTCCATCTCCCCATTCCGAGCCCTACTTCGAATCCTCCAATGTTGACCCTGAAGTACCACTACATATCTATCGGCTATTCACCAGTCCTGAAGTCTTCATCACCGAGTCCCTTGACAAGATGGTCGCCGTCATCACTGCAATAGATGCCGTCTACTGTTGATGCTCGAACAAAACCCTCAGCAACAATCGCCGACGGCCCAATCACAGGAATGCTGTCATAGTGGGATGATTTGTTGGATAGGAAAAGGATAGTCGAGAGCATCACTCAACGGCAAGATAGAGGTTTCTGGAGGTACGGTTCCGCAAGTGATATGATTGACATCCACCGTAAGTCCATATATCCGTTGGATATTGACCTACCGGGGTTTACGGATGTAGTGCGGAGTTATGGAGGTATATCTGCAACGAGAGCCAGGAGGAAAAGAAACGGTCATATAGACTTTCGCATCCGTGTTGAAAGTGATCTGAATACAATGACTTCCAAAATCGTCCTCATCACCGGCGCAAACACTGGAATTGGCTTTCAGGTCGTCCGCGCCCTCTGCAACTCCGAGCAAACCTACAGCATCATCGTCGGCGGACGATCACCGGCAAAGGTACAGAATGCCATTAGTGCCATTCAAAGCGAGTTCCCAGAGTCCCGTAGCCAGCTATATCCCCTTCAGATCGACCTCGAATCCGACGACTCGATCAAACGTGCCTACGAAGACATCAACGCCAAGTTCGGAAGACTTGATGCTCTCGTCAACAACGCAGGTGCATCCCTTGCCCTCCCTCCCAATTCACACATTCTAACTTCCCAGGTGCCTGGTTCGATGCACAAGCCAACACCACAATGACCGAACGCCAAATGTGGGCCAAGACTTGGGACGTGAACGTCACGGGCACGCACCTCCTCACCTCAGCCCTCATGCCTCTCCTCCTCAGAAGCTCCGACCCCCGGCTCCTCTTTGTTACATCTGGCGCTGCGAGGCTCGCAGGCACCGACGACCTTCGTCTTGCCATAAACAGGTCTCCACCGGCCGGTTGGCCCAAGCCGGCTGAGACAACTGCTACCGCGTACCGCAGCGCGAAGACGGGGCTCAACATGGTGCTGCGCGAGTGGGGACGGATACTGAAGAACGACGGCGTAAAGGTTTGGGGGATCGCGCCGGGCCATCTGGCAACTGGGTTGGGGGGTGGCACGCCGGGTGAGATGAAGAAGAACGGGGCGGAAGACGCCGATGTGGCCGGGCCGTTTATTCGGTCGGTGCTGGAGGGAGATCGGGATGCTGAGGTGGGCAGGGTGATTAGGAGGGAGGGGGTGCAGGAGTGGTGAGGCTTGAAGTTGACATGTATTTGGGGTTATATCAAGAAAATTGCCTGTTGTGCGTGAGATAGCTCTCCGGCGCTCTCAGGTATCTCTTTCGTGTAAAGCTCTTTCGGGTCTCCAAACCCTGCATGTAGTTATCAAGTTGGTTGACGAGTAAGGAATGAGGTCAGTGCCTCAATTCCAGTTACAGTTTTGCCATGTGGGATCAATAATTACTGTATGTTAATCTTTAAGAGATAGGTAGTGAGGCTGAGGCTGAGGAGGCTATTGAGAGTTATATGGGTTCAAAGAAGCATGGCTCTTTGTCTGCAACTACCCTGCACTAATCAGCAATGCTCATTAACCCAGATGTCTCTGTTTGCGGATAATCTATACAAAGAAGGTCTCAGAATCCTTAAAACTAACCCCTCTACCAGTAAAAACCTCTAATCTGTAAAACGACTCCTGGAAGCTTTATCGCGGAGGTGAAAACTAGAAGAAAGGAAAGGTCATCTGTATCAAGTTTTCAAGGCCCCCATTGTCCATGTCTCTGCTGCGGACCATCTTCATTATGTTTTCCTTTGTTCACAAAGGCGATTCTGTAACAAATGATTTACTGTGCAAGATGGATGTCTTAGCACCAGTATTTATTGTCTCAATCTGGTAAGGCCTAGACGCTGACGGCAAGTCTGTAAGTTATATAAGGTTCTCCTCCCCTCTGTTTTTCCTCTCTCATCTTCTTCTCTCATCATCATCATCCTCCTCCTTCTCCTCTGACCACTTCAACCACGAATCTATACAATGTCTTCTTCAGCATCATCACGGGTAGAGTCATGTATCCAGCAGTTGACTCAGCTAATATCATCCGGTCGATTGACAGCATACGAAAATGAGGTGCCGTTAGATCTGTGGCAACTTGAGCTCAACCGACTCCAGATGTGGGCCGGGACAGTACCGTGGGAGTCTCTGAACTTCAAATCGTACCTGGGTTCCGTTCTTGAAGGGCAGATTCACCGTTGCCTACGTACAGTGGAACGAACTTTTACCAACATTCAGGATGTCTTGGATAATAACACAGCTGATGAGGACATGTCTGATTCGGGTACCGATGACGATGACGCTGACGATGACGCTGACGATGGCAGGACCGAAATGCAAATGATTCATTATTTTCTACGCGACGCAATCAACTGCTTGGACCGATCAACTGCTTGGACCAGTTAGGCAGTTAATGACGGTCATTCTCCGGCCTGCACCTAGCCTATTGGCGTCTGCCACAGGACTCGGACCTTCCAAAGGTGCTCTATCTGCGGAGACTCCCTCGACGACACGGACGATGGTTGAGAATGAGCCTGCTACCATGGCTGGGAATGAGGCTGCTACCGAACAGAAAGAGGATGCCCCAGAAAGGCCCTAGGGCCGTCTAGCGCCACACACGCGTCTGTGAGACAACATGCCCCCTCTTTCCTTGATGTCTCTCTCTCCTTTGTTCACGCAGTCTTGCTTTTTTGCTCACTTCAGTTGCTTCTACAGTCTTGCTTTCTTGCTTTCTTGATTCAAGTTCAGTTGCTTCTCCAAGGCGTTTAGTGCATCCGCTTAGCTAGTAGGACTAGGACGTCGGCTCACACAGACAGCTCCCCCGGAATAGCAGGCTCTAGAAGGGGCTCCATATGGTATGAATACTACTCCTACAGTTGCACTACTACTACTACTAGTGAAGTCTGGTGAATATCATTGTGTTTAGAATCCAGCCTTTCATGTAGGACAAAACTGACAGAGTGTAGAAACTCCACCAAGCCCAGGAGGGGTGGACTATGACCACCTGATTGATATCAACACTTCCTTATAGCCTTATACAGTACCTAGTCAAAGTGTGTATACTGGACAGATAAGCGGCCAATGGGAGCCCAAGCCGGTTCCGGCTGGCTAAGCGGAACCGGCACACTATTCAGGGATATAAAAGATGATTTGTACTGTCGAAGTACCAGATACATCAAATATACCTTAGGCCCCGGACTTTCAGTATGCCTGCGGTGGTCCGCAATACGAATGAAAATAGTGGTCTGCCGGGACATCATGGCGATTCGGCTGCAGAGGAACGCGCAACCAGCATCAAGGACACTGAACCAGACGCAGGCCACCACATTAAACTGGAAGACGAAATTACTCCAATTACCGATGTTGCTGCTAGACAACAAGATGGGAAAACAGAGAATCCAGGTCCTATACCGGAGACAGTCGAGGTCACTGGCGTACCTGCTTCTGCTGCTGCAACAACAGACGCCAATATACTAACAGGGGCCCCATACTGCATACTGCCGGAATGCGAGAAGATCTTCATTATCCTCTTGGTCTCATTCGCGGCCATTATCTCTCCCATCTCCAGTAGCATCTACTTTCCGGCTCTGAATAATATCGCCAAGGACTTGAATGTCTCCATCTCGCTCATCAACATAACCATCACGACATACCTGGTAGGCATCGGCTCATTAGACAAAACTAGTCACGAAGAGTCGTACTGACACTTGTAGATCTTCCAAGGAATTGCCCCGTCGTTCATAGCAAACTTTGCAGATACCCACGGGCGACGACCCGCCTACCTCATCTGCTTCGCCGTCTACCTAGCCGCCAATATAGGCCTCGCTGTACAGGATAGCTACGCGTCATTGTTGGTTCTGCGTTGCCTACAAAGTTCAGGAAGCAGCGGCACAATTGCGCTCGGGAGCGCAGTTGTTGCTGATTTATCAACGAGAGCAGAGCGAGGCAGGTATATAGGATACGCCGCTATGGGCGTGACCCTGGGGCCTGCCTTGGGGCCTATTATCGGGGGTTTACTGGACCATTACCTAGGCTGGCGAGCTGTCTTCTGGTTCCTGGTCGTTTTCAGTGGTGTCTTCGGGGCCGTTATTGCTATCGTCTTGCCGGAAACCTGCCGCGCGGTTGTAGGCAACGGCTCTGTCCGCGCCGCCAGGTGGAACCGGTCCGGATGGCAGATCCTGGGGCAGAAATGGGGAGCCAGAAAGCAAAATCCTGAGCCGGACTATCAAACCATCGAGAAAGGCCGTCGACGCCCCAATCCGTTCGCGTCTGCCCTGATCGCGACCGACAAGGAAGCACTTCTCATTCTGATCTACGGCTCACTATTGTACTCTGGATACATGGCCGTCTTGAGCACCTTAACCTCTCAGCTGCAAAGCAGATTCCATTTCAACTCCATCCAAATCGGACTCTGCTACCTCCCAGTGGGAATAGGCAGCCTGACATCCCGGTGGACAGTGGGACGGATTCTAGACTGGAACTTCCGCCGAGAAGCCCGACGCCAGGGCCTCCCGATCGAGAAGAACCGACAGCAGGATATCCAACATTTCAACATCGAGGTCGCCCGCTTGGCGGTGACGATCCCCCTGGTCTACTGCGCCAGTTTGTGTATTATCGCCTACGGCTGGGTCATGGAGTATAAGACCGCGCTAGCCGGCCCGGTGGTGATGCTCTTCTTCACGGGGCATCTGACCTCCGGCGCCTTCAGCTCGCTGAGTACATTGATTGTGGACCTCAATCGCCAGAGTCCTGCAACCGCAGTCGCTGCGAACAACCTGTTCCGGTGTCTGCTGGGTGCGGGAGCCGTTGCTGTTGCGAATCCATTGATACAGCGTACCGGGATCGGTTGGACGGCTACGCTGGTTGCGTTTCTGTGGGTGGTTTTTAGCCCGTGTATGTGGGCTGTGTTCAGATGGGGGCATCAGTGGAGAGAGGAGGAGCGAAGCAGCAATGAAAAGGGAGCCAACCCACTAGAGAACCTATCCAAACATGTTGGGGAAGCTCCATCTCCCAAGGAGGTACCTGAAGACATTCCCTCCGGGCCTGCGGAGCAAGAGAAGAAGTAAATGGTGGGCGATGTCATATATAGACAGCGAAATACACTATAAGGGGAGACACGTCAACCTATGACATAGGCATCCTTCCTGCATCCAAGCTTTCTTATTTCAGAATTCCTCGCCCAGCCCTAGAATATCCGCACTAAGATGAGACCCTGAACTTAAAAATAATGCCATGTTAAGGTTAATAGGCTAAATATATATATGCATTTGCATTTGCATTTGCATAATATGTGATTTAGCTAGTGTGAGAATAGCAATGATATATCATAGATGTGATTAAAACTCTGAACACTAGTCCATCTCAAGAATTACAAGCTCATATTAGTCTCAAGCAATTTCTTTTTAATATTATGCCTGACGGTGCCTGGTACCTGAGTCCTGAGGCATCCGACGGAATAACACGCCTGAATTAGGAATTATTCTCCGGGAAGTTGGGTGGCGTTTGGCCATATAAACTTTTGCAAACTTATCCTATTTTTCCAGGGGCGAATAGGATGCCGATCTCGGTGAAAAGCTTTTAAGGGACTAATAGGCCGCTGACTAATTTGCAGGACATAAGGTACAGTCTTGAGATCCCAGCATAAAGAAGTTGCTGCAGTTCATAGGGATGGAGTTATCAGCTATGCCTATAGCTAGTCGTATGGCTTCAGTAACAAGCACAGCAAGAAAGGGCCTGAGGTTCTACCCTCGTGGGCAGCACTAGCAGCATCCAGTAAACTTGATAGTAAAAGTCAAGACAAATGACAGCGGAAAGCAGCCGAGAGAGTAACCCACAAAAGGCCGAATATAGGACTGTGGAGAAGACAAGTTAGACAACCACCAATGGCGCGACGGCACCCCCCGATGTCGTGATTCAGTCCAGAACACTCCGTACTCCCTGCTTAAAGGATTTTCTCCGCCGTTTTCCCCATGGCGAACGCTCTTCTTGACATCTTCTCGAAGAACTAAATTGGCTGTGCATGTGGGGAGACACCGCATACTGACAGTGACGCGAGATGATCTCCCACACCGGCCACGCCATGGAGAAATCCGACTCTAAGATCGAGCCGGATCGTTCCCAGCCATACGCGGAAGAGGTTGCGGCCTATCCCGAGAAGGATGCGCTGCAGCTCAACGTTGGTGGCCGGGGTGCCACCCAGCGCCGCCTGAAGAACTACCAGGTGACGATGATCGGGTTCTGCGGTGGTATTGGCACGGGTCTGTTCGTGGGAACGGGTGCGGCGTATGCCAAAGCTGGTCCTGCTGGTTTGCTACTGGCCTATGGGGTCGTTGGTCTGGTTCTGTGGTGCGTGATGCAGAGTATCGCCGAGTTGGCGACGCTGCTGCCCACCGCCGGATCCTTCCCGCACTGGGCAACACGGTTCATTGATCCCTCTGTTGGTTTCTCGCTGGCTATCTCGTACGGTTACTGCTACACCATTGCCATTGCGTCAGAAGTGTCTGCGGCTGCCGTGATTGTCTCCTACTGGACAGATATAACGCCCGCGGTGGTCATCACCGTCGGCCTGGTGCTGATTCTGGCGATCAATCTCATGAGTGTGCGGTTCTACGGTGAGACAGAAGTGATCGCCGGTAGCGTCAAGGTTCTCTGTTTTGTTGGCCTGGTGCTTGTCTCCATCGTCATCACCTCTGGCGGGGGACCGAATCACGACGCCATCGGCTTCCGTTACTGGCACAACCCCGGCGCCTGGACCAACTACAACGGCATCACCGGATCTACCGGCCACTTCCTGGGCTTTCTGTCTGCCTTTGTCAACGCCTCTTTCAGCTTCATCGGCGTCGAGACTGTCGTTATCACCGCGGCCGAGTCGGTTGATCCGCACCGGGCGATTCCCAAGGCCGCCCGACGCGTCACCTATCGTATTGCCTTCTTCTACATCCTCGGCGCCTTCCTCATCGGCATGATTGTCGATCCCAGAAACGCTGATCTTGTCTCTGGGTCTGGAAATGCGAACAGCTCCCCTTGGGTGATTGCCATCCGCCAGGCTGGCATCAACGCTCTGCCTTCCATCGTCAACGCCTGTATCCTGATTTCTGCCTGGTCCGCCGGCAACTCATACTGCTGGGTTGGCTCGCGGATGATTGTAGCCATGACAACCGATCACCAGCTGCCCCAGGTATTTGGCAAGGTCACCAAGAAGGGTGTCCCTTATGTGGCTGTCATTGCCGCTTGGCTGTTTGGACCATTGGCCTATCTCAGTATGTTTCCTCAACCCAGCTGATACTGCAGGTGCAAAACTAACAGGTCAGGTCTTGGATCGGGCGGCGCCGCACAAGCCTTCACCTGGCTTCTGAATCTCAGCACCGTTGCTGGTCTGATCGCATGGGCCACGCTCTCCTTCTGCTACATTCGCTTCTATGCCGCACTCAAAGCGCAGGGTGTCCACCGCGACACGCTGCCTTGGAAGGGCCCGCTGCAGCCGTATGCGGCGTGGGTGGGATTCATCGGCTCCACCATCATCACCCTTGTGGCCGGATTCCCCGTCTTCCTCAAGGGGAACTGGAATACCTCCAACTTTGTCGCTTCGTATATCGGTATTCCTATCTTCATTACCCCAATCCTCGGGTGGAAGTTGTGGTACCGCACCAAGGTTCGTCGGTCCTGCATCTCGAAAGGTAGATAAATAGCTAACGGTTGTAGTTTGTTCGCGCGGCCAATATTGATCTATGGTCTGGTCGTCTCCAGGAAGGAGAGATCATCGTGAAGCACAGGCCGATGACATGGTGGCGTCGCACTGTCGACTGGCTTTTCTGAAGTGCTTGACTTTGTATATACTATATAGATGCATAGATACCCAATGATGTATAGAACATCTTCCTGTTGATCAATTACTCGGTTTTGAGCTGCTCCGCCAGCTTTCGAATATCATTATGAGAGGCTTTGCAGCAGCCTCCAACCAGGAATGAAGTAAAGGGACCATTTGCGCGAGCATTGGCAACAACCTGCGCGAGCTGGGATTCCCACGGACCCTACGGCAGTCAGAATTGAGTATTTGAACAGCGAGTAACACTTACACTTTCACCGCTTGTAAACCCTTCCCGCTTCTCCCACGTCTGCGTGGTTGTGTTGTAGACCTCTCCATTGGTGCCATCCGGATACAGCACCAGAGTCGGAACAGACCCTACCCGGCCCTTGGCTACAGCACTCGCTACCTCCTCGCCAAACTCACAGACCAGTCCATCCAGCTTATAGATCTTTGTGCAATTGATGCCCAATCCCCACGGCACCGCCGCACCGGCCATCTCCCCGACCGCAGCCTGCACAACCTGGCCGATCGAACTCCCATCCGGTAACGTAGCCTCCTCTCCGGGGAACACACACGATACCCAGAACGGAACATCCAAGCCCGCCGCGCGGATCGCCCTCCTCACGGCACGGATCTCATCCAGCCGCGGCAGCGTCTCAAACGCCACATACTGCACTCTCTGGCGCAGTTTCTCATCCGCCTCAAGAAACAGCCGGAGCCGCTCCAGATGCCATTGAAACAGGGTCTCTTCGCTATCATGCTCCGCATCGTAGCGCCCGCTGTATTCCTGTCCCGGGATCATGCACGCGCCGTACGGGCCCAGGCTCAGTGCTATTTTGGCGGAGGATGCGCCCCGCGCTTGCTCGGCGATGTCCAGTGCGGTGCGGAGGTATTTTGCTAAAGCGTTGCGGGGAATGCCGTTGGGGAACTCGGGGGTCTTGGTGCGTGCGAAACCTTCGATTGATACTTGATATGTGGCTGTCAGGAGGACGTCGCTGCCTGCTGTTACGAAGTTGCGCTGGCAGGCGAGGAGAGTGGTGGGGTCGGAGACAAGGAGGTGGGATGCCCAAAGGGGAGTGGAGGAGTCGAAGGTGACGCCGTGTTGGTCTTGGAGGGAGGTTCCGAGACCTCCGTCGAGAATTTGAATTGATGTCATTGCTGGTACTATTGAGGGGATTGGCGATGAATTGGAGTGATCAATTGAGGTTTCCTCTCTGGACAGGTCGAGAGGTACAGTGTGGAGGGAGGGAGTTTGGCTTATCGCACGTGGAGATAGCTTTGTCTTATCTTATCCTGATTGATGCCTCGTTTCTGCCTTGTCCTTCTGCTTCTGCCAACTTCGATGCTCAAAGCATCAGGGGGTGCATCCCAGGACTTGGGATGATTGTTCCCTGTGTTGTCGTACATTTTGTAATGCATTGTCCAAAATAGGCATTGTACGGATCGTCTCAACGAAATACATACTCGACCAGGAAGGACTGATGCAGATCCGTCAGCGTCTATGCAGGGAGTGAGACACTTCAGCTCTCATGGTCAGATGGATGCAACTTCGAGTTCCGGATGAGCCAGTAGTAAATCCTCCACCAGCGCTGATCTATGACGGTGAGCGCCAGCACTACCATGCCATATTGCTTTTCAGATTGAGAGCTGACTATTGTGAGACTCCGTCCTCAACATATAAATATCCCCTCGAATTCGGTAAGAGAGTGGTTATGTCCAAAACATCTCTGTTCTCTCAATCGTCTTTGCGAATTCTCCAAGACCATAGAAGTCGAACACGAACTCAAGATGAAGTTCTTTGCTACTCTTCTCCTCCTGGCCGCCACTGCCACTGCAGCCGTCGCTGCTGTCGAGGCTCCCCAAGCCGGCTGCTCTCAACCAGGTGAATACTGCAACGGCGGGACCTTTCTCTGCTGCAACCGCCGCAAATGCGTCGAGAACGTGGTTAGTATCTCTTCCTCCCTGCTGCAAGGGATTCCCGAAGACGGTGTGAGTCATGCTGACAATGTTCCTTAGTGCCAGTAATCTCGAATCGAGCTACCAAGAGTTAGATGCTATTTCACTCCGAGGGGGTCTCGCAATTTGTAAATCCTCATTATATCATGTTTTGGGCCTTTAACGCTTATTGGTGCTTGTTGTCTGCCTGGCTTATTCTGTCAGTTACCAGTCTCAAAAGCAATGGTAGTTAGCTGCCATTGAAGTCCAGATTTCAACTGCTAGGACCTCGGTTATGTACTTTTCAAGTGCCATTACTCGCTGTAGATGTGCGTTCGATGAACAGGAATAGTCACTCCAGGCGACCCCCAAAGAACTATGTCCTGCGTTTCCCGCCCTTGAGTTCTTGTCTCTGATTTGCTCGACGTAATTCTCTTTCCGGGCTCGTACCCTCTTACCCCGTTCTGGGTTCGATTTCCCTGGTCAAAACGTGGTCCGGTGTTACGATCTGGCGCAGGGGACGGGTCACGCCGAGCCTACATGGAAGGAGAGGAACAGAAGTCAATTGATGTCGGGAAAGATGGAGAAGGAAGCACAACAGAACATGCTACGCCTAACGAGACCAGGGAGCTGCGGAGGGAGCTGACATGGAAGATGAACATGAAATGTAAGCCCTTAACTGCTTGTCTATGCTCCTCTCGTCAGTCAAAGGGGTAGATTTCTGTTTGGTTAATTCTTTGTCCCAGTCAGACTCGTCCTCTCTCTTTGTATCCAGTACATGTTGAAGATGGTGCAGGTGAGTTTTGCAATTTCAGTCCAGCTCATACATTTCTTTTCTTTACTGTGAGCAATGTGATTAAAGGAACTTGACATGTTCAATATGCAAAGGACACATGTCTTAGGTAAATTGAATATTGTGAACCATGATATAATGTTAATAAGACTAGCTAATGTCCATTCTGTTCCAACCGACAAAGAACTGAGGGATGATAGAATGAGTGAAGCACAGAAGAAGCACCACATGGAATCCACTTTCCTGCATCCAAATTGCTGTTAAATGTTCCGAGTATCGATATGCTATGCCATACAAGATGCCTGGCACGAATAGGGCGACGGAGTGGCTAACAGTGTTCGAAGGTCAGCACAGAGCAGTCAACCGAGCAAAGGTCACGCACTTTATTCTTCATGAATCTGCAGCAAAATAGCGCTGGACTGATGAGCCGAGATCTGAAGGGAATCCCACTGAGCAGGCCGGTAAAGATACTGCTGAGTGCCGTTATAGATAACCCAAAAGAGATACCCTGACCCAACGCTCTGGAACTTGAAGCGTTCCCAGGAATCCAGCGTATCCGCGTCCACTGCAATATCCCCATTCTTGTTCACCCCGAGCAACTTTCCCGAACTTGCATTGCGGAATCCAAAGCCGCCGTCGTTGGCTTCTGCCACCCACAACTGGTTTTTGGCGTGTTCCCAGGATCGGATGTGGGCCTCTTCGTTCTTGTATTTTCCTGGGACGACGCTTAGAGCTCCGCCTCCAGGGACCTTGATCGAGTATTTCTTTCCGTCCTGGACCGGGACAGAGGATGTGGAAACTTCGGTGTCGGACATGATGGTGGTGTTACTATCCAAGAGAGACAAACAATGGAGAAGTATATAATTGATTGCTGAGCGGGAGAAATAATATGTGGGAGTAAGCCTTGTGCAGAAACGGAATTTATATCTCGAGCTTGTGCCTGCTCTTCAGCTCAAAGCAGGTGCAGATTGATGACGGAGAAGAAGGGTACACGGCCGATTTCTCGCAATTCCAGTTCATGTTGAGATGGCCTGCTTAACGCCGTCAGCAATGGAATGAGAGGTGCCAGCGCTCATGCACACGTCACTTTGATTCTGTTTTTGCTGAGCGTACTCCATAGCTGAAATCGAGGCCGATACGGGCTCCTGAACTGGCATCTCGAAACCCTGCATTTGAGAGCCATTGACTGGCGACGATTGCCTAGTACAAAGCACCAGCTGCTCGAACCTCTCTTTAGCTCTCAGCTAGATCAGCGGGCGACGTGGGATCTCGTCATTGCTCACCTCGAGCTGAACGGCCAAGGTATTTGAGCCAAGCAATCACCCCATAGGAGCATGGAGGTAGAGGGCCTCCTGTTCTAGACCCGAGAACGGACCACACATGCATGCCGAAGTATGATCCCTGTGCTAGCAGCAGTTAGGCCTTAATAGCTCTAGCTGCTTACTTTACCCAGGGATGGACAGTATACAAGACGCAACATCCGGCGCCGATACGTTACACATCGGACTTGACGGACAACAACTCCACGGTGCAGTTTTGAATATCTGCCGCCAGACCAGAACGGACGGATAAGCTCTGATTATACAAGCCCATTTTACAACATCGTTCAGCCTCCATAACGCGGGTAACGTTCGAACATGGTGTGTTGGCATCGTCGTGGACAACGGTCTCGGATCCCAACGTGTTCCGTAGCAACGGATGCATAATTAACATATTATGGTTTGGAATATCGTGACAAGATTTACCTATTCTCCTCGGGCATAAGAGTATTGGATCATGGAATAGCTTTTCCGGTTACTGATATTGCGCAGTCTCGGCTCTATAATCAGATTAACTGATCTCTGAGCATCACAAGGACTGGAAAACGTAGAAACGAAGCCGACGCCTTGTGTCATGCAGGATGTATAGACGTACACCAGGTGATCCAGCAGCGTAGCAATTTCGAAGCTGAAAAGGTAGTATTACCTCTGCATCAAATGAGATTGTGCATGTTATATGCAGTGGAGATGCTAATGGTCCTCAGTAAATCCCTGGCAACTTGCGGGGATATCATTCTTGCCATTGTCATCATCACTTCCCAGCTTCCAAGGCCCGTTCTTCTTTGACTGCTCGTTCGATGCTTTGATGCACATGAGCACGTTCTACATTGTAATAAGGAGGTGCGGGAGGAAGGGTGTATCAGCTGGATAAGCTTCGAATAGTTGTTATTTCTGCTGCAAAGATAGCCCTCGAGGCATTCCAATCAGACGGTGTAGTTGGATTTACTTTGTGGCCATCGACCTTGTGAGGTTTGATGTCGATATCCATGTTGAGCCGCGGGGCAGGTTATGATCCCTCGACTCAATGATGGTCCTCTTTCAGAGCCATAAAGTAAGATGGCACAGAGAGAGAGCCCAGATCGAGTATCTTCCCAGCCAGTGGACGATCCAGCTGCGACGGCCTATTATTGGCCAAGGAGTGCTGGGGTGGAAATCTATTGTGAAGTTACAAAGGGATTGGGGAAGATTGAATGGTATATGAGACAAACAAGAGATCGAACGGACAGGAGCGTCGCGCACGACGTCTGTCTACACTGTATACCCTCTTCCCTCCGAATCAAGTCTCGCACACCTTGCCCTCCAACAACTCTTCCGTTTCCCACCGTATATCCAACACCGCAAAATCCGCTCTACGTCCTTCCCTTGAGCACCCCGTCCACCCCTCTGCAAATCTCGCACAGGCCGCCCCCTCCGTCACACCCGTGACAGCCTCCGCCAGCCCTAATCCAAAATGCGCATGCGTAGCGCGGGACTCTCCCGGTTCCAGCGCTGAACGCCTCGTAGGCGCATTATACATATTCAGCATTTTCATGGTGGTTCAGTTGCAGGTGTGGCAACTCTAGTAAAATTGATCTTTTGTTGCCATATATAAGCAGTTTCCTGCTGTCATATGTTGAAGATAAGATTCTCTTCCACTTGCCCTTTTGAGCATTGTTGAAGTCAGGCATTGTGATTGGCTGATAAGGAATACATTTGCAGATGAAGAGCCCCACTTTACCGCGGAAAGTGACGCTATTGGTCAGGTTGATTCTATACTGCATCATAATGGATTCTTTGATATTGCCATTGTCCTGTCTAGAAGATGCACTCAGTTACTTAGCTCTGAGGATGGGCTTTAGACGTGTTAAGCTGGAGCAAGCTAAGGATCGGACTGCTGGTTACGTCCATACCCAAATCAGCATGTCCACCCGAGCAGTGCAATCTGGAAAGATATAAATATGCTTATATGGTTTCACGTCTACGTCAATCCCACCCATAGTTGACAATCAACTTCTGCAATCATGACTGACAACTGCTGCGCTGGAAAGCCTTGCTCTTCTGTATCTTCTACACACCCCCTAGGTATGCCTCAATGTCCTAGAAGCAACGTGCCGTACTAATATGTTAGACCCTCTATCCGTTGACGAGATTACCACCGCTGCTACGCTCCTCCGCCAACATGCGCACCCAACCGCCCTCAAATTCAACTGCATTACCCTTCACGAGCCGCTCAAAGCTGAGCTGTCTGCTTTCCTGAGTGGGACTGGCCCGTGTCCTGCGCGTCGCGCCTTTTGCATCGTGCTCAAGAAGGGCACACCCGAGGTCTCCGAGGCTATTGTCAATCTGACCACCAAGGAAGTTGAAGCGTGGAAGAGCGTGAAGGATGTTATGCCGACGTTGACCCTGGATGATCTTAGTATCATCGAGAACATTGCAAGCAAGAATCCCAGGGTAGTTGAAGCATGCCGGGAGATTGGCATTACTGATATGTCTCGTGTGTATTTTGATGCCTGGGCGATTGGGATTGACGAGCGCTGGGGCTTTGAGCGCCGGCTGCAGCAAGCACTGCCTTATTACCGCAGCTCCGAACATGACAATCAGTATGCGCACCCGCTTGATTTTACAGTTGTCGCCGACACAGAGACAGAGGAGATCCTCAGCGTGGATGTCAGACATGTGAATGGAGAACGCACTCCGGTGCCTCTGGACGAGCATAATTATCTCCCCCAGTTTATCAAAGACCAGTACCGTCCGGAGCGCCTGAAGCCTATTGAAATCACGCAGCCGGAGGGTGTGTCGTTCAAGATGAACGGCAATGAGATCGAATGGGCCGGACTCAAAATGCATGTTGGGTTCAATTACCGCGAAGGAATCGTGTTATCGAACGTCCGGATCGATGACCCGTACGAGAACCGTGAGCGGAAGCTCTTCCACCGTGTCAGCGTGGTGGAGATGGTGGTTCCGTATGGCTCCCCAAAGCCACCGCATCACAAGAAGCACGCCTTTGACGTGGGTGAATATGGTTCTGGGTTCATGACTAACTCGCTCAAGCTGGGCTGTGACTGCAAGGGTGCCATCCAGTACCTGGATGCCGTGCTGGCCACATCCAAGGGCGAAGCCACCGTCATCAAGAACGCCATTTGCATCCACGAAGAAGACAATGGACTCTTGTACAAGCATACCGACTTCCGAGACGGCAACGTCATCTCAGCTCGAGACCGCAAACTCATCATCTCCCAGATCATCACCGCGGCCAACTACGAGTACGCCTTCTACCACACCTTCACTCTGGACGGAACGTACAAACTCGAAGTCAAACTCACAGGCATGCTCAACACCTACTGCCTGCACCCCTCCGAACAAGCCGCCCCCTTCGGCACCGAGATCGCCCGCGGCCTCGACGCCCAGAACCACCAGCACATCTTCTCCCTGCGCGTCGACCCAGAAATCGACGGCCCCAACAACACCGTCGTGCAGAGCGACGCCGTCCCCATGGCGGACCCCGTCGGATCCCCCGCCAACCCCTACGGCAACGGCTTCTACGCCAAAAAGACACCCCTGCGGACCGCCCTCCAAGGCGCAGCAGACTACTGCCACGAAACCTCCCGCACATGGGACATCACGAACCCCGCCCGCCTCAACCCGTCCACCCGCAAGCCCATCGCCTACAAGATCCTCAACAACAACTGTCCCCCGCTGCTCGCAAAACCCGGAAGCACGGTGCACAAACGCGCGGGCTTCGCGCGCCACGCGCTCTGGGTCCTGCCCTACCGCGACCACGAGGTCTTTCCTGCGGGACAATACGTGTGCCAGTCAACGGGGGAAGAAGACCACCCTCACAACGCGACCATCGTCGACTGGGCCGCGAGGGACGAGTGCATAGAGAATACAGATATTGTGTGCTATATCCAGTTTGGATTGACGCATTTCCCGCGCACGGAGGATTTTCCAATCATGCCTGCGGAGCCGGTGAGTGTTGTGCTGCGGGCGACGAGTTTCTTCCAGAAGAATCCGGCGCTGTGGGTGCCGCCTTCAGATGTGGTGGGGGATTTGAGTTCGAGGAATGCAGTCGAGGCGAAGGAGAAGACGTCGAGGTTATAGTTAGACTTAGAGTCTATTGCTGTCCGTTGATGTAGGTTAACCATTCAGACGTTCATTTTCCGCAGAGTTGAGGCCCTAAGTGTCTAAGCGATAGAGGGGACCAGATGTTGCAAAGCAGCCCATGAGCTGTCTAGGAATATGGAATATCATAGCAGGCCCTTTTGATACTAGTAGTTAGCGAACTTAGCGTCTATAAAGACTATAATAGAGCTAACAAGTTGGTAACGCCGGCAATTGCCGAGCTCCACCGGCTCCGTTGCGCGTTCTTCTTGCCTGGCTCAAGTTCAACCAACCAGTTTCCCCTCACGTTTTAGTAAATAATATTTCCACTTGGCTCGAATATCACAGAAGATATGTGAGCGATTGATATTCCCTGCGATGGCAGAATGCACCGGCCGGACGCAAAAGTCCTACCGTCGACCTCGACGGCGCCCAGCTCATTTGCGGACGAAGACTGGATGTTTGACCTGTATGCCCCCCTCCAAGTCTTTTTGACGATTTGTTAATCAATTAGGCCGATCACGAAAGAAGAAGTGTGATGAGAGAGGCTCGCCGTGTCAAAACTGCCTCCAACGAAACATAGAATGCATCTGGCCAGGTAGCGGAGCTAGCCATGTCCATGATCAACTGAGTCCTGAGAGTAGCAGCATAGCGGCAGAGTCCATCTCAGGCACAGAATGTCAACTTACCGATACTCAGACACCATCTAGAATCGCCTTCTTAGATGGGCCAGCGTGCTACTCCCCCGCCCTAACCCCTGCTAACAGCCAGCTATTTGGCTTTTTGCAAACGATCTTCCTTCCACAGCTCATTCACCCTGTAACTAAAGGGGCTATGAACGAGCTGGTGACTAGGGAAAGCCTCCGATGGGCGTTTCAATCGCCTTTCTGTATGCACGCACTTCTAGCCTGTGCTGCCGCAGAGATACCTGTCAACAATCTGCAGTACCGGCGAATGGCAGAGTTGCATTACATCAAGGCTGTTGCTTGTTTGCGGCAGAGCCTTATACGAACCAGTGACCCGAGTGAATGGACGGTCGTCTTGTGGACAGTGCTGATATTATGCATTTATGAGGTAAGCAGGCAGAGGCAATCTTTCGATCAACCTAACAGTGACAGCGATCCAAACCCCATCACTCGCAAGGCGTCGATGTCCATCTCGCCGGGGCGGCCCAGCTGATTCAGATGTATTTTCGAAAGAAAGCCCCCGTCGCAAGGACCCCTGCAACAGATGTCTGGATGCCCCGCTTGTTTCTGGAATCATTCATGTTTCATGTCGCGACGAGTATACCTTTTCAGCTTACATCTACCCAATCCACTACTATCGACTCTGCCTTTTCCCTTGCGGAAAATATACTGGAGGTTCTCTGTCAACCACATATTTCCGTGGACGCCACCTCGCCAGTCCTCGGGGTACCTCCGAAACTGTTCCAGTACGTCTACACCATCGCACGTATGTACCAACGGTACCCCGACGGGGTTGATATTTGCCATTGTAAAGAGCTGGAGCAGGATCTGAGAAGATGGGATAGTCTAATGGCAGGCACGGCAGCTCCTGAGCTCCTTACAGGGGCCAGACTGTATGTCTTGTGTTCGCGAATCCTCCTCAATCGTCTTATCTATCTTGCCGGAAATCAGCCAGGCAATCTGGTCAGTGAGCTTGTTTGTCAAGCCATGGTTCTTGTGACTCGACTACGGCCAGCAGACGATTACTTTGCCGAGTACTATTGTTGGCCATTCCTGGTGCTTGGGACCTGTGCAGAGAAGCACTCAGACCGGCAGATATTGCTGGCACAGATCCAGGGCTTCTGGCGGGCGACCAATAATGGGACCATGAGGCGGCTTGAGGATATGCTAACGGCGTACTGGACTAATGGGAAAGCAGCCGCGCAGAGTAACTTGTGGTTGATATCAAACACTACAAATTCAGATCCCTGAGACCATTCCCATTTTGAGCATGGATATTTCATCCGGCCAATGGCAGTTAAGATTGCTAAACTGACCAATGGCAGTAAACGTAAACTGGGCCACATTGGAGCATTTGTCAGCGTGATTTACCGTATCCGATATCCGTACTCCGCAGCCACTTTCCTCTTCTGTCCGATAGATACTTGGAAGACTCATCTTCGGCCGAGTAGGTATATATACAACGACAATCATGTTTTTTGTTCGTTCTCTTCCACTTACACATTCACACCTCTCTTACAACGACAACGCCATTACCTGACACAGCATGGGTTCCAACGCCTTCCAATCCCCCGCCGTCGCCAAGTCCCCCTCGACCCCCTACTTCACCCCCGCCAACAACGGAGGGGCCGCCCTGCACCCCGACGACCCCAAGACCCCAACGCTCTTCCGCCCCTTGCAAATCCGCAATGTCACGCTCAAGAACCGCATCATCGTCTCGCCCATGTGCATGTACTCGTGCGAGTCCGACCCCTCCTCGCCCCTCGTCGGCGCCCTGAGCAACTACCACCTCGCGCACCTAGGCCACCTCGCCCTCAAAGGCGCCGGCCTCGTCTTCATCGAAGCCACCGCCGTGCAGCCCAACGGGCGCATCTCTCCCAATGACTCTGGCCTCTGGCAGGAGGGTACGGACTCGGAACAATTTCTGGGCTTGAAGCGCGTGGTCGAGTTCATGCACGCGCAGGGCGCAAAGGTCGGGATCCAGTTGGCGCATGCCGGGCGGAAGGCGAGTGTCGTTGCGCCTTGGCTGGCGACGCAGGCTGGCAAGTCGAACCTCAAGGCGGACGAGAGCGTCGGCGGGTGGCCGGCGGATGTGGTGGGCCCGTCCGGTGGGGAGGAGCATATCTGGAGCCCTGTGGAGGATGCATACTGGGCGCCGCGGGCGCTGAACACGGCGGAGGTGCGAGAGCTGGTGGGCGCGTTTGCGAAGAGCGCCCGGTTAGCGGTGCAGGCTGGCGTGGACGTGATTGAGATCCACGGGGCGCATGGCTATCTCATCAACCAGTTCCTGAGTCCCGTGACGAATAAGCGGACGGACGAGTACGGTGGGAGCTTTGAGAACCGGACGCGCATCGTGCGCGAGGTTGCGGCGGCTATCCGTGAGGTCATCCCCGAGGGGATGCCGCTGTTTCTGCGCATCAGTGCCACGGAGTGGTTGGAGGGTCAGCCTGTCGCGGCGGAGTCGGGCAGCTGGGACATGCAGAGCTCGCTGGAGCTGGTCAAGAAGCTGCCCGAATGGGGCATTGACCTTGTGGATGTCAGTTCCGCGTCGAATCACAAAGACCAGAAGATCAATCTGCACACAGCCTACCAGACTGACCTGGCCGGGCAAATCCGCCAGGCCATCCGAGCGGCTGGAGCGCCGACCCTCGTGGGTGCCGTGGGTCTGATCACCGAGGCGGAACAGGCGAGAGGACTGGTCCAGGGAGCGGACGAGGCGACTACCGCCGAGACGATGCTGTCGGGACCTGAGCCCAAGGCTGATGCCGTTCTGCTAGCCCGTCAGTTCATGCGCGAGCCGGCATGGGTGTTTTCCACGGCGAGAAAGTTGGGCGTGCCGGTTACTGTCCCGGTGCAGTTCGGCCGGGCCGTTTGATATAACAGATAGACAATGCATATCCTCCCATTAGAAGCAGAGAAGCAGAATACTCGTCTTGTATATGTCCTCCGTAGATCGGAGCCCTCCGGTGCACAGATGACTCAGCCGGTTATGCCCTGCCCCGCGGGTCCCCTCCAGTGACGCCTTCAAGGTCCTCTGTCCTTACCCCGCAATACCCAGCATTAAGGGATGGTACAGACCATCCTCTACAACCATCAACAGCAAAGTACACTGTCCAAGACATAGCAAAATGGCCCTCAAACCAGGCGACAAGTTCCCTGACAACGTGGTCTTCCAGTCCGTCTTCGCTCCCTCCCATCTAAGCCACAATCTAACCCAACAAAAGGTACATCCCTTACTTGGAGGAAAGCAGCGACATCACCGCCTGCGGCATCCCAATCAACTACAACGCCTCCAAAGAATGGGCCGATAAGAAAGTCGTCCTCTTCTCCGTCCCAGGTTCGTCTTCTCATCGTCCCTTGCAACTAAGGTATTGACCAGACAGGCGCATTCACCCCCACCTGCTCGGTCGAGCACGTCCCCGGGTACATCAAGAACCTCCCGAAGCTTAAGGAAAAGGGTGTCGATGTCGTTGCTGTCCTGGCGTCGAACGATCCGTTTGTAATGAGTGCGTGGGGTAAAGCGAATAAGGTGAAGGGGAATGATATCGTATGTGGCACACTACCTTTCCTATCCGTGCTACGAGGTGGGATGCTGAGCTGACGGGTGTAGCTGTTTCTTTCCGATCCCGACGCGAGGTTCTCGGACAGCATTGGGTGGGCCAGTGGGGGTCGGACGGGCCGGTATGCGATTGTTGTTGACCATGGCAAGGTGACCTATGCGCAGATTGAGACGGAGAGGGGGGTTGTCAAGGTATGTATCTTGTCCTGTCGCTGTTGTTGAAGGTGAGGTGCTAATTGTGTAGGTTTCCGGTGCGGATGCCGTTCTGGCGCATTTGTAGTCAACCGTCGCCCGAGTGAGATGGTAGGACGAAAGATAGAGTTATGTGGTATTGAATATATCAGGCAACTGCTCATATATTTTGAAACGAGTCCTTCGCTGTCGGCCAGTTTATGATCAGCACACTGTACAGTGGAGGTAGTATATGTGGGAGATGGAGGAGCGCTATATCTATGCATGCATAGCCTGCTAGAGACATGCAATGGGGTATATGTCGGATTATAATCGTGGTAAATCTAGTCTGAAGTCTACTATGCGTTGAGGACTGGATACTTGACGGCAATGAGCCCCTGTATCTCCCTCAATGACAGAAGAAATGTCAGTTCTATAATACTGTCATGTTCTGTATGCTATTTAATATTCAATGACATGTTGCAGACATCAAGACTCTAGAAGGTGCTCTGTCGATGCTAAACAGGACAATACTGACATTTCAAGCATCATATTGTCGAGGTCACATTGGACAGATTGGAGTATGCAACTTACTATGAGTCTATTCTCAAGACATTCAGATATTCAATGGATGTATCTGATTGAGACATTCCACGTGTTTCCAGATAATCACCAAGCATCACGGAGACTTTTGTCGGTGTCGGGGCAACCTGAGTCCACAGTGGAGCAACCATACTATCTACTGTCCATTATTATTACTAACTACTACCTCTCTATTCGTGTAATAGTATTATATCCAGATCATTCCACCGAGACAGCCCCGCAGCAGCTGTCCACCAGTGATGTCATCCATGATCATCAGAGGGGCACAGAACTGAGCGTCAGCTATATATCCCTTCTACACCCCACTGTCTGCTAGATTAATTAGTCGACGTCCTTCAGAATCCACGCAAAATGGCTCCAAAAGTCCTCGTTGTCCTGTCATCTCAGGACAAGATTCCTTCTAACGGTCATCCCACCGGTTGGTACCTGGTATGTCTCCACAAGCCATGAGACAGAGCATGACTGACCCCCTGGACAGCCCGAATTCGCTCATCCATGGGAAGTCCTCCACGACAAGGTCGAGCTGGTCGTGGCTTCTCCCAAGGGAGGTGAAGCGCCGCTGGACCCCTCCTCCGTCAAAGCCTTCGAGAACGACCCCGTAGCGACCAAGTTCCTGAACGAGCAAAAGGCCCTTTGGACGAACACAGTCAAGCTGTCCGATGTGCTGCCCAAGGTGTCTGAGTTCGATGCGATTTTCTACGTCGGCGGTCACGGCCGTATGTCCCTCATTTCCTTACAGAGGCTGAAGTCTGCTAACGAAGGTAGCAATGTTCGACCTCCACTCCGACGAGACCTCCATCGCTCTGATCGAAGCCTTCGCCGCCGCCAAGAAGCCCATCGCGGCTGTCTGCCATGGTCCGACCGTCCTGCTCAAGGCCAAAGCGCCGTCGGGTGTGCCGCTGCTCTCGGCCTGCACCGTGACGGGCTTCTCCAATACCGAGGAAGACCAGGCGCAGATGTCGTCTGCCATGCCGTATATGCTGGAGGATGAGCTGCAGAAGGTCACGGGGAACCGGTATGTCAAGGCCGATGCGCCGTGGGGGGAGAAGGTGGTTGTTTCCAAGGCTGCCGGTACGGGCGCCACGGTGATTACGGGACAGAACCCGGCCAGTGCGACCGGTGTTGGCAAGGAGATTCTCAGGGCGTTGGATGTGGCTTGATCTAGTCTACAGTGAAAAGTGTGTGTACATAATTTGAATACAATTGTTATGACATGGATAATGCTTAATCTGTCAGGTTACATTCAGTCATAGGACCTGCCGGCGGTCTCCGGAGCGAGTAAATGAGTTACCCCCCTTCTAGACTCATCTTGCAGCTGTCGATCATCGAGTATCTGGCGAATCAGCTGTGGTGCTGGCTGGGCGTGGCCAAGATCATATTGATGCCAAGATCCAGTTGATAACTTGACGAAACGCCGCGCTTGCCTGAAGATGCACTGACACTCTGCTACGACGGGACGACGAGGAGATGTATCCTCAAACAGACTGGTATATTGTACGAACAGCCAATCATTCTTGGTTACGCGCCTTCAGGGATATTGCCAAGACGCCCGGTATGCTGCAGGGCCCTCGTGAAGAGTTGACCTGAGACAGGGTGCGAGGGGTGTTGGAACTTGGGATACGAGGTCTCTTGTAGTTGTAGACATATAAATGCTTGATCCCTCGATAGACCAGCTCTTGCATTTCTCCCACAGTCCCAGAGATCTCAGCCAACAACATGACTCGCCTTCTCCTCGCAGCCCTTCTGAGCACCTCCCTCGTCACAGCCATCCCGGCACCATTTGCTCTCCCAACTCCCCCAGGGATCCCCTCTGCCGCTACCGCAGAGTCCGAGCTGGCAGCCCTGACCGTCGCGGCGCAAGGCTCCAGCTCCGGATACTCGCGCGACCTCTTCCCCCACTGGATCAGTCAAGGCGGGTACGTACAGGCTTACAGCCCTCCTCCCTGCAAGCTAAGCTAACAGCCCAGCTCCTGCAACACCCGCGAGGTCGTCCTCGCCCGCGACGGCACCGGCGTCGTCAAGGATTCCAGCTGCTATCCCACCAGCGGATCATGGTACTCGCCCTACGACGGAGCCACCTGGACGCAGGCCAGCGACGTCGACATTGACCATGTCGTTCCTCTCGCCAACGCCTGGAGAGTAAGCCACCATCCCCTATCCCTATCGACGATCCAGCTAATTTGCGATAGTCCGGCGCGTCTAAATGGACCACCTCGCAGCGGCAGGCGTTTGCAAACGACCTGACCAACCCGCAGCTGATGGCGGTGACGGATAACGTCAACCAGGCCAAGGGCGACGATGGACCGGAGGACTGGAAGCCTCCTCTTAGTAAGTTTTCTTTGCTGTCTTTTCTGGGGTGGATGGTGGTGCTAACGGGCTAGCTTCGTATTATTGCACGTATGCGAAGATGTGGGTGAGGGTCAAGTATGTGTATGATTTGACCATTACCTCGGCGGAGAAGAGTGCTCTGGTGAGCATGTTGGATACTTGCTAGACTGGTCGAACTGTCTGAGATGACGGGGTTCGGCTAGATTGAGGGAGGACCGAGAGATATGGTGTACACTGTACATACTAGATGCTCAGTTTGCGCTCTCTGGATCTCGGCACCACATATTTCTCCATAGAGCAGATAGCAGAATCAGGCACGTTGGGCAATGCAACCAATGGGAAGATCTTGATCAGGATATAAATCATGTTGCACCATTTCAATCTAGAAAGAAAGACTAGACGAGCCAAGCATCTGTAGGCCGAGGCCCGTCAGGAATTCCCCGGGTGTTCCCATAATCCCATCCTCGAACTTCCAAGCGATTTCTGCTTGAAATGATATGAGCTAGGTTTGATTCATATGGCTCGGAGTGTTTGGTTTGGGTCGAAGAATGTACCGCAGTGGATTATAGTGACTGCATCCTTTTGTCTACCGCTGATGGTTGCAGGATGTTGGTTTGGTGAGATGGACGGGATTGGATCGGTTGGGCGATGCAAAAAGACTAGAGAGCCAATAGCAGGCTAATAGCCATGGGCGGTCTTTCTGCGTCGGCGTGTTTCTCGTCGATTAGTCTGGATGCGCTGTCCTCGGGGTCATCTCGTAGGTCACTACGGAACGCAGCGATGGAGGCAATATCCAGCGAAAAGTCGCCTTCTTGTCTCCCGAAGAAGCTAACACATGTTAACATCAACCGTGCCCATGAAGTAACACATACCTGCGAATCATAATACTAATCCGCCTGATATTCTTCACATCCAGCGGCTCCGCATCCTGGACTTCCCTCCCGCGATACGTTGCTCGTAGGTCCTCCCATTTCACTCTCACAATTGTCTTCTCCGCCGTCCGGAAATTATACTCCCAGCTAAGCGTACTCTGCTCACGCCCATCAGGCCGCTTAGGCAGTAGCTTGTCTTTAAGGGTGAGTGTGTACAGTTTCCCGTCGGAACCGGCGATGCCCAGCTCCAGCCCGTCGGCGTCGGATAGATCCCATGATAAGTCGTCCGCTGTCCTCTGAGAGGCAAACCCTGCTCCGCCGAGGGTGGCGATGTCCAGATGGCCGTGGAACTGGACTGTATTTTGTGTGAGAATGGTAAGGCTGGAATATGAGGAGCCGCCCCGGACGCGGTCGTCGGAGGAGGTCCAGGTTTTGTGGGACCATGGTCTACACCGTTAGCATATATATGTTAGGGACTATAGGAGTGACTTACTGGTCACCTCCAAAGAGGAATGTACGGGATAATGGAGCCATTGGGCTTCGTCGTGACCTGGAAGAACGTGGTGGATCTGAATGAGGACGTCGACTGTTTATAACGCACGATCGATCGATCGGATGCCAGGTGGATGACGTAGTACGCAATAATATCAACTCCTTCAGAGTATCAATAACTGACCGCACATTCAGACGGATTCTGATATCAATAGTGAAAGATACTAGGTCAACCGTAAAGATGGCCGCGCGAAGTCATCACAGCTTGGCCTTCCTCTCAGCACGAACTACCACGTTCTTTCTCCCAGCTCTGTCCTGATCTCGAAGAACCCGACGAAGGATCTTCCCACTGGCACTCTTGGGGATCTCATCCACAAACTCCACCTCCTTAATCCACTTGTGCCGCACCTTCTTCTCCCTAACGTAGTCAATCAGCCGGTGCCCAAGGTCCACCCACCCCTCTGAACCGGAAATCTCCCCCCGAACCCCAGGCTTGACCACCACATACGCCTTGGGCCTCTCCCCAGAATACTCATCCGGGATGCCAGTAACAGCCGCATCTTCCACAACCGAATGCCCCAGCAACAGATCCTCCAGTTCCGCCGGCGACACCCCAATCCCCTTCACCTTGATCATCTCCTTGATACGGTCCGTAATGGTAATGAAGCCTTCGCGGTCGATAAAGCCCACGTCGCCCGTATGCAGCCAGCCCTCCGCGTCAAAGGTCTCGCGCGTCGCTTTCTCGTTACCCAGGTACCCCATCACCACCTGCGGCCCGCGCGCGAGGATCTCCCCGGGCTCATTGTACCCCAGTTCGCGCGCGGACTCGGGATCGATGATCTTGACCTCGGTGTTGGCGACGATCGTGCCGACGGTGTGTGCGTACCGGTATGTCTGCTTGTCCGGGGGGTGGGTCGTGATGCAGCTGCAGGACTCGGTCATCCCATAGCCCTGCTTGAACCCGGTGCCTGGGAATCGGCGCTCGAGCTCCTGCAGCAGTTCGACGGATATGGGTGCCGCGCCGGAGGAGAACGTCTGCAGATGCGAGAGGTCGTAGGTACTCACGATCGGGTCGCGGAGGAGGCGGATGATGATGGGTGGGACGAGCAGGGCCTCGGGGATGCGGTACTTGACGATGGTGGCGAGCATGGAGGACATGGTGAAGGATGGGAGCATGTAGACGTGGGCGTTCCGCAGAATGGGGAGGTGCATCTGGTGCACGAGGCCCGTGACTGCTGTCGTTAGCCGCGTAGACAAGAAGGATGGAGTACTTACTGTGGAACAGAGGCAGCACGGCCAAGGTTTTCTTGCGGTCTGGGGAAGTGACCTGATCCACCTGCATGCATTGCGCGATGACATTGTGGTGTGCGATCATCACCTAACTCTTAGCTTACGCTCAGATCTAGGCCAGAAAACTTACAGCTTTAGGCAACCCTGTCGTCCCGCTACTGAAGCTCAGAAACCCACAGACATCGCGGTTCGTCTTGCCTGCTGGGATCTTGAAAGACGGCGTCTGTCCGGATCCGTAGCTTCTGCCGAGGTCAATCAGCTGCCGAACAGTCGTATACCCCTCCTTCTCCCCCTCAAGCAGAAAGATACGCCCCGCAGGGATCCCAGCATTCTGCGCCGCGGGCACCGCAACATGCATCGACGACGGCACCGTCATCAGAAACTTAGCCTGGCCCGTCTTCAACGCGTAGGTCATTTCCTCGACATTGTAAGCGGGCGAAGCGCCGGAGATCACGCCGCCTGATACTGTTGGTACCTCTGCACTAAAGATTACAAGGCCTCGTACCTGCGCGGATGGTAGCTAGCATAGCCACCGGGTACCAGATGGTATTGGGGGCGAAGAGTGCCACCGTGTCGCCCTCTTTCAGACCGTAGGTTCTGACCAGCGCGGTCGATATTAGTGTGGTGTATTCCTTGACTTCATCGTAGCGGACTGTCTCTTCGGTGGCTGCGTTGGTGAATCCACCCAGTTCAGAGGCGGGAAATCGTTGAAGAGGGGAGTATGGCGAGTTGAAAAGCCAGTCCCAGATGGGCAGGGTGGTTGGGACTGGTCTGTTAGAGTGTATATGCATGAGGGCTGACTACTAGACTTACTGTCCAAATGTGGTCTGTCGGATGAGAAGATCATGACTGTTTCTGCTAAAGGTGATAGAGTATGTACTCCGTATTCAGTGGAGAAGGGATTGAGATCTTTATACCTTACATAGTAATCCTCATAGCCGATTTCCTCGGCCATAGCCGTGCTTATTACACTATGCTCCAGAGACATCAACTTCCCCGCATTTCCCCAGTTCGAGCTGTTAGCCGGCTAAAGAGGGAGGGTTGGGGTATTTCCGCATCGGATGATTCAATATGTGTGACTTATAACCAGGTGCATGGTCGTCGCAAGTCGCATTCCCTGCACTTTGCATACAGCATTGGATCATAGTGCATTATGAATCAACATCAATGTCTCAGCCATGTCTCTGTATGCCTCGTATCCTCTATGAATGATGGTTGACCCAGCCAATCATCATGCGTCTAGCAAAAACATCGCATCAATTAGTCACCGGTATACAATGACCCTCCCATCAGACTATCCAACTGCTGCTCACCACTACTTATACAGCTGTCTCTCCCGATCTCACACTACATACAGATCCAGATCTCAACCACCCGCCGACAATCACGGTGCATCCGGCGACTCAAGTCGCATTAGCGGGCTGCCGATACACAACCCCATCAATGGTTGTAGTCAACGTCCCATTCGCTTCAAAGATGTTCGTCACGGCGTCAATCGTCAGCTGGAACCCCCCTGGACCGGTCTTCTTTGTGGCATTGACTACGCCCGTCTCTTTAAGATCCGAGACCCAGTTCAGCCGGCTCAACCACGGGTTGGAGGGATCAGGGTTTGTAGTGACGGACTCGTAGCCGTTGATGATATGTTTGCCGTCATCAGAGTAATTGTCGTACTCGACCGAGACGGTTTGATACGCGCCTGTTGTTGGGTTGGCCACAATACCAACATCTGCAATGCCACTGATCTTCCCTTTAAGGGTGTAGTTCCCTGCTGGGAGGTGGTATTGTGTTGGGATGGCAGCACCAGGGGGGAATGGTGTGGCCCAGGGAATCGCGGACGGGACTTTGAAAACTGGGGCGGGCTTTGTGGGTTGGCGACTTGTACGATGAGCTAACATGAGACGGTAGCGGCGTCCTCCGTCAGCAGTCGAGTTAGGGCAGACGAGCGGGTTTACGCCTCCACAGGCAGGAGACGTCACCAAGGCTTGCCAGAAGACAATGTGAGTGGTATCAGGGGAGAAGGCTGGATCGGCGCGGCCGTTCCAGTTAGGGTCATTGACACTCCCATTGCTGCCGTCACCCTCCGCATTGATTTGCTGACCAAAGTAGGCACCGCGATCACCGTAGCGGTCGATCAAGATAGGTTGAAAGAAGCGACGCGCGCCATTATTCCGGGTTGAGGATGCTGCCGTGACAGTCACAAGGTCAATTAGGGGAGGGACCATGCGCATGCCAGACAACCACATCTGGCGATCAGAGCCACGGGTGTCCATTGCGACGAACCATTCGTTGTCATGAGAGAATGCGATGGGGTCCGTATATTCAGGGTGACTCGTTAGACGACGAACGGCGCCGGTGACAAGGTGGACAGCGAACACATCAATATTATTTTCTTCCCGAGGGGAACCAATGTAAAGGATCTCATCTCCAGAGCCACTGAATCCGCGCAGCTCTCCGACTGTGATGGCTTCAGGGTGTAACTCTAGTTCATCCCCGTTTGCCATAATAGCACCCGGCCCGTTAGGTTGAATCAGCACGTCCACATCCACCAGGTCATAGCGAGGCGCCAGGACGTCGCCAGTCGATGGGTTCTTGTTGAACCTGAGCCGGCCAAAGTAAGCATATTGTCCTCCGGTCGACGTGAACGAGCTCCATCCGATGTGCTCATCGTCCGGATGCATACGCATCTCACGGGGAGCTCCGCCTGGTCCGGAACCATCTGCCTTGACTGGCCAATAGATGGGATAGATAAAGGTCTTATTCGGAGTGCATTGCTCGCTGGTCAAAAGCAGACCGCCGCATTCCACAATGTTGTGGCCCCAGAGAGCCTTTTTCCCACTGCGAGCAACATGCGGATAGTCTCTCTGGGGGTCCAGTGACCGGGCATTCCCAGCAGGAACACCGCAGCTGAGGCACTTCCAAGGGTCACCATTGGCGAACGTGGTGCCGTCGGCTTTGACGAGAATAAGCTGTTCACTGGTATATATGCTGGCGGGATCAGGGGCAGCCGGAGCGCCTACGAACTCGACACTGACGACGACATGCTTTCCGTCCGGGGCAAAATCACCGGCTTGGAATTCCTCCGAAACCTGACCAATACAGCCCGTTCGACGCGGATTCACGTCAGTGGTGCAGGCCCCAACAGTGTTGCTCGGGACCACGGGAGGGAGTGGAAGTTCGACGACCTTGAAGGGTTCAGCCTGCGGAGGCGCTTGTCCCAAGGCTGTCGACAGGTAGAGCCCGGTTAGAAGGACGAGAGGAAGAATAGACATCGTTGTTTCTGCAACTTGGATTCGATATCATGTCTGAGGGGATATAAAGCTGTAGAACGGGGGCATTTCCATTGTATATATACGTGGCTCTTTCTTTGCATTTGCCATAGCCAGCTTCTGGTCGGCTATAGACAATAATACCTTCATCCTCTGCTTCTCCTCTGTCATGATGGATGCTCGTAAACCATACCGCTGAGAGACTAGGTCACTGCCTGGCAGCGAGGTTCAAAAGGGAGGAACCGAAGACCGCTGACCACTTTGTCCCGAGACTCGACAATGAGGAGCTCGATCGGTCTTATTGATAGCGAGAAGACATGACTGGACGCGGTCCTCCAGCAAAGCATGACTTGTCACATCTGGATAATGTCAGTCACCGACTCCACGTGAAGAATGGCACAGTCCCCGAGTCATTACAAGCCAATCTCACACTAGTAGTGGACCCACGACATAGTATTCGGTCGTATTCTTGGCCTGATGGAGCAAGACATACGGACCCCACAATGCCTGGCCAGGTTTAAGATCCCCATACCCCGGATTTCACCGTCCACAAGATGAATGCCGCGAGAAACCAATGCCGTCGCGTCGATCCCACTCCAAATCTCACCACGGCTGCACCCAGTGCAAGCAACGCCAAATAAAATGTGATGAAGCCCGTCCTATCTGCGGTTCCTGCAGCAGGAAACAGCTCCCATGTGAGTTTCAGAGCTTTGCGCCGCAGACCTCCCCACATCAGTCAATTGCCGATATCAATCTAGAGCGTCCGGGAAGTTCTGTACTCCCACTGCTGGACTTGGAGTTGTTGCATCACTGGCATACGGCGACAGCAACGTCCCTCGCAGATGCCAAGCCGCTGCAGGAGGTCATACGTACCGCCATGCCACAGGAGGGGTTGGCAAACCCTTTCCTGATGCACAGTGTTCTGGCAGTCTCTGCGTTGCACCGGGCCTTGAGCCATGGGCAGATGTACGCCGAGGCCGCCATGACACATCATAGCCGGTCTCTGGCACTGTGTACCCCGTTACTCAATAACATTACCCGCCAAAACTGCCACGCTCTGTTTGCGTCGTCTTGTCTCGTCCCAATCTTCGTATTCGCGTCCCGGAGCCCAGGGAAGACCCCAAGAGTCCAGAGTCTGATCCAAGTGGTCGAAGCGTTCAGGTTAATTCGTGGGGCGGCCTCCGTCGTGAACCAGGCGAGATCGTGGATCGAAGAAGGACCTTTGCATCCCTTGCTGCGGGTTGGTCAGTTCCAAAGGCCGATAGAACCGGCTGCACAACGGTATGCTCTGGCTCTGTACACTCGCCTCCAGTCGCTGGACCTCAACCTGCCGCAAGCGGGGCCCGATACGAACTCGGTGCCTTTTACGCCGACGCAGAATGGCTCGATCAAGAACCTTTTAGATCTACTTCACCTTTACCTGAGAAGCGGAGACTCGAGGGCCATCATGGCATGGCCAGTTGTGGTTGACCCGTCCTATTTCGACTGTCTGCTTCGGAAAGAGCGGATAGCACTCCTCGCCCTTGCGTTTTACGGGTCCTCTTTGAAGATACTCTCCGGGCATTGGTGGTTAGAAGGCTGGGGGGAGTTTTTGCTCAAGCTTGCTGGGGATTATTTATCAGGGGCGGATAAAGAGCTGCTTGACATGATCACTATAGCAACCTAATGGAATCAATACGTACTTTCTTTACCCCCTTTCTATCCTAAAGTGCAATCGACTACAGACCAGAACCCTGCTGTGTTCCATACACTGCCCCTGTGGCCTCTTTACGATCGCAATAAGGGCTAGTGGTGGGATACTATTGCTATGTATTTGGAGATTACCACCGAGATCTGCTGACTGGATCTCTATGCTTTCACAATGGGATATACTGGAAGAGCACTGGACGGCGAACAAGGCGCCACTTTTATTTCAGGGCATATTCCGTAAACTACTGTGTACCAATTTGAAATCCCCCACCACCATATCGTCCACCATTACTAGATACATAGACATCCTCCTTCGCGCCCCTTCTCATCGACTGTCCCACAAGCTGCATGCGTGGTTGGATGCAAACACCACAGTGCTCGACCTAGTGTTCCTCGCGCTGATTCTCCTGAAGAAGGCGCTGTGTCGCTGTCTGCGTCTTATGGAATCTCCACGGCTTGATTTTTCTCTCAAACAGCTCATCCAGTTCCGCGGCGGAACGACTAGGGTGCCCTTATCAGCTAGCTTCTTCAATATTCGAAGGTAGGAAACGTACCCAGCAGTTTCAGGAATTAAAAACCACATCCCCAGGGCAAAGGGGAACCCGACGCCCGCGTAGAACCAGCCCGTCTTGAGGTTCCAATTCCATTCGTTGGCATTGGTCATGTAAGGTACTAGCACGTTCATCACAACTCCCACCATGCAGGTTGTTGCGGCACCGAAGCCGGCGGTATACGGCCGCAGACGCTGCGAGGAGATCTCGCCGATATACCCCCATCCTGTGGCTCCGTTTGCGGCCAGACCGACATCTGATACAGTTGGTCACTGCAAAGACTCTTGGGAAGGGGGTTACTTACTCCAGAAACAGGCAAACATGATGAAGATATATGTGGAGGCCTTCACCCGCGGTACGACACCGATGATACCGATGGCAACACAGGACAACCATGAGAGGGTTGTGCCACCGCAGGCCAGATATCTCCTTCCCACAAAGTCTACGACGGCTACCAGCACCAGCACCGTGCCGATCTGAATAGACGAGGTGATGACCTTGACTCTGAACGGGTCATCAATCCCGGCCTGCTGGAAGAAATACGTGCCAAACGACCCAAACAGGGTGAGACCAATGAACTGCTGCGAGAGATTCGTCCAGAGCGAGATGACCGTTCGTAATCCGTCGGTTCCACGGAAGATCGCGTACCATTTCTCGCGGCGTTGTTCGATTGCCACGGCACGCTCGTGTTCTACCGCCAGGACCAGGACCTGTAACTGATGGTCGGCGTCGTAGCCTGGGACTCCCCGGTGCAGCTTCAACAGCTCTTTCTTGGCTCGGTCAAGCTTGCCGGCGCTGACACACCATGCGGGCGACTCGGGGACCACGAGATAGATGAGCAACATGACGCCGAGATGTGCGCACTGGGTGTAGATCGGGGTGAGGTAGTCCGTAGGGTCACTCCGGGAGAGATGCTGCAGCGCAACCTGGGCGAAGAACGAGCCCAGAGTCCACCAGAAACTGTAGGCCATCAACAATGCACCACGGATGCGCGTTGGGGCCACTTCCGATATGTATGCTGGCACGGTGGATTGCACGCATCCTACTCCGATTCCTGCCAGGAGCTTGGCCACCAACCAGCCCTGCCATGACCGTGTAGTGCACTCGGCGATCACGCTACCAACTAAGACAAGCCAGTAGGTGTACATGGAGATTTTCCTCCCATATCGACTCGACAAGAACGGCAGGCTTGTCATGCCTACGATTTGACCGCAGGACATGATCGAACTCCAGGCGCTGAGGATCGAGGAGGCGAGCGCGGGGGCACCATTGTGCCCTATCTTCGTGGCGAAACGAGCCACGAAGCCTTTGTTGGCAATAATACTGGCGTTGATACTGTACCATGTCAACATGCCGCTTTCATACAGCCAGGAGGTGATACGAACCCAATCTGATATCCATCGGTAGCGGCACTGAAGGCCATAGCAATGCATACGAGAGTGACCAGTTTAAAGGTCTTGATTGTTTCCATGACACTGAGATGCTCGTATCCGGTCGTGGCCTGACCTCTCGTTGCCGCATCCACTGCGGCGTCACCCTTGACGGGCGCATCGTCGCTTGCCTCGAGATGCTCAACGGCTGGAGGTTTTTCTGTGACTCGCGCGGACTCCATGGCTCAATGAGGCAATAGCTAACTGGCGTGAAGCTCTGGCGTTGCTCTGTTGTTTCGCGACATCACGCTCTTTAATAAACATGCTGTTTTGCCTCTCATGGTACAATTACCCCCGAGTGGCTTGATACTTTGAGTGTCTCGCAAACCTAAGCACCCGTGTTCTATACTGTCCTGGGCCAGAGCTATACGGCACTAACTCAGGACAACCGGATTCTCGTGCTGTCGAAAGCCGAGCCTCCTCCCCAGGTTACTGCAGTGGGGGGGCGGTATCCAGATGAATCTGGAGAAGTACCGAGTACTCGATTCATAAACCGACAGTCGCCGAAAAACGTCTGCGTGACCCTTGTGGCGAGCCACTGTTGTACACTTGTACTTCGAAAACTATACCGCAAAGGGGAAGAAACTCGAGGTGGCTGCATTTAGCGTCTCTGGGTGTCATTACATTTACGACAGGCCAGTGTCTTAGTGGTGAAGAGCATTTATCTGGATTCTGGCAAATGGAGATGTAAGTGTAATGGACTTGACCTGTACTGTATACTCTCTAGGTAACTCTATCGTGGAAACGAAGTCTATCTCGCATGCTTTCTACGTTCCCGGAATGTCTCCCTCAGATACAACGCAGAGCGCTTGGGAGTTCGCACCAAGGTCTTATAATCCACGTGGGTGATGCCATAGCGAGGACCATAGCCGGCAGACCATTCTGGATAACGCATTGTCAGACCAAGTACGGAGTAGAGAGGAAGCAGAGGCGACGAACATACCGAAATTATCCATCAAACTCCAAGCATAGTACCCCTCCACCTGGACCCCATCCTCATTAATCGCCCGCGAAATCGCATCGAGATACAATCCGAAATATGTGATCCGGAACGTATCATCCACTGCGTCCTCCAAGGACATTTGGCTCTCCCCGGGACAGTGACACCCGTTCTCCGTAACAATGATAGGCAACTTGTACCGGTTCCAGACCCAGTTCAAGAGCTTTCTGAACCCCTCGGGCGCAACCCGCAGCCAGGACATCCCCGAGACAGGACCGATGGCTTTCCCTTCGGAGCTGGTGGGGAGCTCTTCCACATTTCCGGTGCAGTCGTCGTCCGCCGGGGGGTCGGGGAGAGCTTTCGCGAATTTGGTGGAGTAGTGGTTCATCCCGTAGAAGGCGTTGAGCGGGGCGAGCTGCTTCAGCTGTTGCAGCTCCCCAGGAGTAAAGGACGGCAATCGATCGCCTAATTGCTTTCGCATGGCCGGTGGATAGTCCCGCCCGAGGAAGATCGGGTCGCCAAACCACCCAATGTAGAATTCCAGGCGGCGTTGCGCGGCCTCCTGATCGACCTGGCTGGACGCGTCCCAGGGCTCGTAATAGTGCCCATTCAGCACGATCGAGATGCTCCCGTCCTGGGACTTGGATTCCCCAGAGTAGATCTGTACAGCAGCGGCATGAGCGAGGATCAGGGTATGCCCGACTCTCCACGGCTCCGTACGGGAATCACCCCCAGTGGCAGTACGCCGGCCCGGCGCAAGGACACCACTGTGATGTCCAAAGACGGCAATGATATAAGGCTCGTTGAATGTAATCCATCTCTTAACTCGATCCCCGAACCGGGCGAAACAGAGGCGCGCAAAGTGTGCGAAATCCGCGACGAATTCGGCTGTATTCAAGAAAGCGCCGTATCGGTCGCTGAGACTCTGAGGGGCATCCCAGTGGTAGAGCGTTACCACGGGTTCGATGTTGTGTGCTACAAGAGCGTCGATGAGTCGGTTGTAGAAGGCTATTCCTGCCTCGTTAATGGGATCATTCCGTCCACCGAGGGGTATGACTCGTGTCCAGGCGATGGAGAATCGATACACGTCGACGCTGTACGAGCTCATGAGGTCGACGTCTTCGAGCATGCGGTGATAGTGGTCGCAGGCTATGTCACCGTTCTCGCCATTTGTCCGCGATGGAACCAGATGGGTGAAGGTGTCCCAGATCGAGGGGCCTTTTCCTTCTGCCGAGGGAGCACCTTCGATCTGGTAGGCTGCGGTTGCTGTTCCCCATTTGAAATTCGATGGGAGGGGGAGGTTCTCGATGGGTGGCAGAGGATCGTAGGGGGCAGATGGCTGAGAGTTGGGATCCTCTGCTTTGAACATGTTCACATTCATTTTGTCGGTCATCTTGTCTTGTCTTGTCTTGGATTGGAAGTTGAGCTCGAGTCTGAGTCTGAAAGTGCGAATGTAGGCGAGCAGGAGTCGTGGACATAGATAGCCGATGCTAGATATAGAATCAATTGCCGGTCGATCCTTGGGACAAAGATGCGCCGACCCTCCAGCTGACCCCGATTCTGAGACATCATATATGCATGGGTCTCGTGTTAAATACCCCCGAAGTCGTAGAAATATTGCAACAGGCCAACCCTCTGTGACATTACCCTTGCTAAGCACTCGCTCTCGATCATGACGCGCATTACCAACGTCCAGTTTGAGCACTATCACCCCCCTAATACCGTCGGGGTGGAGGAGACTCGTCCACGGATATCCTGGCAGTTCAAGGATTACCCGGCCAAGTTCCAACAGGATGCATACGAAATTGAGATGTCAGATGTGGCTTGGGATTCGCAGGTCACTGTTCTTTCATCTACCAAGCACTCGTCGCCCTCATCGTATCTCGTCCCCTGGCCACATTCTCAGCCTTTGACCTCCCGCCAGAAGCTGTCGATCCGGGTCAGAGCCTGGGATCAGGATGGCCATGGCACCGAATGGAGCGACCCTGCGTCTCTGGAAGTTGGTCTGCTCGATCCGAGTGATTGGAGGTGCGAGCGCATCGCGGCTCCATGGGGCCCAGGTACCTCCTCGCCTGACACTGAGCAGTTGTATCGCAAAGAATTCAGGCCTGTTGGCCCTATTGTCAAGGCCCGTCTTTATATCACCGCTCAAGGCGTATACGAAGCCGAGATCAACGGTCGCCGTGTGGGTGACCACTTCCTCGCTCCCGGGTGGACGACATATGATGGGAGACTGCAGTACCAAACCTACGATATCACAGATTATCTCTCGACTGGCGACAACTGTATCGGTGTTCGTGTCGCAGAGGGATGGTTTTCCGGTCGTATCGGCTTTGAGGGTGGCCATCGCAATATCTGGGGCTCTCACACGGCCCTGCTGGTCCAGATGGAAGTGACATTGATGGATGGGGAGGTGCAGACTATTACATCTGATGGCTCGTGGAGAGTCACGCGAGGCCCTATTCGGCTGGCAGAGATATATGACGGGGAAAAATATGATGCTACCAAGGAAGTTTGCGCTTGGTCTTCACCTGGGATCTCCCCAAATGCTCCTGGCTGGTGCACCGTTCTTGTCATGCCACATTTACCCGACTCTGTCAAGCTCACTGCTGGGTTTGGAGAGCCTGTCCGACGGATTGAAGCACTGAAGCCAGTGTCTACAATTGCTACCCCATCGGGAAAGGTCATTCTCGACTTTGGCCAGAATTTAGTGGGTTATGTCAAGCTATCCAACATCAAGGGTCCCGCCGGGCACAAGATCATTCTCTCTCACGCCGAAGTGCTCGAACATGGAGAGCTCTGTACCAGACCGCTCCGAATTTGCAAGGCTATCGATGAGTACACCCTCAGGGGCGATGATCAAGGCGAGGAGTATGCCCCCAGATTTACCTTCCACGGATTCCGCTACGCGCAAATAGACAACTGGACTGGGGAGGCTTTGGAGACATCCGCCGAAGCAATCGTCTGCCACACGGATATGAAGCTCGTGGGCGGATTTTCCTGTTCATACTCGCTGCTCAACCAGCTGTACTGGAATATAGTCTGGGGCATGCGCGGGAACTTCTTCTCCGTGCCCACGGACTGTCCCCAGCGCGATGAGCGACTCGGTTGGTCGGGGGATCTGGCATTATTTGCTCCCACGGCGGTGCTCATCTACGACTGCTTCGGTTTCTTGAAGAACTGGCTGATCGACGTAGAGTATGACCAGAGTGTTCTGGGTGGAGTGCCAGCGATGGTCACGCCTAATGCAACGCTTCCCGATCCAATCTGGTGTCGACGCGTCCCTTGTGCCATCTGGCACGATGTTACAATTCTCGCGCCTTGGGCGTTGTATGAGGAGACAGGGGACGAGAGTATTCTCGCGCAGCAGTATAACAGTATGTTGACTTGGATGCGGAAGGTGCCCCGGAATAGCACTGGGGCTACGCACTTGTGGGACACGAGTGTTTTCAACCTTGGAGTAAGTCTTTCCCCAACTCTGGTGATATCCAAAGCTAATAAGGTAGGACTGGCTCGATCCTGCTGCGCCACCCAATGCCCCGTGGAAAGGCACCACGGACGCGAAAATGGTCGCAAACGCCTTCCTCATCCAGAGTCTGGACTTGATGTGCAAGATCTCCCAGATTCTAGGGCAAGATGCTGATCAATCGCACTTTGTATCCTGGTCCGAGTCCGCACGGAAAGAATTCCAAGACGAATACATCACTGCAAATGGACGCATCGTCTCCGACTCCCAGACTGCATACGCCTTGGCCATCTGCTTTGACCTGTTAAATCCGAGTCAAAGGCAGCACGCAGGGGCCCGACTAGCATATCTGGTCCGGAAGAACGAGTTTAAAATCGGCACTGGCTTTGCCGGAACCCCCTATGTCTGTGAGGCACTGGCCCAGACTGGGAATATCCAGGTGGCGTATGCGATGTTACTAGAGGAGAAATGTCCGTCCTGGCTATACCCGGTTACCATGGGGGCCACTACAGTCTGGGAACGGTGGGACAGTATGCTTCCTGATGGATCGGTCAACCCTGGCGAAATGACCTCGTTTAACCACTACGCCTTCGGTGCGATTGCAAAGTTCATGTATGAACGGGTTGCTGGGTTGCAACGGGTTGAGCCAGGTTGGAAAAGGTCCCGCGTTGCTCCAGAAATTGGAGCGGAAATTTCGAATGCTGCTGCTGAGCATGTCACGCCGTTCGGATTGCTTTCGTGTTCGTGGCAAACAGAGAAGCATGAAGATGGGTCTGAGAGGTTGAGGTTGGAGGTGTCGGTTCCGTATAGTACGACCTGTGAGGTTATTCTTCCTGATGGAGATGAGGAGAAGATGGAGACTGTTGGTCAAGGAGACTGGGTGTTTGAGACGAGATTCACTAGAGACCATGAGTGGCCTGTCGAGCCTTTGCCGCCCAAGTCATAGTAGGCTTATACCATTCACAGGGGTTAAAGCCTAGGCATAGAGGGTCTCCAGACTCAAAGACAGTAGAATGAGAAGGGAGCATTGAGATGGTAGGATTCATGCTGGGTGCCTAGACTGAGGACTTATCAGTGCAATAAAGATTAAAGTAGTTCAGTGTAGGTAAGCTTTACTTCATGATGATGAACAGTAGGTGACAATAGTTTCTATTATTGAGTATCTACTTGAGCATTGACAAATAGAGCGTCATGTTAAATGATAAGCTGCCTCGAAAATCAGAAGGAAATACAAATCCTTCATCCTAGTATGCTCCTCCTTCTTCCACAGACCTAGGGCTTCATCCAGCCAATTCACAATCTCTTTGGGGGATTTACCTTCGTAGTCATCCGCGATCAACCCGGCACCGCAGCATTCAGCATCCCATTCCCAGCGAAAGCGCGTCATAGAAGAATTGGCCAGTTCGCATCCCAGTATCGAAGAGCGTCTACAATGGCAAACAAACAACCTCTGCCACTGGACGAGCTGCTAATCCCCTCCCTTCTCCCCCGCGTCTACGACTTCTTGTTCCAGCACATCCCCTCAAACGAATGCCTACTCCTCCCCTCCCCAGAAGACTGGAAGAAACGGTTCTTCAAATCCGACGAGTTCGACAGCGCATGCACGTACGTCCATCCCCATTATGCATGCAATCCGCTGATGCCCCTCAGGTCCCAATTCTCGCCCATCTTCGCCGCAATCCACGAGGCCAACCTCTCCGCAGAGGACATCCTTTCTCGCACTCACCCCTCGACCCCACAAGCCTGGCTAGCCCTCATCATCCTGCTTGACCAACTCCCCCGTAACATCTACCGGGGGCAATCCTCCCGCATCGTGTTTGAATTCTTCGACCCCCGTGCGAGAACCATCGCCCTCGAAGTCGCGGACGCGGGGTACCAGCCAACAGTCCCTTCCGCTACCGCCAGGCCCAGCGTATATGGTTCTACCTGCCCTTTATCCACGCCGAGGACCTACGGATGCAGGAGCTTGCGGGAGAAAAGTACCAGGAGATGGGCGAGGATCTCGCCCGTCTGTTGGACAGGGATGCGACGGCGTTATCGGACGATGAGCAAGAGTGCCGGCGTGTGCTGGCGGAGAATCGGGCGAGGCTTGAGGAGCAGCTGGCGCTGCATTTCCGGGTGCAGAGGGAGCATTATGACCCCGTTGCGAGGTTTGGGCGGTTTCCGCATCGGAATGCGGTGCTGGGGAGGGGGATGAGTGAGGAGGAGAGGAGGTTTGTGGAGGGGGGATATACATTTGGGCAGTGACCTCGTTGTATTTGTAGATGCGGATATATTTATCTGATGAAGACATTACTGATTATCGTAAACGAATGCGATACGTACAAGATGCAGGCAGGGGGTAGTCAGATCATATCTATGGACATCAGAATCAACCCTTGACCAACACCCGCACACCCTTGCTATCCATCCGAGCGAAAGGAATAAAAATGTCGTGCTTGACGATTACATCTTCCACGGTGGTCTCATACAGCTCGAAGTCCATCCGGCGGAGAAGAGTCGATACAGCCAAGAGGATTTCCGCTTTGGCGAGACTGCTCCAGTTAGTAGCTGTATATCCCAAGACAAGACATACGTACTGCATTCCAATACACTGGCGCGAACCCTTGGAGAAGGCGACCATGTACTTTTCCAGGCGTTTGCGCTCGGCCGGGTCGAGCCAGCGTTCGGGCTTGAAGCGGTGCGAGTCGGGGAAGATGGTTTCGTCGTGGTGCAGGAGGATGCAGCTCATGCTGACGGGCGTCTATGACGGTCAGTGACTGGTCGATGATGAGATCGGGGCGCATACTCCTGGGGGAATGGTCCAGTCTCTGAACTTGAGGGCGTTGTAGGGGGCGATTCGTGGAAGACGGGCGGAGACGCCGTAGGATAGTCTAGACAGTCAGACTAGCACGGTTACACAGTGTACTTTAGCGACATACCTGATTCCTTCCAACATCACACCGGTCTGTGACCCGTATCAGCATGGCTCCAGCATCTGCCAGATTGACTCACCAGGTAAGGCAACTGCTCCAATTGAATCAGCGACGGATCCGGCCCCACCGTCTCCAGCTCGGCCTTGAGCTTCTCCAGCGTCGTAGGGTCATTCAGCAGGTAGAACAGAATATAGGTAATCGCCTTGGCGGTAGTCTCCGACCCCGCAGAAACAAGCACCTGCATCTCCTGCGCCAGCCGCGTCTTGCTCTTGTTCTGCGGCGGCAGATCGCTTCGCAGGATATCTTCAAAGATATTCACCGAGTCCCCCTCCGCAGCCTGGCCCGCCTTCACCCTCTGGTTATGAGCCGCTACAATCTCCTTGATCATCTTGCGGCACCGCTTCTGGAAATCGAAAAACAGCTCCATCCCCGGCGTCAGCCACGCAGTCACCCGCTCCGGGATGGCAAGTAGCAACGGCAGCGCCCAGGGTATCGGACGGAGGAACACCATCGTCTTGGCGGTACCGTTCATCGTGCCGTACCACTGCGGGAGGAAGTCGGGCGCGTCGAGGTAATGGTACCCATCGCCCATGCTGTAGTCGGTTATGACATCGGTGGTGAAGCAGATGAGCGCGTGCTCGATGTGGACGGGCTGGCCGGTGTTCTTGAGCTCCTCGAGGCGGCGGCAGAGCTTGTCGACGAGGCGCTTGATGGTGGGTTCCTGCTGGCGGATGCGCGCGGTCGAGAAGAAGGGGTTCAGCTGGGCGCGGAGCTGGCGGTGCAGGTGGTGGTCGATCGTGTTGAGGAGGGCAAAGGGGGCGTTGAGGGTGCGCTGGTAGTATTCGTATTTGTTGCGGGGGCTGTCGCGCGAGTAGATGACTTCGTAGTATTCCGGGTCGCTGACGTGCAGTTCTGTCGGGCCGATGCGGACGATGGGGCCTGAATGGCGTTAGACAGCTGGAATGTCAAGCAATGTCAAGCAATGTCAAGCAGACAAGGGTAAATGCCAAGAGTGATGTATCAAATCCGACCGGCCGGATTCAAACGGCCGTGGATCAGGGGCTTACCGTATTTCTCATGAAGGCGGCCAATCTGAAAGGTCATCTGTCCGCAGCAGATAGTATCCCAGTAGAACTCATACAGATGCGTCAACGCAGCCAGCTTGGGTCCAGGGAAACGGGCAATGGGAGACAGATAGAGCCTGTCGAGGACGACCCAGAGCAGATAGACTGCCCCGAGAGCAGCGGCCGAAGCCACTGGATGCGAGAGCAAGAGACGCAGCAGTTCCATGTTGACACTTGACAGCTAGTCAATTGCAGGAGAGGTTCATGCAGAAGGGCAACTCCAGCTCACCAGAACCATGGAGCCGGGTCGGTTGGTCGTCGACAGGTTTTAAAAAAAGATGAGGATTGAGGAGTGCCATTCAGTGCATTCACTCGGCTGTGGCCAGTGCTTGACCCATCAGACTGGCCTGAGGTCGGGGGGTACAGTGGATACTGTGCATGTGAATCCAGTTCCCAATTCCCAATTCCCATGTTGTATTAGCTTTCTTGCAACTGTCTCGGACTGCCCAGTAGGCAACCGACGAGTGGAGACTGGAGGTCCGTCCATTGACTTCCAATGACAAGGAGTGGGAAATTTATCCAAGGTTTGCCGGAATCCCAATTCCCAAAAGACTCAGGCGCGGATGGTGAAGGATGGCCGTGCATTTTCTTCACTGCAGAAATAGAATGCAGATAGGCGTCCGGATGGAGACAACTGCGAACGAGGCTAACTAATGCAGAATGGTGGATATCTGCAATCCCGCGTCCTCGTCTCAGCCAGTCAGGAGTCATGCATGCGTTGGCTCGAGACCGGTGGAGTGAAGGGTTGCCTTCTTGGGGAAAACAATGGCTTTGTCCCCGGCCGCTAACAAACGCCTTCATGTTTAGGCTTCCTTCCTTTCACTGGTCGTTGTGGCTCTAGCCTTTTGTCAGGGTGTGACAGCCTGACAGGGGGTGACAGGTGCACGTCGTACTGAATCCATACTGAAGACATCATAACCATTCTCCCGGGTCGAACAAGATGACGATATTGACTGTTTGTAAATAGGTACGTTTGTATAGAGACTAGAACCAAGAAAGGGGCTTAGAATCCCTCCTCTCCTCTGGTTATGACTATTGTTAATTACGACGGCCGGCCGGACGACCCGTCTCGACCCACTGATCCGTCGTGTCTCATCCCATTCTGGGCTGGGCTGAAGTTACTGAACTGATCCTGGCTAACTACTAGTGGTCTCGTACTTTTGATTCTCTATTTCGCCCGGGTTTGATTGGCCGTCCGGCTCATGGCATGATAATGGTGAAGAATTGTCTCCGGGTTCCAGGCATGCGGCCGTGATCCCCGAAAGGATTCCGCAAGGGATCATCAATGATAACCTTCGCTCCTTTCGAATGATAGTGATACTGAAGCGTACAGCGGTCTATTCTTTTTGCTTTCGTATTATTCTTGGCAACTGGTTCCCGACACGAGGCCCCTGTACGTTTCCACACCACACTAAGATGATGATATCGGCAGATGTTGACGGCAAATGAGCTGTGCAATAGCAATTTGGCATAGACTCATGGTTGTCTGGCCTATGAATCAAAACTTACAGGATCACAATCTCATCCTTTGAGTTTTGTGGCATCATCTTCTTTCAAACCTTGGGTCCCTCCCGCACAGTGGAGTGTGCCGAGTGTCGCTATCCATGGTACGACTCTGGGGTTTCCTGTCGATAGATATGGCCTGAATCCATTCAAATGCTTTGGCTGGTCTTTGGCAATTCCCAACCGTCCTTGGCGCCATATGGTCATATTCTTTGACCCTTTTACGCGGTTATAGTAAACAGCTAAGACCGTAACTGACGCCACTGAGTCGACTCGGCTTACAATACGGAGTATCTGTCCAGATATATCCTATAATTCTTGCTCTGCTGCTGGATGCACTTCTGAAATGCTTGCTCGTCTATTCACTTGACCATTTCTGACTGGCTACTGTCGGAACGTGATCCGGTTGGCCATAACCTAATTCTATTTGACCCGCGTGAATATTGCACGTCTGGTTGACGGGGATGATCCCTCATACAGTGTGGAATGGTCGTTGGCATGATTGGCGCAGGGATTCTCAGCCACCCTCTGCCCTGCCTGGCCGGGGTGGCGTACACCGGGGACAATAAATCGAATGCCAGATATCGACAAGCTTCAGAGGATTATCCAGCCTGGGTTCTCGTGAGGGGACTCCAAGTACTTTGGGCGCTGGTGCATCGGTATCCAATGACTGGGGTTCACGTATGAAATTCATTTCCCGAGATTATGGCAGATTGGTAGCTGGCTAGACTTTTGATTGACTGAATACTTTGACCACCACGACAAGGACTCTAACATTCGGTAAAGCGCCTCGACCCTAGATATCGCCTTATCCCTCGCAATGTCTCGCTGCGGATGCAACCCTTGGTTTCAAGTATCATCCATGACCGTCAATCCGCTATCTTCTCCCTAGCTGGACAATCCTTTGAACCCAAACGTGGTTGATGTTTCGGCGGAGGTCAAGTTGGAGGACGATGAAGGGTCTCTAACGGAAGCGCAGCTCATTGACATCTTCAGAACTAGGAACCCTGGGGACAAAGCCATTTTTTCTCTCGGGACAGGTGATGCTGATAGACCGCCTCAAACCTCCACCGAGATTCCCTTCAAACCGGGCACAACCAACGCCACCCTCTCCACCGTGCAGCTCTCATTCCGACCATTGACCCTCTGCCCCTGGTAAACTTCCCATACTTTCATACCAGGGGCAACGGCCTCGCACAAGCCAATAACGGCGTGATCCGCACATCCTCCACAATCTCGCACCACGGCGCATCAGTCCAGCTGGAACCTTTCAAACGGGATACTCCTCACCATATCCAACTACTCTCCATCCGAAACGAGCCCCCATCAACACTGATCCCGAACTCATCACCACAAGCTGCAGAATCTCGCTTTCGTCTCAGCGAATAAATGCACGAGCCCACCTCGCGGCCGTCTCGTCAGGTACGGTCCACACAAACAGGAAGAGGGGAGCTGCAGCTGCATCCCAATAGGAATATCAAGCTGCTCCCTTAGCGCGCGCTGCTGTGTCGCCTTATTTGAGCGCTGGACATAAGCATGGTCGAGCGCGATCAGGCCAAAGACAACTAGCGGCAGGGGATTTCCCCCCGCAGCTCTTTGCAAAGGGCGCGAAAGGAATCGAGGTATGTCTCCCTCGGTGTGGTAGGTTTCGGCTGCATGGTAGGATGCACGCCGAGCGTCATGGTGCAGATGTCGGATACTGCTGGACTATTATCACCATTGTGGTATTAAATCTTCATGTAGTTCATGTGGGTCTTTCACGTGGAGTGAGGGAATAGCATCTGCTGGCGGATAACGGTGTGATATTTGCCAGGAGCAGATGGGCTTGTCAAGAACTCGAGCATCAAAGGATTGTAAGTCTTCCGAGGCAGTAGATATTCTCAAGTCTGAAGCGATAGGCTTGTCGGCCGAATAAAGAAGACTGCCTCTCAGCCTGAGCTACCACTCAATCAAGATGTTGTATTCATGAGGGGTGACCTGCTACCGTTCCTGAGTCAGAGTACCCACGACTACTATGATTGGGACAATCATAGGGTAACAGGATCAGCAGTAAGAAAAGAATGAGGGATTCCCATATGCAGGCTCCCTTCACATGCCATGTGTCATGGAGGTTACCACATGAGATAAAATCGTTCTGACCATATGGCAATTCCGAGTGATTATAAACCCTGGAGTAAGCCGTCTTACTGGCGTTAGTACTGCGTAGGTGAATATACATACAGAATGTGCCATGTAAGACGGCGGAAAATCCTTCCGTCATGGATCACCAGGCTGGAGCGAATCCTTGACTGCAGTATTCTGTACACCAACCGGATTCCCGGCATCGATCACGGCCATATCGGCTGGTTTTGACGTTATTCTCGGGATGTTTCCAAGAAAATATCTGAACAAACTAGGCAGTGTCATGTCTTCAGAGTCCTGAATGATAACGGATACTATCGGCCAGATTCGGAAAAGCACGGCTATCCTCGCTCACGTGCCTCGGAGGGAAAATTTTCAGCATGTTGCGACGGTTGACAAGCCACAGTGCCGGTCATAGCCGATTTCTTTATCAACTGTGCCTGGCAGACTGGCGAAAGGCCATTGGACAATGCTGCCCATCGGACGACCCTTGTGGCTGACGCAGGGCGGGTGTGCCTGCGCTCTGGCCAGCTTCTATAAATGTTATATAAAATTTCGGAAAAGTATGGATCTTCTACATCACAATGAGCTCCATCTGGCAGCCACGATGGCGACTGACGCCCAACGATGAAAAAATTGTGTGATCCACCGCGGCCTGGACGTGGGATGATGGAGTTATATACTAGTCAAGCTCCGCACAGAAGGAGAATCCAAGAACCCAAGAACCCAAAGCAAGGAGCAGAGCGAAGTGTATCCTCTGACCGGGAGAAATGGACAGCCCAGAGACTTCCACTCTGGATTCGCATTCGCCCAAGACTTTCAATGTTGACCACCATGGCAGCCAACCCCTCGACAGTGCCAGCGACTGCCTCTCCGACGATACGGTAGACCATCTCGAACCCCTCGAACTCACCCGCATCAACACCTACCGGCTCCAGCAAAAGACCACCGTGGGGTCTACACGCGGTCCTGCACCCCGCGATGCATGGCTACCCATGGGCGCAGGCAAAGAATACCCTCCCTTACTTCCCGATCCGGAAACATACGTCGTCGAATTCGATGGAGCAGAGGATCCCCTACACCCGTACAACTGGTCCATGACACGAAGGTAGCATTGCTCGTACATAACTGCCTACGAAGATACTGATGGTGGATCGACAGAATCTTCCTGGTTTGCATCCTTTGCTACGGCACCTTCGCCGGCTCATTCGCCAGCGCCGTCTTCTCCGCCGCCATTGCCTCCGCCAGCAAGGAATTCCACGTCAGCCAGGAAGTCGGCTCGCTCGGCGTCACGCTGTACGTGCTCGGCTTCGCCGCCGGCCCAACCATCTGGGCCCCCGCCTCGGAGCTCATCGGACGGCGCTGGCCGCTGTCCCTGGGCCTCCTGGGGTGCGGGATCTTCACCCTCGGCTGCGCAACAGGAAAAGACTTCCAGACTCTCATGATCTGCCGGTTCTTCGCGGGCTTGTTCGCCGCCAGCCCGATCGCAGTCGTGCCTGCTGTCTTCGCGGACCTCTTCAACAATGCGCAGCGCGGGATCGTCATGTCCATCTTCTGCATGGCGGTGTTTATCGGTCCGTTTGCGGCGCCGTTTGTGGGCGGGTTCATCACGATGAGTGCGCTTGGTTGGCGCTGGACGATGTACATCTCGGCGATAATGGTGTTTGTGGGGTTTGTGCTCGTCGTGCTGTTCCTGGATGAGACGTATGCGCCGGTTATTCTGGTGCGCAAGGCGGCGACGCTGCGTCGGCAGACGCATAATTGGGGCATCCATGCCAAGCAGGATGAGGTCGAGGTTGATTTCCAGGAGCTGGTGCGGAATAATTTCACCCGGCCGTTGAAGATGCTTGTCACGGAGCCGATTCTGCTACTTATCTCGCTGTATATCTCGTTTATCTACGGTCTCATCTATGCCCTGCTTGGTGCGTACCCGGTTGTCTTCGAGGAGGTCTACGGGATGAATATGGGCAATGGGGGACTGGCGTTTGTCGGCTTGATCGTTGGAGAACTACTAGGTGGTGTGTTTATCCTGTTGCTCCAGGGATCGTATATCAAGAAGCTGGCTGCGAATGGAGACGTTCCTGTCCCCGAGTGGCGTCTCCCTCCAGCTATTGTGGGAGGAGTCACCTTTGCAGCGGGCATGTTCTGGTATGGATTTCGCCTTCTGTATAGACGTCCTTTACTGACTGCGCAGGTTTGGCTGGACTGGCTATACCTCGTCGATTCACTGGATGGTGCCTATTTCATCCGGCATTCTGACTGGCTTCGGCATTTTCTGCATCTTCCTACAGTGCTTCAACTACATCGTCGACTGCTATCCCACTTTGTAAGTCGCCATCTTCACTAGATCTATCTCCCTACTAATAGTGCCAGGGCTGCCTCCACTATCGCAGCAAACACAATCCTCCGATCCGCGGTAGGATGCGCATTTCCCCTCTTTTCCCGACAGATGATGGAGAATCTTGGCGTGCAGTGGGCTGGGACGATGCTGGGGTGCATTGCCGCAGTAATGGTGCCCATTCCAATTGCATTCATGGTGTACGGCCCCTGGTTGAGGAGCAAGAGTCGATCGGCCGGTGCTCCTGTCTACCCGGAGGCAAAGAAGCATTACGATGTTTGATGATTTATAGCATATAGACTAGATACCGACATGACTAATGATATGAGATATACATAGACACGCAGACAGATAGAATCAATCATAATCCTTCTCACGGTCTCACCCCAGCTTGCATCATATGTCCATCCAGAATCTTGGACGAGGGTCTGGATGTCCAGCCTCGACTAGAAAGCCTGTTGGATCTTTGTTGCAGACAAAGATGAAATATAGACAGCTTCTTCGTCAGGACATCTTGAGTTTGTTTTACTCTCGATCAGTTGATTTTAAATTCTTCTCGTTTCGCATACTTCCGTTCCACGTGGTTATATATATGCTGTCATTATGAGCTACTATTTTTGTAGTCAACGACTCATGAACTTCACTGAGCCATGGCGCACCCTAATCTTAAAATTGAATCTATGTCACCAATGGACGCATCCGGTCATGTTCATCAGAGGATGTAGATCTAGATGACCTAAAATACCTGAATGAAGGTTGTGAAGCCCAACTACAGTGTATTGAAGATTTGCCACCTGATCATACCACTTACGATGAACATCAAATTCAACGAATTGCGCGGAAATCACCATATGTAAGTCTTAGCTCAAGGTCTAGGTACATATCTTGAATGTCTGGAGATTTAATACTCAGTATCCTACAATCTGCACAAAATTCATTCATACAGTTCTCTATTCTTTACCATTAAGATGTACAAGGATTGTGTTAAACTGCCTATTATTACCCTCCTTTGTCTATCTTTGCTCATACTTTCACTACTACCTCAATGTAAGTGACTTCTTCTAGAACTATGTTTACGGCAGTACACGTGCTAAGAGCCAATCTTCAGCCCTTGCCAAAAGCGCGTCATTAGCCACAACTTCTCTCAAACGGGCGTTGCCCAATGCGCCCAACGGATACACCCCTGAAGGCGAGGTCTGCCCTTCGAATCGGCCCTCAGTCCGCAATGCCACTTCCCTATCGAGTGCCGAGACATCCTGGCTGAATCTACGAAGAAACAATACCAGAGACGCCCTGAGAGCGTTTCTGAGCCGAGTCGACCTCGGTTCTCTCAATGGATCTGTCTACGTTGATAACCATTCGGCCAATGCGTCCGCCTTGCCCAATATCGGGATTGCAGCGTCTGGCGGTGGTTATCGAGCCTTGATGAATGGCGGAGGTGCACTGCAGGCTTTTGATAATCGGACCGCGAACTCGACTTCCAGCGGCCAGCTGGGAGGGATTCTACAGTCGGCTACTTATCTTTCGGGACTCAGCGGTGGGAGTTGGTTGGTTGGCTCGATTTATATGAATAACTTCTCGGATGTGTCGTCGCTGCGAGACAATGGTTCTGTGTGGCAGTTTCAGGACTCGATCTTCAGTGGTCCGACTCAAAGCACCCTGTGGAACATCAGCACGGGGAGGTATTATTCACAGTTGTTGAGTGCAGTGAATGGGAAATCAGACGCCGGGTATGAGGTCTCCATAACAGATTACTGGTATGCTTGTTGCCTTGCGCTCTGAAGAAAAAGCAACGCTGACTTATGCATTTCAGGGGACGTTCTCTCTCTTACCAGCTCATCAACGCGACTGAAGGTGGTGTTAGTTATACCTGGTCGTCGATTGCTCTGAGCAGTGATTTCCAGGCTGGAACGATGCCTATGCCCTTGGTTATCGCTGACGGTCGAGCTCCGGGAGAAATCCTAGTACCCGCGAACGCTACGGTGTTCGAGTTTAACCCTTGGGAGTTTGGGAGCTGGGACAAATCCCTGTCCGCTTTCGTCTCCCTAGGATTCCTGGGATCGAATTTCTCAGGAGGGACACTGCCGACAAGTCAAAAGTGCGTTCGAGGATTCGATAACGCCGGGTTCATCATGGGCACGTCGTCATCCCTGTTCAATCAAGCGTTTCTCCAAATAAACGATACCGAGGCGTCTCCGGCAGTGAAGGCCTCAATTGCGGCTGTACTCGAGAGAATCGGGTCCGACAATAATGATATTGCCGTCTACAAACCTAACCCCTTCTATCGCTATGCGAGCCTGTCCCAATATACAGCCTCTCCCTCATTGACCTTGGTCGATGGCGGAGAAGATCTCCAGAACATCCCGCTAGACCCCCTTCTGCAGCCCGAACGCCACGTCGACGTCATTCTGGCTCTCGACTCGTCAGCCGACACCAGTACGCGGTGGCCCAATGGAACAGCCATGGTAGCCACTTATGAGCGGAACGTACGCTCTTCAGCGAACGGCCTCCCTTTCCCCTCCGTCCCTGATCAGAACACATTCGTCAACCTTGGGTTGAACAACCGTCCGACATTCTTTGGCTGCAATAGTTCTAACGTCACTGGCTCAGCCCCTCTTGTTATTTATATTCCTAATGCTCCTTATATATACCTGTCCAATGTCTCCACTTTCGACCTCCAATATAATACCAGTGAACGCAACGCCATAATTGAGAATGGCTACGATGTGGCAACGCTGGGAAATGCAACGCTGGACTCCAACTGGCCGTCTTGTCTTGCTTGCGCTATACTAAGTCGCAGCTTTGAGCGGACGAATACAACCATCCCGAAGATCTGCGAGACTTGTTTCGGGAAGTACTGTTGGAATGGGACCACGAATACGACTACACCTGGAGATTATTCTCCAACATTGAAACTCACTAGGTAAGTAGATTGACAGCAGGAAAAGCAAACTAGGGCGGCGGGGAATCGTGATAGTTAATTGATATTTACTAATGTGCGCACTTTTTCATGGAAAATGCCTCAAACTGGCTGTGGATGGGGTCGAATATAACATGACGGGAAAACACCGGCTGAATATATTTAGGCTTCCAGGAGTCTATCGTTGACTAGTGCTTAACCCTGACACTGTATAAAAGTCAGTTACAAATTACAATGGAGAAAGTTTCTCAATGGAAGAAATAATCGGGAAAGGAAGGAGATACCGGTGAGTTACGAGTGAGAAAGGAAATAGATTCCGAAACAGAGGCAGCTAGAAACGCGGATCTGATAGTATTGTACCGTAGGCTATAAAAGGCACTATCATCCCTTCACTTCATTGGTCATTGATATGCTGGGAGGAAGCCGAAGAGATAGCATCTGAAAGGAAGGTAATGTTCTCGAAGGCTTCGGCCGAAGCTCTAATATATCAGGCATTAGGCAACAGCTTTGCACATCCTTATTGCTGGATACCTTCAAGATTGGATGATGATGTCCATTAAGTTTGACATCCCCTCTTTCCGTGTCCTTAAATCCCTCACCGAATAGTGGTTGCAACACGCCACAATGTCATGTATTATTGGCTTCTTCTTCCTCGTATCTACCATAGTGCGGGGAGAGTCTCGGGGAGAATCTCGGGAAAACACCTGGGTAAGGTAAACCATTGCATTAAGAGGAGTCTCACGTTCAGCCCCAAGGGGAAGGTGTTATTTCCCAGTCCAGTCATTTGAAAGAGATCGCTAGACAAGGCTAAGTCCGCAGAGTCGATAACCGCATCTCCCTGCAATATCCAGCCGCGCTAGGCGACTCCAGTCGATATCTATGTACCAGTACCACAAATGTAGAGCAGAGTGGTGGAAATGACCACCTCGCTTAATACCAAGTGTCCAAGTCCGCCAGAGCAGGACCTTGGAGTTGGGCCCCGTCGCGGACCAGCAACTCAGCCAGTCCGTACATACCAAGTACAACCACCAGAGGAATCCCTACAAGTGATATCTTTCTCGCAATGAACATCATGATGTCATGAGAGAACTTTGAACGGCTCTGTTGACAGTTCGGGCAGAAGAGCCGTGACACTAGCGGTACTCTGGTGAAAGTGAAACCGCCACTCGAGCTCGGAATGAAAATGGCTTATCAAGGCCCAAGGGTCGACCTGAGAATGAGATTATGATTACTATATGATAATATGAATAATATGATAGAGTTCAAACGTTCGGCTTTCGCCACCAACTCGCATCCTTTAACTTTCCCCGAAGTAAATCCTATTCCTAGGCATCAATCACTTTGAGTATGTCGGCAAGGAAATGATTGATTAGCCTACCGACATACTCAGGGGTGAGAGAACCCGTCCTACTCTAATTGCGCTTCCTCTCTGGAATCCATAACTATGTAGACCACAAAATAGCGGGCCCTAGACATCCAAATGGTTTTTCTACAAAATATCCTGTCTTGAAAAGCCTAGCGACCTTGTGCAGTATATCTCAGACGGCTGTCAGCCCGAGGATCATTTCTGCTGTGCCTGAACACCTTGACGCATGTCCATTCAATGAACGAGGTGCTTCATCTACTAGATGCTGTCAGCTTCTAGTGCTCATATTTCCCTCCGTGCCTCCTGTGAGGCGTGCAGGAAATCCAAGGTATAAACTTGCAAGATTCTAGCCATGGCAAGTACTTATGCAGCTATGCTAACTAGTAGTTTCTGTCGCCAGGTGCGATGTAAAAGGGAAGGGACCAATTGTTCCCGCTGCTCAAAGATGGGACAAAAGTGTGTTTTTTCTCCTTCGAACAGGAAGGGAGGACGCACCAAAGCAGCAGCAAGTTCACAGGAGTAGGAGCTCACATTCCTCTTTAGAATTCTCACCAACACACTGACGTCGAGATAAACCCAGGGAGGTGCTTACTGAGATGAGAAACCGGCTGGAGAGAGTAGAGTCACTTCTGTCTCCGTCAATGGGTAATGCAACAGATCAGCACCAGCTCGTCGCCAGTCGTGATGACGAATCATCCTTCTGTTTGATTGATAGAATGGGATTTTCGACTTTCATTGGTAACTGCCTGATCGTCTATCGGCTAAGGGAGTGTGGTTTCGGCTTACGGCTGCTCTTCTGTTTAGGATCGGCGTCTGGTTTCTCCCTTCTATCACCGCGTGGTTTACAGTCGATTTCAGTCCTCACTGGCTCGACGGAACTGTCTGACTTCGTCCTAATGCGAGCTCGATCGTACATGCTCAGCTGGTCCGAGGAGATGATTAGCGCATGGCAACACACGCCAGATGATCAAGCACCCCTGCCCCCAAGGGAGTCTGCAATCATCATGGTCAACTGTCAGCCCCCGACGCCTATCTAACACTCTTGCCCTTTTGATGGCTGATTGCTGTGCAGATTTCTTCACCTCTATCAACCCTACACTGCCTGTCTATGACCAGGGAAAATTTATGGAGCTTTTTGAACAGCAGTACTCAGGTAATCCGCCAAAAGGCGTGTCCTGGTATGCCTCACTTAATTCTGTACTCGGCCTTGGCAGACTTGTATTTGAGGATGAGACCGGCCTGCACTCATCGACCATGGATTCCTGCGGAGAGACAGAGGGCACACCCCATGTATTGAGCTGCCTCCGGAACTGCTACTCTGTTTTCACTCAGCTTGCATACAGTTGCAGAGAGGTTATGGCTGTCCAGACCCTCATTGGGATGGTTAGTCTCTCCTTCCGTTTCGTGCCAGTAATTGGGTTATGTTAATCTGATACCGCAGGCGATGATCCTCGAAATCCTTCTTGATATCGAAGCAAGCTATATGACCATTGGAGTGGCGGCCCGCCTTGCTTTTGCATTGGGGCTGCACCGTGCGCCTGTAGATTCGCATCCACCCACAAGCGAAATAGAACAGCGGCGCAACGTTTTCTGGTCGCTGTACCTACTGGATAGACGTATAAGCCTTCGGCTCGGACGTCCACCCACGATTTGCGAAGACGACATTGAAGTCAGCGAGCCGAGAACCTGCCAGTTATTGCAGCCGCCTCATGTCAACGACGGGTCATCCTACTTTGCACACTTTGTGAAGCTCGCCAGGATCAAGAGCGAGATCTATTCAAAGCTCTACTCCGTTCGGTCCCAGAAAGGTAATCGGCGTGCAGAAAACCTAGCAACGCTGAATCATCTTGACGAGAAGCTTGCCATCCGGCGAGAATCCTTGCCCGAGTTGCCTCCGCTGGAGAAGGTTCTGCATTGCCCCAACCCGGTAACCTTACTTTCCACTGTGGTGTTGCACGCGGAATACTACAACTGCCAGTTAATGCTCCATCGGAAGGGCCTCTACGGAGCTTTCGGTGCCAGCGATCATTCAATCTTCGAGACCACTTCAACCGAGTCTCACTGCCTATCCAGCCGCACGAAATGCCTCACGGCCGCGAGGCATACATCTCAGCTTCTCAACAGTTTGCGGGAGAGCGGGGACTTATCTCGCAACAACCTGGCCCGGTATGATCCTTTCAAGCTGCTCTTGAATTCTATCCATTCATAGCCTGCTGATATATCTAAAGCCGATTATCATATTTCACCCTCTCTGCCTTTTTCGATATGTTCGTCAATTTGCTCTCGTATCCCAAGGATCCCAGCGCTTCGTCCGATTTTCATTTGCTGCAGTCTATCTCAGATTGGATGTCGGATGTTCTGACCGCCACCACCTCTCCGCTTGCTTTGCTTCTGTCTGAGATCCTACAGAAAATGACACAAATAGCCAAGGATGTGCTTGCTCGGCCGGAATTGGATAATGCCAATCAAAGCATTTTGACCCATATTGCCCCGGCCAGTAACACTATGGGGTACCCGGTGGATGCCACTGGAGGCTTTCCACCCTCTACCGTCTCCTCGGCCCAGCAGCCAGCCGATGCCTACTACTTTTCGAATTCTTTCACTTCTCACGTCCACCTGTCCCTTAATCCAATATCCACAGAAGGGCTTGAGTCCTTTAGCACAGCGAGTGATGCGCTCTGGGCGTCTGGGTCATGCCTTCAGTCAGTCGGCTCCTTCGCCGAGGAAGAATCACAATCAGTTCGTCTCGCTGGAGGAGCTGGAATAGTCTTGGTGGGCGAGAAATCGGTTCAGTCGCAGCACCAGGCTAAGCTTCCGGACTGAGACACCTATAACGTTTGTACCTTCGACTGTGAAGTCAGACTTGTGTGATCTAGTCATTGCGTTACCACTCCAGAAATCAATGCTGCGCTGCGGCAGTTGGATGGCGCATGAGAAGGAAAATGGGATACTTTGACTGATATAGGTTGGATATGACGCTGCCTGTGATTGATATCTTAAAGGGCCAAGGGCTGAGGACATTGAGATTATGCGCCTGGTTACTGCAGAGGGAAGCTGACGGCAACGAGGCGGAGTACTATCATGCAATCTTGATTGATTCAAAAGATGTGTGCGGTATCCATCCTGGCATGTAAGAGTTACAAGTGACGCACAGCAAGAAAAGGGGAATCATACTTACAAGGAATTACTGTTTTAGGAAGTTGGTGAGCTTTATACCCAGCCATGGAAGGATGAATAACCCATTCCTGTTATTCAGGCAGTACTGCCTAGCTAGTTTGATATTTACTTCACTATTATTATACACTGCACTAAATCAAGTTAGATACAAGGTCACTTAAATTACATACAGCTCCTGCGGCTCATAGCTCCTGCAGCTGTACTCCTTCAAGCAGACCTAATTCCCCTTACACTCTGTCTTCTCCTTTTGCAGGATCAAATAGTCGCCAATAGACCCATCATCACCGCGGATGAACTCCCACTTGACCTCCTCTTCACTCAGCACAGTAAGCTTACTGATACCATAGTGCGTGGTGTCCAACACGGCAGTAATGTTCTCGATGCTCTGCCCCTTGCTGAGCTCACTGTGGCTCTCAATGTTGCCAGCCATTCCGTTGACGATGTGGGTCATGGATTTGCCGGGGTTGGTGCGGTAGGTGTGGTTGTTGACAATCGACGCCGAATCGATGGTGCCGTTGGTGCCGAGGGGGTACATGCGCTCGTACCAGTGGATGTGTCTGCCTCAGTTAGTAGCTGCGTTGACGGCCAGGAAGGACGCGACATACCCAGATAGATAAGCATCGACGCCGTACTGCAGGAACAATTGCTCAAACGCCTCCCGGACATTCAGCTGGTAGCTCGAGTACGCGGAGCTGTACATGGGGCGGTGGCTCATGACAAACACCCAGGGGGTCTTCTTGCGGTCGACGCCGGCGAGGTCGTTCTTCAGCCACTTGTACTGCGCGTAGGACTTGGTGTCCTTGAAGCTGCCGTCGACGGCGCCGAAGGGGCCGCTGTCGGTGATGTAGGTTTCTGAAGCTGTGGGGAGCGTCTCGTTGCCCTTGACGTCCTCCTGGAAGGGCCACTCGGGGCTGTTGGCGAAGTCGGTCTCGCCGTCCATGGAGATGAAGTGGGCGAGGCCGTAGTCGAACGAGTACCAGAAGTTGCCGACGCCGCCGGTTTCCGGGCCGGGCATGCGGAAGCGGTGCTGGTATGCGGTGAAGTTGCTGGCTGGGTTAGCCGGTGCCACTTGCCAGTAATTGCGAGGGGTCTTACCGTTGGGACGGAGGGCAGGAGTAGTAGGTCAGGTTGGACTTGGGGGCGGTGCTGTTGGACTTATCGTCGTTCAGGTATGCGGTCAACACGTTGCCGGGACCATCGAACTCGGCGCACGCGGCCTCGTGGTTACCGGGCAGAACCATGTAGGGCATCTTGAGCGTGACACTTCCCAGCCACTGCTGCCAAAGATCCCAGTTGGACTCGTAAAGCACACTCATATCGCCTCCCTGGGGACCACCCTGGTCCGGGATTTCACCCGCCGGCAGAGGCGTTTTGTACTGGTCCGGAATGGGACCTCCACCTGGCAGCTTCGTGCTAGTGCCATTGTAGCAGACGGGCCAGTCATCCGCACAGGGCAGGATACCCGAATACCAATCGTCGGCGTAGCTATTTGCTGTTAGGTCACTATTGACCAAATAGATTGGAGATGTTACCTGATATCACCGCCGTGCCAGGCAAACGCAGTACCCTCGTTGGCGGCCTCGACCAGCTGTTTCAACGAGCCTCCTGCATTCGTGTAACCCATGTCATTCAGGACGGCGACACTGAAGGGACGACGATCACCCGCGCGTTGAGCAGTCTTGAAGCTCAAAACCTCGGACTGAGTGGTGCCGTTGGCGGCAGGAATCTGGTAGTAGTACGTTGTTCCTGATTCGAGGTTGTCGAGGCTGACCTCGTGGAAGAACTGGCTGCACTGAGTGACGGCCTTGACTTCGGAGCACGATGGCGTGCGGTCATACCTATGGGAGTCAGCTTCCGTTTCAGTTTAGTAGATCAGTGCAAGACGTACGTGTGGGTATATCCATGAGCAACCTGATTCAGGTGCTTGGGATTCTTGCCCCATTTCACAGAAGGCGTCACACCCAGTCCAAACGGCGTCTGGTAGTGGATGTGCATACCATCCGGCAGATACGACAGCGAGATCACATTCACATTGTTCCTGGGGTTCGCAGTCGCAGGCTTCACCGCAGGAGGTTCAACCAAACGAGGGAATCCTTTTCCATTGCCGTTGACGGTTGGATCAACCCAGTCGCCGACAGGAACAGCAGGACCGGTGTACGGATAGCGCTCGTCGACGACCGGACGGGCCTGAGCGGCCGTCGCGGTGAGGGCGACCAGTAGAGCTGAGGCCGTGCTAGTCTTCATTTTGCTTTGATGAAGAGCGTTGATCGATTGATAGACTTTCGATCCATCGAGGCGACGGACTGATTTAAATGAGTCCAGCTGCTTATCTGTTGGAGAAGGAAATCTCCGAGAACTCCGACGGAAGACCGTTGTAAACAGGCGGTCACACGTGCAGATGCCGAGATCAGCAATTGGCCAAGACTTAGCAGGGATGTCCGAGTCAGTCGTATCCAAGATTCATGACTTGGCAAAGCTTCGGTAAGCTTGGGCTTCCATGTGCCGGTTGATGGACAGTACCATTGGCCAGCAACGAGTCATGCCAGGCACCTCCCAGTGGAGCAGCCGAGAGACAATGGCCATTGGATGATGCATATATTATTGCTTGTCGTTGATTGGTAGTGATATGTTGTTGTACCTGGCTACAAGGTATCCAATGTCTAGGTCCTCAACTAAGTCATAATGATGCAATAAGTGCATATATGATATAATACCACTAGACCATCGTCTCATATCCATAATCATAGCGCACAGTCTTTATAGAAGGCCTTGTTTCTCATGTATTCTGTCACAGTACTGTATTCAAAGGCCTCTCTGCTCTCATTACCATTCGACTCATTTTTCAGATAATTGGCGGTGGACCGGCAAAAAGGCTATATCGTCATGATTTCCCAAAGCGGAAGGCGTTCGCACTCTCGGCCCCAGCGGAACAGGGATCGGCAATCTCATGAGAAAATAGATCTTAACTTACAACATCATCTGGCCGAAAATGAGCCGAATCAGATTGAAACTGGTTCCGTGACGGCATCCGACTCTGCAGGCGTTGTTGGACCTCTTCACATCGTCCGCATCCTCTTGCAACACCCTCCGAACTGACAGCTTGCTAATCTCCGTCTTCGTCTCCTCCATCTCGCCTATATTCTGCGTAGGGCATCAATTACTCGAGAGTCGAGACACATCCTGGCTCGTATCTGAACCTCATCCTCCCACTCCATTGCGTGATCGGATGGCCAAGGTTCTTCTTCGACCAGGACTGGCCAAGAGCGATTGGGAAGCCATATTTGGATACCTGGGAACCTGGCTCCACCCAAAGACACACATGAAGATTTGTGCTTGAGGGTTGAAGCCCTCTATGTTAGTAGAACACGAGCCAGAGAACGGTTTCAGAGATGACAGTGACCCGACAATTATCCACTAGGCCAGGCAGAGTCCTCCTGGTGGCTTGGTACTGCATACTTCCTGTGCATTGCCTTAATGCATAAAGAGTTGACGTCGTACAGCTCGGTTCATTGGATCCTCGATTGGCAAATTCAGCACTGTGTCACTTGCTGCAGACACGGTCAGTGATTGTCCCCTGTTGGAACCTTTGTGGACTGGAAGTTATGTTGTCATACTGTGCAGTCCTACATTAATATTACATGTGGTCTGCTCTTGTTGTAGCACAAGACCTGAGACTTGGTGTTTCCGAGAGTTGTATAGGTCTTGAGAACAAAGTACGCTGCGTCAAGGTCACCGGTTATAGTAATAGTAATCATTGTAGTGCTTAATGCCCTGGTCAGTATGCTAGTGACTTTGACCTGAGTATCCTTGTCACAGTTGGCGCCAATATACAAAGGTTACTTATCACCCTCTCTACCCATCCAAACGCTGTTCACGTCCTTGCATGTGTACAGGACTCGAGCAACTGTTGATCCGTGACTGAGGGAATATTGGGCGCCTCCCCAGCAGCAGCATGTAGTGCAGCCAGACGTAACATGGAGATTCCAGTAGCAGGACAAGATCCGAGAGGCAGAATTTTCATCAATCGCTTGCCCATACTGAAAGTAGGGTCCACTACGCTACTGCTCACTGGTAAGACTGATACAGACATTGGTTTGTGAAAGCTTAAGAGATTTTGATCATGACAGTGAAGGCATAGTCTTAGTTTGGAAACGAAGAGAGATTCAAGAATTCCATGGTATATGGGATTAATAGGCAGCTAGGTAAGCGCTGGTTATGACAAGGCACTCTCCGTGCAGTATCTACTGCGGGCTCAGGGAAGCAACCGTACAATGGTGGCATCCATGCAGATTGACAACCACCTTTTTCCGGGGTGGCAGTGTGTCAGAAGTTTAAAGGTGCCAGAAATGAATTAATGTAGCACAAAAGTCGTGCATATAGACATGTTAGACATGAGTCCATTTGAGTAAACATCAGACCAAGTCAATAAATTCCACGCATAATACATATTATCAGATCTAACAGCCGAAAATAGACGAGAAAGGTGGCTAGATAGGAGACTTTCCTTCTCAGATTCTCGCTTCCTTCTATAAGTTGAAACTCTGATGTTGCGCTGTGATACAGAAACCCCACTCATAGCAGAAACCTAATATATATATGGATTGCAGAAGTGGGATACAGCGTGTGAACAGGCCATGTAGGCTGTAGCACATCCTTTGCTATTAGACATGCCTTGCGACACAAAGTCGCTTCAAGTCCCTTGCACTAGTCTCTCCCACAAAGTATGTGTAGACAGATGCCAGAATGATCATCTTCATATAGATATGTAGAGGCACATAATATAGCCACTAAACCAGCATCCTACCATCACATTCAGCTCTGCAGCCTATGATCAGATTCACCTCTGGAAAGCCACCCATATATTGATACCATCCCAGTGTGAATGAATACATGTGATACTGGACCCTGTTAGTGGTATGTCTGCCATATGAGCATGCCAAGGTAGATTGTGTCTCTTCGAGGTGATCCGGGATCCAACCTATCTAAATCTGCTTCATCGCTCAACACTGCCATTGACCCTCCTATTCAAAAGCCCAAGGGTATTATATCTCAGCTTTCTGCAGCAGGAGCTCCCTGAAATCCACCATGAGACTTTCTACAATCCTCAGTGTCCCTCTTCTTTCTCCTGCTATCCTTGCAGGGCCAGTAGCTGTCCCAGCCAAACCTGATGATGCTGGCCCCCTGCCCTTCCAAATCTGATTGCTCTTTACTTCTAAATGTTGGGAACACTATCTTGTTCCATATGCTGTCCTAGCCCACCTGCATGACTCAGGATGAACAGACAAATGTTGGTTGATCAGTTCGGATGCATCAATCGCGCCATCGCAGCAACTTCAGACTGCACCGGAGGCGTCTTGGACATTGGATGCTTTTGTGGATCCTCTTATTTCTTGACTGGAGCTTGCTCATGCGCTGCCGAGAATGCCTGTAGTGCGGACGATTGTACCAGACTGACGGCGGCCTTCAACTAGGTTGCGCTTTGGCTCGTTCTCCTATTGGAGGTGGTGGGGGTGGTGGGATTGCAGCTGAGAGTATGTAAGGTTGGTGAGGTGCTGAGATACTTCAAGTGTACTCTATTAGTGCTACACCGATAGGGGATCATCCGCATCAATGACTCTTTTGGCATCAAGGGAGACCTACAAGTGCAGATAACCCCATGCCCGACGACGGCGGGTTGCTGTATTGGCCAAATATCCTTGTCCATTGTGGTATTGAAATTATTAGGAATTATATACAAGTTACAAGTCCACTGTTGTTTCAAGTTGTGGTTTCTAGTAGCAGAAGCGATCATCGTTTCCCTTCATTATGGCCGAAGAATTTTACGGAATGCTTCACAGTCTATCAAATGTCAACATGATTCCATATCAAACTTGGATAAAACCAACATACCTTTCTCATCATGAAAGACAATTGCCAACTGTCTGTTGTGGCGACCTGAACTCGACATCGACATAGTTGAGTGGCGTGAATCGTTCGACATCATGCTGCCAATGCTTCCCATCGAGTTCCGTCTCGTTATGGCCTCTCCCCGCAGTTGAAGCCTGGTTGACAGCTTCGAGTACTTGAGTTCAACGAATCCGTCCACTGACATATTCAGTAAGCGCATTGCAGATTCGACCAGCTGTAGGCAGAGTACGTACAAGGCCATTCCAAAAAGCCCATCTTTGCATTCGAGCCTGGCTTGAGTTTGCCAAAGTAGAGTAGACTCCGCGCTGATGTGAGCGGGTCCTGCAGAACACGAATGGTCTCCAGCGAGCAGTGTTCCTCGACGCCGTCGGCGTTGATATATTTGACGTCTCCGCAGTAGAGAATGGTTCGTCCTAGGAGTATACTCTGGAAAGCGACAAAATCTGCATCCGGTCAGGGGTTGTAATCCTGAATGCAATAGTAGTACTCACCAGCCTGCTTCCGGCAGATATATACCGGCGAGATGGCATATCTTTCGAGAGTACCGTTTGACTCGATCTTAACACGGTGAGAGCCTTGAAAGCATATCCTAAACGGATGGGTGGCATCCTTGACGACATGAGCACTCTCGATATATGGAATCATGGAGCTCTGGGCTCCTCGGAATGTTACTTCGTGGATCCGATGAGTTATCTGCACGGCGCCAGTCACATCTGTCGCCTCTATGAAGCCAACATCGCGGGTACGGTGATGCAGGTAGACGTTTATTGTGCATTTAACCGGTTTGTGCAAGTCATGGTTCTTGACATTCGGATCCGGAAAATGTCTGTGTCAATGTAAGTACGCCGCAAATACATCTATACCTCTTGATCTGAGAACGTACATCGTCACAGGATATTGCGTCTCTACTTTCGTGCACCGGTAGCGAGCACCGATGGGCTCTTCCGGTGGAGGCGTGGGTGGCGGTTCCCCGGGGTCGTTATCGTGCGGCGGCTGTTGCCTCCGTGCTGGGGTGATCGCTCGCTCTTGGTGCAGGAGTTGGAATTTGACCCAGTCGCTGAATTTCTCCCACTCATCAATCTCCTTGTTCAAGATCCGAGCCGGCTCCTTGGGTTTGGTTGGTGCGTTCAACGCCAGTTGACCAGGCACGGTGACATGCTTGAACCCGGCCTGATTCAAGGCGCCACGAATATCCGCTCGGATCTGGTCTAGGAAGCCGACGACGGGCATGTCGCGACGCATGATAAGGTGCTCTAGCCTCTGGGAGACGTCCTGGATGCGAAGAAGGGGCTTCGATTCCCGCTCGTCGGACCTTGCACCAGGAAATTCCAGCAAGGGTGGCTGCTGTTCCGTGTCTAGTAAACGTGGCAAAGCTCGCTGGCCAAGTTCGGACAAGAGCCGGCTTTCCAGAGTATTGTCTCCGTTGTTATAACTATGTCCCGGCATGCATTGGCGGAGGATGAACGATATCTGTAGGCTCATGATTCTGCAAGGCAGTCAGTTACGGTTCGGGGTATGGAGTTGTGTTCCATACTTAATTGCACGCAGGATTTCCATATTCTCCTGCCTATGTTCGTCCCTATTCTGTTTTGTTATATCAATTACCGTAGTGGTTGCCATCAAGTTGGCTAGCTGGACATTGCGCTCGAGCGCACGGCGCAGTCGTTCGGCTTCATTGCGTTCGATTGGCCACGAAACTTGGTGGAAAAGGGTCTTGACTCTGTCCGAGACTTTGTGCCATTGGAACGGTTCTTTCGGTCCGCCTGGAAGTATATCGCTCGCTAGCCTTTGGTGCTTCTTGACGAATTCGGTGCATTCGATGAGAGTCTGCTGGTACGACTGACCGAGGGCGACCCTCTTGGAGACTGGGACATCTTTCTCTGTCTCTTGTAACTCTTCGATGGTTGCTCTCATCAACTCGAACTCCCCTTTGAACTGTGTGAAATCAACCTTTGCATTTTGCGTCCCGTCAGCAATACACTTGTAGACATCCCAGGCGATCTTGGCGGCTTGTAAAACATCTCCGACGCTCCAGCCGAAGCTCATCCCGATAACGTTGACAGTTAAACAACAATAGCTAAGAGTTTGACAAGGTAGTAGTAAGGCCGAAGAGGATCAGGATGCATCCATGGATCAGCAAAGTGGAACTGGAACAAAGAGCATGGGCCATGGGAGAAACGACCCGCGAACAGTCCCACCGTTTCTGATAGCATGGCATGGCCCGGGCAATGCCAGGCTAGCGGCTCCAAATGCATCTGCCTGCCACGCGCCGCAGAGGAATAGATACATGCCTCATCAGCAGCATATCAATGGGCGCTTTGTGGCAGTGAAGGGCATTCATCTTAATGATATAAAAGGTCATCCGTCACACGTGGTGGCGCCAAGGGGACTAGACTCCGGAGTAGCATGGGATGACTTGTCCAATAGCTCCCGTCGTCTACACAACGTGCATCAATCCTGCGGCTTCTTTGGCAAAGACCCGCGGAGAATTCGATTCAGTCACAATAATGTCCAGCCTATCGTCTCGAGTTGCAGTTTGCAGTTTGCCAAATGGCTCGGGTCTGTGCAGGGCTGCAGAGTGCAGGCCCCGTGTTCATCGGGCACGTTCATATCGGCTCCGCCCCTGAGTTTCGATATGGGAGATTATGTGGCTGTTTGCCCGGGGTTTGTATTTTTGCCTGGGCGCACTCCTTTCAAGTTCGTAAGGCTCTGACTCTGACGAAGGGTCTTCAGCCTCGTATTGATAATGATTTAGGAGCGGGATGGCTGCCCGTAGGCAGCTAGAGAAAGACATTGCGTCTTTTCCTCGACTTCCTGCTTGAATCCTGATTCAATCTTCAACTTGGATCAATACAGCAACGAGCAATATGCGCTTAGCCGCTCTGGGACTGCGAATCTACCCATGGAAGGAATATGAGGATTTCTCGCACCATACTGTGAGGATCCATGGATACAAAAGCTTATCGAGCAACAGTGGCTAACCGAAAAACAGCCCGCTCAAAGACATGCCTACATCCTTGGTCGACTTGAAAGCGCTCGACGACGGGAATGGATGTGGATCGTCGTCGTAGCAGGTCTCGGCTTCTTTACCGATGCGTACGGTGTACGTCCCCAGCTCGCGTGGATAGAATTCATCAACTGACTTTGCAGATCTTCTCTGTCAACATGGTTCTGCCCATGATGAACATTGTCTACTGGAACCATTCGAACTGGACCGCGTCGAATTCAATCCGTCACGACTATGAGGTGGCTCTCAGTATAGTCACCCTAGGGGGCGTGCTTATAGGCCAGATCGCCTTTGGCGTCGCTGCGGATGTCTGGGGACGAAGCAAGATGTACGGCATGGAGTTGGTTATCCTGATCTTTGCCACTGTGGGACTGGCATTGGCGTCTTCAGGAGCCGAGAACTCCATGTCTGCTATCGCCCTTTTCTTATTTTGGCGTGGCCTGCTCGGCATTGGCTTGGGTGGTGATTATCCTCTGTCGGCAGTCATTTGTTCGGAGTAAGCATTCTCTCCGGCGTCTCGTCAGCGTAGCTGACGATCTCAGGTTCGCACCGAGTCGACTACGCGGGCGACTGCTTGCAACGGTCTTCTTTTGTCAGTCCCTCGGACAGCTCGCTGCGCAACTGGTTGCTCTCATAGCGGTGGCGGGTTTCCAACACCATATACCCACCGACCCTGATGTGACCACATGTACAGGGAACTGTATCCGAAGTCTTGACACCATCTGGCGTCTGCTCGTGGGACTAGGAGCAGTGCCTGCCTTTATTGCATTGTGGTTCCGACTGACCATCATCGAATCCCCTCGCTATACAGCAGAAGTCACCAACAATAGTCTTCAAGCCGCCAAGGACGTGTCGCAATTCTACCAACGCGTTAGCCTTGACAATGAATCAGTGAACAGTGTAGAACCGCCATCTCCGCAGCCGTCAGGTTCATTCCGACTATCACCGACCCAATCAGCCGACCAACAGCCCAACGGCCCTGCTTCCGCTGCCCCATTGGCAGAACAACATGGCACCTCCCCATTGGCAATCTGGAAAGACTTCAAACTCTTCCTCCGACAGAAGGACAACTTCCGAAAACTGGCTGCCACATCCCTCTGCTGGTTCTGTCTCGACCTCCCCTTTTACGGGCTAGGTCTCATCAGTCCGCGGATCACGAGAACCATATGGTTCGGGAGCCACTTGCCCCGGACGAGTCTGTATCAGCTACTCTTCCAGACAGCGTATCAAAGTATTGTTGTTGTTTCCTCTGGCGCTATCGTGGGTAATCTGCTGTCAATCCTGACAATCGATAAACTGGGTCGGCGCAATATCCAGCTGAACGGATTCTTCTGGCTATTTTTGCTAAATGTGGTTATTGGCGCTTCGTTCCAGCGTCTGGTGGGAACTAATGATCCGTCGGCGTTGGTGGTTTTGTATATTCTCTGCCAGATATTTTTCAACTTTGGTGAGTATATCCTGCGCCGTGTGCCTGGCCTTGCTAACACGGTGCCTAGGACCCAACACCACAACATATATAGTAAGTTTCAAGCCCGCAGACTCAAGAAAAGCAAGCTGACCTCCAGCTCCCCGCTGAACTCTTTCCGAGTCGGTTCCGGTGCACCTGCCACGGCATCGCGGCCGCCTTCGGCAAACTCGGCTCGATCCTTGCGCAGTGTTTCCTGGCGTATGTGGATTTCGGGAACGGGCGGGACTATACCAACGTACCGGATTGGTTGGGATATGCTCTTCTCTGGTAGGCTCTTTCAAAGAAGGTTTGTGGTGATTCGCACTGACAAGTGGCCAGTCTATCACTCTTCATGCTCATGGGGCTGCTCATCACCTATTTCTTCATTCCTGACGTCCGCGACAAGGATGGACGCATCAAGTCCTTGGAGGAACTTACAGATGGGATGATGCCAGATGCGGAGTTCACACAGGCTGCAATGAATGGATATGCTGTCCGTGGAGCAAGCCCTGAGATGACTCAAGTTGATGGGGATAGTATCACGGTATAATGTTGGGTCATTGTGTTTTATTTCTTTGCAGTAAATAGGCGCGCTCAGAGGTATATATCGTTTTCTGTTTTTGCCAATAGATAGGAATCATAGGGATATGCCGTCTGTGCAGTGGTAGAATGTGGATTGTATGCAGATATGTATCCTCCTTACAGTCGAATGCGAAGTCAGATCGGTAAGTGGTAGTCACCGACCATTATGTATCCCACTGATCTGTCTTGTCCGCCAGCCAATAAAATAGTAACTGATATGCCATGGCCTATCGGAATCAAATGTTTGGGTGTCCCACCGTCGCAGGCTCAGTGGAGCCAATGCGATGCCTCTAACCCACCAGATCAGCAACAATCATGGGCCCTCGTATTCGTAATGTTCGCCTTCTTGGGCATGTTGGTTTCTACCAACGGTGGATAGAAGCGAAAAACGATGAGCGCTGTGAGTTTCTGCCGTAGAGGCTAGTGCTGCTGGCTTCCTGGTAGGATGTACTCATGATATAGGACCTGCCTATGAGCCTGCAATGTATCAGATAACGAGGCAATGATATATATCGCCCGCGCAGCGTCAGATGACAACAATACTTTCTGTATATACTTCGTATGACCAGGTGAGCGATACCATTCCGAAGTACGGGTGAAATCTTTAACTGTTTGCCTCCTCGTGTCCGTTTCCTTTTATTTCTAAGGCGCTGTGACCGGAAGCTCCCTGGAGACTTCGGATATCTTCAGAGCAAGGAGGTCTTCATCCATGTTTTTGATGCTGCGCTGATGTCTGCATGCTGCATTATCCTTAACGTCTCACACCCGAGCAAGCTCTTGTTGCACACGCAGGCGAGGTACAAAGTGGAATCTGATCTGGAGATGCTGAACCAAGAACGGTGATGGTCAGTTGTTTGATTAGCGAGGGAGATGTCATGGTCCCACTGAAAAGACGAACATCGTACAAGAATATTGAGTCGGATGATAAATGATGGTTTTGTAAAGCTAGAAGAACGAAGAATAGATATCCAAAGTTCAAGCTTATACTAGATGGCTACCATCACCCTCAAGTACAAAAACAGAATAAGGGCAACTCGCGCGTACCACCTGTAAACTATTCGCTAATATGAAACTGTAGAGTAGGTATATGCGATAGGTATTGATCGTCAACTTGATGGGGCCTGAGTTCACTTACATCCAAACATACACCATTTCTTAGCAGGCTCTTTACAGTCAGGGTTTATGCATTTAGTCACACCTCTCCCAATGCCTGTGGGCTGGTCAGAAGGAACACATAGTCCCTTAAAGCATGTTTCGTCTCTCGACCGTCATTTACAGCTTCCAGTGCAAACTTGTTCTCGAGTTCTTGCTCGCAGTTTTCAGTCAGGCAGTGAGGGCCAGACAGATCTTTGCCTCAACAATGAATGGAAGAAAGTGCGGCCAAGTCCATGCCAGTTTCTGTCATGAGCGGACGCTACTTTCGACGCGGGAATAAAGGCTGTTGTGTATTTCATAAAGGTGGGTAAGGACTCCAATTGTGAGATTAGAGATCAAGATCATGGACTTGCCGTCTTCTCCGGCAATATCACGACGGACAGCAGTACCAAGATGGCCAAAAGACTCCTCAGGGCCGAAGTTGAGGCGGAGAGGAACCCCTAGAAGGTTTCACTCATTGAATTTCCAGCCAGGTGAGTAGCCTTCGCGGAGGACTGATTCAGCGCGGATGCCCTGAGATGAGAGTGCACTTTGGAGAGTACGGATTTCATCGTAGAGCTTGTGGCGCTCGTCGCGGTCAAGGTCACCAAGATTGACAGGAATAATAATAACCTGGACTTCCGCCACACGAGGGGGAATAATAATACCAGGGTTGTCGGCATAGGACATCACCATGATCACTATGGCCCGCAATGATAGACTCCAGGAATTTTGCCAAACATATAAAGGACGTTTCTCGGACTCTTCCCCCCAGATTCCTTCTCAGGATCTTCAACCGCTATCCCGAATACTTTACTGTAATTCTGCCCCAGTCCATTGCAGGACCCACCCTGTATGCTGTAACCTGCATCTGAAATGTGCACTTAAATGGAAGATGTGTACAAGGCACCGGCTAATTTCCCTTTGTGACTTTTCCAGCCCTTGATGACAGGCACAGCCAACAGGTTCTCGAAAATCTAGGCATATAAACCTGTAATCTCCTCGAGCTCATCATATGCACATTGCTCGGTGAGATGAGCAGTGTGAGCTTCTTCCCAGAGAAATTCATGGGCCTAAAGTAAAGGCTGAATCTCCATCTCCTTCGTGTCCCACTGCAACTGAATGCCGCTGGTTCAATATAAGCGGCAAGTCACGGTGACTCTGAATCCACTTACCATAGGATGGATACAGCACGACCTCAGAGTCTGCATGAACAGCGATTTCTCTTTCGAGTGGTACTTCCCCACTAAAGAAAAGCAAGCGTCAGAATATTTTGGTCTCTAACTGATAGCAAGAAGGGACACGAACATCTGCGTTATCCAAGGGAGCTTTGATAACTTGTCGCCTAAGTGGCCCTTGTTCTTTTGTACAGTATCCTGGGATATGAAGAGTGGAAATGAGCAATTCCTCACACTGAGTCTTCTCATCTGGATGTCAAACCACCTCCGGATTCCTACCCAAATGAAATACGCTGTGGGCTATTTTCACATCGGATCAGGTTAAGGTTCAGCAGATGTAGAGCCTTGATTGGAGTACCTTCATGATGAAGCATCTGGGCAGATCATGATAGTCCACCATATAACCCTTGACCAGAACTTGCTTGTACCATCCTGCGAAGTCCTCCTCCCTGGCCACGTCATTCCTGGGCAGCAAAACAGCTTCGATTCTCGACGTGGTTGACATCCTGAATCTTCTTTTCAAAAGCACACAACCTTTATCTGAAGTGTCGTCTGGATCTTACGATATAGAAATGTTGATTAACATGAGAGATATGTAGCCAAATTGATTCTCTATTTCCCGCTGTAGTTCTTCTAGACATACTGTCTCTGCGGTGCATGTGGCTAATCCAATCCAGGGACCACATAACCCAATGCTGGGCCGAAGCTTCCCCATTTGAAATTTCACCCCTCCTATCATGAAATGGCAAAATGACTTGAGCATAATACAGCCGTCATCCAGTGTCTATGGCTTGCGTTCTAAGTGTTTGGTACAAACTCTCATGTTACATCGCGCTAAGCGAGTAGGGAGGCTGAATATAGTATTAGTGCTCCTAGGCGGGGTAACTGAATGCCTTCTTGGTGATGGTATTTAAGTGAAATGCCAGTTAATCCCTTATCTCAGGGTTCCTTCATGGGAAGGGGTATGGTAAATAAACATTGGCTAGGAGTTCTGGCCCATACCAGCGCTCTATGCATGTCCCTGTGAGTCAAGTATGATATTTATTGTCTATCTTGCGCGATGTAACATAGAGCCTAGTTATTGGCACTTTACTGCTCACTCAGCCCCGCATACATGCGCGCAGGATTCGGGCTTTAAGACAGAAAAGGCTATTTGATTTATAATACGGAGTAATTCGGTGTTGATAATTAACAGGCGCTCGAATCAAGCGGACAGCAGATCACCTAGGCAGTATTTGCCGAATGGGTCGGCGCGTTGGATCAGATTGTTGATCTGAACCATACCCCTCGAACTTAGACTCTTAAATCTGGCTAGCGTGCTGCCTCAATCGCCTCTATTAGTTCTTTTGCTATGAGAGATTGGGCTGTTTCACCCAGAACTCAAAAGTGAAGCAGGAAGAAGCCTCTGTGTTGATGACAAGCCTTCTTGGCTGCGCCAGAAACGGAGTGAGATTGCTAGGCAACCTGGGTCCTGGGCTCCTGGCCTCCTGGGCTCTTGTCGGAAGAAATTCCCGAGGTCTAGCTAAGGGACAGGTTCTCTGCCTGGGATAAGCACCATTCTTTAAGCGCCGGCATACAGACCCTAAGTAGGGGTCTGGATAGCGGCTTGAAAGTGACATTAACTTATCTACTAACTCCTCTTATTTGATTTTAACTGATTGGCCGTTCCCTCGCCTGCGAACTACGACTCTTGAGACTAGGTAGTAGTGCGGAGCGCGGAGTTGGGCCGTACTCAATCAATGCAGCGTGATATCCAGTAATATATTACGAGAAGCGCTGCATTTCTCTATCTCACAACAAGTAGACTCGAAGAGCACCAATTACATGTTACTGCTCAAAATCCTAAGGTATAGAGGGTACCTGACTGCGCCGCATCTTCCCTTATTGGCTTCCAACGCAATGGAATGGAGGCCATTGGACTGCTCATTTCGCATGCTAAGGTACCTACCTACGCATTAGTTAGGAGATATTGTTTAGCAGAGAACAGCATATGTTTGATACGTAACCTTTAATTGCAAAGAGGGGTGTCCGTTGCCGGTCCCTATCCGGTCCATTCAATCATATAGGCCTCCCGCCCGAAGCGACCATATTTTAAGCATGGGGACTCGCACCAGACTTCCACAAGATCGCGGCTACTGTACTCTGAGGTTCCATGAGCCTCATAGGTACTGCATGATCCAATGGATCTTTTTGAAAGTTCAAATGAGAATTTGCTTGGGGAGGAGCCCAATTATACTCACAGGAGGCGACTGCAAAACCGCCTCGCGCAACGAAGATATCGTGAGTCAATAAAATGACTTCCTGCGTTGTTTTCTAACCTGGCAGCAGGCGAGAAGGCCCGATCACGGAGAATACCTATGCCTGGGAGCGGAGGGGATAGGGATAGGATCTTGACTGGCGGGCAAAACAGAGGGAACGAATCTGGCCCCGCATCGTCTTCGGCAGAATATGCAATACCTGAGGAAGACCGCGCTGGTCCGGTCAGCCAGCGTATGATGGATAGCCAGTTTGCTTTTCATGGTGACATCCAGGTAGCAACACACGGGCCCAACTTGACCCGGAACTCCTCGACGCGAAACCTAAGTACATCATTACTCTGCGACCCAGTGACACAAGATGCTTTGGGCGTTGAACAAAGTGCGGATGCCTTTCTGTGGGTCAGTTCTACGTGCGAGTCTTATGGACACATGCTTAACAGCCCTTGCAGGACACATGTTTCCCTATGCATGGCACAGCATGCCCGTCAAAGCGGCCTGCAGATAACATGGTTGCGGAGCAGGATATATTTCTTTTTAGAACTGAGAGAGACAATGTTCTAAAGCCTAGACCATGCAATAGCGAGAATGTAGGAGCTTACTATCACCAGTGATATTGGACAAAGCTAACAGCGCATTATGCAGATCAACTTCTATGATTTGGAGTCAGCTGGCGCTGTTATACAAAACCAAAGGCTGCAGCTCTGTAGCAAAGCAGAGGAGCTGGTCCAAAGATCAATATTATTATATGAGTGCGGAGTTCTGCTAGGAGTCATCCCTTCAAGTCCACGTCTTCGGCATCAGCTTGCAAGTGCACGGGAGATATTTCGCTGTCAATTGGCTACCGAGATGCCATCCAGAGATGGGACTTCATCAAATGAAGCATCAACAACCTGAACCACATCATCGTCTCTGAAGCGGATGTGCCATCTTCTGCATAGGCTCAAGTCCTATTTCGCAGTGCCCCGTCTTCCATACCATTGCCTGGAACTTGACTTTTGACAATGATTTCCGGCTGTGTCTGAAACAATTTTTGCAAAACCGTTATGTGTAGCTGGCCCACCAGGCATACGAAACATTGGTTAAGAAGTATCAAGTCCATATAACAGTTGGATATTATTATTGGGACGAATGGATCACTAGCCAGGTATCTCACACTGTATATGCCCATCTCAACTTCTGTTAGTGCATAGAATCCTTTCTGGGAAGTTGACCTTTGGAGAATTTGGAAGATGTCAAGGTTAGGGCAAGTGGACGACCTGGGAACGAAATGTTGATCACAAGGTTTTAGGTATGATCAAGGAGCGTCAGTTAGCGAATCTTCCAGGATACTGGTTTTTGTAACCAACATCTCGCCTAAGCCCACGGTGCACTTGTAATCATTGACTTCCAAGTTAGAGTAACAGGTCTGCTTACTCTGTGTAGTATCCTTATCTGACTGCTAGGACAATAAGCATTACTCTGTAAGCACTACAGGATGTGCATCACATAATAAGCACTATGCATAAGCACTGTACACTCCACATACAATACGCACTATGTACACTATAATCATACCAAGTAGAGAGAATGAGGGCAATTCTGCAAAGCAGAGGCTGTGATAGCGCAAGCCTATGCCCCAGCTAAGCGCTCTATTTAGCCTGTCAGCTGCAGTATTTGCTTTACCAGTCATTCACCCAGAGACAACCTATAAGCAAGTTCCTGGGTTGCTCTGTAGTCACTACCTTTTAAACTATTAGTAGCTCAGAGTTGGCTACCAAGGTTTCAGTAGATTGATATTGAGCATTCAACCCCCTCCCAGTCGGGACTCTGTTGCCTTCAAACTATCATTTTGAAGCTGTTACTTATCTTAGTATCCCTCTGCCCATTCCATCTGGGATCTAGGATTTTATCATCATTCACAATTTGCATATCCCTACTGCTGTTCTTTCTTATCATTCATCTTTGGCTGCCTCAATTCACATCCTTTCATCATGTTATTGCTGTCTCTTTTCATATGCCTTCTTAGGGCTTGCCAAGTGCAAGCCAAGGCAGTCTTTGCCCATTTCATGGTATGGTGATCCAGAGGTTATTTCCATTTACTGTTGCTCTAACAACCAGATCAGGTGGGCAATACAGCTTCTTTTGGTGTTTCTGACTGGGTTACAAATATGAATCTCGCCATGGAAGCTCATATTGATGCTTTCGCACTCAATATTGCAGCAGGATGGGTGGGCAATGATGCCCAGATTGCTAATGCATTTACAGCGGCCAACTCTTTAGGCTTCAAGTTGTTTTTCTCTTTTGACTACGCAGGAAACGGCCCCTGGGCTGAGTCTGATGTGTATAACCTTATTCAAATATATGGTTCCAACAGCGCCTACTATCAGTACAATGGGGCGCCTTTTGTGTCGACATTTGAAGGCCCTGACAACGCAGATGATTGGATAAGCATCAAAGCAGAGACTGGTTGCTTCTTCATGCCAGACTGGTCCTCCCGAGGTGCTGAAGTGGCGCTCCAGCTTGGAGGGGGTATTGCAGACGGACTTTTCAGTGAGTACTGGTAGATGGCACAAGGCGTCGAGGTGTCGTGCCATTGAGGTTCAGTCAAACTAACTCGATCTCCTCTTTACCTAGGCTGGGCGGCATGGGCGTGGGGGTCTTGGAACATGACCACCTACGTGGACGCGTCGTATAACCAGACGCTGAACGGCAAGCCATACATGATGCCAGTCTCCCCATGGTTTTTCACAAACTTGCCGGGATATGACAAGAACTGGTTGTGGCGCAGTAATGACTTATGGTATGATCGCTGGCAGCAGGTCTGGTATTTCCAGCCGGAGTTTGTTGAGATCATTTCATGGAACGACTTTGGGGAATCTCACTATATCGGGCCATTGGATGACACCCAATACGATGCCTTCAATATTGGAAACGCACCATATAATTATGCGGAAAACATGCCACATGATGGTTTTCGCCAACTTCTTCCCTATGTGATTGACACCTATAAAAACGGGCATGCAACATTTGATACAGAAGTCCTTGTGACCTGGTATCGCCCGACATTGGCAAGTGCATGTGGTGATGGCGGAACGACAGTAAACACTGCGAGCCAACTCCAGCTCGAATATCAACCAGTGGATATTATAGAAGATCGTATTTTCGTCTCAGCCCTGCTCAGTGAGCCGGCGTACCTGACGATCGACTATGGGGTAGGCGAATACGGTATCGACTGGGATTATACCCCAGAAGGTGGAGTGGGTATCTACCATGCCAGTATGGCCTTGAACGGACAGGCTGGGTCAGCAACAATGCAGTTGCTGCGTGACTCTGGTGTTTTCATATTATATAACCCATCGCAGGACATCTCTACGACCTGCACAAATGACATTACCAATTGGAATGTCTGGGTGGGCTCTGCGACATACACGCTGACCAGCACGATTCCTCCGCCCCTACCCCTAAGCGAACAAGTATGCGTACAGGGCTGGGGTGTGGGCAATTTTGAAGGGCTCTGTGGGTTTACCTGTCGATATGGATATGTATGCTACTACTCTATCTCCCTCTATCACTGCTTAATTTTCTGCTAACTTCTGCAACGCATTGAGTGTCCGGTTGGGGCATGTGTTTGTGTGAACATGGGACAGCAGTTGACACTACCCAATGCAACAGGAGTGATAGGCTACCCAGCAAATGGCGATGCTAACTATGCAGGCCTCTGCAGCTTCGCTTGCAATTATGGCTACTGTCCCTCTAGTGCCTGCAACACAACCGAAGTTCCACCTTATGTTCCCACAACGTCGCCATTCAATCCGCCCGCCTGCACTGAGGGTCATGGTGATGGTGCTTTTGCAGGCCTTTGCAGCTTTGCCTGTAATTATGGATACTGCCCCAGGCACAGTTGTACCTGCATTTCTACTGGGCCCTTAGTACCGTCACCACCCACTACAGATGTGGTTGGTTTTTCAATCATCGGCCCAGACAGTGGACTATGTGCGTGGGCGTGCAGCCACGGGTATTGTCCATCAGGTGCTTGCTCTAGTAATACGACAGGTTCCTCAGGCAGTCTGGTGCCCACTGGGTGGTATGGCTTTTGTTTCCCTCCATATGTTACACTTGCGCTTGCAGAATGCTGATCTTTCTCAGGGTTTCGTTTGGGGATTCTTTCAGTGCTGGACCTGGAGCGGGAGAATATCTCGACTGGTTTATCACCGGTTGCCTTAGGACTAATAACTCGTATCCCATGCAGCTAAATCGGGCGCTGGAGGGATTGGTACCGAACAGTTAGTGCAATGGTTACCAAACTATGGAGATATCTGTTGACGACGAGCGCCTTCTAGGTTTCAAGTTCGAATTTCTGGCGTGCTCTGGGTCCTTGACGAATGATGCCAAAATGAAACAGCAACGTGTGACGTGGAGCAATTCTTCGAACTTCGGGACGATTACCATCGGTGGCAATGATGCTGGGTTTAGTGATGTTCTGATTCAGTGCATTCTGCGTAAGTCATTTCGTGTCGTTGCTGCGACCTCCGTTGCTTCCAACATCCACTACCTTACCTGATCGGTCTGACTGAAGCCGCAGAACCGCCTACCTTTGGGAAGTCAGGGCATTGGTGGAGTGGTGAGACGTATGATTGCGACGGGGAAATCGCCAACTCCCAGGCCATCATTGACGGGCCAGATTATGTACAGGCTCTTTCCCAAGCGTATACAAATATTCTTGACGGTCCACCCCATGACCAGCAATTCGACCTGTTCGTGGCGGGCTACAGTCGCTTCTTTGACACAACGAACGAGACAGATTGTGGGACCCTCGGCCTACTCTGGAACAAGCCCGTGCTTACTTACAATTTACGGCAGTCAATTAACTCTTTGGTCCTCCAGGTCAACGAAAAGATCCAACAAGCAGTTGCACTTGCTAATGTTGTTGAGAACCGGACCATCACTTATGTGGACTGGGATTCGCGGATGGATGGGCACCGCTTCTGCACACCTGGCTACAGTGATGAACCTATTCAGGACGTATATGAAGCCGCTCACGAATACTTCTTTGCAGGACTGGGCTCAAAAGATAATCATCCGGGCGATGAGGACAAATGGCCCCCGTCAAGTACTACGTCTTATCCTTCAGATAGCGGCACCTATTCCTTCTCCGTCGACCCCAATACTTGTGCCGGCAATCTAGATGATCCCAGTGACATCTATGACCCTGACGAGCTTGCCAATATTTGGTGCACGTGGGCCATTCAAGCAGCTGCAAACGCGTCCTTTGCTGCTGCAATCGAAGCGTACTTTACTCCCCAGCCCGCCAGCTCAGCAGATGAGAGTATGACAGTGGCCTGGACAAATAACGAGCTGGTTGTAACCTCTTCCGGTTCTCAGGGAATAACGGCAAAAATCTTTCATCCGAAGAGCCTGGGACATGGCCTCATTGCCGAAGCGCTCCTAGCTGTTATCAAGAGCAAGGAGTAGCACTTTATCAACTAAGAGTGTTGTGCATGCATTGTAGAGAGGTAGTGGAAACAGTGGCGGCTTTGCCCTTTCACATAGTTATTTGTCATATCGAAACCATCCTAATGCTTTAGTAGTATATGATTATGGGCCAGCCGCCAGCGTAAGCTGACCTCTAAGCAATAAATAAACACAGCACACAGTACCTCGAACCCCTATGTGGAAACTTATGTAACTGCCAAGTAAGACAAACTCGGGTTAAGCCAATACATTGTCAGTATGTCACACAAAGTAGAGAAAGGTTCATCTCATTGGATTGATCCAATACACTGAAAGGCATACTCCAGTAGTCCAGTTCCTATGAGGGGTTGGCCTATTTAGCGCCGGAGGTTACCATCATTTATATTGCAGTCGCCGCCTGCGCTACTTAACAGTTCACTTTTATCCTTCCACTTTCAATTTACTGATTGTCATGGCACCAACTATGAGATTCACGCCAACTCCTCCATTCATCACCATCACCTTCATCCTCTTTGTGCTGACTCTTGGCATCCATTTCCACCTATTTTCGAACAATGACACCAACCACGGCGAGCCCAGTCCTCCAGTCACAACAGAGCCGCCAGGAGTTGGGCTAGACCTGACTGGATTCTATGGGTATTTCCTCCTGACCCCGCAAGAGTAAACAATACAGCCTCATTAATTACCACTTCTCTCAGGACGGTCGCTGTAAGCTTCCCCAACGGGACGACGATGAGTATCGGAAGAGTGGAAGGGTCCTCCCACTATGAAGAGGTCATCCGACGGTTATCATTGTGGTCGTCCTGCCACCTCCAGTCTGTCCATCTCTTCTCCGAATGATATAGAATGATAGACATTAACCAAACTGTATAGTCCCCCATATCAAGAAATCCCTGACAAGTTTCTGGACCTTCCTCGCGAGACACTTCGCTCGATTCGCAAATCAATTGGACTGCCAGCTTCAGGTGATGTGGGAGCACTGGCTACTATGATCCAAAAGCTCCAAGTACAAGCAGAAGATGCGCTCGGGGTGCCCCTCGCGACGGTACCATTCTTCCTCTCTACCCCCCCTTTGCCTGCTCTGTACGCGGAAGACATCCTGGATGCGTTTGAATACCTCAGTCTCCCATTTCCCAAAGGGGGTTGGCGGGGCTCCTGGGCTTGGGTGCGCGACACTGGGGCGGCATTGGCTGGTTCTGGCCGCTTTCTCTGCTCTGATTATCGGGATTACGAGGCGTGTAAATCAGAGATCGATCGGATGCCCTCCATCCAGGTCCTCTCGATCTTGTACACAGAGAAGGGACTCAAGATCCTCCAGACCGGCGTCCACTCCGCTCACGCCGTGGCCGGGTTCTGGGACGACGAGGAACGTTGGACCTTGGGTCATGCGTTACGGGGCGAGGAGGGATATTGGGACCGGGTCGCCGTGAGACTAATGGACTGGAAACGAAACTGGCCTGGCTCTCGGACACCCGAGTTGATCTTGCTCTTTGGTGAGAGCTCGGCAGATGATACCTTCCGCTCGGTTCTCCAAAATGTCTTTGTCGAGGCATTTGGTAGTGTTCCAGAAATCCTAGGAGGGAGCGATGAGTACGTTGTGGCCCGGGGAGCTGCAGAGTTTGCCAGAGTGTCATTCTTTGGGGTGCACTAGTCAGGCCCCAGGCGTTGTACTGTAAACTGAGCCAACAGTGTGTATAGGTCATGGCAGGGAAGATTTACCTCAGAGTTATCGTATAATTAACCATGTATTTCATAGTTATCTTTTCTGATTCTGAGTGGTTGCGTGATGAAGGGTTAGACTGCCTCTAAGTAGGGCGTCCGGGGTTTGCAAATGCATTAGAAGATCTCCCTTCTCCCGCCCCTGTTAATGTCCAGCAGTGATCCCTTGGTGCACTCCATAGTATCAGGTCTGCTGGAGTATGTTACTGCCGGCAGGCAACATGGCGATTTGCTGCACGTCGGTGGAGATTGATAGAAGCGTTACTCTGCTTGCAGTGGGACAAGATAATCGGATGTGGGCAGTTATTTTAATGGATTGATGTACCGAATTGAATTCTGACTTTCCTAGTTCTGTGATTAGAGCACGCATCATGGGCCATGGGATTCTGGTACTTTTGATTGTGGGTGTTGAGTGACTATGAATACCAGTTCGAGGTTACAACTTACAAACTGATTACAGCATCGGTGACAAGATTTTCTACATAATTCGGGGTGTAAGGGATCTACCTATCAGGGTAGATAAGCTCATTAACTAGGTAAGGATTGGTAATGACTGGCAATAAGTATAAGTAGCAAGTGGTATGAGTTCTATGGTAAGGGGAGGTGGACCTTCATAGAAGTGCAATGGTGTTTCCAACAAAAGCGCTCCACCGCAGTTATTATCCAGGAGCAAGCAGAAGCTCGGTATATGTGGGGACCTGCTTGGTATTCTTCCAAGGAAGAAACGCTATCATGGAAAACCAGTAGCACTGTGGGAAACAAGAACTTCGACTCTGGCAAGGAGTCGAACGATGGTGCTGCTGCAAAGAAGCAGATTGCCGAATTAAGCCAGGACTCCACTCTGGAAAAAGCTACACAGTCTGCTTGAACTACTATCAGGAAGGCCCCTATTAAGATGCCAAAAATGCCATTGATGAGAAAGCGACATTCGAAATATCCCTCTGATAATGAACGAATTTATTTGCCGCGGGGAGGTGGGCCAAGCATAAGTTATACCCTCGACTCCTTTCTATACCCAATGCACAATCCACCCAGAAATGTTCCCTGGTGCCTGCCGGACCTGTCGCTATGACTGTCTGACTTGCGCAGATAGGAGGTGCCTGGATCATTGGCAGAACATACCTAGCTGACATTGTTACTAGCTCCTTAGTCCCTCCAAGGCTTTGTTATATGGGCTATTGGTGTGTCTGTGATTGGCCTCAGTATGGGTTTTCCCCTTCTAGGTTGTCTTATACTGTGATGCGAATGCAGAGGCTGCGCATACCAAGTGATTTTCCTTCTTAAAACAAGTCAATTACTAGGTAGAGGGCAAATCTGCTCCTATGATTATATCACTTCTACAGTAGCTTCCAACTAGACCACCATCCAGTGACAGTACCTCTAGGCCAACCTTCACCTTGCAACATTATATCCACACAGTTACGGAAGCTGCTGTAATCGTCTAATTTTGTGAAGTTGTGTACCGTCATCTTCTGCCTGTCATGGCATGTTATATCCCAGATATGACAAGTCTGTTCCTCTAGACCTTAGCGCTGGCCGATATTGCGGACTAGAAAATGGAATCACCTGTTATAGAGCCTAATAAAGAATGGACTCATATATTTGGAGATCCTGGGAAGCCTTTCACAGCATGATGATATACACAATCTCATATATGAGGCTCTTTTCAGAAATAGACACGTTGGGCAGTCCTAACAAGACATCCACCTATCAGTACAACTGGCAAGCACCTCTCTCTGGTAGCTCAGCAATTCGTACAGCACGGACAGAAAATAGTTACCTTCCGGATTGCTATAGGAGCTTTAGGGCCTTGGGAAGAGATCAGAGATGTACAATTAGGGCCTGACAGTCGAGGCACCAACGCTAAACTAGAAAAGGAAACTGTCTGGTGGTTATTTGATAAATTTGTGAATATAATAGCCAGCAGTCTCGACTGTTATTGTGGGGTCTCGTTTTGCGCAATTATTCCCCCAGCAGACGTGCCAACGACCTGATTTCTGAAAGCTTCCTCGGGGAACCAAGATATAGCCTCGTGGCCCTCGTCCCCTTGGTCTCATGAACATACAGGTAAGTCTCGTTTGATCTCTTGAAATATAGATAGCTTTGTTCATACAATGTCGTCTTCTTCCTTTCTCACACAATGGCCCCATGCTCATGCCTTAGAAAGTTAGAAGTCATCCAGCAAGTTTGATAACAATGTCCACCGACAACCGGCCAGAGATCCTCCTTCTTTCCCTCGACTACTTGGACTTTCTTGACGATACCCACGCAGCACTGCTCGACAAGTTAGCCAAGTCCGCCCGTGTGAGGCGTGTAAAGACGGCGAACGCGGCACTGCGCTATCTGGATGACAACAATCCCAATGCCATTATCATCACAGACCAAGGCTTGACTGACTGGCGCCACCATGAGGTACTCCGAAAAGTACAAACATACATCCGTTATGGTGGCCGTGCTATTATCGGCGTTCATTTTCCCGGCTTTGTAACAGCGGACGTCTTTGACAACTTCTTTGCTCTTGGCTTTGGGTTGCCTTGGGAACGCGGCGATTATACCGGCCACAACTTTGAGCTGAATCCGTCCTGCATCTTGCCCGAGGGTGTGAAATCGTCTTCATTACCTGCACCACCTTACACGAAGGTCCTCCATATCAAGGGTGCTCGGCCCCATGAGAAGATCTTGATTCCACTCACATATCCTGACACTGAGTCGCTTGGCTCAAGTCAGGAAATCTTCGAGGAGGAAAGCGAGGACGAAATACAGGCCGCAGTGACCGGAGCCCGGATTGGAAGTGGGTATCTAGCTTACTGTGGTAATGTTAATCCTGAAGAAACCATAGAAAGGATTATCCTGTCCCTATGTGGTCTTCCGGTGTGATTCTGAGCATGGCCGCAATGAACAATCCCGAAGGTGGACCTGTTCATCATTTGTCAAATCAGAGCAGGATAGGTCTTGTCAGCGGGGGTGGAATTGGCGACATCTTTTACAACCAGCTGTGGGCAGTGGCCAGTGCTAGACCGAGTGGACACCTAAGCGTGACTAGACAGCAATGATTGACTGTATTTAAGGGTTGGCCCCATGCACCTATCATGGCTGGTATCAAGACAATAGCTTAAACTACAAGACCATGAGTACCATTCGTACAAGGCTACTCCGTACTCTGCTCCCAAGTCAACCTCATTTTATCGCAGATCTATGTCTGTTTCTCTGACAAGAAAGCGCGGTGCATGTGCAGAAGCAACAGGTTAGCTTTCATGGATGGTTAGGTTTAGATTCTGTTGAACATCTTATTGCCCTACTATTTCAGCTACGCTATATCCTTGTGTTGAATGCACTCGTCAAGGTTATGACAGCAATTGTTCAATACTTTTGGTAAAAGTTGCCGTTAAGACAATTTCCAGCTTCGTGGTAAGTTAGTTGGCCGAAATATAGCCACACGAGATGCTTGTTGAAAGACAAAAGTCGACTCAATCAATCAATGGCTTTTCCTACGAATTCTGGCAGTCAATCAGATCGGGGGCAGGTCAAAAGCCTCGTGAGCTTCGCATTCGGCTATTTTATCCCATTTGAAGCGCCATATGCAGCCACAGCTGACTCCGCCCCAGCCTCACATTAATCAGGCAATTATAAGTCGCCATATCCCCCTTCTGATTTACATCTTCTTCCATAGCTACAGCTATGTAGTACTTGATGGCATATTGCAATCTTTACCTTCTTGTACTGCTGCTGCAGTCGCTCCCCGTGTCAGCACAATATGTCGTCTCCTCCACCGCTGCCTGGTCCTCCCAGATCATCGCCTTCTGGGGCGCCATCATCATAGCGGCACATGTGGGCAAGGTCGCCAGTGCAGGAACAGCTCTATTCTCGAGTATCCGTCTGGCGCTTCGGATCCGATCTATCACCAACGCCCTCGCCCGCGGCAACTGGTTTCTACACGCGGGTTGGGTCACCAACAAAGTCCGCACGGATGTCGCCGTGGTGTGCTGGCGCACCCCTGAGGATCTGCAGGGTCTAGTCCGCCGGGTAGCCATGCAGATAGAGACATTCGCCGCCGGCCGAGACTGGCAGGTTCTCGTGGTGGGATGCCAGCTGAAAGACCAACCGTCCCAGGAGAGCATGGTGCATTGGATCAAATGTCCTCGGAGCGAGAATCTGTGCGGCGCAAAGGTCAAAGAAACGAACGAGAATCTGTTTCCCCTGCAGGAGGTGGACCTGGCTCACGCGCTGGACATGCTGGAGCGGTCGCCGCCGGCGACGGTCGAGGAAATCGTGCGAGAGATGGAGACGAGGCTGGATGTGCGTGCGTCGCGGTGTACGTATATCAAGGAGCAGCAGCAGGAATTGCAGGTTACGGAGGCGTCGCTCTCGTGGGGTTGGATATTCACCAGCGTCGAGCATAACCTGACGCCGTTCTTGAAGCTGCGGAAGTGGACGAGTCCCTACGGCGATGATCGTGGGGCGCGGATGGTCTGCGCCACGCGAATGTATCTCCTTGTGCATCTGCTTGTTGCTTGTGCTGTTGGACTCATGGCTGCTGCGACAGGGCGTGGTCTCGCGGTCTGGTTCATGACGGTGCGGCCGACTCTCGCGACGATGGGCGGCAAGAACGTCAATGGGAATGATATCCTGCAGTCGCTGCTGTGCCTTGACGAGGCTGTTTTTCAGTACGAGACGGGAGATGGGTCGTCGTTGTTGGCGGGGGATGTTCTTGCTTCCTCCCTGCCCTGGTGGGCTACCACGCTAGTTTTTGCCATGCCTGCTGTGGAAATGGCCCTTATCAGCGCAGGATGGCTGTACGGAGGGCTAAATGCGAAGAGGCTAGCACCCTCGGGAGTTGTAGGGCATGGTATGCTCTGGCTGTCCGTCGTCGTGGGGCTTTCGCTGTGTATCCGTGCCCTGTTCACGTTGCGGAACCAGGGGAAGGGCCGACTAGTAGGGATTTGGGAGAAGCAGCAGTCTGTCCAGTACACGATCGGCGTGGAGTCGCTGGAGATCTCCTCGTCTGACCTCGCTCGTATGGCCGGCGAGCCGTCTCCGATCGGCTTGCTAGTGAGCCTCCTTCGCGACAACAAGGCGGAAAACATACGCGTCATTGAAAGCTTCCTCCGATTACCTGTCATGGCGCTGCTGGTGGAGTACCTTCTCGCCACACGAGTCCTACAGTATCAATACCAAGGCGATGAGATTGTAGCGAGGGGAAGCAAAGCTATCTCACCAAAGTCCGAGTCTCCATGGCGGCAGTCCTACTGCTGTGTGGCTGTGACTATGGCTTGCGCATGTTTGTCCGCCGTGTACGCATACTACCCACTGCCAAAATGGGTGAAGCTCGTTACGGAGATGCTTCTTGCATTGAGTGCGGTCTGGTTCAACTCGATTGATCTGGTCGGTAGTTTCATGCATGAGAAGGAAACCTCTGCTTGCTTTATGGTAGCCACTCTGGTTGTGTCTTCGGTTTGGTATGTGGGATTGGATAATGCAGGTTGACAGGTGGTGTACGAACGAAGCCTGCTGTTCAGTTGCCTTATATTTTATTCGTCTGCTATTAAAATGCATCTGATATTACTATGGCCTTGTTCAGCACATTTTCATAGACATTTTTGCTGTGACGATGGCGACTAATTTTTGATATATCCTTGAGACCTTGGCCGGTAAGGAAATCATGTCCAATATAGCAATCAGAAGAAGAATGGTCACAGTGCCCGCTTATATAGCTAATAATGCCCGAACGAATTATCAAGATGAATGTCAGAATCAATACTGTAAACTTCCTGTCCCATCCACACCCACGACTTCTACTTCACCAGAACTCCGACGATATGTGGCAGCTGGTTGAACCACCCTTCATTCGTGCCAGGTCGCAAATCCGTCGAGGTCCATTTTCCACTATGCAGCAGCAGATCCTCAGTGTCTCTTGTCAACGAGCAACCATCCAGAAAGATGGGCCAGACGGTGTTGATTCCAGCTATATCATTAGTTCCGAATACAAGTAGACATCTGAGCAACTTACCCTGGCAAACACCCGCTACTGACCGCCCGCTGCGAGCCTTGACGTGTTCGTAGACGAGCCACTGTCCATTCGGCTTGAGGTATTGATACAGGGTCTTGATCAGCGGCCCTGGACTCTGGACACTACACAGCACATGCACTGTGGAGATGGTGTCGACTGTGCCTGTTTCCACCCCCACCTTTCCAAGATCCTCTACCCAGCGGACGATCTGGCATTTGCCCGCCAATCCCAACTCCTTGATCTTCTTTCGCAGCGCAGGGTGAAAGTCAGTGTTCGGCTCAACGAGGTACAACTTGGTGATGCTGCTATTCCTCGCTTCAGCGAACAGGTATAGCCAGTCTCCTGAGCCGGAGCCCATGTCGACAACTACGCCGTGGGCATTGGAGAGAACTTTCTCAACGTCACGGGCGAAGAGAGGTCTGGAGGCCCAGCCGAAGAAGTGCCAGAAGCGGGAGAACCAGGCTTGCTGGAAGGATTTCCAGGAGGCAAGGTCGGCGGTTCTTTGGTTTTTGATGAGGGCGATGAGTGTTATGGGGAGGTAGAGAATTGCCGTGAGGATCACCAGGGCAGGGACCAGGAGGTCGAAGACGCTGAGATTCAGCATGATAATTGTTGAGATCTCATGGACCCATGTAATACTCTTGCATTATCAATTAACTCTGGAGGAAAGATGGCCTTTTATACTAGTAGATATAGTGTAGTGAGATACCTAATCGTGATGTCAATGGCCATAACCACAGCTTAGCCAAGTTGACTCAAATAGTAACAGCTGAACTCAATTTGAGTCAATCCATCCATCGTTGTGCAGTCTCGGCGTCGATGGACCGAGTCTTGAGATAGTCCAACGTCATGTGGCGGATTGCAGCTGACCTCTGCTGATACAGCTGGCTCTGCACTTCTCCAATCCATGCTAGTTATCAGCAAGAGCAAATTGAGGAGAGAGCTCCTAGGGCTTTTATTGTGTATAAACTGTATAGAATACAGGTTATGAACATGATATGACAATCTTTACCTTTATGAACTAACTTGCACCCCTGAACATATTGAGAACCATGCCTTTGACACAGAGCTAACGATATCAATCCGTAGCCAATGTAGTTCAATCACCGATTCAGAGACAGATCCAAGATAATTTTTCCCCTGGCGTGTCCCTCGTCCAGTCGCTTGAAGGCCTCCTCGAACTGCTCCAGCGGCCAGACACTGTCCACGACACCCCGACACTTGCCCTCCTCCACCAGCTTTGTGACCTTCTCCAGATCTGCTCGATTGGCCGCCACAACAAAGAAGAAATTCCGGACATTCTTCCCCTTGCACTCCTCCGGCTGCACCTGCTCCGGAGGCTGGAAGATGCTGATCAGAATCCCACCCTCCTTGACACACCACCACGCATCCTCCAACGACTTCTTGCCGATACAATCAACCACCAGATCAACCTGATTCTCCGTCCTCTGGCCCCACTCCTTCAGGTCTCTCTCCCGGTAGTTAATCACCTCACTTGCTCCCAAAGTCTTCACAAACTCGACATTCCGCGGCCCACACGTCCCAATCACCGTCGCACCCGCCAGCCGCGCCATCTGCACCACCCACATCCCTACACCCCCAGAAGCAGCCGTAACAAGCACCCTCTTCCCCTTCCACGCCTCATCGCCCAGCTCCCCAACCCCAGACTGCACGAACAGCGCCTGCAGCGCCGTCTGCGCACTCAGCGGGATGGAGGTACTCTCCACCCAGCTCAGCTTCCGCGGCCGGCGCGCGAGATCCGCCCCAGATATAACGGCGTAGTCGCGTGCGCATCCAGGACGGAGATAGTTCGAGCGTGCGTAGACTTCAGTCCCCGGCTGGAAGTCGGAGGATGGAGGCGCGGTGATTACTGTTCCCGCGACGTCGTAGCAGGGGATTTGTTCGCGGTCCTGGAGGGGAGGGAAGTTCTTGGCCCAGTTGAGTTCGTTGGCGCACGGGCTGACGCAGTGCACGCGGATAAGGTGCTCGTCTGTTCCTTCGGTGGGGGTTGGGACGGGGTAGTCGGTGGTCAGGACCAGATGGGTTTCCTCGAAGGAGAGCTGGAGGAGGGCGCGCATTGTTTTGGGGAGAGACATTTCGGTAGACATAGGTTGTTTTGGTATTTTGATGCTGTCTTTCGAGGTGCTACTGTGAATTGTTCATGGTGGGCTGGCTGGAGGAATATGACGTTTATATAACCTTAATGCGATCATGCCACCAGCTGTCTGTATAACCGGATTGCCGGTCGAATACGAGCTGAGATGTAGCCAAGGCTGCCAAGCAGTCATTGGCTCGCAGATAATCGATTTACTGTCAGAAGAGACAGCGTAATAGACTGATGTTGCGAGCTCGTATAGGGCCAGCCGGGTATTGGTGATTCCCTGGATTCCCGGATACCCGATCTCCCGCAATAGGATAATGGTCTGTAGCACTTCGCATTTGCTAGGCCTGACGCCGAACTTTCGGATGGATAATTCTGGTTCGATTTCAATTTAATTCGGCTTCCGATCCAATGGTGATTTTTGGAATGTCTCGTGTTTGTTTCACGGGGGATAACCAAAGGACTGGAGGACTGGTGCTTAGGGCTACAACTGTCTGATCACTAATCAGAGAGAATCAAATGAGGGCAATCTACATGTAGCTTGTATAGTTTTCTATGCCGTTGGAATGCGAATAAGCCAATCCATTCTTTGGGCAGTTTCAGATACAGCACTCGGCAAGGACCAGGTCATGAGACAGGGCGTCGCGAATAGTCGCCTCATGATAGTCAATGTCAAACAAATCGCAAAAGTCCAAAGGCTCAACAGCCATGTCCGGTGCAAACGCAAAGGCAGAAATGTCGGTCATTACTTCATATACACCCGTTGTCTGCTCTTCTCGCGACGCGGGTGGAGAGGGCAATGGTCGGTCCAGGGACAATATCTCCCGTGCAATAACACTGATTTCCTGGTACGTCCGTTTGCCAAGAGACCAGTGCTCTCCCATTGCCTTGAGGGTCCCCATAATCGCTCTGATCCGCTCTCGATTAAGTCGCAATTCCTGTCCCTTGAAGACATAGCGGCAGGCGGAGAGGTGGGCGATGGCCACAATGGCAATCATGCATATGATGAACGGAGTGTGGCTGACGATGTTGGTTGGGAGGGTGAGCAGGGACTCGAACCGCTCAATTGAGTGCAGAACTCTCCTCGTGTGCAGATCACTTTCAGGGGAGTTGCTTTGAAGGAGACTCTCTGGTGGTGCCGGCGGGCAACAATATGCCACCCCCTCGATGGTGCTATACGCTAGGGTTGACAATTGCCGGTGAAGGTCGACAATCCATCTACACATATCAGTGAGACTCTCAAACGAATGAAGATGAACCCACGTATGAATAATAGCATGTGCCTTGAACAGAATCTCATCCAGGGAGCCGTCGGATCTAAAAACAGTCTTCTTTGACGGCGGTAGGAGTGACGTCCACGAGACATGGATCGTATCGACATTGGCACACACGGTTGAGATGTTCTTAATATCCAAGTCCTGTCTTGAGGCAAGAGCCAAGTCCAAACTTCGAGTCAAACCCACCAGCTCCGCAAACGACGAGAACTCATGTTCGTCATCAGCAAACTCTCGCATATCGTACTCTTCCAGCGTTCGCGGATTTGGAATATTCTATGATCTCAGCCATGGCAACATACCAGAAGGAGGCCGCCTACCCCAGACTCATACTCTGCCTCCTCGCAAGGCAAACGAACATCCATCTGAATCCCAGTCGTCCGGAAGGGATAAGTGTGCGTGCTTCCAGCGATATGCGCATCGGTAATATAGACTTGCCACCAAGTCCGTCGCCAGCTTTCCTCGAGGATGGGGTCGTTCCTCCCGTTCTGCGTGGCAAAGTCACTCCGATTCATTCCAAGACCAAGGGCCATCTGGATGGCTTCCTCAAGCAGGTCCAGGCCTTTTCTCGTTTCATCGCACCAATAAACAGCAATAGCGTAGAGAAGTACCGCCTGCACTGCGAACGGTGAGACTACATGGTTGGTATTCCGGACAACAGCCAGTTCTGCCTCAACCTGATCTTTCAATTGCGCTGATGGGATTAATGGGTTATGCAGAGAGCCGATGTACTTCATCACGGCATATAGTGGCTGTATCGCCTGGCGGTCGCTGACCACATAACGCTGGATTGCAAATCGGGGTACTGCGCATGGGTGCGCACTATGAAAGTACCGATAATACAATGAGATCAGCTGGTCATCCACAGGATCCCTTGGATCTGCCGTTGGGGTAGTTAAATCGACGCCCGAATTCATTTCCCTGGGCACCGCTTGTGATAGGATTGGCAGTATGGATGTCAAGGGTCCATGAGCTATTGTCGTCCCATTCATTGTCGAAGCAGGTGTGCTCAAAACCCGACGACGACCTCCTCGTCGCGACTTGACATATATACATTCTTTGTCCTCCTCGAGGCACCGAGTGCATCGCGGTAGAGCCGCGTCGCATCGAACATGTTTGGCCCGGCAAGCCGTGCAAGCGCGGGATGAGCGATGCTTGGATATAGCCCGGTCTGGCATTTGCATTGGTAAGAGATATGTAGAACGGAGCAGGTCGGTACTAGATGTATTTGGCAAAGATGCATAGAATCATTGACTGTCAAGCAGTCTGTCAGCGTCTGTGTGCCCCGCTGAAAATACTCTATTTTAAGACCCTTAACCTTGATCATATGGCCGGGTTTAATTGGCTATGACTCAGTAAGCACACCATATTCCGTTCTGGGCGACTTAATCCTGCTTTTGCTCTTATCGCGTTTGTCTGCAACTTGTGTGATATTGAAATTCCGAAATTCTTCTTCTTTTGGAAAGACAAGGTTATCTGCCTGGCAGTTCGCAGCTATGCCCACTTATTGAAATCAACAGATATATATCTCCCTATGCCATACCTCAACGTTGCGCTTTCTGTCCCATAGAAATATGCCAATAGGTGGTAACCTTCTAGGGGGATACCAGTTAATTAGTAGTAAACACTCTCTTTATCAATCTCAATATATCCAAGTCATGCAACATCTTCGACGTCAATTAGGGCTCTGGGCAGGTGGGCAAGAAATGGCTCTTCTATTTTTCAAAACTCCGAACTTCCAACAGCCAATCAAATAGCTCAATTGGTTAAGCATCATTGGTCTAGTGGTAGAATTCGTCGTTGCCATCGACGAGGCCCGTGTTCGATTCACGGATGATGCATTATATTCCTTTTTACCTATCTGTAGTTCAGACAGTACTGTCTCTGTTCTTTTTGTCTTCTTGGCTGCATTCCCCTCTGTGTTATTACCTCACCGGGCCTGGGAGCTGGGACGCCCTTCTACCTCTGGATTTAACGGAGAAAACTGGCCTGAATCCTGATACGAGCCTGAAAACTCCTAGGAAGGCCTTACCGGCTAAATGTAGCTATAGCTACCACAGAATCAGAAATATAAAAGCCTAGTTGACAGAGCATATAGCCACTGTCTCTCTAAGTTCAAGAAATCTAACATACAGGGGCAAGTCATGCAGATATCATCACCGCCATGACCAGCCGCTACTGCCTTCTCCATAATCCCTTCATCGGACGAATAAAATCAGCAGAGACTTGCTGGGCCGCACTAGCATCGATAATATTCTGAATAGCAACCAATTGCAGAGCGAGATTCCATCCTTCACTGGCATACTTCCCCTCATCAATCTGCTTCGCCATCCCTTTCGTGTATTCGGTCATTGCCCCCAGCCGGGGGACTAGGAGGTCCACGAACTTGACGGCGGTTGTGCTCGACCTCACGAGCGCGATTGCATGCGGGAAGCCCGAGAAGAGCCCGTACATGCCGCTCAGCAGAGCCAGGTCATGTAGTGACGCTGAGCCTGCATCCTCACCGAGGAAGACGCACTTAGCTAGTGGCGAGAGATCAGCCTCGGTTGCCTCGAATGCTGTAGGCGACCCGCTGTATGGGATGAGTGCATGAGGAGAGCCGAGTGGCCATGATTCCGCCGTGGATGTATTGAGCACGGTGACTGACGATTAGGTCTGACAGTTTCAGAGGTTGATCAGGGGTTCCGTTTGTGAGGTTCACGATTGTCTTGCCTTGGAGGTAGTCGAGAGCGCCGTCGAGGGTTGCTTGGACGGCGAAGTAGGCAAATGATGATCAGATTGCTTGCGTTGATGCCATCCACCGCTATTTAGGAAAGTGATGCACCCTTGTCGAGCAAAGGGCCTGCTTTCTCTGGAGATCGATTCCATACGGTGACTTTGTACTTCTCCTCGTGGAACCACGAGGCCAGGGCTGTGCCTATGGCTCCGAGACCGAAAATGCTAACGGATGACATTGTGATCAGGGTTTGAGAGGAAGAATTGATCTGAGTGATATTGATGCGTGCAATCAGCGATTCTCACTCGATTTATATACCAGCTCCCTTCCATATCATTCATCTTGATATTCACATGCTTGGCAGCGAAGAGTTGCTTTGAAATCACTGTGGGAGTATCTCGTATTTGACAAATCAACAATAGAATGCCGAGTGTATTGACTCATTTCGTAGTGTTCCCAGGAGTAGGCAATTCCGGGACAGAAGCTGGAAGTATGGATATGCACCACATGCACTAGTCCATGAAGTAATATCACCGCAGATGCCTGAATCTGGAGGAATATGGTGGCGCACTGGATACATTGCTTCCGGGAAAAGCCCATACTGGCCGCGAAAGTATAGCTCATCACAGATCGTTCATGAGGGAAAAGGCCCTTGCAAGGGTGGAACCCTCGTCGCCGACATATGGAAGCAAGAGCAAATCAGTCGGGTCCACAGTAGGCGTCCTGGTTGTTGACGTTTATTGGGGTCAGGATGGACTTTATTTCGTAGAGATTGTATCAGTTTGGTGAGCATATCCGAGCGAGGTTGACTCGTTGATATTGTCCCGCGTCACATCTAGCTTACCATGGCAATATGATGCATCTTTCAAGCGGTCCCTGTAGATATCTCCGAAGTCACCTGTGCGGAAGAGGACTCCGGATCCAGCTCCAGCACCCGCAATCGCGTAGCCACCAGCTGCGTCTCCGCATTGTGTCGGCCTAGAGTGCCCTCGAACCCGGCCAACACCTTTCGATAGATCGTCTCTGCTTCCTGCGGCCGTCCGCACTGCGCATAGACAAACGCTAACTTGTTCATAGTCCGCAGGGTGCAGACATGCCGCGGGCCCATCGTCCGCTCGAACCCCGTCGCCGCCCGCCGGTACATCCGAGCCGCCGCGTCCAGATCCTGCCGACTCGAGTACCACTCGCCCAGGTGAATGACAGTATTCAACGTGAACACATGGTCCGCGCCCAACCGCGTCTCAAACCCGGCCAGCGCCCGCCCCAGCATCGTCTCCGCCTCTGCCTTCCCCTGGCTATGCAGCGCAACGCCCAGATAGTCCACCGTCAGCAAGGTGGCAACGTGGTCTGCACCCAGCGGGCTCCGCTCGAAACCCTCCAGCGCCCGCCGACACATTTCCTCCGCCCGCATGGGATTGCCCGAGTACCCGCGCACTGAGCCCAGGTCGCGCAGAGCAATCAACGTCTCCGGATGCCCGTCCCCTAGGGCGGACTGCAGCGTCGTGAACGCCGCATGGCACAGCCGCGCAGCGTCGGCCGTCTTGCCCTCGTCGCGGTAGATCAGGCCGAGGTCACGCATTGCGTACGCTGTCTGGATGTCAGACTCTCCCAGCGCGGAGCTGAGCCCGGTCACCGCTCGCCGGCCTAGGGTTTCCGCCTGCGCCAGCTTGCTCTGGTCCTTGTAGACCAGGGCGAGGGCGTGCGCCGTTCGCAGCGCGCTGAGATGATCCGGCGCCAGCGTCTTCTCGAACCCGTGCAGCGCGCGGGTTAGCATCTTCTCGGCCTCGGGCAGTCTGCCCTGCGTGCGGTACAGCACGCCGAGGTTGAATGTCGTTTCAAGGGCGGAGGTGTCGTTCGGCCCGCGTACGGTCTCTGCGGTGCGCAAGGCGCGCTGGAAGACGGTCTCGGCGGCGGCGGACTTGTTTGCGGCGAGGTAGACGGACGCGGCTTGCGAGCCACCACTCGCGTCGCGTCACAGGCCTCGCAGGTTGTCTCTGCTGGGACGTGTTCGTAGTCCGCGGCAAAAAGCAGGTCGTCATCTACTCCCGGGTAGGCAAACTGCTCGAGGTCCGGGTAGTCGTCGAGGATCTTGGTGAGGAACTGCGGGATCTGCGTGTTGCCGAGGAGATGGTTGGATTCCAGATCTGCAATCGCGGTCAGCAGCACCGAGGGCGGTTTATTCAACGATCCGGTCTGCTCGAAGACGCTGCCGCTGACTGTTTTGCCGTAGTCGTACTGCACAACACCGCTGTAATGGCCCGTGGGCTTGCTGACCACAACATCTAAGTCCTTCATCCCGACGTCCTCATCACTTACTTGTTTTCCTGGATAATCGACAGATTTGGTTGTACTTGACAGACCCAGTTCTCTACCCTTAGAAGATGGCCACCACAGCTTGGCATGCTGGGCCTTTGACGGCCAACGCGGGCCCCGGGAACTATGAGGGCTACGTCGCCGTGATCCCACCGCCCCCACCGAGCACAGGCCCAGGGACTCATGGTCAGCCGTTGGGCCAAGGGACAATGTGGTTCACCAGCGGCAACTTTTACGAAGGCATGTGGTCGAACGGTCGCTACCACGGCAAAGGCATCCTCAGGACGGCGACGTTCGAACAGCGGGATTACCGGCCAAGGCACCATGAACTACAAGGACAAGGGAATCAAACATGAACTCCTATGCTAACATAACAGAACAAGAATACCTCCTATTAGCCTTAGCGCGTACAGGTCAGTTGAAAGCTGGATTAATTACAGACAAACTAATGAGCTTCCCCTGGCTCTATCCGTGTTGCACCCTATTCTCCCCATTCCACAACAATCCATAAAGTCACAAAGCTTCAACTGTTCTTTGTCGAGTCTCAATGAGCAAAAACAATCGGCCGGCCGTCGGGTTTTGCCTGTCCAGCGCTGTAGCTTACGCCGTCTACTTTGAGTCCGTGTTCATTGACAAGAGTGATGGTGTCGCCATGGGTGGAAAGGTGACAATGGGGAATCTCGAAAACTTTCGTTGCATTTGCGTCCAACGCCGCATTAGAGGGAAGGACCTGGATTTGACCAGCCGAATTATGAATCTTCCAGGTCGAGAGGGACACAGGTTTGCTCGTGAGGTTGGTGAGCGCAACAGATTCTTGCCTTGCCTTTGCGCCACCAGGTCCAAAATATTTTATGTTCGCCTCTTTGATGGCCACTGCATTCTCAAGAAGACCAGGATCCCCTCTTTGGTCGCTCAGGTAGTCACTCCAAGTTTCCGATGATATGGCATGTCCAGTCCGATCATCGGTGTGAGCTGCTTGGGATGCAAAGCCGAGGAAAACCCCAACCCACCGGTCAGGATCTGTAAAATGAATCAAGAGGGCTCCATCTTGAAAGATGCCATCATCCCGCTCCCAGCGTCCTTTGTTGCCCTGGTTCATATGCACATCATGGATTCCATCTCCTGTGTTAAAACGCGAACCAAATATATATACTTCGGCTTGTTTGTCAATCGCCTGACGGACCTCAGGTTCCAGGACGTCAATAATATCGTTATCAGGGCCCTCGATATCATGTGGAAGCAGTCGGCCGCTGTTGACATTGAACAGGTTACTCCGGATAAAGTCAATCCGTGGACCATCAGGACTTGGCTTTGTATCTTCGAGTAGATGGAATCCCGGCTCCAAAGCACTGAGCCTATCGATGATAGGATGCCGGTCGAACTGGCGATCTACCCAGTAGACGAGTCGAGAGTCCTTTCTGTCGCCAGATTTGATATTGATTGCAGCTCGAAACAGTCCAGGAATTTCCTTCCCTGTCCGGCGAAGATTGGGTTCAGAGCCTTCCTTGCGCTGTTGCCCGCTGTCGTCATAATATAATGAGAGATGCGGGGACTGTGGATCGTCTTCATGATGTTCAACTATGTAGTGCACAGGATGGGCCTTCCAAACACCATAATCTGGAATAGGCATACTGAAAGGTAGTTAACAGTTCAATCTGTTAATAGAAAATTACGCAGTAGAACTAACTGTTTACTAGGTTCAGATTCTAAGAGCAATATAGCGCTTTTAAAGCATCGAGGGCGGTCCATGGTGTCGAGTCCGATGACGTGTGATGATGCATGACATGACTACAAAATAGTTATATCAAATTCCGTATTCCTCCCCATTAAGATTAAGAGTCTAGAGTATCAGGTGAGCCCAGGTCTAGAATGGTCGATTGGGTCAGGTCATTCCACTTGCCAAACTATTAAGCTTAATTCGTTAAACGCTGCGAATCCACTTATGCATATTGTTCTATTTTAGCATTTATGGATGCTTTGACCACAGTCATCAGTGATTGACGCTTGCGGCATTCTTTGCGTCAAGCTCATGGGACATTCATCAACAAAGAGCTCAAGGCAGACTGGCTCGGCTGAGCGCCATCAAGGGTAGTCGAGAACTGACCAAGACTTAGAGGCATCCATTGGCGTGGATTCCCGGCTATACGATAAGTGGCTTGAAGGACCTGAATATTAAGAGTACCGTTCATAAAAGTCACTCCAGCTTTAATCAATTTTGAGCTAGGACATGCTGATTTCAACTGCTGTACATGCCTACAACCATCATTCTCTCATATTCAGCCTTTATTCCTATTAAAGGTCAGTTCTGAGAGTATCCTTGTAGGTTTGACCCTGGAAGAAGACGACCATAAGCGATGGTTCTTCACATGACCTTTGGCTTGACTCGTATCCCCAGCCTTAGTAGGCAGTTTCCAACAAGACAGTCTCCCTGCGTTAACACGAAGCACATTAGCCATTCAAACAAAGAGCTCATCTTTCCAGTATTTCAGGACTTGAACTCCTCCTATGCAAGTCCTTGTTGGCATCTTCACCGACATTGCCAGAGCTAGGGACAGGAGCATAGGGATGTGATATGCCCTCCCGCAGCGGATGGGCTGTTCCAGGTTCAATAGTCCCTTCATCTGTCACTCTATGAGCTGCAGCAAGCGCATAGTCGCCAGAGTCGAAGTAGGTCCGATGCTTTGGCCGTCAGACATTCTCTTGTATGGTCATTATCCAATAGATAAGGTACCTTAGACGCTGGACCTAGTAGCCCTCTGTGAGGTAGCTTTCCATAAATGCTGAGGAGGTGCTTTTCGCGCTCTGAGAGCGGCTAAAGTAGACAAAGACGTGAATTAAAGGTGCAGATGTGGGACTGGTCAAACTTACTTGTGTAGAAGGCTTGTGGCTCTCTTTTGAATTCATTTCATTGTTGAGCCTGAGTGGAGTCATTGATCAAAGATATGAGGTGATAATTCCAAATATGCTTCAAGTCGCCACTCGCATCAGTGACATCATCCCCCAGAGTGGCACTATATGCTATACTATATATGTACTAGCGCATCAAGATCTGCCCCACAAATATCCCCAGATCTCCTGACCATAATAAACATCTGGTGATCTGCTGAGAGTCTGATTGCTAGCTAAGCTTTACTTAACTTCCTAATATAGAGGACATCAATAATACGCTTTCGTCTGCACTGTTGTCTACCAGCAGTTGACTCATGTAAGAAGCCATGGAGCTACCTCTATCTACTCCCTACCAGTCTACATGACTACATCCCATCGTCAACTGGCAATGTCTCTACCAGGGTCCACTAATCCTAATTTGGCAATTGTGACCTGCACTAAGACTATTTCAACATCATAAGCTCATAACAAATCAAGACAAGTAATTGTAGATTCATCAACTGTGTAGTTTCCCAATTCCCAAAATACAGGTTAGACTGGCTGGCGGAGACGGTGTCTCACTGTACTTCAACCATGAGCAGCTTCTCCAAAGCTATCCGCCTGAAGAAGCTTCAGGAAGAGCAAGGCACCGGTCCAGGCAACGCTCAGCGCTACCGGTACTGTATCCAGGTTACCGATGAGTGTCTGGATTCCATTATTCGAAGAGCGCCGCCACCGGAGGAAGAGAAAATCAACGAAGAAGGATTTGTCAACATCATCGATGCGAGATGGGAGCCTTATTCGCAGTGGGAGGGGGGTGAACGACTTGAACACGACGAGGAGCCTCTTGAAGGCTGTACTCTGCTGGATGTAGGCTGGATGAGAGTTCGTTATGATGGAGTCATGACGGGTTCGTATTATTATTTACGCAACCAGGGCGCCTGGGATCATGAGTATCGTCGACCACCAGAAATTGTGGAGCAGTAATGATGACAGGGTGTTTTGGTCTGAATCTCGCAGAGTCGGCCGAAGTGCTTCGAGGGTTCGTCGAGAAAATCACCTACGCTGAAGGTTCAACTGGGTGAAAGACAGTGTCTACAATAATGAATCGACGTGTTCTCCAGAGATAATCGCCTTTTTGTATACCACACCGGGATACCCACCGGAATTGCCGCGTGTAGAAGCCTAGAAGGTCATTCTGATAGAGCTACCGCAAAGAATTTTCTTATGATACATTTCCCTGCCAGATATCACCGAGGGGGTTCACATGGAGGACCAGTCTACATTTGATATACCCTGCATCCCATTTCATATCTAAGCCTTAAGTAAGAAATCAAACGGATCTCAACGAATTCACCCGAAAATGAACCTCTAAATCGTCTGTATTACCTCTTCATGCCTCTGGGTTTACCCATAAGACGTCCAGATCCCATCAACGCAAGCCTATGCCTACCGCATCGGCATCCAGGGCTCACACAGCTCCTGCGGCAGACTCTTCACACAAACCGACTCAGACAACTTCACCCGCTCAGCCTTCTTGTCCTTCCCAACCTGTACCAAGTCCATATCGACCTTGAGCCAGATATCATCCCCCACAGCCGTGAGCTGGAGCTCCCCATTCGCGCATTCGAGATCAACCTCGACCTTGAACGCAAACTGCGGGTTCCCCGTGAACGCTCCGACGCAGAGACCCGCAACACTCACTTCCATGACGGTGTCGAAGCTGAGGTGGTTGATTGTTCCGGTGACCTGGTGTTTCTTAGCTGGTGCGTTGGTTATCATTAAAGGGGTAGAGCATACATTGATGGTTCCGATGGTGGTGTTGAAGCTCGCCCACTCGTTTGTGGGCGGTCTGCCGAAGAGGTTCAGCGTGGAGGATTGTTTGTTTTGGCGGACGTGGTATGTGCCGGTTTTGGATTTTGTGGTTGTGAGGATGGCGCCTATCCTTGTCAGTATTGTGGTGCGGGAGCGAGGGATGCGTACCTGTGAATAGGGCGGATTCCTGTATTTCGACTTGGGAGTTGAGGGCGACCATTTTTGGAGTAAGATTCAGAATCAGGATGGATGGATACCGGATAGTGGATAGTGGATAATGGGGCCGTGGGCTTGAGATTGTTGCAGTTGAGGTTGAGGTTTGGATCTTGGGGCTTTTTGAGGAGATTGAATAGTTGAAAGGGATGCTGAGTTGGTATCCCTTGCATATGCCACATCTTTCTATTGGCGTCGATCATGTACACTTTTAACATATTCCTTTGTGGGACTGCCTGATTTGATGGAACAAGGTAACTTAGATATCACGCTGCAGAAGCTGCGGTAAGGCAATGCCACGTCGATCTTATTGCTTCTTGGATAGGAGTTCAATAATTGAGCCACTCTGACCCAAGCGCAGATTACTGCACGAGTAGCTCCAATGCTAATGTGATCCGTCACATGAACATAGTACGTTGATCACTGATGACCCCTAGGCCCGATGAATTATAGGCTGCCTACAGGCATATTGCGGTGTGGAGGTAGAGAATGCCGTCAGTTTTCATCAGGACAACCTTTCCATCTTGACTATGCCTTGCTTTTCAGACACTGGTCTATGATCTTTGCCATTTCCAAACATTCTTCGTCTCGCATCGTCGTAGTGAAGACCTGAATAGAGCATGGTGCTCCTTCAAGCTGCGCGAAGTTGTCTAAATGCGAAGTCAGTGAGAGGAATAGGATCCTGGATCAGCAAGTACTCACAAGTCGGTCCAGCCTGACCAGGAGCAAGCTCAAAGGTCTCATGGGCATCCATCTCGTTGACCTGTCCGAAAGGAATGATGCACGAAGGATACTGCAGAATGTTAGATGAGGCTTTCAAGCTTGGAAAATCAGCTTACATCAAGACAGTTTAGGAAGGTCGTGTATGGTGCGAGTCCAAACATATCATGCGGAACAGCCGTGTTTTGAGCTGGTGGCGCGAGACAAATATCCAGATCGTGGCTGGTCCACATCTTCCTCCAGGCTTCTCGAAGTTCGGCTCGCCTGGCATTGAGAGCAGCGAGTTTATCAAGCCGGTCTAAATGGCTGAGATCAGGTAGAGAAGTTTTCCCCGCCTGCTTCAGTATCTCCACCTGGCGGTGGATGTGAACGAGTGCAGGCACCGGTGGCTCACCGGCTGCCTGTAAGTGCTCCATAGCAGCACTGTCGAGACTAAAGATATTCCATGCGACTTCGTTGATCTCCATTACCTTGCATTCCTCAGCCGACAGCTCTACGATTTGATGGCCTTGAGCTTTCAGTAACTTGGCCGCCTCCGCCAAGGTCCTCTGCACTGGTGGGTGCAAAGGGAAGATAGGGTCTGGGGGTACGACCCCAATTCGCAGGGGATGTCTGACTGTCGCCTTTCTCCAGGGCACATCGATGACCGAGGAATCGTACATACCGGGCCGCGCATCGATGACAGTCTTCAGAAAGACTTCAATTGCATCCATATCCAGAGCTAATGGACCCGCACAGGACAGGATGAACTTCATGCCAGGGGTGCTACAGCTGCGTGCGCCACCGTATGGGATACGAGACGCACTGGGCCGGAAGGCGTACGTTCCGCAGCATAGAGCGGGAATACGGATTGAACCTGGCGTTGTTAGTTACTTTGTGTCGACGGGGAACTATCTTACCTCCAATATCGGTTCCGATGCCTAGGGGCGAACCTCTCATGGCGATAAGTGCGCCTTCACCTCCGCTGGATCCACCGGGTCCTAACAGAGTGTTATGAGGGTTCAGGGTACGACCAAAGACATTATTGTGCGAGTCGGCAGTCTGGCAGGAAAATGTTAGCTTTTACACAAAACTAGTGAGGTAGCCGTACCATCATCGTTTGAGGAATATTCGTCTTGACATAGATAACAGCTCCCAGGCTTAGCAGAATATCAACCAAAGGCGAGTTGTCGGTGGATTTCTCGTCCAAAAAGGAGATCATTCCAATGGACGCATGCGTTCCCTTGACCTGGAAAAGATCCTTGATGCTGATCGGGAGACCATGCAGTGGTCCCGCAGATTTCCCTTTTGCCTTGAGGTCATCTAGAGATTTTGCTCGCTCTTGGGCTTCCGGGAACATGGTCTCTGTGAGACAGTTTACCTATTTAACATGAGGACTTGCTATATAAGCAACAGAAACATTCATACCAATTGCTGCGCCACTGCAGCTCGCTTTGAAAATGCCAATGTCACTTCTAGCGAGCTCAGTTTTCCCTCTGCTAATGCTGACAGAAGGCCAGATACGGTGTATTGCTCTGTGATTTGCAGTTCTCGCTCGGTTAGGATACCAGATTTACGGACAGCATCTCCCCGAATCAGGTCATTTTTGTTTTCGACAAGTGGTAGGCGTAGGGAAGAGAGGAGGCTTTCTGGGATTTTCCACTCTGCGGGGATCTTCTGCAGGCATTCTTGTTGTTTTAGGGCAACTTTGTGCTGCCAGTCGGACAACAGGTCGTGAGAGCTCATTTTGTATATAAAGTATTGGAATAGTTGAAGATTCGAAGATTCTTCGGTATTATGGTGGGTTTAGAGGGACACTGGGCAGTGCTTATGGGTAGCGCTCTCGATATATATTTATAGCGCCGGCCTGAGGCAAGTCCTGAAAAGTCTCAACACGAGCAGCATCCAATGTAAGTCCTGCTATTCTCCACCAGATCAAAGATACATAAGCAATGCCTCGGTCCCAACAAGTTGCTGAGACTACACCAATTAGGAGAAGAATCCGTGTTGCGATGAACGAGGGGTAAAGGGTGGCTGCCAATCACAACATGATTCATCGCTGTATTCATTAGGTTGTCATCCAAAGTGGCATGATAACCTGATTGGCTAGATCGGCTACAGCAAACATTTATGGGAAAGGTCATGTCTGGATTTTGGCTCTTGACTTGTGGGTTCAAAAACTGCTGCATACTCTCATCAAATGGGACGATGGGTCAGTTGGGAGAGTGTTGACGTTAGACGATCTATTCTCTAGCGCATTCTATATACCTGCCTTCAATAAATATAACAATCCTGGCCGTCATAATAATCCAGTCATAGTGCTTGAGGCTGTTAAGCCCGCGACTTCTGTGCCTTCAGTTCACCCAAGCTCAATTGACTGGAGCGCTTGATAGACTTCCAGCTGGTCTGATCCCAGTATCCACCAAAGCAGTATCCCGGGTGCAAAACAGTCAAGCAAAGGGTAGCAATAACCATCATGGCGCCCTCGAGTATCATGAACATCACTTCGTCATTCGCTAAGGGACCGTCGAAACCCTCTCGCAGTTCGGCCACTCGAAAGATGGAGCGGACAAAGATCGCTAATGTCGCGACGGTGAGCCCTAAAGTTGTCAGATATACGTAGCTGGATAAAACGCGAGGAAGGAAAGCTTACCTATCAAGAACGCCTTCCACTTGAGCGTTTTGCGAATATGATGCATCGATGGGTCAAGTTTATCAGGGCTCTTGTACACGCGCCAGGCAAAATCGGCACAGAGACAGAGAAAAATCCCCAGGGACGCCACTTGGCTGGCAAGACCTGCTATCATGGTGTTGATACCGGTCTGACGGAGGTCTGGCTGGTCATCGTGCGCAGTCGAGGTAATGGCTCCTCCGGCAGCTTGAAGCACAAGGGAGAGGAAGTCGCAAAGAACGAAGATAATGGTGTAGGTTCTTGGCTTGAGACGGGAGATATCCTCGCTGTAGACAATGACGATATGACCGAGGCAGATGTAGATGGCGGCACTGAAGAAGGCAGGACCAATCGTGAGGCAGATTAGGTATCTGGACAATGGAAGTCAGCTCATCCTCTGCGGTTTCTCGAGAAAGACATTGATGGGAACTCACTCAAGGAATGGATCGAATGGAAAGGGGTTGTAGTGAAGCTGGACTCTCCCGACATAACCGATGACTTCCAGCGCAAGGCCCCCGATCATCCCTACTAGGTATCCCCACGTACGGTAGTAGATACCAAGTCCCAGATTGGCCACCAACATCGTACCGAAAAGCGCCAGGTAGAGAAGGTTACCCGCCAGGTTGGGAACATAGTCAAAGTTGGCAAGACTCAATGGACAAGTATCCAGCGTACAGTAGTCCGAGGGGTCTGTAATGTTGGTCACCATGATGAGGACTTTTCAGGATACCTTCTAGGAAACCAATAAGTAAAACTGGAGGAGGATGCGTGCGTAGAAATTAATGATCCCAGTCGCAAGTTCTTCGAGGTTGATGCGATATAAGTAGGTGCCAGTTCTTCGGTGCCTGCTCAACAGGTTGACTGCAATTGCTCAGCCATTGTGCCAACGCAGTTCATAGCGCCTTAGAAGTTAGAACCAATGGCCCTCACTTCTTCGAGACATCAACAATAGCTTAGCATCATATACCGTAATGTGGGTGAGCACCAGGGGCTTAGCCGTATGGTCTCCATGATTCGCTACACAATGGGCATCAACTCTGAAGAGACTAAATTTAGACTGATATTTGCGGATGGGAAGGATAAGCAACGAGGCCGATTGGCTTGGCTCATTTTTTGAGGGTGATATTAATTGGGTTGCCTAAGCCCTAGGAAACGGCCTGGCCCTTGAAACAAGCCGTGATTTTCGGACACGGACTCGGACACGGGCTCAGACCATGACCCGAGAAGGACGCGATCATATCGACAAAACAGCGCGTCACTTGGCTGACAGGCTGAGGCGCAGCATCAGCTTCTGAGCTTACAGGAAAGGGAAATCTTGGCGCATGGCTGGCTGTTTATCCCGCTGGCCAAGCCATCATCTTAAGAAATAAAGTAGATGCCCATTCTGCTGTCAAACGGAATCCCGACGCATTCTATGTCCGTTGACTGACTCTGTTTGGGATTGGCTGTTAATCCGCTTGAGGGCTCTCTGAATCAAACAAAAATGTACCCAAGACAATCACGACTCAGCCACTTTGAGATATTGAGTTAGCAGTGTTTGAGTCTCTGACAATCAGGCACCAAGATAAAACAAGCCAACTCCACGAAAAGCCAAGTCCTGGCCCCGCGCCCATCGTGGGGTTGACGGCCCTTGGCCTGAGACCGACAGCGCACATCATCAAGAAGGATGGCTGCAGAAACTCTCTAAAACCGCTGCCACTGCTCCATTCCTTGGGTGTCTAAGACATTGCCATACGGGCTGGGTAACGACGCTATGGCCAGTGTTCCTGGATATATGGTTGCTTGAGGCGGCAACTCTCTCTGTTCAACGTTTGCCAAAGCGTCAGCACTGAACTTTTCCATCTTCTTCCAATCGATTCAACTATCATCAAACCCATCGAATCTATATGTCGGACACATCAATGCCTCCAGATACGAGCTCAGATGCAGCCTCACCGCTAATCCCCATGGTCAAAACTTGCCAGAACTGTGCTCGTGGCAAGATACGTTGTGTTCGATCCGCAGATAGCGGGAGTTGCCAACGGTCAGCATAGCATGACAACTGATCCGAAGTCCTCATGGTGGCTGATACTGATAATAAAAGATGTTAGCGTTTAGGGAAAGAATGTGTTTTTCGTCAAGCACGCTCCAGGCCTGATGGAAGTCGGAGCGACAAGTCAGGACTCTGATAAATGTCCCTTCTGCTAGGATATCGTGCTGATTATGGGCCGCTGTGCAGGAGAATTGATATCCTTGAAGAAGAAGTTGACCAGCTTCTGGCTAGATCAGAGGCGGCTACGACCAAAAGAAGGATTGATCAGGTAAGTGCAATGCCAACCAAAGAGATGTATTTTATCACTATGGAAATTCATTTAAGCGCTTGCAGTGGTGGTATAAAACTGAGATGACGCTGATTCCCGTCCAGAACCAACATCATGCTTCTTCGACAACAATGGCGCATAACCCTATTCCCACGGCGGGGCCGTCTCCAGTTTCGACAGAGGATTTGCAAGCCCATTACCCTAGATTCAACAGTTGATGATCTATTTAACGAGTGGAATCCCGACGTAGGCAATTATTTCGGCGTTGAGTAAGATCTTGATGCCATGATATGGAAGCGCCTCCTTCTATCGTTGATCATTGTTGGATTGAGGCAGGTACTTTAACAGACTAGCAAGGGGGATGTTGACCCCGGATACCACGGTAACCCTTACATATGGACAGGAGAACATGGTAATGGGCTGGGTATATCTTAAGAAACGATTTATTCCTAAGCTGTAAACGAGATCGCATCTGTCTATTAGCAAGTCAGAGCAGATTGCTCAAATTTTATGTCGATAGTAACATGAAAAACTCCCTCCCCGCTGGCTCTTGGCCCATTCTATACCTCACTTGTTAGCTCTGTTCTTAGCTTTGTTCCCATAAGCAACCCAAGCTGCACAGTGGAGAACCATGATCTCGATAGTTAGTATAAAATCCCGTCAGGATGGAGTTGGGTTCGCCCGGGAAGAGCTTTTTCATTTTCGCAACGTCGACATTCTGGCGTAGGGCAGAATACTTTCTACCCCGGTTTGTGCATATCTATCCCCGGATGTCAGCTTTAACCAGGACCCGTGGAGCTTGTTTGTGACACACCACTAGACCTTGCGCCTGATCAGCACTGTGTGCAAACTTCCCATAGACGGACGTGATGTACTCTCCTCCTGCGCCATCGATGGCGAAATCCGGCCCCTCCTTGTCATCACAGAGACCGAGTTTCCTGGAGGTGATGGGGATGCTCCCGGTTGAAAAATGGAACTCGATCCCCGCAAATGCGCCTTGGGATCTCGTGACGGATATTCCTGTCAAATACTGAAGATACGACCCGCCTGGACCACCGAACCAGACCCAGAAGATGAGATTGTGACGAGATTTCGTGGGTGGTCGGCCCACCGCAAGCCCGTCTTTCATGCGTAGATTGTCTGGTGGGAGACCTGGATACCATAAGGCAGTATCAAGCAGAGACCGCTCCCATTTACGTTTTCGCTGGAGTGGCCGCCCCAGTGCCACAGAGAGGAGTTTGAAGCCCTAGTCTGCCATTAGTGGTGGTCAATTGGATGCACGGTTAGACAGTATTCTCACATCAAAAGAAGCGGTGATTGCGACAATCTCCTCTTCCAACTTTAATATACGAGTTTGAGGGCATCTTTTGTTCGAACCCACCCATTTTGAGACGTGGGATCCCTCGTCAATTATTTGCAACCCATGAATTCCACTCGTCCCCACCGCGACAACGAAGCCCCCAAAGGCTGCTATATCGACTGAAGAATTGTACCGAGATCTGTAACCGAGCTGCGTGCTGGTCCCATCGTCGAAGGATAGTCCCAAGCCGGTGATGTACTCTGTGTCCTCCATCTCAATGCGTGAGACAGTGATCTGACGCAAATGACTAGGGAGAATCACGCGCTGTGTGTATAAGATTTGGCAGCCCTCAATGTAGTACCGACGGTCGTTGGAATTAGTACTACCCTTGATAGGCCACGGGAGTTTCACCCAATCCAGGCCCACAGGGTCCTTGGGGTTGTTAACCATAGTTGCTGTGTCAGGTTCAGACAATTCTAGGATGCTTTTCAGGCACCGTGCCAGTTCCCAGATCCTGGCTCTGTTGCTTAAGGTAGTGGCACGCTTAGTGCATATAAAGCGATGCATCCATCTTGCGTCAAAGCACTTGCCGTAATCCAGTTCGAGTACCTCAAATGCGAAAGCACACTCCTCTGACTTGATCTTTGATGTCCAAAACTGTGAGCTTTCCATGATGGAGTTCAACCCGCTGGACATGAAGCGCAATTGCAGGCAGTCGTGCACTTTCAGGTAAGAAAATATCTCAAACCAAATATCCAGCGGCAGTTGATCAAGACAGCAGACTCTCTCCGAGCAAGACTCCCCTGTCTTTTTCGGATACGGTATTGATGCCCTTCGATTCCCGGACTTCTTGGGTCGCGTAGATTGCTGTAATGCTTTTTTCCAGGCCTGATTGCCATCAGGAAGGGGATCTTGTTCCATCGCCCGCCAAGTCTCCGCTCTCCCAGTTACACTGTAATGAAGCGCACTTATGCCAGACATCTCAACCATCCCACCGTACGAATGGCCCCAATCAATTGCATTATGAAGGGACAGGTAACAGAGCGAGTTGCATACATCCACTAGCCGAGCCAGTGGTACGGTGTTTTGACCATGAATACGTCTCAGGAGTGACCAGCATGCTTCGTGCAACAGGAATGCCGGCATCCTAGTGGCCTTGGTGTGACAAAAGTCGAGGGAAACATTCATGTTTTCAGGCTTCGGTTCATCGTCCCAACGACTGTTATCCGCACCAGGGACATAGATCCCGCGAGGCGATGCTGTGTCGTCACGATATCCCAGGCCAGAGATTCGTGTCCCGTCTCCGGACTCATAAACTGGTCCTCTGTCAGCGATATCCCAACTCCCATCGATTCACTCACCAAGTCGGCACATGCTTTTCCATTTCCCCTTTTTTGTACATTTTGCGAGAACTGCGTTGCCGCAAAGAATACAGTAAGGGGATACCTTTATGTGATTCATCTTTTGTAACTTCCCATATCTTTGCAGCAAGGCATATAACATCGGACAGCTAAGTTCTTTCTGCGGTACGAGGCAAGATCAAGACATCTAACTCGCACTTTTGAAAATTCTTTCGACGAAGACGCAGCAGGACCGGTCCTGCGTCATTTTGACAGCTATACTGATCTACTACGCAGGAACTATGGTACATCATCAGCAAACCATGGTATATCCATCCACTCAACGAGTTTGACTATTTATTAGGAAAGTGGATTCAGTACAGGGTTTAGGTTTTTAGTTGCAGATAAGCATATGGAGTGAGCATGCATGTGAACGGTCAACATCCAAGGCTCTTCCCTACGGGTCATTTAATTCAAGGACAACATTTTGTATGTCAAATGCGGATTCGCACGCAAAAGGGTCAAAGATACCCACATGTGAATACACCCTCGTCTCTACGGCGACTCCTTTTCAGACCGACTACTTTTTCAGACCGAGTTAAGCTTCAGATTTTGCCAGACTGAATGCTATGAAATTAACTTTAGGTCTCCTATCCAAAAACGTAATCACAGTCAGTAGATCAAAATGAAGCCAATGAAGTCTTTTCTGGCCTTGATTCATCATAAGAAACTATGGTTCAAGTAATCATCGCAATGTCACACAGCTTACCATTCCCGGGCACGTAGATAATATGCGTAGTAGTACTACTGGTAGTAGTAGTGGTGGTGATGGCGGTGGTGTATGGATTCAGAAGGATTCCATTGCCACACTTGGCAGAATATACGATATCATTCGTTTTAGCCATGGACTGGATTCGAATATCATTATCATTGCCATATCGGAGGTCTATAGAAAGTAGACAGTCATTTGTAGAGAAGGATCAGACCTTCTTTGATTTCAATCGGCCATACAAATTGCTAGGGATTCCCAGTTCAATGACTATGCCCTGGAACCTGACGCGCCAAGCTACAGGATACGTACATAACAACTTAGAGAGCAATTCCTGCTTGGAAGGTATGCCATTAGCCAGTTAATAAGTCTGCCCTGACATGTGGGCTGAGCTTAGGGTATGGTAAGGGCCCAAGGCCATCCTGGGAGTGAGAATGCCCCTAGGGCTACATGACCACAAAGTAGGTCTTTTTGATGTTGTACGTATTTGGAGCCGGCAACAGGATTTGAAGGTTTTGAACGCAAGTCCCTAGAGTTTCAGACATTTCCGTCCCTACTAGGGGGATGCCTGGGCGGAATCCTACCACTGCGCCACCTGCCGGTGCTCCCGGGCATGTGAAGACTCGAGTAGAAGGGCATAAAAACCCGATCTCCCCTTTGTAACGTGGAGGTTCAAACAAGTTCCGTGAGCCATGTATCTCTCAATCAGAACTACAAAGTCTCTCCTTGTCAGCCTTCTGCTGGGGCATGCCATTGCGCTCCCCGGCTTCGGCTCCAATCCTGATGCATCACAATATGAAGACGCCAGTACCATCGAACGCGATGTTGCTATCATCGGAGGCGGAGCTTCTGGCACCTACGCTGCCATCAAGCTCCGTCAGATGGGCCACAGCGTCGTGGTCGTCGAAAGGGAACCTGACCTAGGCGGCCACACCAATACCTACTATGATCCAGTCAGTGGCAGGCATATCGACTACGGCGTCCTGATCTGGCAGGATACCACCGAGGCAAGAGACTTCCTCGCCCACTACAATATCTCCACGACCATGGTGCAATTCGAAAATTCCGGTACTGCCCGCGTTGATCTGCGCACGGGGGAGACTGTGCCCCCGCCGCAGGGCAATGTGACCGAGGCGATGATGCGGTATGTGGGCCAGCTGCTCAGGTATCCCTATCTCGCGGAAGGATGGGATCTCCCGGACCCTGTGCCGGAGGATCTTCTGCTCCCATTCGGGCAGTTCGTGGAGAAATATGATCTCGCGCCGGCAGTCGAGACCCTAACGCTATATGCTCAGGGTCTCCGAGACTGGCTGCCCTACCCGACTGTGTACATCATGAAGTATTTCAGTCTGGGGGTGGCACTGGGCGCGCAGAATGGCTTCATGGGCACAGCGGACGGCATCAACATGGCCTTGTATTCAGCTGCGCGGGAGGAGCTGGGAGATGATGCATTGCTGAGCAGTACTGTGGCTGGGATGGAGCGTCCAGCAAACCGCCCGCATCGGATCCTGGTTCGAACCCCAAGTGGCTACCAACTCATCAGAGCGAACAGGACCATCATTACTGCTCCGCCGAAGCTAGAAAATCTGGCGAATTTCGACCTGGACGATACCGAAAGAGGTGTCTTTGGCCAGTTCGAAAACACCTTCTACTACACCACTGTGGCCAGAGTCCCTGGGCTACCACTAGGACTTGGAATCGTCAACCGTGGCGCCGACACGCCGTACAATCTCCCTCCTCTGCCGGGAGTGTACACCATCACGCCGACCCTCGTCCCTGAAATCTACACAATTTTCTACGGCGGCGGGGAGGCAAAGACCGAGGACCAAGTGAAGCAGAGCATCATAGACAGTGTGCTGACGTTACATGAAGCGAGCTTTAATACCTCCGAGCCTGAGATCCTGGCCTTCAGCAACCACAGTCCATTCGAGTTGTTCGTTTCGTCCGAGAAAATCGCCGGTGGCTTCTATAGGGACTTATATGCGTTGCAGGGACGTCGGAACACGTACTATGCCGGCGCTGCGTTCCATGCGCATGACTCTGCCGCCCTCTGGAGGTTTGTGGGGAATCTGTTAAAGACTATGTTTGTTTGAGTCTTCTCGGCAGCTCTAATCTGTAGGCAGAAATGCCGCCAATTGTGTCGGTGGCTGTAACTCAGTATCATAATGGATGATAGTTTCTTGTGCACACAGCCTATATCATAGCGTTGCTAATGATCCTGATCCTGAAGTCCGCTTCGCAGAAGCTGAATAGCACTATTTGTCAGTAGTTTTAGAAGGTAATGCCGACGGATATGGTCGGCAGGTGGAGTATCTGTAGAGGGGGCCTACATATCCCGAAGATCCTGCTCAGGTCGTCGTAGTCGACTTCTTGGAGCATGTGTGCTCATATCCTGGTGCAGAGACACTACCAAGGTGAGGAAGGAGTGTCCCAAAGTTACAGATATTTTCGAGACAAAAGCACTGCTGAATGGCCTGATAGTTGTGCTGGTGTGACTCGGCAGCGCTTCGGTGCAGGGGTCATACAGCATGCATGGGATATGCTGTTTATGGATGCTAGAGCGCATTATCAGGTCAGACGAGGATGGCTCCTGCTAATGATAGGTGACTATTGTTACATATTTCGTCATGTTTCCTCCGGGGCGATCAGTGGACCTTCGTCACTGTCTATATAAAAGAAGTCCCGCGATGGTCAGTTTCAAAAGGTAGCGAGGGTCTAAGTATTCTTGGCAATAGCCTGAAATAGATCAAAATGATTGATCTATTTGCGATCTGCACCGCAATAACTGCGCGCAATCCCCGACTGAGATAAACAAAGGAGGGGTGCATATCACCAATCAGGCTGGATGTCTCACTCCCCCTCTTCCTCTGCCTTGTCCAAGTCCCACAAGAAACACCCGAATGTAACCATGATCAGGGATTTTCATCCGCAGCCGTCGCGTATTCATTCGGAGTCCGGTCTTGGCTTGCCGATCGCCAATTTCTCTTGAGCAAAGCTTGGATTGTCTTGTCGATTCGTCCACCGGACGGATGCCCGGACTGGGAAAGTGGTCCTGATGAATTGGGGGATGCTCGATGACAGCGTCGTACTCCGACGGCACTAGTCGGTCATAAGGCTCGTGCCTGACGAAGCATATCTGATACGAAGCGGATATTGGTGCAGAATGCAAAGGGTGATCGTCGTCTTCTTGGCGTTGTTTCGCAGTCTTTCTGGCGCTATAAAGGGGGATCGCCCCGAACAGCGAGGATGTATCAGCTCACGTTTTTGTAGAATCTAGGTCTTGAGGTTAACAATGTGGTACCAAAAGTGGTTACTCCCTCTCTTGGTAGCAGGGGCCAAAGCTGCCCCTGCCAGCGCAGCCAAAGACAGTGTCTCGTCTGTTGTCAAAAATGGCGTCAAGTATACCGTGTTTGAACACGCCGCGACCGGAGCCAAGATGGAGTTTGTCAAAAATTCCGGCATCTGCGAGACCACTCCCGGGGTGAATCAGTACTCTGGATATCTCTCTGTCGGGGATAATATGAACATGTGGTTCTGGTATGTGCCGCGCAGCAACTTGACTACATGCAGACACTAATATGCTCAGGTTCTTCGAGGCCCGAAACAACCCTCAGCAGGCTCCCCTCGCTGCCTGGTTCAATGGCGGCCCTGGTTGCTCCTCCATGATCGGTCTGTTCCAGGAACACGGTCCTTGCCACTTTGTCAACGGGGAATCCACTCCCTCGCTGAACGAGTACAGCTGGAACAACTACGCCAACATGCTGTATGTTGACCAGCCCATCGGCGTTGGCTTCTCCTACGGCACAGACGACGTGACCAGCACTGTTACTGCTGCCCCATATGTATGGAAGTTGCTGCAGGCATTCTACGCGCAGTTTCCGGAATACGAAAGCCGCGATTTTGCCATCTTCACCGAGGTAGGCCGGAGGCCCCTTCTCTTAGGTTGGGATAGATGAAGCTGACCTTTTAGTCATACGGTGGACACTATGGCCCTGAATTCGCCTCGTACATTCAGCAGCAAAACGCCGCCATCAAAGCCGGAACGGTATCTGGCGAAAACATCAACCTGATCGCCCTGGGAGTAAACAACGGCTGGATCGACTCGGCCATCCAAGAAAAGGCGTACATCGACTTCAGCTACAACAACACCTACAAGCAGCTCATCTCCTCTTCCGATCGCACCCGTCTGCTGAGCGTCTACAACAGCCAATGTCTGCCAGCTATTCAGAAATGCACCAAGACAGGCACCAATGCCGCCTGCAGAAACGCCGACAGCGTCTGCTACAACAACATTGAGGGCCCGATCACTAGTTCCGGCGACTGGGATGTGTATGATATCCGCGAGCCAGCAAATGACCCCTATCCGCCTCAGACATACACCACCTACCTCGCGGACCCCGACGTTGTCAAAGCTATCGGTGCGCAGACGAGTTACCAGGAATGTCCGAACGGGCCGTATAACAAGTTTGCATCAACGGGAGATAGTAAGTTCCCTCTATTCATCTTAGGACCTCCACAGCTGACCATGTAGACCCTCGCTCGTTCCTGTCGACGCTCTCCGACGTGGTCAAGTCCGGCATCAACGTCCTCGTTTGGGCCGGTGACGCCGACTGGATCTGCAACTGGCTGGGTAACTACGAGGTTGCCAATGTTGTTGACTATCCTGGACAGGCGGAGTTCAAGGCTAAGGATCTGGCGCCGTACACAGTCAACGGTGCTGAGAAGGGCATGTTCAAGAATGTAGACAACTTCTCATTCCTGAAGGTGTACGGGGCGGGACATGAGGTTCCCTACTACCGTGAGTTTTCCCCTGATGTTGGATATGCTCAAGGCTAAGATGTGCTCCGTAGAGCCCGAAACCTCGCTTCAGGTATTTCAGCAAACACTTCAGAAGAAGCCGATTTTCTCGACTTAGGATATTAGGCGCTCTCTTTGAGAGAGGTGCTGTGGATGTATATACTGAGACATACCTTTTAAGCGCAAATCAGCATTGAAGTCCGGGAACGGTGCTCATCGTATGTCTGTAGATCGTGCGGGGTGAAGCCGGGTTATATCCGGTATATTACTGTCAGCGTTGATCCTCCTGGATAAATACATTCTGGCTAAAGTCCTAGCCGTGTCAAGCAATATGGATGGCCTGGAAGGGCGGTCGACCCTGAGGATCTCATGTTATAGTGAAAATGATTCATGGAATCCCTGCTCTATCTCGATGATCAACGGCCCTGGCGATGTCTTCCTTGTATGATTCATGCTTAATGAATCCCCGCACTTCAGAACCATCAGGATACATAAAAAACAAGACCAGCCCTCAATGCATCATCCAGCAACAGCAAAATGCGGCGCACCATCTCAGCCCTGGCAGTCCTGACTGCCCTCTCCCCAACCGTCATTCAATCTACCAGTCCCTTTCTGGCCGAGTCAAACTGGACCTGGGCTCATCCGGATCTGCAGGAAAGCAGCCCACCGACATCAGACTCAAGAACTACAAAACCGACCCCAACAAAGACTCCGAACTGGTCACCCTGATGTTCACCTTTGGCCGACACTCGCTCATTGCATCCTCCCGCGCAGGCTCATCGTCCGGCCTTCCCGCCAACCTCCAGGGTATCTGGAACCAGGACTACTCGCCTCCCTGTGGAGGCAAATATACCGTCGACGTCAACCTGGAGATGAACTACTGGCATGCGCAGGTCACCAATCTTGCAGACACGTTCGAGCCCGTTATTGATCTCATAAATGTACCACTGCAACACGGGATATATCCTGCACCACAACGCCGATCTCTGGGGAGATGCAGCCCCTGTGACAACGGAACCGCTTGGACCATGTGGCCGATGGGCAGTGCGTAGGATTGCCCCATTGGATTTGTCCAGCCCTATTTAGAAGTTGTCTAGCACTGCAGGGATGGCTCCTCAGAAGATCGACAGCCTTAAAGGGGCTTATAGTATATAATCCACGAGGCCTGCTCTTGCATCCCATAACCCAATACTGCCATTCAATCACAAGAACAAGATGAAGATCTCAACAGTCATCATCTCCTCCCTCCTCGCCATCAGCGCCTCCGCGTTTGACAAGTACCAGCGTAAGTCAAGCCCAACCTTCTTCACCACCCGCCCAAGACTCACCAATCCGCTCCATAGCATGGGGGAAACGCGACTACTTCTGCATCAACGTCTACCAAGGCATCCCCGATAATTCCACAGTGGCTCCCGGCACCCAGCTGGAACTACGCTTCAATCGCGCTCCGACAACCCACTGCCCCAATCCCCTGACACAGTATCCCGGTAGCGACTACAAGGCCTTCCTGTATAACAATCCCGTGCGCGTCCCCAACTATGTCACCTTTGACCAGTCGATCATGATCCATGAGGGGATTAAGGAGGAGGATGGAAAAGTGACCGTCACCATCCCTGCGGAGTTACCGGCCGTCAATGATGACTCGGTGTGGTATTTGCGGCTGCAGACGGTTTTGGAGACGGCGCCGCAGGTATGCAACCCTTTTTACTGAGATGTCGATAGAGTGTAAGCTGATTGGAATTGTAGATGCCGAGTTTGTTTAATGCGGCTGGACCTTTTAGGATCAGGGCTTAGGGGTGCATGGTATGGTATTTATGTGGTGTCTATAAAGAATAGCTGTCGGAAAGTAGGTGGCAAATCTGGCTGACATGTCAGAAAATTATGGAGGACGTTAAGTTATGATATATCACATTGTATGTGGAGTATTAATGTATTATAGTATACATATAAAAATAAGATGCCGGTTCAGGCCCGAGATCACATTAAGCGAGTATTAATTATTAAACATTTAAACCCCACATTCCTACCAGCCACTCTGGACTCGGATGGCTGGAGATCCCCATACCATATTCCCACTACTATTGCCTCTTCTCTAGTGAATAAGTGAATATCCATATCAAAATGACCAAGGATTACAGGACATTCCAAGTGCTCCTGGTAGGAAACTCCGGTGTGGGCAAGGTACCAGTGATCTCTCATATCCACCTGGGACTTGGCTAACCAGCGCAGACATCCTTCCTGCATCGATATCTCGACAAGAGATTCGAGCATTCACTGCCGGCAACACCGGCAAAAACCGTAAATTCCGGAGTTGACAAATATGATGTTCTTCTACACACGGTAAGTTCCTTCTTCTGACCACAGCACAATTGCTCATGCTTTAGACCGCCCGCCCGGTGAGGTACGAGGTCTTCGATGTCAGCGGCAGTCAGAAGCCAAACGACCTGGTGTCGGTGATATGGGACAAGTTCGACGCTGCGATCATCATGTTTGATTTGACAGATCGGATTTCGTACAATAATGTGCCTAATTGGTACCGTATGTATAGCACTCATTGTATCGAGGCATCGCTGACGGAACCGTCCAGAGGGCCTCGTGGACAAGGACGGGATGCGTCGGGGGAGGTTTATTCCAATTTGTATCTGCGGGAACAAAAGCGATGCCCCAATTGATGTCAAATTGCCGCCAAAGTTTATTACCTTCCCGAAGAAGAAACGGACGGGCTATGTCGAGATGTCGGTTATGTCTCTGGACAACATACATGAACCGTTTCTTGATCTTGCGAGACAGCTGTTGGATATTTCCCTCTTGGTGTGTATTCTGTTATGATATCGGTGTACATGGCTAATTCTTCTTAGGAGTACAAATCACTGCCCGATGTTGGACCGGCAGCATTGGAACGTCAAACGGGTTGGGACCAACGGTGGCCCCGGGAAAACGGATCGCGAGATCATAAATATGCAATTGAACCTCGTGTTCAGACCAAGGAGATACCACCTCCTGAACCACAAATCGGGACTGTCCCGGCGGAAAATTCCCCAACCGTCACCGAGCCGCCCAAGAAGGCGGATGCATCCAGCGGCCGACTAAAGTTCATCAGTACTACTAACAAACCTCAGAATGAGGTCAAACCGCTTGTCAACGGGACTGCTTCAGGTTCCAGTGAGCCAAAATTGGAAGTCAATGGGAACGTCGCGGTTACAAAAGAAGAACAGCCAGAGCCCCGTATTGTGCCTACGGAGGAGCACGAAGAGGAGCACGAAGCTGCAAAGCACCACGAACCAAAGAAGGAACATCGCGAACAACCAAACGAGCATCATGAATTCAAGAAAGCGCATGAATGTCCGGTAGAGACACCAAACCCTGTCAAGGAGCAAAGCCTCTTCGTCCTGTGCATCCACTGCATCAGAATGGTGCTCATCAAGTGCATCCAGGGAACACCCCTCGCTCAGCTATCAAATTACAAACCCTCTTTTGCCCTCATCACGACGGCATGCCGCTCCTGCTGTCTCGACTCGAAGTCCCAGTCGGACGAAGTGCGCATGTCTCCCGATCTGATTCGATATACGGCCATGTATGAGTGTGCGCGCAAGGTGGCCGAGGAGGAAGTGGAGGTTCTGACAACCAAAAGGAGTGTTGCGCATATCTCTCTCGACAAGTTGACGAACAGTATTGGCCGCGAGTGTCAGATCCAGGGGATTGCGACCAGTTCGGACATTCTGCAGCGGTTAAGGGAGGTGGCGAGAAAGGATGTTTTGTTGGGTTATGTGCCGGGGGCATTTCTCTAGATTTTGGCCTTGGATTCACGAGATATATAGCTTAAAGGCAGGAATGTTGGATATCCTTCGATCATGTCTTTTCGGAATTCATTTTCATGAGGTAGAGAAAGTTTCTACAGCCGACCAAGGCTCAAGCACAATCTGCTTACTCGAGGTCACATCGGCGGATCCGCAACTGGCAACAGCGGTACTGTCACTTTCAATTCCTAAGATTTCTGGATGAATCAATCCATTGACAACTTGGTATACAAGAAGAGTACAGTGTGGAGGCTATGACTTCATAGCGGGTAGATTTCCATTTTCGTACTTCCCCTTAACACGTGAGTAAGACGCGATGATCAGCAAAGAACAAACGTCACTTGCCCCTTTTTTGGCCAAGTTTCATTAACCAACTGCAATTATCTTCGTGGATTGAATTGCCCTGAATCCTTCATACTAAGTCTTTCCTTTGAAAAGAGCACAATGTTTCAATGGTAAGATACTAGGCACAGGACGGCGATTGACTCGCTCACGCGGATACAGGTACCAGCGAAGTTTAGTCCAGCGTCCTCTGTTGACGCAAAGCTTGACAACTGCGGTAAGTTTATACCTCGAGGAAAACTGAATCGGTCATTCATTGCAGACAGTGTCTCTTCGCCGTCGGAGATGGCCTCGCCCAACAAGCCGTGGAAAGGAGAGGTATCACTCAGCATGATGTGATCCGTACTGGACGAATGGCTCTTTACGGCGGAGGTATGTTAACTCCTTCCCTTAGGACAGCACCTTTCTCACGGTGGTAGCTGTTTTCGGTCCTCTGGCCACAAAGTGGTTCCAATTCTTGCAGAGATGCATCAATCTGCCCTCCGCACAACGAACAGTCATTGGACGCGTAGCAGCCGATCAATTGCTATTCGCTCCCACCATGATCGGGGTCTTTCTGTCCAGCATGTCTGTCCTGGAGGGCGGAAGTCCCGGGGACAAGTTGGAGAGATCGTACTGGCCGGCGCTGAAAGCGAACTGGACGGTTTGGCCGTTCCTGCAGCTGGTGAACTTTGCGCTTGTGCCGCTGCAGTACCGGGTGCTGACCGTCAATGTGTTGAATATTGGTATGAACTATGATCCCGTTTAGCTTTTGGTTCTGGTGCTAATTGAGATAGGGTGGAACTGCTTCTTGAGCTTGTTGAATAATGTTGGCCCGCAAGATGTGCCTCTTGTTGCTTGAGGGGATTCGTTCTGTATCATAGATATGTAGAGTGTACCACCTATACATGTTATATAGACTACCATAGAATAAGACATTTTCGCTTGCCATGAGCGAAGATTATAGAATTCGTTCTTCACAGGCGGAGGGCATCTTCCTATTTAGGTATCCCGCTCGCGTATTCAATGGCGGCTTTCCCATTAAGGAATTGTCCCGCCTGTCGCATTTCAATTCTGCCTGGAATAACCAGAGCTGAGTTTGCGGAGCTATTGCAAGATATAACAGCGCAAAAGGCTGTTCTGAGCAGTGGACTGATGTGTACGTTCCAAGTGCTAGCAGATCGGGATTTGGGAGGTGCGCCATCTGTATTGGCTCGTTTCGTTGAACAAGCATCCAAGTGAAGGCTGCACGCCGTCTATTGTACACTCGACCAACTACTTGATTAAACCTAAACAGTTAAATACAATCCGAACATACTACTCATATGGGTCAAACCTTATCGGATGACTTCAGATTGAGGATGGTGATCGGTGGAATGCGGAAGAATGGTCCGATCTACGGGGCTTTGCTTCTCCACAATTAGAGAAGCATTCTTCGTTAATCATGGGGCAGACAAGATCTGGAGGGGCTGATTTAGTTTGCCTTTCGTTTGCACAAGCGAGGGGGCCTACAAAACGGTCGACAGAATTGGGTGGATTAAAGCACTAATGAGTCGACATTACCATAGTTCACAGCGCATTGTAACCCCCCAGAGCAATCTATACGACGAAGAAACAAGCTTCCCACCAAGCCACCGAACACGATGATGACTCGAGAGACTTGGCTGCGGTCATCTGTGATCGCTGTCGAGGCTTATTGGCGGGCCATCAACCTGTCAAAAGTCGCCGTGGGCTTACTCGGTACTCCGTAAATCCGGTTGCGTGCGATGACGGCAATGACACGCTCTTCCCCGGACTGCCCCAGGATCCGCCACCGACTGCAACCTCTAGACCCGAACTTTCCCTCTTGAACAGGGTCTTCCGAACTCTCCGTTGGTGGGTCGGTGGAATATTCTCCATACTATTGATTGGTGTCTTTGCGACTCTGGAGGAACAGGAATTGCCCTACCACGGAAGCTGCGGGACTTCGAACACCCCACGTGAGCAGGCACCCAAGCGGAGATCACCGAGTATGACAGAATGATTGGATTGAAGCTGTGAGGGTGCTAGGATGATGCCTCTTCGAGATGGGTGTCTCGGGTATGACCTCATTATGGCTTGGCCCGCAGTCTATATTATATAGGACGCTGTTCTCTAAAACCGTGAGATGAATTTTGATCCCTCGTTTACCGCGAGCTGACTTTTGACTCTATGCAAAAGAACTCTAACTGTACTATAATTCTGTTGATTCGTAGTGACCATGCTCTTCAAGAAACCCAAGTTGCCACAGGCGAATCCTGACGCTTACTACCAGGATGACCGCGTGGCATCCGATACACACTCCCAGACTCCCATCGCGGGTGATGACGGTCAGTTGGTCGATACTCATATTCCGCTTCTGACGTGGCGGTCGTTCATCATGGGCGTGTTTGTCTCCATGGGTGGTTTTCTGTTCGGCTACGACACCGGTCAGATCTCGGGTTTCCTGGAGATGAGGAATTTCCTGCAACGGTATGGTCAAACAAACGCAGATGGGACGCTTTACTTCTCCAACGTGCGATCCGGATTGATTGTCGCGCTGGTGCGTTTGCTTCGCCCCTCTGACAGGTTGATCTGCTGACGTGCTGACAATGAATAGCTATCGATTGGAACGTTGATCGGGGCTTTGATCGCAGCGCCTATTGCGGATTACATAGGCCGGAAATGGTCGATCACCGGCTGGGCATTCATGATCTGCGCGGGAATCACTGTTCAAATTACTTCTCCCAGCGGCAAGTGGTACCAGGTAGCGCTTGGCCGTTGGGTTGCCGGATTGGGTGTCGGTGCGCTCTCCCTTTTGGTCCCCATGTACCAGGCAGAGTCCGGCCCTCGACACATTCGTGGTTCTCTAGTCAGGTAAGTCTTCAAGTTTTTGCCTTGACAACACGGCGCTGACTGTCACAGTACCTACCAATTGTTCATCACACTCGGCATCTTCGTGGCCAACTGCATCAACTTTGGCACTGAAACACGAAACGATACTGGCGCCTGGCGTATCCCAATGGGCATCACATACATCTGGGCCATCATCCTTGGTACCGGCATGGCCATGTTCCCTGAGAGCCCTCGATATGACTACCGACACGGAAAGGTCGACAAGGCCATTGACACGCTCTCAAAGATGTACGGCATCCCGAAGAACCATCGCGCTCTGAAGCTTGAATTCGAGGAGATCAAACAGAAATATGACGAGGAAAAGGCTCGTGGTAAGGTCACTTGGGTGCAGCTCTTCCGGGCCCCGCGTATGGCATATCGTGTCGCTGTGGGTGTCTCTCTGCAAGCTCTTCAGCAGCTCACCGGTGCCAATTACTTCTTCTATTATGGAACGACCGTGTTCAAAGGCGCCGGTATCTCCAACAGCTACGTCACTCAGATGATTCTGGGTGGTGTGAATTTCGGAACCACCTTCCTAGGCCTGTACCTCATCGAGAACTACGGTCGTCGTCGGTCCCTCATTGCCGGTGCCCTATGGATGTTCGTCTGTTTCATGGTCTTCGCGTCTGTCGGCCACTTCTTCCTTAATCATGAGTTCCCGGAACGAACGCACACCGCCGGTGTGGTCATGGTGGTATTCGCCTGTCTCTTCATTCTCGGATTCGCATCAACGTGGGGTCCAATGGTCTGGACCATCATCGCAGAATTGTATCCATCCGAGTACCGAGCTCGCGCAATGTCCCTGGCCACCGCGTCCAACTGGCTCTGGAACTTCCTGCTCGCCTTCTTCACCCCGTTCATCACCGGTGCAATCGATTTCCGATATGGTTATGTCTTTGCAGGATGTTTGTTCCTCGCTGCCGGGATGGTGTACTTCACCGTTATGGAGGGACAAGGAAGAACACTGGAGGAGATCGACACGATGTACGTGTTGAAGATCAAGCCGTGGCACAGCTCCAAGTATGTCTTCCCTGACCAGGCGAATGGCCGCAATGAATCCGAGAAGCGCGCGGCGGGAACGAATGAGCATATGGAGACCTCCGGAACTCAGCCGGAGGGTGTGACTCAGCCAGAGAGTGTGTAGATGCGGGTTTTAAAGTTCAGGTTATGTCATTTCAACAGAATTGTACCTATTCCCTAGCAAGGATGTTTGCTCAGATATTTCTATAGCAATGTATTACCTATTTGCTCTTCTCTCACGCTTCAGGTCTACAGGGGGTAATATCCCCTATCCGCTTGTTGTCCCAAGATGATCGGAATTCAAAACAGCAGAGGTGGAAATCTCAACACCAAAGACTTCTGCCGAAAATAATGAGAATTGCCCATCGAGACATCCTTTGGCGATCATCAAGGCAATGATTGAAAAGAGGTTAACTGTGCTCAATTCACGATACAAGCTATAAAGTGCCCATTGGGATGATTTTTATCCTTGGATATTTCAGCCACACACTATTACAGTGAGTGAGAAGCATGTAAATTCGCGCCTTCCTAGAGTCTCAGGAGATATATAACCCAATATATATTGTGCTTGCTTCACACCACTACTCCCCAACTAACATTCATTTTTCTTCTGGAGAAAGTAACACCTTGGCTATCTCCTACTAACTGAGGCTTGCGGCCTTACTTAGTATCTGTTTCAATGTCACGTACAAGCTTGTAAATCCAGAGTCACCGACTACTACAATTGTAATAAGTGAGAGTGCAAACACTGATAAGTTTCCTTGTGCAGGCTCTATAGGGTGCTGGAGAAGTGATTGAGAAAGCCTCTGATAATTAAGCGAAAGTTTACTCCTCCTCTTGGACACTTTTCCGTCTATACGTCCTTGACAAAGTTTGTTTAGGGCCATATGGCGAGGTATAAGTCTTGACTGTCGAGAGTGATTCTATTAGGACCCAGACGAAAATCATATTGGCTTCTATCAGCGTAGTCATAGATTTTATTTATGATTAATCTCATTCCCGGGTCTGTCATCCTCATCCCTATCGGCCGAGTGGCGGCAGATCCCTGCCAGCGCTTCTAACTTACACTGGATGTATAGCAAGCACGAATTTGTCCCTATATTGTGCAGATCTTGAGCAGAAACCTTGGCGACCCGAAGGGCCACCCTGCAGCCCTTTCTATTTGTCTGCCAACAAGCAGGTTGAGCTTGGCAAGTTATCGATGCTTTACCTGTTCAATTTTCAAGGGCACGTTCGCCATGGCATCTTCCGGATTTGGCAGGAGAGTATGCTCATCATATCTTAAGAAAGGGGCTAGCCAATACATGCTAGGAGATATCCTTTCACCCGAGGTTCATCCCCATGGGGTGGAAATAGTAAGTTTTGGAGCTGCCTTAACTGGAATTAAGTTTATGGACAATTGGAGATCAACAGGACGCGCGCAGCGCCATTGGGGATCTAAGATCAGGCAACCATAACTGCCGGGCCAACAGCATTAGCTGAGTAGGGGCATTGACAAATCACTGGTTTCGTCAATCTAGGCCAGAGCGGCCTATCTGCGTTTCAGCTTGGGTTATCCTGCACAGCATGCTGTAGTCTTGTGCTAGCAGTAACTTTGAGTGATAGTTTGTTGAATACGCATTCACTACTATTTGAAGTGAACCAGTAAGGGTTATCGACGCACCGTTCTAGTCAGGTGATTTACTAGATTGGACATAGTATTCAATAGTTGCTCATCATCTAAGCTCCTGGGGACACAGGTAGCTTCGCTAAGTCTATTTTGAAGTTTAAACCATGGATTATGGTCCTTTTGGCGGGGATTGACTCAGACTCCAACATTTCGAGTGGGTCTTGTCCAAGTAAGATATTGACCTCGGTGATCTGCCACCTGGAAATGTGCCCCTATAGAGGGTCTCCGAGGGACTGTTGTCTTGCATGAAGATTAACTGTACAAGAGAGGATCTGTGATGGAAATGTCACAATTTCGATACATTCCAAGTAAGGATTCAGATGTAGATCCAATCCAGCGTGAATCCCAGATCTTTGTGTAAAGAACAAGTAAAGCAATCATTGCTATGAATGCCGTTCCTCGGCATTTGCTCAGATCTAAGCAAGGTGTGGGGTAAGGTAGCCATGCTCCAGACGACCCACTTGGGGCCGTTCCCCCGCATTTCCCCCACGAAAGGCCTCAATGCGAGAATTGGGGTCGCCGCGATGAGACAGACTGCGGTAGCGCATGAGTGGTTGATGATGTAGCTAAGGGGAATCCCCGGGGCTAGACGAAGACAAGATTTCCACAACTATAAAATGCCGTCCTTGGAATGCTTGACTGGAGGTGCTGCCTGCCCTTCTTCATCGACCATCTGATTCCCTTCTTGCTATTTCCTTCCGAACATCATGTCAGACGGTGTCTTCAATGAAAAGTCGGACGAGCATCTCCGCCGAATCCAAACGGCGGAGAGCGTGTTTCTGCCCATTTCTCGAGAGGCGTTTGAGAAACTCTACTTGAACCCCAAGAGTCCCACGGTTTCAGGCGACTTGCGCAAGAAGCTGGGAAATCCTACACCAATCTCTCTACTGGGCTTCTTGATTGCTGCCACTCCCAATGCGTGTATCATCATGGGATGGAGGGGAGCGGGTGGTAACGGAGCTGCCATTATGTACGAGCGTCCCCTGTCCAGACTTGGAAGATAATATTGACCCTGGTCTAGTCCTGCCCTGATTTTCTTCGGCGGAGTCGTTCAATTATTCGGTGGAATCGGGGAGTGGATTATTGGCAACACATTCTCATGCGCACTCTTCTTCACTTACGGTATGCATGCCTCCATTACTTTCAAGACAAAGCAGAATCTTATATCATCCCGACAGGAACCTTCTGGATTGTCCAAGGAACAACACTTATGCCCTTCTTCGCTACTGGAATCTATTTCTCGTCCACGGGCAATTTCCTAGAGGGACAACAGACACCCATGTATAACGCCAGTATAGGTTCGTTACGCCCCATTCCATTTACTATTGGCTACTGTTGACTTGTTGGATAGCATTCTACTTTGTGGCCCTGACTGTCTTAACCTTCATATACACGATATGCTCCATTCGAACCAATGTCTGCCTCTTCTCCGCGCTTTTCATGCTTGACATCACCTTTGGATTGTTCGCCGGCGCTTTCTTCAACCTTTCCGCGGGGAATATTCATCTGGCTGAGAAGTTGCAACTCGTAAGTACATGTCCTTCGAGTCGTGTAATTCGCTGGTTGACACTTTCATTCTGTAGGTTGGTGGCGCTTTCAACTTTGCGCTCTGTATACCGGTCTGGTGGATTTTCATCACGCAAATTTTTGAGGCCGTCGATTTTCCCATCTCGCTTCCTGTTGGCGACCTCAGCACGGTTATACTTGGACGCAGCCAGAGAATGCGTATGAAGCAAGCTGAGCCTTGATGAGAAACGAGACGAGGACTTAGGACGTAGACAGGTATAAGCGGCGTTATGAGCTTTATCAGCTGGTTTAGATATAGCAAAGATTCTTGATACATGTGAGAGTCATTTTAAGGTCCTGATGTTGAGTGATGTATCCATGAGCATGATAATCGAAATCATATGTGACGGAACATTGAATATATATAGTTCTGTCCTTTCACATCGCATATAATTAATTGCCTCGTCACGACCTTGAGAAGGATCATCATCAAAGTGTGGGATAGAGACAAACCAAGGTACGGCACAGATCTGGAATACAGCATAGCAAGCATAGGCCGTGCAGCCCTTGATATCGCGCGTATTCGTATTGGTCGCCTTTTCTGGAAATATGACTGTGGCAACGTCAACACAATCTAATTGCAAACATCAATGGAAGGAGCTGACAAATGATCTACATTGTCACATCGTGCGATTCGCTTGTCAATTGGTTTGGGTCTATCAGGGGTCATTTTGGGGTGCATTGCGAGCGAACGACAAAACTTCGTACTAGTATTCTTACCCTTACTTGGGAGATACATTGTCCAGACTTCTTTTCCCTTGCAAGACGAGTAGGAGTGTAGATCTGTCTAGTTATATAAGAACGCCCTCGCCGTCCGTGTTTATCTTTTCAGTCCTTGTTCGGCCAGTATAGTTCCTTCATCAGCATGAAATCCTCCATTATGAGTACGCTTCCTTTAACCTTAGTGGCACTCTCCAATCCTCATCACAGAGGAGGCTCTGCATCACACTGGGAGGCGGCCGGTCCGAACGACTCTGAGTCCTCTGCAATATCTGGCTTCAACAGTTGTAAGGTGTTAACTCTTCATAGATCGAGGTCCCTACCCAATGTTGAATACCCTTGCAAACCACAAGTTCTTTCCACATGACGGTAGAAACATAACAAAAGACGTTGTGGTTTATGCCCTCTCCAGGGCACTCAATTTCAATGAAGCTCTGGCCTCATTGATGTTTGACATGGCCATCATTGCGAACCCACAGCCGAATGCTACCTATTTCACCCTGTAAGTAATGCTCACATGCTGATTTATAACAACAGCGCCGCATAGAGCGCCACCAGACTAACTGTCGATTTTTTAAGTGACCAACTCAATCGCCACAACGTGCTGGAGCACGATGCAAGTCTGAGGTAAATGTATCTTGCTTCTCCCTTCCCGATCCATGTCCCGTCCTGTCACCAGCTAATGTATTCGAATCAACAGTCGCTCAGATGCTTACTTCGGCAATAACCATGTATTCAACCAATCCATCTTCGACGAGACAAAGGCCTACTGGATCCGCCCAATCCTCGACGCAAACATGTTGGCCAACGGGATGTTGGCCCGTCAAATCTACTCCAAAGCATACAATCCCACTTACACCTTCACGGCAATAATGGAACATTTTAGTCTGGGGGAAGTGGCTGCCCCAGTGATTGTTTTCGGGGATATGGAGGCTGGTTTGGTCAATCGCACGCTCGTGGATACTTTTTCGGTATGTCGATGAGCGTCTGATTCCGTTGACCCTGACTGATCATAGATTCATAGAACATGAACGTCTTCCTACTCATCTTGGCTGGACGAAGAGAAAGGAGACTGTCAGCCAAGAGGATGTCATGAGAGTTATGCAGATGATCAGCAAAGCCACCAATCTGATCACCAGTTCTTCCAGCTCTGTCGTTGCTGCAAGACATATGGACGTACACAGCGGTCTAACAAGCCAGCAGTGATTGAGACTATTTCTTTTGATTGATGGCGGAGGAATGGCTGTTTCCTGGGATAATGAGGATTGGGCCAATGAGGCAATGGTAATATGTCTTTGGGGGTATATGCCCATTGTCCCATGCTAAGGGAGACGTCAGCCTGGCAAGATAGTAGTAAAAAGGAAGTCCCCTCAGTAGAGGAAATGGCTGGAACCATACTTGGCTGAATTATATCATAAGATCCCAGTAGGTATCTAAGCGGCCATATCCGCAGAGCGCCTATTGTAAATCTTAGTCTGGAACAAGGCTAAGACGGTCTTGGACTGACGCAACAAGGTATCTGTTGATATGTAAGTGATGTTCTATGGACACCTTCTGGCCCTTTGTGTGCATTTTCTTAAAGGACCTCTGATTGCTTCATTGCCACGTGATTATAACATACACATTCACTGTCTTTCCAACTCCAGCCATTATATTTCTCTTCCAAGTTTTACATCTTTCTGCAACTCCATTTTCTCCTCATCCACAACTCCCTACTTATCAAGACATACGCATGAGGTTTCAGCTCCAGCCGTATCAGGCAGCATAATGAGTCTCGCGGATCTTCCGACTGAGATCCTCGTGCAAGTCTTTGCGAGCTTGGATAGTCTGAGAGACGCTGTGAACCTGTCGAAAACATGTAGCCGGTTCGATCTTCTCTTGAACGATACATGGAATATGGCTACAATCTTCGATGCTATTGCCGTATGTGACTGAGAACAACATATGAGGTATCCCAATGTTCTAGCTAACCGTTGTTGCAGGACAACATCGTCCTGCCTGAGACTCCCGACGCAGCCTGGCTTGAAACACACTTTGGGCGTGACTGTTTATGGAAGCCATTACGCTCCCAAATTTCCCCTGGGTTCTCGCACGCTCAAACCCTCGAATTCTTGACAACAATTGGATTTCCTGACTGCTCTATGGGGGTTCATGGGATCGACTTGCAGCATTTCAGAAAGAACATCGAACAAGACACGGATGACGAGCAGGTGCATATGTACACCCGTCCTGTTGTGGGAATGGGATACACCTCGGGTGTTTCCACTTGGGAAGAGTGCTATATTCTCGGCTTCGTCGGCGACCAAAGGGTGATAGTGAGTTACAAAAGCGGCCTAGTCGGCAGTTACAACCCATCTGCGCGCGGTATATACCACGACATGCTGGAAGCCACTTGCATAATGTCATTCCTAGTGATTCTAGGCACAGTCATGAGCTCGAGGAATGCAATAAAGGAGCTCATGCAGAGGTCATCTGATCCCTTGAAACTAGCTATGGGTGTGTGGTGCCTCGAGAAGATCTACTTGAAAATGAAGCAGTACGATCTCATTGATACATACTCTCATCTCTGGTGGGACATTCTTTTTGATGGGGTGGGCTACACCGACTACTTTAAGGGCCCGTTCTCGACGGCGCGGTTGTTGAGATATGGAATTGAGACACATGACATGGCCATAGGCAACCGTCTCAGGCTCTTCCTGGGGACTACTTGAAGGACACTGAGCTCGTGTTGGAAGCCTATCTACTAGGTCCGACTATGGTACTTCAAGAATAAACTATCGTTCGATGCGTTCGTTTCGTAGTAATCGAGACAGTAGAATAAGAAACATTCAGCCATACAGGCGTGACTTGAGGAAGCTATCTCGCAAGACTCATATCTACCTTGAATACATGTTCACCTGCACGCCAGTAGTGAATTCCAGTTGAATCCTTAGGTAGACGCAAGATCATGTGACATCATGATGCCTTGGGATATTCACCAGCTTCGATCCAGATCACCACATCTTTTCTTCGTCTTCCTACTTCCTCCCTCTCGTCGATGATGCCTGTTTGCAATACTCATACTCATGCATGCACGATGACAGGGCTTCTAGGCCTCCCAAATGAGGTCCTTCTACATATCTTTGGCAGTGCAGAGAGCCTAAGAGATGTTGTCAACCTGGCTAGGACATGCACGCGTCTTGATCATCTGTACCGCGATGAGACTAACTTGAAAATTATCCTTGATTCAATAGCGGTATGTTTACAAGCATACGATGCGTTGGAATGAACTTACAGCTAACCTTGTGTTCCAGGCGAACATTGTCATGCCGAAGAACCCAGACTCTACCTGGCTGAAGACTCACTTTCGTGTTGAAAACCTGCAAACTCCAGACGACAGCGTCCTGGCAGCGATTGAGCATGTTGAGACCCGCATATTTCTCAGCACGGTCGGATTTCCAGATTGTTCCACTCGCACCGGCGGCTTGTCGTCCCAACGGATGTCCACCGTCGGAATCGATGGTTCCACGCTCAATGATCCAGATATTCGTGATGAAGATCCACCACCACTTGCTGGCAACTATTTTTTGTTCGACTCCGCGAGCGAGTTCGGGATGTTATTTGGCACCGTCAAGGGAGATGTCATTTTTTGCTTGTTCCAAGGCCCTGGTGGAACTCCTTGCACGGATAAACACTTGTCTCTGGGATCCGCAGCCACGTCGGTCTCCTCCTTCCTCGTGCTTCTAGGGACATTTTTGAAATTCCGACGGCAGGTTTACGAGGTCATGGACTTATGGACCCTCTCTGAGGTCCTCCCCAGGTTGCCCATATACGAGGCATTCCTCAGACGGGTATATGAGAGAATGCGGGAGTACGGAAACCTACCGGAGAGATACGACTCTTTTTGGCATGACATCTGCGGCAACTTCAGTCTTTGCTCCCCTTCTTTCAAGAAGCTAGTGATGAGGATATCTGGGAGAGATTAGAAATTCCGTGTGCATTCTGTGTGCTAGTCATGCCTCTGACTTGAAGGGATGTTTTATTTCATGTGCCCAAGCCTCGCACTCACATACTTGAGATTGCCTTAACGAAATTAATCTAATAAAGACCTGAAGACAAGGTACAATGTAGCGGCTGCAGGAGTTGCCCTCGACATAACGTATTGCAACACTACGCCCGGTCGATACTCTTGTAAAACATCCATGCATTTGTATTCTCAACCCAAAATAAACTCAACTACTGAACCTTTCTGTAATACAAATATCTCGTGTGTTTTGCTCCAGATTTCATCCTCCTGGTAGTCTTGCCGCGCATCTAGATCACGCATTTGAACTAGCCGCCCAAACATGTGAAGCGTTTCATCAAGGCATTAATTTGACGAATAATTGGAGGGGAGAGACTACGTCCACATCACCGGAAGAGGAGCCACTAAATTAGAGCAAAGTTAAGACATTACTATTGGAGAGAGATACGCTTCTAGTGGCTAAGCGCTCCGTCATCTCAGTTATGATCCCCAACTCTAGCAGATAAAACGACGCTGATAAACATCACCAAAAGCTATTTAAAGAGAGTATCTCCTCGCTATACAGTCCAGCCTTGCACTTTTACTCGCCGTCATTGAGCTTCGGATTCCACTACCCGCTATTCTTTACGTTCATCAAATCCAACACCGTATATCACCATCTATCCTTCCCAAAATGTCGTCCACCAAGACTACCACCACTTTCAGGCTGGTGAGCCTACCGGGGACACAGAGGCCAGTGCTCCTTGAGATGGAGGATATGGCGGAAGATATGAGTAACATGCTACTGAATGCGGCGAGGATGCAGCAAAAACAGGTATTGCGATCTTATAACCCACAATCTTGTTGAAACCGCAGTATCGACGGTCTGCAGAATAAGGCTGACACGCTGGAAGTGTCTTCTGAATTCGGTCATCGGCCTCTCGAAAATTGCTGCAAACTCTGTTAAGAAATCGTCGGAGGATATTAGGTGACTATGGGAAGATGTCAGCCGGGCAGCCCTAGAAACCGTTTCCGCTCTCTTTCTGTGGCGACTCGCGAGGGATTATCTATGCGGACATAGTATATGACTCGACTCCACAAAATTTCAAGTTGGGGAGATTGTGCAAAGGAGTGGTACATTTAAAATCATGCATCCAAGTGAATAGGATAGTTGGGAGATCATGCAATGATAAGCCACAAAGTACCTGCCTTGATCGCCCTTCAGAAGAGTATATCAATTGTAAGTCAGGGCGGACCTAAACAGTACGATATTACTATCTCTAGTATATACGGATGATGAGGTGATAGAGTCTATGTATTTAGCTAATAATAGTGACCCAACAGGCCTTAATCATAGAACCCGGACTGGCCGTCCATATAGACGCTGGTTAACCGCCCGATCATGGCCCATATACTTAAGAACTTGCTATTTCCAATTGCGGCGCTTTCCGTTCAGGGTTCGTAAACAACGGCTGTATAGGAATAATAGCCATGGAGTAAATGTGGGCTCCTATCATGATAGTGGGTAAGAATCAAAATCATAGTGGGCGCTTCACATGCATACATCCCTGTCCTGCTCGGCGCTACTGAGGTCACACAAAATAGAATGCTCCATTGACTAGTAGAGAAAGAAAGCAAGATATAAGAGGCATCAGCTTGCAGGATCTAACTATCTAAAGCCTTGGTTGCGTCGCCCAAAGCAGTCCTCTTCGCTGATATATCCAACATTAGCTATTCTACAATTTACTCTATATCCACAACGCTTTTGCGGCGTCGACAGTAAACATCATGACGTATAGTGACGACACTTCGTTCTACCTTTATGGAATTGGTGAGAAGCCCGAAGCTCTTACTCTAGGGTCGTTAGTACTCGAAAGGTACTGGCAACCGTTGATTGCGCGACATTACACCCACCCGATGCTCAGGTAGATCCACGAATTCGCAATTTCCGGCTCATTCTAACAGTACAATAGCCCGGGGACATTACTTGAGCATGCTCATATAAGCAACTTGACGGATGTGAAGCTTCATGGAACTTCCCGCCTTGCGCCGTCAGTCGGCGTCAGTGCGGTAGACATCGTCGAGCTTGCTCTTGCTCGGAACAAGGATGTCGATCGAATGGTCATTGCTAAGAAGGGGACTCGAGCGGTCCTCAAAGAGTACGTTATTTCTCAGCTGTGAGACCAACGACGGCTAATGCATTGGCCAGTCCTGAACAATTCCTCATAACCTCAGTCCTTAGCAACCCAAAGGCACAGGAAAAGCTCAAGATTTGGCTGTCTGCAGCTCGTAGCGACTACGTGATGAAAGCCAAGTTTGCACGTCGCCCAAAAATTTGGCTTCTCACGGGACTCTACCTACTTGAAGATACAAGGACTATCGTGTCTCGTGGCCAGTCCGCAGAAGTGTCAACGGGCGTCTCGGCGTCAGTCATAGGTGCGTTGTCTAGCGTACCGCTTGGCGGGTCTTTGAGTCTCGGAAAGGGTAGGTCATGGGAGGTATCCATGGAGGTGGCGGAGCAACATGTTTGGGCTGGTCAGTATCGCTTGCTAGATGCTCATTTCATCAGAACGGGCGGGGATGGGGTGGACGGTGTCAAGTTACCGCTGTCTATGGGACTGTATCGTGATATTCTGTCGGTGAATACGGTCAGAGGTGCGGGAAAAGATATGGTGGAGCTGGAAATAATGGATGTGAAACCTGGTGATGCGCAATTGGAAGGGAGGGTAGAAGATCAGGATGGTGAGGAGCTGAGATCGTATGAGAAGCGTTTAGATGAGGCTATTGCCATGTTTGAGAAAGCTCCAGTGCATTTTTTGATGTGATATATTGAATAGTTGGACTTTGGGTATCAACTTAGTAGGAAGTTCGGAAACTGGACTTAAATTGACTGTTGTTCTGAGCCTATTACAATTATGTCAGTATTTTTAAGTCTCCATTAAACGCTCCAGGTTATTTAAAGAGACTTATTTATTCTCTGGACGAATATAAGCATGAATTGTTCAAACGAGGCGCTTGGTTCATGGTTTACAGAGCACCACGAAGGAGATATATAATTTCTCACTCGCCGACTGCCAGCAATCTCAGAGCATACATAGCAAGATCCTAACAATCTGGAAAATGCCTTTCGCAAACCTCGGACAAGTCTGATACAAGTAAGTATCCAGACTACCAGCTGTATGTATTTCGATTGAAGTCGAATACGCAGGTTGCTGTCAATCCGCAATTGCCTGGAGTGTTGATAGTCACGTGATTGAGATCCCGCACCATTTTGCTTCCGCTGACGGCCGAGGAGAGAGAGGCGAACAACTTCAGCAATTGAACAGTCATTCGTTCTCCACCTCAGCAGCAAAACCTGAAGTCATGAAAGAACAGTCCGAACCGACCCCGGATTCCATGATCGATCACGCGGCCTCGCTGAAGTATTGGAACGATGTCCCTGCTACCCCCAACGGCATGCTAGGCGAGCTCGGCGATTATCCGTGGTATACGCGCATCGACCTCCGAGCATCGAAGGCCTTCTTGGCCAAAGCGCGTCGGCTTTTACCGTCTTGCAGCACAGAAGGCAAGCTCAAACTAGGTGTGGACTGTGGTGCAGGAGTCGGACGCATAACAGAAGGGTTCCTCAGCCAAGTCTGTGAGGTTGTGGATGTCGTGGAACCGGTCGAGAAATTCACCGAGGTCGTGCGCAATAGCTCCTTGAAGAAAGACGGTATCATCGGGGATATCTACACCGTTGGGATCGAGAACTGGAATCCGGAGAAGAAATACGATTTGATCTGGACGCAGTGGTGCGTGGGACATCTGACAGATACGCAATTTCTCGAATATGTGAAACGGTGCCGGGCTGCATTGACAGAGACTGGTATTATGGTGGTCAAGGAGAACCAATCCACAGATATCAACGGGGAGGACATGTTTGATGAGGAGGACAGCAGCGTCACCAGGACCGACGAGAAGTTCAAGAAGATCTTCAAGGAAGCTGGAATGACTGTCTTCCTCTCGGAGATTCAGAACGGGTTGCCAAAGACTTTCCGGCTCAAGCTCTTACCTGTCAGATCTTACGCGTTACGACCCAATAGCTGAAGCCCTGCGGTGAAATGATTTCTCGACTTTGGTTATGCTGTCGTTGCGGCTCGCCTTTTCCACTCGTTCGCAACTCGGGACGTCCGGAACATGGCTTCGAATACTAGTGCAGGCAACATGCGTCAGTCCTGCATTGCGGTGGAAAATGAGGCTACAACCAGGTTGACGAAGGTTGTCCCTGGTCAATCCGGCCAGTAGACATCTACCATCCCTAACTGTCTACAGCAGAATCTGATCAACATATATGTCGATGATACTCAAAGGCGAATCACCTGTCATGATTGTGATATACGAAACATGTTCAACCAGAATCCTCCTCGTTTCGCGGATTGAAGCTGCGGAAGCTCGGATCGCGTCAGAAAGGCACGGGAAGCTACTAATTGAGGCTATTAAGATTTGTGATCCTTTTCGAGTGACGGTCAAATCTTAGACACCTCCCTGAGATTAATGGACACACAATGGAACAGGCGTAGGTAGCGCGTGTGCGCATGAGTAGACTCTTCCGCGCCACAACTGTAACCGGTTAAGATCACGTGACGTGGCGCGTCGCGCGATATGTTCTGCTGTCGAAACCAACTGCCAAAACAAAGCAGCATGTAAATTGGCGCCAACCCGCAGAGCGTGATAGCCGACAAGATGACACATGCGATGGGCCAAGTCCCAAGGGGTCAAGATCAATGGTGTCACAGCCGCGCACATACCAGGCCGCGGGTCAAGAATGATCGCGACCAGAAATCTAGAGGTGCGTAGCGGACGAGTGACTACGCGTCTAAACGGTTGCTGATAGCCCAAATACTTTGCTTCAGGAAGGGGAGGTCATGATCACAGTCCCTTTGGATCTGATGTTTACAATCGATTCATTCCGGCCTCTTTCGTTAAGCAGTTTCCTGCTGGGACATCTGTCCATGGAATGCTTGCTGCGTTTCTGAGAGAGGGTGATTATGGATTTCTTAAGAGAAGGGGTCTGTGGCGCACGATTTGGCCATCCCGGAAGGACTTTGAAGACAGTATGCCCATCCTGTGGCCAGAGAATCTGCGTAGGTCGAACTCGAACTTTCTGAAGTCTCCCTGCGAGTGGCCTTTTTTGCTACCTCCTTCAGCTCCTGGCATTTGGAATTTATTTGAAAGCAGCCAGAAGAATAGAAATTCGAGTCCAAATGCCGGAACTTGCTCGCGCAGCAGGAGAAAAGGCTTCAGGACGCATGGCGGAACGTACTCACCGTGTCGCCTAACATGGATTTGGGATAAATTCTCCTTCCACTGGTTAATTCTGAACAGAAGAAGTTTCTACTACCTCAAGCCAGGCAAGAACCCCCTGGAGATTGGAATGATACCATAGGCCTTGTGCCTTTTGCAGATTACTTCAATCATTCAGATGACGCTGTCAGTGCAACTTACACCGGGGTGTCCAAGCAGTGAAGCTAATGCCGCGAGCAGGGTTGCGAGGTTGTCTTTGATAGAGCCAAGTACACCCTTACTGCTACTCATCGATACGGTAGGACTGTGCAGCCGCTATCAAGTAGATACCTGACCCGATAGATTAGAAAAGGAGAGGAGATCTTCATAAGCTATGGAGCTCATTCCAATGACTTTCTTTTTGGCGAGTGTAAGTTCTGTTTGTCATACAGGTACCATCACTGCTCACCCAAGGCAGATGGATTTTTCCGTGATCACGACGAGTCCGACGTCATATTCCTGGATGATACCGTTTCAAATACCCTTTCTAAAGGGGAAAGGGAAGAGCTGGTCTCCCAGCACGGACTTGAGTAAGTGGAAGCCGTATCCCCTGAGCAAACCCTGCGAACCAACAAGGAGCAGTGACTACCAACTCACGCCTTCTGGCGTCTGCCCTCGGATAATTAACGCTGCGTGTGTCAAGTGCATGACATCCAAGGATTTTCAAAATTACGTACAAGGTCGATCAACTAAGGCGTTCGACATGCGGAAAACCTGGGACATCATCCGCGAGTGGATTGGAATCTACCTCCGAGAGAGCAATACAACAATAGATGCTCTTCAATCATTAGAAGCCAGGAGCGAAGCGCGAGTTGGGCACCAGAACAAGGCAGCTTCACTTCGAAGGAGGTGGGAGCAGATCAGGGCGATGTGTCAGAATGCTTTGGATAAGGTAAACGCAACTCAGCGAGAGGCATGATGAACATAGAACAAGCAAAGCTACATTTAATGGTCCATTTGTTTTACTCTGAAGCCACCAACGCAAGGCAAAACAATCACTAAACACGAGACCACGCCGATTGCCAATACCGCGATGTCGGTCTTCGGGCGAGTCACTTTCGACCATCCACACTGGCAATGTGGGCTACCAGATCCAGTACTCGTCGACTGTATCCCCACTCATTGTCGTACCAGCTCACCAGCTTCACGAAATTGCTATTCAGCGAAATACCGGCTTTGATGTCGAAGATGGACGAGTGTGGGTTACCAATTATGTCCTTTGACACAACGTCGTCCTCGGTATAGGTCAGAACACCTGAATAGCCATAAGCTTTAGAACATGGACACGAAGGGAAAGACAGATGTTCTCACCCTTAAGAGAACCATGAGCAGCCTCCTTGACTGCAGCCACAATCTCCTCATAAGTCGCACTCTTCTCAATCCGACACGTCAAGTCGATGACTGAGACATCCGAGGTCGGCACGCGCATAGACATGCCGGTGACCTTACCCTGCAGCTCTGGGATCACCTTACCAACCGCCTTCGCCGCGCCAGTACTGCTAGGGATGATATTCTCCGCGGCTGCACGACCACCCCGCCAGTCCTTGGATGAAGGCCCATCAACCAGCTTCTGCGTCGCAGTGTACGCATGGATCGCAGTCATCAGGCCCTCGATAAACCCAAACTTATCATTGATGACCTTGGCCAAAGGGGCGATGGTGTTCGTGGTGCATGATGCGTTCGACACCACATCCGCTGTGCCGTCGTATTTCTCCTCGTTGACCCCCATCACGTACATCGGGGCATCAGCGGACGGGGCCGAGATGATGACCTTCTTGGCTCCTCCGGACAGATGCGCTTTCGCCTTGTCAATGGTCGTGAAGACGCCGGTCGACTCGACGATGTACTCGGCACCTGCTTCGTGCCAGGGGATATTGGCGGGATCTTTCTCGGCGTAGAACTTCACCTTTCGGCCTTGGATGGTAAGGGAGTCTTCTTCTTGGGAGATCTCGTGCTCGAAGCGGCCGTGGGTGGAATCATACTTGAGCATGTATTGCTATTTGAACATTGTGAATTAATGGATCTCATCGTGGAACATGGGTTAGGGTTGAGTCCGACATACCGCATACTTGAGATCGATAAACGGGTCGTTGACAGCAACAACCTCGACATCATCATGGGAGAAAGAGTTGCGAAAGACGATGCGTCCAATACGGCCGAAGCCGTTGATGCCAACTTTCACAGTCATTCTTTGTTCTTTGGGTTTTGGACAAACAGGAGCGATGGTCTTCCTTGAGATTTGAGGGAACGTATAGCGGTGTAGCTGCGATCATTTAATATCAATGCCCAGTTATCAGCTGACAGTGCTCTATAATCTATAATTATGGACATGGTCCAACCTGGCAGGGCGTCGTAAAGCAACAGCTCCTAACAAATGTAGTAGTTCGGTGAGCCCGAATTGTCGGCAACTTGGATAGGTTGAAATCACCGTCTGACAACAAGGATTGATTTCACCAATTATTGCAGTATAAAAAAGACAGATTAATCATAATTCAACCAAGAAAGGGCTACCTCATCAGACTGTATCCAATGAAAATGATTGCTAAGGCATACCGAGTTCTTCTTTCAGCCCTCTTGCCACTTCATGGTGTAGTCATCCTCCTTTGTTTGTCGTTAGGTATGATACCGCGGATATACATTGCCGATAACTGTCATCGATGTCATTGAAAAGCATGAGCTATAATTGCTTGATCAATCACGATCTGCGGTGTCTTTACTCATTGGACGCCTGCTCGTATTGTGAGACATTGAGTCACCACTCTCCCGGTGTCAAGATCAGTATCCCGGTGACGGACTGATTTCCTCTTTAGACATGACAGGTGAGTTGCATTTGTCAGCTTTATACATTAGCAATTATTCCGTAGTTGAGCTGGAAATGGATTATTCGTACGCGTCTATCTGACAAGATGGCACCTCCTGGTATCAGGGGATGTGGCAGATCGGATGATCGACCAGCAGGGCGGATGGGCAATAGCAGTAGAACAGATACAATAATTGCTCATAATCCGAGTTAGAAACACTATTTATCCTATCAGGAACAGCTGCGTCCCGCGGACCTCAAACAGCCGCTTTGCCGCAGCTTGTTCCCCAGGATCAACGAACAGCTCGTAGAGTGTTGGAATGTCGCCGACTCACTGGCTCCCGACGGAGGTATCGATCGGTAAAGTCGCCATACTGCGCCCACGCAGTGACCTCCTGGTCCTGTAGTTGAGCAGGCTCCTCCGCTGTCAATGTCGCCTCTGGTTCAGCTAGCAGAGAATCTGCCAGGATTAAGCTCTCGAGAGACGCCATGTCCATATAGATGATGGAATCACATGCTGCATCTTCTGACATGTCTGAGCCAACCGCCTTTTGCGGCGCAGCTTGAGCGTTTCTCATCAAAGTCGCCATGGACGTCAAGAGCCAGTCATAGTGCGTACCAACAGCCTGTTTCTGGAAGAAGTCATAACTACGCTCGAGCGTGGGCCAGTATCTGTCCATCACAGATCGATCAGTACAGACACACACCTCGGTCATGGCGACAACTAGCGCATGCCAAGGAAAATACAACAGCTCAAACCAGCGCCAGGGATGCGCTCGAGGATCGCTGTACAGTCTCTGACGTCGCCCTAATATGTCTGCCGCAAGCGTCAGAATTCGGAGCCCTGGTAGCTCCGCGGGGATAAAGGACGGACTCCTCTGCAGTGGCCGGAGCGCGATAAGTTGTAAGACATCAGATATCTGCTCCTGGATCTGGTTAGTGGACCAGTGGAACGCGACATTTTCGGGGTCAGAGCCGGCCAGCAGTCCGTTCGTAGTACGACGGAAGTGGTCCACCATCTGCTGTCGCATATGGATGTCGGTGACTCCCAGTTCAGCAAAGTGGGATAAGTCCAAGGCACGCAGAGTGCATTGGGCATGGGCAAACACGATAAGAAGAGTAGCCTCCGTTGGACGGCTTTGCGAAGCCGGTAAGGGATCCACCGTGTCGGGTCCAAAGTCGTCGTCGTTGGTGTTAGTAAGGGAATGTGTCTGAATCCATGCAGAGCGCATCATGCTTTCCGATCCCCGGTTGAGCGAGGCCTCCAGGTCCAACCAGCCGATCAAGTGCCACAAGCGGCGGCGCATCTCGCGTTCAAACGGCGTAACTGGAAATGGAGGGCGGTATTCTCGCAAACGCTGCTGGATACATTGCCCGTTCCTCTGGCTGGCTGCGTGAAGTCCTGTATGATCTGCTCTAGCTTTGCTACACGATTGTGCAGATCTTGCTCTTGACTTATTGCCTTCTTGCCCGACCGGCCGCGTGGCCAACGTGCCCGCTCGACAGCAATGCACGAAATCCCATGCTTTAGGCAGTTTGTGCAGGGGCTCTTCTTGTCGCATTTTACTTTGCGTCGCGCGCAGGCATGACAGGTCAAGCGGACGGACAAAGCGGGAGGCATGACTGTCACTGTATGCTGCACTGGATTGCGATCAATGTAGCATAAGTTGCTGTAGGAGATCATAAATACATAGCTATAGTGCCTGTATCTTTTTTTGAACTTGCGGGCAATAGGTGTAGATTTGGGGGAGACACCCATCGCCAGTCGCCACAAGGGTCTTGACTCTTGCCCCCGCGGAAATAGTCCTATTAGGTCGTAACAGGTATGATCTACAGGTTGCCCCACGAAATGCTTTTGCATGCATGGTATTCCAGCTGTTCAGGGGAGAATCAAGGGATCGGGGCGTCAGATACTCGGGATACCGATGCGTCCGACTTGCCGATTGTGCTAGATGTGCGTTGCCTCTTGATAGGAAAAGCTTGCTAAATACTGCATGACACCGCAATCCATACTCCGTGAATCTATTCGACTTCTCTCTTGGGCCGCGGTGTCTATACTCGAGCCGTAGCAATCCTACTCAATGTTTGGATTATATTACTTGTTGGCGCTGTATATCTTATCCATGACGCGAGTGATACATGATATTTATTTAACAGATGCATACCGTACAATGCAGTTCCAACGCCAGTAATGCTACAGAATATGCTCGCTAAGGGCCGCAAAAATAACCAAAGAGCGTGTGGAAGAGATTCATTCTCTTCCACAGAACGCTTCACAATCGACCATCAGACACAGGTTCAGGCTCTGGCGGTAAAAAGTCAAACCTTCCTGCCGATGGACAAGGGCCATCAGTGGGCTTTCTGACTATGACATCGAGGTAGTACCGTTTCGGCCGGCCATGTCCCCCTATTGTCACTGCGTTAGCTTCCACAGATATCATTTGACTACCAGACACTTACCCAGACAATGAGTACTATGTATATGTCGGCGAAAGCAGTGATCGCAGTAATTGCACTGTGGCGACTCCTTTTCCACGAAGACCAGTTCCAGTCCATATAGAGAACCCAGTTTCCACAGCTGAAACCCAGAAGAGATCAAATTGACACAATCCGCCGAGGTATCTGGAATCGTCAGCCCCAGTCGTTGGGCGCCATGAGTGAAATATCGCGCACTAGTGTTGAGGATGTCGGGACTTTCGGGGAATGGGATGAATGACAGTTCGAACCCCCAAGCTGACATATCAGAACCCCTGCCACCCAGTGACGGAATAATCTCGGTTACATCGTGCGGTACTGCTGCCATCCACCGAGTGTCGAGGATTGGTAAGTCGCTATGTGTCGGTGATGCGACCCGCGCTGGATGTAACAAATCAAGGTCAAGTGCTGTCCATGACAGCATTTCCCGAACGCATTCCGGTTCTGGCTTTGGAAGATTGGACATCGGTTCAGCAGGATCAATACAACGTCCGCAAACAAACCCTCTGATCTGCTCTTGCAACTCAAACCGCCGTTGGGACGAAGGAAACCGTTCGATCGCGACGTCTTTTGAGTGAGTCCTCTTAAGGAGCACAAATCGGCTGAGGCTACCTCTCCTTATATTGGGATCAGGATACGTGTCCCTGATTGCATCCAGTGTCCGAGCCAGGGATGCCAGGGAATCCAGGAGTTCTCTGATTCCCAAACGTGGAGGGGGAATAAACAAATAAGGAAGCCCAGGAAACATCTCTGAAGGGTGCCGGAGCAGCCATAGCGGAGTGTCCTGAGTATCAGAGTGTAATGGTGGATCCTTCCAAGCCTCTTCATCTAATGGACGCCCGGCTGTTGTCATGGAGTTGTGTTGCACAGGTGGACGGACTGCAAGAGGTGTTGACTTCCCTGACCCGGGTTCACCAGCCAGCCAGAGCAAGGCATTTTTCTGATGCGTACTTTGAACAAACGCTGGGTCCTCAAGGAGCCAGCAGCGAGTTCCCTCCCCACCCTCATTTATTTTGTGCTGACGACGGTTTATTTCTTGGAAGGAAAGAGTCTGTTCCTCCGGTGGCAGCAAATCCCCTGATAGCTGAGGTATCATGTTGTAATCGACAGTTAGTGTCCGGTTGTCTCCTGTGTTTCCCATCAGATCATCCAGCATATCGTCTGCTGGAATGATGAATGCCGTTTGGGACCCGGTATCGCCGGCAACGACGTGACCATAGATCATCCCGGTGCTGGCGTCTCGGACAACTGAGCCAGAGTCGCCAGGGCGAAGAGAGTGCTGGAATTCCACCGAAAGCACCTCCGTGTAGCCTGTTGTATGTGGTAGTCGAATACAGGTACGTCTGTTCGACAGGACTCCGGCAAGTAATTTGCCGGAGCCCGTAAATGCTGTCACATTAGTAGCTCCTGGCTCTGGACGACCAACGCTTCTCTCAGATAAGACAGGCAGATCTAAGGAGAACTTATCGCTGTCATCAATCTCAAGAAGACAATAATCCAATCTGTTTAGTTTCATGCTATTGCGCACAGTGTCAGAGAAAGACGGCGTGATAGATTCCGTTCTGCCTGGGAGGCACCAGGCCTCTTTGAAATCGCTGACGATGGCGCTCTGTATTTCATTGTCCACAGCGCTGGAGCCATCCGAGTCGACATCTGACAAGCGTTCGTCGTCGAAATCCCACTCGTCCTCAACATCAGAAGACTCAGGCGTGACGCTATACTGACTCATGAACTCTGCCTCGCGGTCGTCTGCTGTATTATCGGTCAAGTCATCGAAGCCACCAAACTCGCAGTCGCTATCGTCGGAGTCAAGACCGATACCGCCGGAAGCCAGGTCTTGGGCATCATTGGAAAAGACGTGTGCAGGTGCCATGTAGAAACGTTTGCCCGAAAGCTCAACGACGCCCCCAATCGTCGCTGTGCGGTACGTCTCGGATAGACCGCAGGTTTTTCTAAGCCGTAGTTTCATTGCACGAACAGTCTGTGGCTTGTAGGGGTCGAATACGGGGATGATATCGTAACCGTGACGAGAAGCATCTGTAAGCCGAGGCGGAGACACATAGGACATGGAAGATGATAGGAATCGGAGATCTTTGAGGTGAGGGGGATAGTCCCAGTGACCAAAATGAATCCCGGGCGGGCATTGCTGTAGAACGTCTGACTGCTCGACAACCTTGACGGCTGCCTTCCGAGACTTGTGGTGCTTGCAGGAAAACATGATATGGGGGACAGCAGTGGATTGGGTTTCTCCTATCATGAAGATGTCGAAGAGAATGAAACTTGAGCTCGGCACTGGACCACACAGCTCTTCAAGCAGCAGTTTGATCTGTGGTTTGATTTCTTCAAACGCCTCTTTGGCAGGCCCCTCGGCCTCCCAGCAATTATACTTGCCTTTCTTGATGCCGCGAAACTTCCCAATGGACAGCTCTGGGTCTGGCCACCGAGGCTTCTGTTTTTGGAGCAGACTCAGCGTCGCTTTAATTCTCGAGGTACTCATTGGGCCGATTGTATAGGAGGCAGGCCAGAGTTGCTGTCATAAAACTAGACAGATAGTGACGCGATGAGTTAATGTTGATGTAGAGGTGTGATTCTGCTCCTGACGTGTCGGGGAAGAGAGACGAACAGAAGTAGGAGAGAATGGCAGAAGGGAATGGCGAGAAAGCAACCAATATGATATGGATGGACACGTAGCCGCGGTGGCGCTTTGGGCATTGCGGGTGTTAGCCTTGCATGCTGCTGTGGTGGCTGTGCCTCTGTGATCATGCATTCATGCAGCCTTGTCACGGCGGCAATGGCAAACCTTTACAGTAGGAGATATAATCAGCGGGTTGGGCGCTGAACAAAGAAAAGCCAGGCAAGCAAGAATTGTCAAAAATGAACAATAGCATTCAGTTATCGCCCATTGGCCTGTCCCTTGATGCTTCCTTTCTCGAATCGCCGGTTCCCCCCGAGCGTCAGGAGAGAATTGTTGCTCACCTTTGGGGCAACAGTATTGGATACAAAAAACAGCATTTTAGACCCTACTTTCAATACTATACCGAACAATGCAGAGTTGCCTTCCACTCTCACGGAAGCCGTCTACCCATCAGAACACATCAACACATTGTCCACATTGCGAACTGCATGCACTCCGGATGCACACGCTCCGCAGTTAAAGATTTCATCAGCCAAAGTCAATGGACCACGGAGCCGACATCGGAGGATGCCATCAATACCTCCATAGATCTGACCGTCCGCCTTCTTCTCATGCTTGACGTTGGTGAATTCCACAATGCATATTCAGGAAGGAAGAAGCTACTGTGGGTGGAAGGGTCACTGCAGGAGTTTGTCCACGAGACACTCCCAGAAGCAATATCGCTGGACCATGACAGGATCAGATTTGACGGAGCCTTCAAAGTGTGTAACATGGTTCGCATCGCAGGATTCAGGGTGGAGCTGACATCCAACCTATCTGATCATCTGCGACTGAGGGATATTGATAAAACGGTCACCGTATTTCATCATGCATCATTCCTGATGGCACACAGACAGTACGTCTATCCATACTCCAGGTTCCTTCTGTCGGCTACATTACTAACAGCGACATGTCGCAAAAGCACATCAATCTTTCCAGCAGGTCTCGTGGATGAGACTCTGGCCACATTATCACTTCTGTTTCCACTAAATGACAAGGAGACTGAAAGATGGTACAGAAAACAAGTCGCACCCGATGAATTGGACAGTTACATTGGACGTTGCGGAACAGCGGACAGGCAAATCGGGGAGTATACATATTGGCATGATCGGCTTGTCATACTGAAAGCCGAGTTCGACGACTCCAAGCCATCGACCGTCACACAGTGGTGGAATGATAGACGGGAGGGAGGTCAGTGGTATGCTATATGGTCTGCTATTGTATTGACCGTTCTGTTTGGTCTTGTGCAGAGCATTGAGGGTGCATTGCAAGTGTATAAGGCCTACAACCCGTAGCCGGCAGTTATAGCGTTTTCTCGACACAAAGGAGCTGCGAGAGAGACTGGACTTACGGGACAAGAAAGTCGGATTCGTGAAGCTCTCCCAAAGGTGGGACAGAGACAGTGTACTCTAGTTAAGCTACTGGCAAGTTAGAACTTCAATTGGTTAATCCACAACATACATACCGCCGCAGTCACCTGGAATAAGGCTCAATATCTCCCCAAGCCCAGGCAACCCTAGCTTCCCCCATAGCCCTAGCCCATATTGGAAAGTCGCTATATGAATGCGAACTCCAGCTTGAGCATCAGAAGTTTCAGGTTATTAGGGGTTAAAGTCTAGTCTGTTCTCATCAGGTTATTGGATCACCAAGGGTATATAAGCCACCGCACCCAAAAACTGGCAACATGCTCCTCCAAATCCTTCTTCTTGGTCACTGAGTGCACACCATAAGGTGCTGTCGATTCTCATACTTGACATCGCCTTGAATCCCCAAGATGGCCTCAATCGACAAGACCTACCGTGCTATGCCGAACAAACCGACTAATCATCAAGCTAAATCAGATGAGGGCCGAGCTATCACTCAAAACCGAGACTGGAATTATTCACTTTTCGAATTCTTCTCACCGGGCTCACTCTGTGCGTACCCATGCACATCCCCTGCTCCCGCCTAAGCTGACTTGACCTTCCATTGAAGGCTTGACAAGCTGCTGTCTTCCGTGTCTTACCTTTGGCAAACTCAGGCCAGAGCCCAGGATCCTACTCTACAAAGCTATGGTACTATCAACTCGGAGGCAGGTAACCCCAGATATTGCATTCTTCAGTGTATCGTCGAATCCCTGGTCCATCCCCCTTTCGATGGATAGTGGCGCTACCTAGCTGAGGACATCCACCTGATAATATTGTCTTCCGTGAGCAATCTAAGAAGGACTATGCAAGATTGGCTACTCGGTACTAGGTACCGATTAGGGATGCAGTACGTGACCATGAGAGTACATAATCTAGTAGGGCCTAACCCTCTATCTACTTGGTAGTTACTATAGTATCTTATGGAAATATAATACCACTAGGCCAAAAGGGTGTCCGGACATGGTTCCCATCAGTCCAGGGTCTCATATCCATAGATATAGCGCTATTATATATTTCAACATATCTCTACTACTATATCAATCACCTTAAAGGCCACTAGCTCTGGCTCTGAGACTAAGGGGGTTATAGATCTGCACTGGAAGGTCCTAACAGACGTTGGGGTCCTATGTACATACATAGTCTCCTTAAAACCATTTCATCCATTTAGATCCTTGTCCACCCACTAAATCACCTTCCTCACCTGCCACATAATCTCGCTCACCTCACTCACTTAATACCTTTATCTCCAAGCAGCGATATGCAAAGGGCTTCATCGACAGTTGACTGAGCTAAAGATGAGGCTTGAGTATACTGTATGGCTGAGCAACGGTAAGCCCTATTTTCCACACCCTGTAGTCATATGTGCTCGAATTATCAATGGAATAGTTTATAATTATAGGGATAATTGCTTCATTACTTCCAGAGTAATAGAGATGTGCTAAGTATGCCTTTTGAAATACTGTAAGAGAGATGTAGATATTGAGGTGGTAGGAAAGTTGGTTATCTAGCTTAGGAATTACTCAGATGACAGAGATTATAAATTTACAATTTAAAGAATTAGAAGTGTTTCTTACTGGACCACTACATCTGTTTATTTAAATATACCAGCTAGACCTCTATTTCAGAGCCTTTGAACATAATATCTGTGAAATCTTCATCTGCTTACCAATTAAATTGACAGATAATGACCAAATTTCAGCTCTAGTAGGATCCTATTCCCGGCTGCTTCTTCCAGGAACAACTCTGCCAAGATCACCGACTGGAAGTGGTAGGGGGAAGTCCATCGAATCCAGCATCAGTTTTGTGAACAGATACCATCCAGCACTGACAACCACGATACCAGCCCCTCCGGCGGCCTATAAAGTAAAGAGCAACAGTTATTAGCTAAGATTGTAGTATAAAACTCTCTAGACGACACTAAGAGGCTCCGCTCACAAGGAGGTCAGGCCAGGGGAAGGAAAGGCACGAAGGTAGCAACTTACTTTCTGAACCCTAGAAGCCGACCTGATGTCACCATCGGCTTGGGTCCAGTTCACCCCAGCGAGCAGGCAATATTGAACGACCAGAAAGAAGTTCATGATCACATTGGGAACATTGGTTCGGAGGGAGCAGAGCAGACAGACAAGCGAGAGCAGCGCCATGCAAAGGTAAAACCAGGCTAAAGATTCCAGTATTAGCTTAGCCGATGTATCTAGTCCGGCGGGAAGGAAGGAAGGAAGGAAGAGAGGAAAAGTCCTGACAGAAGAAATATACACATACCAAAACTAGCTAAAAATCCGGGGTCATTAAGACCGAGCCATGGCTTAGTCGGATCAGGGGAATATGCAGCGTATGCGCCGAAGCCTGGGGTCAGTGTTGATCCCATTGTGAACCAGAAGCCGCCTATTCTGAATATCAGTGCCACTGAAAATATGGCGTGTTCGATGCTTGAGAGCTCACCAAATCCGCAGGATAGAACAAAGGCAAACGTATTGCCTGAGAAGAATTCTAATACCCCAGCAATAACCATAAGAACGCCGCCCATGAAGTAGTAGGTGCCACTAAATACTCATTAGTTAGCTACCTAGGTCCTGCCATCGAAGAGAAGAGAGAGTTAGTTAAACACACGTGGTTGCCGCTCCTCCTCCGCCAGAGCCTCTCATGCCGGTGAGATCACAGGAAATGGGAGTCAAGCACATGCATAAACCCAGGACAGTCCTATTAAAGTAGTTGTTAGCTTAGGTTGGTAGAATACTTATACCAGAACAGAAATATGAAGATGATTGATTTTTATTTCACTCACAGCGGTGCTGGGTCCCCCCAAGCCCGGCGCGAAGTGTTCCTGGGAGGGTCATATCTTGGCGACTCCAATTCTATAGGGGATGCCTGTTGACTTTGAGATTTTTGATCACTCATGTTGAAAGATGGAAATTGAAAGTGAATTGGATTGGAGTCAAGTCTGAAGGTTCAGCGTTGGCAATTGAATTTCTTTCAATGAAAGACCATGTCCTGCAGAATGCGGGAATGTGACGATGAAGGAGGAAAGCACTGGAGCTTTTCAAGGACAATATTTCGAATCAAAATGTGCAAAGGCCCTTTTTCGAAGAGACTGGGGACCTTATCTCTGACCAATGGTGCAAAGAAGTCATTATTCGGATGCAGATTTGGACCCAGATTGGTTAACAGATCTAACAATGATTAGAGTACTTAATTGATATTTCAAGCCTTCTGATACCGGCACGCCGCACGCATAACTAAAGGGGAAATAAGTCACGCGATAAGGACGAAAATCTTGGGAGAGGATTGGGCATTGGCACTGCAGGGAAGTGCTGTTGATAACTTGATATATGGGCAGCTAATTTCAATCAGGTTAAGCTTTAACGGTTGTTCGATAAGGCCTGAATAAGGGTGGGGAGGGATTTCTTCTGATACTAATCTCTCAGTCTTCATTGTAGATAGATACATGCATGACTGTTAATACATGGTTGAGTGATATACACCTACAGGACCTGCACCCTCTGCCATCTAACAAAATCCTATATAGCCACCGCCCATCAGTGTATAGAGAGCGGCTGAAATTCGCCTGCTATGTTCTCTTTTGCTTCGATAGTATGCCCAAAACCCTAGTGGGGCAGCTTGCAGTACCTGGATGTCTAGTCCTATATAATCTAAGACCAGAGCAACTCAATAGCTGCCATAGACCGGACTGTAATAAATCCTCAGTAACCATGATAATAATAATTGAACAGCATCCATGGTACAGTTGACATGCTATCATAATAAACTCTCTCAAAGTCTTCCTAGAGAGGTATATGATGATATAGCATCCATGGCTTTGGAAAACAGTAGATATGATGGGATGTATCCCGATTGGTTCGGGTACTTGACATTTTGCCAAGTCCCCGTTGAGAATCTCCGCAGTACTCCGAAGACAAGATAACTAGACGAGAGGGCGGGGAAAGCAGGAAAGCAGGAAAGCATCGTTTAGTTATCTCAGTCTGCAAGCTGCTGTGTTCATGGTCTATTTAGTGATTTAGTCTGGGTCTTCATTTGGCCCGTTCCTGGCTGAACTTAATACTAAGGTATGTATGTACAGGACCCAGGCGTAGATAACGTCTCAGAAATGATGGCAGCCATGAAGCTGAAATGCTGAATATATTTATCTATCTAAGAACTCTCTATGTCACGGGGCTCAGCCTAGCCTACAGGGGTGGTATATAAGCCTGTTCCGGCTGTTCGGGAACTTCGCGGGCGATGATTCCAAGCAATCCAAGGGGAATCATCATTGTTGACCTTTTGGCATTGTAGCTAGTAGCTGCCCCGAACACTACTTCCTTATACTCTATGAGGAAGGCCGAAGGAAGGCAGTGAAGCTCTCTGCTGCTGCTAGCTAAGACGGGGTATAGTTCAGCATGGTCTTGGGAAAGTTTGATAAGGTGTTATTAAGGTCTCAAAAGTCAAATTACCCTAGATATTCTCCCGATAATTAGCAGATTCCCTAAGTACCTATTAATCACACTACCCCTAGTAATCACCTTCTTAACCAGTTGTGGGCCTTGTCACCTTGTGGCATAGATTCAAATAATCTATGCAGTAAATCAGCTCTGAAATATGTCATTTTATTGCCTATATAATTAATTTAGAGGATCAGTTAATTGTGATGATTCTGATAATTCTTTTAATGAATAGGGGCTTCGACTATCCAATTCCAAGCAAAATTAGCTGGCGTGATAGCAGAAACAGACTGTTTTAATATGCCAAGAGCTGTGTGGGCCAGTGGCTATGCAGCCCAAAATAATTAAAGTTATCTGCAGTTCTGCACCCTAGGTCCTGTACGTAAAATCCTGTCTCACAAATATTTTGACTTTTAACTGTGGAGAAAAGTTACTCATTAGTGTAGGTTAAATGCTGAAATGCCTGGGTTTAATTAAATCACTCACAGAAATGTCATGATGTCATTATGTCTTATCATGGCCAGTGATAGAGGAATAAGAAGGTGAAAGTCGGGAATTTCCGTAGAAACATAAAATGATACAATAAGATACGCATTATTTGGAGATCCAGAAGTATCTTATTGTTGATAGGCAATAGATTAATATTGTATTCACTCCAAGTCCATAGTGGTCGTCCACAGTACTATAAAATCCTCTTGACTCCTACCCTCCCTCAAATGTAATCAATCAATCTGAGACGGAACCTGATCCTTTGACCTTAGCTTCTAAGTCATTTACTCTAGACTGCCGTTGCCCTCGCATTCTTTCTATAAGAGAGATCATTACTATCATTACTATCATCATCATCATGCCTCTCACCAGAGAAGAAGAGATCAAGGAATATGGCTGGGGCGCATTGCCATGCGATCCCAAGCTCTGGGGAGGTATCAAGAAATTCAATAAAGAGCCAGTTCCCCAACTCTGTGCCGATGTTCCTTTACCAGATACACCTATTGTCAAGTCTGCTATGGAATATGTCAAGAAAGAGCTGCCAGAGCATACCTTCAATCATAGCATGCGCGTGTTCTACTATGGTCAGTAATCCAAGAGTGTTATGTCTCAATCTTCTTTAGATGAACCATATCCCCGAAATCCTTCTGAGTTACTTTGATTGGAGACTTCACCATATTTCTTTCTTTTTTTTCTAATCGACAATGTCATCACTTATAGGCATGGCAATTGCGTCGCAGCAATTCCCTGAGTGGGAATTTAGCCCCGAGACATGGCTCTTGACCTGTCTGTTCCATGACATTGGGACAATCGACAAGCACACCCATGGCACCTTGATGTCCTTCGAGTTTTATGGTGGTATCCTTGCCATGGATGTACTGAAGCAGCATTCCTGCCCTGCTTCACAGGCCGAGAGCGTTGCTGAGGCCATCATCCGGCACCAGGATCCTGTTGAGGTTGGGACCATTACCACCATTGGTCTCCTGGTTCAACTTGCAACTCAATACGGTGAGCAACTCCAATTATCTTCAGCTTTCCTCTGCGAATATTATAAACTTAGACCCAATGCTAATGGTGCTGTACTTTAAGACAACATGGGCTACCGCTGCGAGTATGTCCATCCGGACACCATTACAGACGTGGTGAAGAATTACCCAAGGCGTAACTGGTCCAAATGCTTCTCTACTAAGATCAGAGAGGAGGTCAAAGTCAAGCCTTGGTGCCATACAACGGCCTCCGAGGAGAAGTTTCCTCATGATGTTGAGCATAATACACTGATGGAACCTTACGATGGCTTGTTTTAATGGCAGTTTGGATCTTGTTTGAGCATTACGATCAAAGATAGGCCAGCTGCCAACGGGATGTTTCCAAGACAGGAGGGTTACGTCCAATCTGAGAAATTATTTTGATCATGGTCCTATTTTACCCTCATTGGTTTGAGTTTGGTGGCCGCACTTCTAGTCAGATGAAATATGAACTGCTTCATAATGGTGCTATAAATCACATTCACACTTCATTTCCCTGGCCTCCCGAGGGACAGGGTCACCTGGTAGAACCATCGCAAATCATTCTGTACACTATATACATTCCATCTGTGAAAGGAACGATGATAATAATAGCTTACAAGCTGGCAGAGACTGCTGGTCTTAGTGTTGTGATTGCGTCTTCCATTCAAATTGTATGGCATGGCTTCTGTTGCTGCAGTTGCCAAACATTTGCAGACTTACAGATCCCATACTTTTGATTCAGACTTATGGTACCAATTAGTGGAAGGTGTATACCGCCAGCTTTACAAGATTCATCTCAGCGGTCGTCAGTAAGCTTAACAAGGATACAATACAACTTTAGAAAGATAACATAGGGAGCCATCATCTAGAGGACAGTGTAGTAAATAAGCCAGCAAGAGCACCTCTTACAGCAATCTTATAGCTGTATTTCAACTATGGATTATACTACTCAAAGTCTCAAATAACACAGATTATATGCAATGTTTTCCAAGGATATCCTTCAGTGAAAGAGATGGCCAGCGGCTACAATGAACATTTAAAGAACTATAGTGGTATATTCAGGTGCAAGCAGGGCCTCTATCGATTCTAGCTCTAAATACGATAAATGGCACTTATGCAGCGGTCACTATAAAACACTTGGATTGAAAGAGATAAAGAAAGGTAAGCTAAGCTACGTGCTTACTTATATGGTAGCTTCAGTTTATAGGGTCTAAAAAACGCTCAAGTAATATTTGCCTGGTAGGCAACAGATACACAACACCTTTTTCAAATATGAACTCCAGACTAAGGAGCAGAAAATAGGACACTATGCAGCAATGGCCCACTTTAGGAATGCAAATTTTATTCCTAGTCAAGTAGATTAATCTGCTTTTTGATCTCTTTCCTGAGCACGCCAGCCGTGACGTCCTTGGGAAGATCGACAAGGACCGGGCCTGGTCTTCCGGTTGTGGCAATCTGGAAAGCTTCATCGATTCTCTGTGGCAATTCAGAGACATGTCTGACCATGACATTCCACTTCGTACATGACCTGGAGATGCCAAGCATGTCGGCTTCTTGGAACCCATCGCTTCCGATTGCTGAGGTGGAGACTTGGCCACAGAAAACGATGATGGGGGTTCCATCAGATAGAGCATTTTGCATTGGGGTACCGGGTAACCACATTTGTTGCTCCAGGTCCGGAAGTAACCAGAACGATCCCTGGCTTGCCTGATGCTCTTGCATATCCCTCCGCCATGTGTCCTGCGCCCTGCTCGTGCTTGGGGAGAATAAAATCAAGATGCGGCGAGTTGTAGATGGCGTCAAATACAGGAAGAATAGTTCCTCCTGGGTATCCGAAAATGTGCTTAACGCCATGTCGTCTCATCATCTCATGGAAGATCTGGCCTCCCGTCATTCCCAGAAACCTGTTGAGAGTAATTCAGATTAGCCATCACTAGTTGACTTCACGCAAGATACTCTCATACGACTCATCTCTGGCTTTTCGCGATTGTGGTGGATTGGATGACTGAGCATTGGAGGGGTTGGAGTGCGCGGCTGCGGTCGCTCGCCTGTCAATGTGAACCATTAGAAGATGAGTACTTTGTGGAGCATATGTTTAGGTTATATAAAAACAGCAAGAGGTAAGATACATTGACTTGGCCGCGACAGAAGCTGTGTTCCTGACATTTGGCTTCTTCAAAGCCTGGTTCAACAATGTGGCGATGCGAAACCCCTGACGGCAAGAAGACATGCTGAATGCATTGGCAGTCCGAGCCATTTGCTGGGCTTGAAACATATTGAATTACCAAGAGAGGGTATGGAAGAAACCGAAGAAAAAAGAAGCAAAGATCAAAGCAACAATGCTGGGTGGGAAGAGGAATTGGAGGGGAAGGATGTTGAGTCATCAGCTCTCCATGCTATAGAACATTCTGTTGCAGGATCATTGTGTAAACCCCTGTAGATTTCTGGGGAGAAATAAAAATGGAACGAGCATAAAACTGTTGATGGAGACTAGTAGGCTGGTCTTCGCTGATGCGGCTTGCGATATCGGTCGAGTCATGTATACAGGGTGGTAAATGAGTCATACTCATGTATTTACTTATGTTTTATCTGCCTCTGTGAAGATGCAGTACTCTCTCTATGTTAAATAGTAGTAATTCCCATCAGATATAAATTCAGGTTGAATTCATTCCAAATTAATATGGACTCTCATGGTATGTTGGTTCTCTGCCACTTCAACAGAGGAACCGTGCCTCTGCGGGAAATCCCCTTACTGCGTACCTGACTCCTTCTTCCAGGGCTCGCAATGGATCTAGAATAAGAATACTCTGACCTGAGTTGCTAGGAGTGGTTTATGCTTCCAATGTCCCTCAATGACTATCATTAGCATTCTGTCGCGGGAAATAGTTTCTACTGGTAATCAATTATCGGGGCTGTCTGCCTTACCAGAGCTATAGCGACTTTCTCTTATTTGCTCGTTTAATGCTTCTTCACAGTCGGTATTGTAGGCCGAGATTTGCCACAACAGTAGTATAAGCCTGGACTATATCTTTCCTTTCCCCCAACGAGGATCTTGACAGGTCAAGTTTTGACACAGTCATTTCTAGGGTCAAGGAGACCTCTCACATGTACTTCCGGCCCTCGGTGGACTGAAGGTGTTCAAATAGCCCTAGTAATAGTCCTGCCTGGATTAGAGGTATAGTGGGTCTATCTGAAGCTAGAAGTGAGAAGAAGCAGGACCGGCAGGCGTTGTATAGGGACCATTGCGTGGTAGAGGCGCCATCCTCATCTCAGGGAACATTGGGCGTAATCAGATACATAGTCCTTAGTAATAAGGAGGCTGTAGCATCTGGGTGTCAGAATTAGGCAATGATAGCCATAGGGGACATCGCTACGTTATGCGCACGTGCTGATTCCATGGAGCGCGAAGACTTGAAGGTCGAGGCTATGGACCTGAATTGGCGTATTATCGAAGGCATGGCCTCATTGGAGACAAATCACAGTGTAAGCCGCAACATCTACCCTGAGAGCAACAGCCAGCTAAGCTCAAACAGTCAACTGTCTTCGGACCAGAGCCAGAGTCCATTTCCAATTCTATGACCCACGTTTTTGCTGCTGCTGCCCTTGTCCAGCTCTACGCCTTGACCACAGACTATGCCATATCTCCTTACAGCATCCACGTTGCTGTCGACGAGACCATCTCTGTGATACGAAGAGTGCCGCGACATCTCTCCCGCCGAGGTCTGTCCTGGCCGCTGTGTATCGCCGGCTCGTTAGCAAACGCTGACCAATAATCCATCTTTGACAAATTCATGTAGGAGATACTGAGAGGGTCAAGGCCAGGATTTAGCAACTGCAACACGGCACTGAGAATCATGAGGAGGTGCTGGGCTGAGCCTGAGGCTGTCTGCTGGGATGGGTATAGGGTGATTTAGGGGCGCGCAATGAAAGACTTGAAGATCTCTGCATTATTAGTGTAACACAGAATATGTACAGAACTCACATATCACTCTAGGTCACACATCCTATAGTTACTTAATATGACAAGTTCATGCATGCTAAGCCAACCAAATGGATGCTATTTTCCTTGCCTGGTGTTATCTCACCAAGCACACTCCGCGCGTAATCTCTTATCCTAGTCATTCCTAGATATCCTTAGAAATCATGCTATAACTGAATGGTAAATAGTAAGGATGCTAGTGACTGAAGTAAAATTATCCATCACCTGATGGAGGCGGGTTAGTAACACTCATAGGCATTGCAACTTTGCTAATATACACATTATCAGGAACAGTATGCATCATAAAGTTCTGTAATTATGTTCCTATCTAACTATAGTTAAAGATTCCATCCAATTCATCAGCTCCTTTAATATAATTTCCCTTTCTTGGTATCCTAGTGGTCCACAGCTAATGTATGAATGCTTTAGCCATGGTATGAATGTATCTAACCATGTGAATATTTGACACCTTTTGGTTGATCGTTCATATGCTTATCGGCCCCATCCTTAGTACCATCTCGCATTGAATCAATTTGAGGTGGTTTTTTGTCAGAATCCTCCTTCATCTTATCATGTTTACAGACCTTGTGAGCCTGCAAGGGCTCACCATCAACAGTGGGTTGTTAAAATACCTCTTTATAGATAAAACGTCCTGCGGCAAGCTTTACAGGCTCAGTTATGCTCCTGTTATGTAAAGCTGCGTTGCAATCAAAAGTGTTAGTTATCCCTCCTCCAATATCTATAAAGTCAAGATTCAGCCAGTTTGGTGTTATATCGTAGCCATCTTGGAAAGACTTCACATGTTCCTGAATGAAGTCTGGAGTATTAGCATGTGTAATAAGGGAAAACTAGTTGGGCAACCGCTCCTGTCCAGCCTGAATCCATGGAAAGTGATTCATTGCTGTCAGGTTTTTGGTACCATATGGACTTTCTCTTGATCCCCGGCGTAGGTCAGTCCATGTTTCCCGGTCAAGCTCTCAGCCCCATAGACGTTCTCTGACATGAAGTCCCACTGGTATGGAAAGACCTTATCACGGCCGTTGTAGTCGCTAAAGACAACGAGACGTTGGTTTTCATATAGCATGCTCCACAGAGTGGGCCAGTTAACGTCCTTTTCCATAGCAGGCGCTGGCCAGAACACCTTGTCTGTGACACCAGCTGACTGGAAGATTGACCATAGATCAGTGTGGTGGGCAGCATCTATATTGTCTTCGATCATGATAGTTATGATGTTCTTGTTGAAATGTGTTAAATATTGATTGATTGTCTTGAGGGCTGAGAGTAGTGAAATGGGTGTCGCAAACGGATTATTAGTGAGATAGCGAATAGGCTTGCCCTATTCATCTAGCAGGTAGATGCCGTTATTATATACCCAGATATCAAGCAGGAGAGTGCTGACACCCATGCTTAGCTGGGTATCAATGCTGAGGGCCTGATTGGCGACAATGTAGCCGGCTGCATAATTTGCAAAGGCGTTGTGAGCCGCAAGGTAACAGTTCTTATTGTAAGGCAGGTGGGGATCAGCACTAAGCAGCACGTCCACTTGCCCAAGAGCTTTCATGCCGTCTCCACATGATCCAGAGGGGAGGTCGATATTAAATTTGCTCTCGCTGACGCCAAAGACGAGTGTCCCCGCAGCCGCATCTCTCTCGTCCAGGTAGCATTCCTTGCCGGGTTTACTGTTTTGGTAATGTTTGTCATCTTCAAGAAAGACATCGACAGTCCAGTAGTCGAGACTGAGACCAGTCAGTATTGACATCATTATATTCGTAATGGAAATAAAGCCACAAACAAACTTACCCTGGATGAAATGCTCCTGTATTGTATTCGACCATATTGAGCTGAGAAGATTCTTCGCCTTGAAAGATGTAAGGATAATCATATGTATAAGCCTGATCCGAACTGTACTGATGAGTGAGGCTGATGTAGCGAGCAGTTTGGCCAAAGTTATTTTCTATTCTGATGAATGCGACTGTGTTGTATCCCAAGGGGGTTATCCAGCTGTCAGCACATGGACCACTTGGAATGCCCATGGACCAGCCAGTAGGGTAGATGAAGATTGTTATATCCTTCCCAGCATCCTCAGGACGGATTCCGCATTCTTTGTCCTGTTTTTGATTTTTGAAAGGTGTCCCTTCTGTATCGTCGCTGTTAATAGGGGCCATAACATCAAGCTGTACGGAAATATTCTAGTAGTCCCTTGTAAATTCCCCTGGCCTGCTGTAGATGATCCAGGGATGTGAGGTACTATAGGAATGTGATGCAATTGGCTCACTGTAATTGGAGTGAAATAGAGGATCAGAAGCATACTGATGAGACATCTTCACCATCGCGGCCACAGGGAAGTTATTGCGTATCTAGAATATGTAATTAGCCTTGACTTGAGGGAGAACCTAATAGTTAACGTAACCGCACGAAATTATATGTAGTGTATTTGCGCCTGATAGTCTCGCCATCTATCTTATATGGCACTAAGCCATAGTCAATTGGGGATTTGCAGGCGCCCTTAGCTATAGGTTAGTCATAGACAAGCTTCACTATTTGCATGGGCAGCATGGCTTACACTGCGAAGCTTAATGTTGAATATTTTCCCCGTGATTTCAAACCAGATTAGCCCATGTTGGTAATTATCTTCTTGTCTCATCATGTAATCTTTTGTGCTTGTATAAAATACTGCTCCATCCTCGAAGTATATGGATATCCTCCAGTGGTCAGTGCCCCAAGCGTCCCATCCTTAACCATGCATTAGTAGTGTTTCGTTGAAGTTCGATGGGAACCCACCAGTCAGGTAACGGGCCTCGAAGTTGGCAGCGGTCGACGAATTGGTATTAACTTCTTCCCAAGTTCTGCTCTCCCAACCCCAATCAGAGTAGTGGTGTTCAAGAGTGACTTTTGACAATGTCACAGGTAACTTGTTTGTAATACCAATCTGAGCCGTCTGATCGGCAAGTCCACTGCTTCCACCAAGGCGGTTGCCGTACTTGTCAGTCGCCTTGGGGGACTGTCCCAATGTACCGTACCGTGCTCGTTCTCCTGTGGCATTCGTCGGACCAGAGGTAAGAGGGCTAGGGACGCCCATGACGGGTCTGTTATTGAAAAAAGATATATGGCCATAGTTGTTGATAGTGAGACCCTCAACCTTTTGAACTACGTCAAAGGGAGTACTATCTCCGGTTTTACCTGAAGATGATTCTGACGCGGCCTCTGGCTTGGCCATTGCCGCTGTTGACGGCGGCGCCTTGCTCGTCTTCTCACAATCCTGACACATGAGAGTACTTAGCGGTAATAAATCTGCTGTTATGGCAATATTAGGAGTAAGATGTTGAGGCGGCTGTTTACAAGGATCGAAATGGATTTATATACATGAGGTAACTATGTCCGACAGGTATATAAATAGGTAAACTTTGCCATTGGAACAGCTAGTCAAAGAGCTGTCGTCATGGGTCTCTGTTCGCAGTCTAGCAGGTTGTACGCCATAATTATCTATCCATGATGAAGTGCTTCTTAAATTGTTTTGGTATGACTTGATAATCCAAATGTGAAATGTGCGCTGACGAAACACCACCATCATGGGCTGTCGGATATGTATATAAATGTCCGGTCCAATGGGCAAGAGTTACACTCGCAATCACAAAATTACGTTGGTTGATGTTCATTCCCAAACTTATACAATGTTGCCTACATTTCCAACTCGGTCACTCTGTGGAATATTCTAGCCTAAAGTGAACTGACCCAGCTGATCTCGTCCTGATGGTTAGCAGCTTTTCTGGAAGTGTGGGGAACATGTGCTGAGCCTGCTGAGGTATTTATCCAGAGATGGCCCCCGCCTTGGTGGTAGTAGGATCGGCTGGACGCGCATATGACCATGATTGTACCATTGGCCGACCCTGAATATTCAAGGCGAAAGGAGTGTCTGGTAGCGGCTCTGGCGAAGTGATGATTGCCTGATAGAGCTGATTCAGAGCTGCGGTCCGTTCCTAGTAAAGCATTATGTGCAGGTTCATTTAATTGGCCAGGATGAACAGTTACATTGAGAATCTGCTCTGATAGAAATGCCTTCTTCTGCCAGTTTAGGATGTATAGCTGTGTTTCCTGGTGTCAGTAAAATCCAACTGCATGTGAAATGCAAGCTACCTGATTGTCTTTGATGCTTCCCTGCAACAGCTCTCCTAATCGTGATTCGTGACCATGTGAGAGTGAAGGGCCCCCGTGAGACAGCATCCCGATTTCGTTGAATAGACCGGGAAAGGCGGCAATACATATCCAGATATCCTCGTCTGGTCGAACACTCATATGGATCATTTCAGGCCAGCTGGCTTCGAGTCATCTACTCCGTACTGCATATCTGCGGGGCGAATCCCCATGGGGCGCTACAACTACCTGGCATTATCTCCGTGCTCAAAATGGTTAGATGTATATTCCTTTAGTCAAAGTTCAATATAGGGCTCATTTGGGCATTATAGCAAGTCAAATTACTTGGTTATACATTCACAGGTCTGGAAGAATGTCAAATCCCCCTGATACAAGTCTGTAATCTTTCCTATAGACACAGCAAACCCTCCAACGGGCCAGGCCAGCACTTGATCAGACAGTAATTCGTCGACTTCGGAGATATTCATAGTCGGGCATGGCATCGCGCACCATCTTCTCCAGCATAGTGGCCACCTCATCTCCAAATTCCTCCTTCCACTGCCTGGCTTCGGCTGTTATATCTACCGCCGTGGGTGTTTTGTCCTTGATGATCCCCGTGGACTTGATCAAGGTGGAGAGCATGATCGCCTCAGCGGCTTTCTCAAAACCTCCATCCGGCTCATTCTTCTGCGATTCAGGGCCCAGTGTTTTCCGGTCCGCGGGTTCCTGTTTGCTCTCCCACTCAAACTGTACCACATCCCGGTCAAGGCCGGTCTCTTCGCAGTACCGGACCACCACCTGCGGATTGTGGATGACGTCCTGCGCATCTACCACCAGAGGCTTCCCGGTCAGACCAGGCTGTTCGAGACACCAATCGTAGAGCATTCGCGTCCATTTCAAGGTCAGGTTGGTTGCCAGCGTCCCCGTGGTCTCCTCCGTCTGCAAAAGGCCGGTTTTCAGGAACTTTCCCATGGCGCGGTAGAGAGAAGGAAAAGCCAAGGCTGGGTGACGAATGATGAAGGTCAATCTCCAGGTTCGCAGGTATTCGTCCGGCAGAACAGTCCGATTGAGAGGGGAGAAGGTGTTTGAGGAACCGTACTTGTCAGGAATGTGTGGTCGAAAGCTGTCGGCGTGTTCGGTCTGACCGTCAAACACGGCTGGATTGGTGAACCAGAAGGCGTGCTCTTTGGCGAATGCAATTTTTCCCTCTTGCTCTGCTCGCTGAGAGCATTCCTCGAGAGCATCGACCGCCTTCTGGAAGGCATCGCGGATCTCCTGCTTCTCAGCCTCTGTCCACTCTTTGATGGGTTTACTTAGGCGGCCATCGTGGGCGACCGTAGTGAAGGCGTCGTAAAAGAAATAGCCTCCTTTATCGGATGTCATCACCTTCTGACGAGGGACATTGAGGATCTTGAGCATGAGATTCGATGCCGTTCGAGGGACACTGATGAGGAGCAGGCGGGAGGGAGACGGTGATTGGTTGACGACGGTCATGATGGGTGAATGAATTTGATTATTATTGGCTGTGTGATAGTATGGCAGTAAGGTACCTTATTGAAAGAAGGATCAATAAGAAGGACAAGACGATGGCTACATCCCGCTGACAGATGGCGTGATTGAACCAACAGATATTTATATGTCGGTCATCTCTCTCCATTCTCCCCCACGTTCCTGGCTCACCTCCCCACAGGCCGCAGCCCTACCTTATTCTTCGACTCAGGACTCCTGAGTCAGGAGTCAGCACTCAGCAATAACTTAGGGTCTAGTGACACCCTTGTTCGGCTTCGGAAATTGCCGTTGTTCGTCCGCGCCGAAGCAGCGGCAGTTTCCGACTTCCCAATTGAGGCATGATCCCAATGGCGGCCTATTATTGGATTGATGAAGTGACGATCCCCGGGGGGGAGCAGAAACATGACCAACAAGGGAGTGATATGATACATCTGACATAAGCCCACTCGGCTTTCGGGCAGTGCAGAGTCCGATGAGGGGTGAGACAGGGATTAAAGCTGGAAGAATCTACATAGAATCTGCCAAACGAATGTATGCTTATGTCTGATGTGAGGATGATATGGACGCGGTACTAAGGATGCTTGCAATCTTCCACTGATTAACTCCCTCCCAGACGCAATTCCAAACGATAGGCAGCAAGTTACCCCCCTCAAAAGGTCGCCTTGGCGAGGTTGGACTCAAAGTTAGCATTCTTGAAAGGCACATTGGCAGCACCAAAGTCGGTGTCCTCCAGCGCCGTCTGGGCCACAGTTGGCAAACTCTCCCAGGCGATCAGGGGCTGTGTGCCTCCCACGGTCGAGGTGAGACCACACTGATGGTCCACCGGCCAGATGCTGTAGTAGTCGATGAGAGGCTTGGTGCCGCTGAGGGTGTATCCATCTGTCGAGCAGTCCCAGCCACCATGGGCGGATGGACACACAGCGACAATATTGTCAGCCGAGGTGGAGGTGGAAGATGAGAGCCAGACAATGACTCCCTCCCAGTCATGGCGATGTCCCAAGCCAGTCGAGGGCTCGTCCTTGGGGAAATACCACGAGTACATGAGGGCGTAATAATCGCCATACGCAGCGCCGCGCACGTAGATCTGGCCGGTGCTACTGGCGCAGTCGCCGTTGGATGCTCCTGTTGGTGCGAGGCCAGCACTGTTGATATTAGCTCCAGCAGAACACAGAGTCGTGCCATGGGAGGGCCTACTTGGTGTTGCCATCAGCATCTACCGCTGGGAAGGGAACGCAGCCGTTCACCACCTTGAGGTATGGCTGATAGGCAAGATAGACCTCTCCCGTGCTGCCGCTGGGAACAGTCTGGGGAAATCCTACCACCGCATCACTGGCGATGCTTGCTCGTGGAAGCACAGCGCCCTGAGCGACGTCTCCAAAAGTGGCGAGAGTGAGAAGGAGGGCCATATTGCGTGGGTTCAAGCGATGAGCTGCGCGATTGTCACGCAACGGACAAGGACGGGGATCTCGGCATTTTTATAGTCATAGACTTTGTCAGCTAAAGTGTAACAAACGGGAGAAGCACATTCATGGACGTTTTGACAGGATATCAATTTTCCCGCCATGCCTACACCCAGCGCGATGGTGCTTAGTTCCTTGTAGATCTGCAGCCGAGGAACGTGACGAATCCGGCAATAATCAGTAGCCAGGGCTTTCTTCATATCTGATCTATAAGAAACACGCCATGGTTTCCACAAGACTTTGGGCATCTCCAGGACGGAGGCCATGACGAATCCATGGATATTTCCACCAATCGCAAATGGTCGGGATGGACGCACCACGAGACTATATTAGGGCTCGCTGGATCAACATGTGTAACTATGCTTCCTTCTGGTTCACTCTTTATCCAGTTGAGTGCGTAGGGAGATTCGTGAAAGCTGTGTACTATGAGATAATTAATTGTTGGGCTCAGGTCAAGGCATGTATGAGCCGACGAATGCGTCGGACTGTACACAAATCAAGCGATACTATACAATGAATGGAGCAATGCGAGGTAAACTCGAAGTAGTACGGCAGATGCAGAATGACCACCATCACAGGGCATCACCGCTCCTCCAGGCACCAGGAAAGCTGTCCTTAATGGCATCCCAAAAGGGCCTACCGCCCATCTGCAGGTCTTTGAACGCTGGACACGACATGTTCAGGAGTGGGACAGAGATGACCTGGTTGATCATCTCCAAAGGGGACTGCCAAGGTCTTGTACAGTCTGGCCAAAGCATTGGGACTGGCAAACTTAAGCACTTCAAAGGCAAAGCAGAGCAGATTGTTTCACTCCAGGAGTGTGGTGAGGTTCAGGACACCTCCCGTCAAATCGGAGAGATCCACCCCGGTGAAGCTGTTGACCGTGCAGGTATTTCCTCCGATGCTAGATGATGCATGATGAGTAGTGTTGGGAGCGACGGGGATAGCAGGAACAGCAAACCTACCTTCCAACTTCCGCATACTGGAGTGCCAAGTTTACGATATCAAGATTCAGCTGCACCAGGCCATAGTTTACCGGAGTCTTGTACCAATTCTCAGGGATCCTTTTCCATCCCTCGCGGTAGGTCAGGTTTCCTTCCTCTCCATAAATGGCGAAAAAGCTGCGAACAATCTCTTTGGTTATTCGCTTGTCAGTTTTCCAATCACATTCTAGAGAATCGTTCTTACTCCAGACACCCTCCAGCTCCTCATGCGAATGATTACGGAACAGTCATCCAGCAAAGATATAGCCAGCATTGCGAGCAATTAGACCCATCATTGGCCCGTAATAGAATTCAGGGTTCGTCTGGATGCTTTAGTCCATGCGGATTTTGGACCGCTCAGCCATTAGATCCATGCTGAAAGTCCCGTCCGTTGACATGTTGTACCATTCCATGAATTTGCCCATGTTCAGCGCGTAGTTGTTTCCAGTGACATATAGATCGTCCCACGTGTTGGAGGAATCGGACTCAATAAAGTCGTGCGAACCAATAAGTCCCTAGGGCTCACCTGCAATGCATTAGTCAAGGAAAATTCGTCTACGGTGACACTGCGAGCACACCAAGGAGACCCCCCAGATTGTTCAGCAGATTATTGACACCAGTATCGCGTCCTCCGATGGAGAAACTGGGCTGAAGAGCAAGTGGATTGCCCGTCCACACGACTCCCATCAGTTTCAGTATGGTGGACAGGTCCATTCCCATTTCATACACTGTAAAGGTCAACGGACCTGGCCCAAGCAACAGATGTCCTACAGAATTGCATACCCTTGTTGATGGCCGCAATCACCTCGACAAACTGCTTTCATGTCAGGGCCAAACTCCGACTGGTAGCATCACCTACCGACACAACTCCGCTGCGAGGAATATACCCGTGATTCGCCAGTGCATTTAACCCAGGACAAGGAGCCCGTTGGTCCCCATTCTTGAAATCAGGAGGTTGGAAAGTGTGTACGCCGGTCACTGTCCTGTATTAACACCGCTTTCAGGCCGCCACCGGCCAAGTGGGACAGGAACGGCATACCATAAATGGGCTTGGACATTGAGTCCACCAGGAATCGCTTTCGCAGCTCTGGGTCTTCTTTGGCTTTCAGCGCGGCGTATGGGTAGTTCTTATGCGCAGATCCTCCCATACGATCAGGAAAGCCTGAGGCTAGGGAACCCAGACCCAGAACGGCCAATGCAATAGTCGCCTTCATCCTGGAAAATAGCCTTCAGTCATAAAAACGTATGAAATCTAAGGACAGGCATGGGCGGGCATAATAGGTTCATAATCTAAAATGACATGCGGTTCTTCATGCCAAATTCAGCATTTCAACTGGACACCGTAGCTCTGGAACAGTCAAACCCACCCCGGAAACATCCCCTGAAACCTTGTTTACGCTCCACTGTTGCATTTTCCGTACTGGTCACAGGAAACGGGATCCTTCATAGATGGCCTCCTTGATCAACAACGTCAACCCATACTGTCGGTTATATATTGCACGCGTTGGCAAGGGCCGGGAGGACATTGACCCTAAAAAGGCTGCCATGGTGAGTATGGGCCTCATCCGACTGACCGCTATTCATAGGACCGTCGCTAATAGTCCGGCAGGCAATTGACTGGGCTGTGGAGCAGAAGGTCGACATCATATCCATGAGCTGGGTCACCAAGACCCAAGAGGCGGACCTGCAAAATGCCGTCAAAAGAGCCGCTGACAATGCCAGCAACAACAAAAGCCGACCAACTCTAATGTTCTGCTCGACAGCCGATGAAGGCGCATTTGCTGGAGAAGTATACCCGGTAGACTATGCAGACTCTGTTGTTAGTGTGGCGGCCACCGACACCTGGGGCGGACTAACCTCCAAATCTGATCGCCAAAAACCGGTCGATATCAGGATCCCCGGCGAGGATCTGGAGGCTCCAGTGCCCCAGTATCTCGAGAATGTGTCCTCCAGAGTATCGGGATCCTCCGTCGCAACAGCTTTGGCGGCAGGCATAGCCTCGTTGGCATTGCTTCTGCTAAGGACATACAACGACAACAACGCAGACCTGCGGCCCTTTTACACCAAGAAAGGTATCATGCGGGTTTTCAACCAGATGGACGCCAGTAAGGGGCCTCTCCAGATCCAGCATCTGTTTCCCCGTGACCCCGTAGACCCGTCTAGTCTCGATGCGGCGGTAATGGCGAGCAAGTGGAATATCAAAAGTTTTCCTGATAAACAATCCTTCTAGGCTGTTTGGGATGGGAGACTGCATGACCATAAAGGTGATAAATGATAATGACTTTAGCCCTAACGAGGCATGAATGTTCTTCAACCTTCAGGTGGAAATGTATAGCCCGCGATCGGGACCTTGGGGTGTTCGATATAATGGCTGGCATAAGTGAGAAAGAGCGGAGCATAACTACATATATTCATGTAAGGTAAATGTTACCCAGGTAGGAACCCTGTAGGTATCACCCGCGATACTGGGCTTGGGGGCATCCTGCTGCGCGACATCAACAACGCGCTGCCCACTCGGGACCAGGAGACTGGTCTGTTTCAAGTCCCCATCGCGGTCAAGACAGTCAACAGCGTCAACGCGGATGGCTCTCGCAAATATCACCTGGACATCCAGTTGAATACGCTGGTAACCAATGTTCGCTTTGATATGACCAATGAGAGACCCAGAGCCATTGGTGTCGATTATCTCCGGGGTCAGAGCCTGTACCGCGCCGATCCCCGCGCAAGCAAATCATCCGCAGGTACTCCAGGCAGTGTCAATGCTGCCAAGGAGGTGATCCATTCGGCGGGCGCATTTAACACGCCCCAGCTGCTCAAGCTCAGTGGTCTTGGGCCGAAGGAAGAGCTGAGCAAGTGGAACATCATCACCCTGGTGGACTTGCCTGGGGTTGGCAAGAACCTGCAGGACAGGTATGAGACCGGCGTGGTGGGCAAGTCCATGCAGTTCTCCCGGAAGATCTTTGACGATCTGGTGCCTTTAGACGGCGGATTTGAAGAAGTATGGCCCGGTCCCAACGTGACCACCGAGGCGGAACTGAAGGACTTTATCAAGCGGGAGGCATGGGGCCATCATGCCTGCTGTACCGCGGCGATTGGAGCGGACGAGGATCCAAATGCTGTCCTTGACTTGGACTTTCGGGTGCGTGGTGTCTGTCGGCCTATGCTGGAAGGTGGTGATCCAGTTATGTGATCTCTCACTTAGTAGTAGCTTCCTATATATATGATAGAACTCTTCATACTCCTATATACTATATATATATAATAAATCTCATGATTATTACTTCATATCTTCCCTAATTCTATAGATTATAAGCCTAGAGCCTTATAAGAGCTCTGGAGAATTATTCCTAAGTTCTTTCCTTAATCTTATATGCTTTTAAAAGCTTCTTTTTATAGATATCTTACTAAAAGGCTTAGGCCTAGTGGATATACCACTAAAAATAGTTCCTTTAGTGCCTCTGGCGCCTTTATACAGTGCTCTTAGGGCCCTTTATAGTATTTATTATACTTATAGATCCTTATAGGTGTAGATATCTGACCTAGAGTTCTAGTATTTCTATTTTCTTTTCTAATTAATATATTTTAATATATTTTAAAGGCTTTATAAAGAGATAAAAATCTTAGTAAGATATCTTAAGTTAATCTTAATAAGCTACTACTACTCACTAGTGCAGATACTAGATAGCTATTAAAACTAGTCTAAAGTAGTAAAAATTTATCTATATAGCTAAGATATCTAGTAAATTATTAGCAGTACTTATATAAAGCCTATAATAATAGATTATTTAGTAACTAGATCTATAGAATCTATTAAAGGTGTTAAGTAGATAGAGAAGAATAAGAAAGCTATATAAGACTAGGAGAAAGTAGATAATAAAGTATATAGTATAATCTACTTATCTCTCTTATACTTAATTAAATATAAAGTTATTAATCTAGAATTATTAAAAGTAGTTTAGAATTATCTAAATACTAAATATAATATTATTACTAATATATAATCCTTTAAGGGTCTATAGATAGCTATAAGTACTTATTATAATAATTATAATAGTATATAAGACTATATCTTTAAGCTCTTATTTATACTTAGTAAGTTTAAGTATAGCCTTAAGAAAGGAGAAAAGCTTAAAGAATTAGTAAAAATCTAGTTTCTACTTTATAACTTAGAGAAAATCTAAGAGATATTTTTAATATTATATCTTAATAATAGATTTAATAAGACTACTATAATATTTAATAGTATTATATAGATCCTAATTTAAGAGGAGATATAAATAAAGTTTAATATATTATCTATAAATATTATTAAAGCTTAGAAGGGTAAAAAGCTCTTCTAGAAAAGGAATAATAATAAAGATAAGCCTAAATCTAATACTAAAGATAATAAAGATAATAAAGAATTAAATAATAAAGTCTTATAAAAGATTAGAAAGAATTAGAAGTATTATTACTATAGTAAGGCAAGGTATAAGAAGTCTAATTATTAAAAGCTTCACCTAAATAAGAAGCCTAATATAAAGAAGTCTACTAATTAGAATTAAAATTAGGCTTATTATTATTATTATATTTATATTATAAGTACTAATAGTACTAATAATGTAATACTATATATTAATACCCTAATATTTAATAATATAATACTTTCCTTCTATATACTTAATAATAATAAGCTCCTTTCTATAGATAATATCTTCCTTCCCTCTAATAATACTATTAATAATACCCTTCTCCTTACTGATAATAATATAATTAATAAAGATAGCCTCCTTATATCTTATAATTTAGATATAATTAATGGTGACAGCATCCTTACTCCTCTAAAGATAGATTCTAATTTTAATATACTTAGTAATAATAGTGTATTTATGCCTATATCAGCTAAATAAGATTATATTAAAGATCTTAGTAAAGATATATAAATAGCTATAATTACTATTAATCTAGCTATATACTAGTATATCTATGCAGATATCTAGATTATTAATTCTAATATAACTAAACACTTTGTAATAACACTATATAATTTTATTAATAATATTAGAAAGTCTTAGAGATAGGGAATTAAGACTGCTACTAGCTAGGTTATCTATTTAGATTTAATAGGTAATATTATACTATATTTAGCATATCCTAGAGGCTTCACTAGATGTGTAATTATTATAGATATTCTATATATCCCTAATATTACAGTTAATCTGCTTAGAACTATTAAATTAGATTATAAAGATTTAGGAGTTAATCTTCTCCCTAATAGTATTATTATTATATATTTATTAGATTAAATAATAATTAGTTATAGTGATATTATATAGAATATTTATATATTATATATTATAGGAAGTCATGCCACTATTAAGACTAATAAGATAGTAGATATTATTAAATCTAATACCTTATTCTAAACTTAACTAATTAAATTCCTCTACTACCCTAAGAACAGTGAAGACTAGCTAGTTTCTTAGTATAATCTTATACTAGAGAGAGACTATAAGTAAGATAGATAAGTTAAATAAGTACTAGTTAAACCTTATTCTAATATTAATACTTATATCTAAACTAGATAGTAGTTCCTAAGTAGGCCTAGTAGCTAGTATATACTTATTTTAGAATTTATTTATAATAATTTAGTAGCTGTAGATATACTGAAGAAGGATAGAGTAAATTTTATAATATAATATTATTATTTTATTTATTTATCTATTTCTAATATTATCCATGCATTAAAAATAGTTAATAGAATAAATATTAAGGGACTCCTAATTCTAAAGTATACTTATAAGTTATATATAATAGTAAATACTACTATATATAAAGACTATATCTCTTTAACTCCTATTATATAGCACAGTAAGTAAATCTTTATTAATATAAGAGATAGATATAATAATATATTAAATAATTTTATTACTAAAGCCTATTACTAGATAATTATTATAAATTAGTATAATAGCTAGATTACTATATATCTATTTAAGTTCTAGTACTAAGTATAGTATTATATTAAGCTCTTTATTAATAAGAAGGAGTATATTAGTATTAAGATCTAAATAATTTATATTAATAGTAGTAGGGAATTTATAAAGAAAGAACTATAAGTATAAGCTAAAAGTAAATTAATTAAATAAGAACTAATAGCTCTATATATTTATAGCTAAAATCTAGTTATAAAATAGTTAAATTATATTATCCTTACTAAAGTATATACTATTATTAATAATAAGACTATTCTAAAGAAGCTCTAGGGAGAAGTAATAAAAAAGATAGTTCTAATTAAGAATATCTCTTCTATATATAGTAAAACCATTATATCTTACTAGATATACTTTAAGAGATACCCTAATATTAGTTCTCTATATATCTTAGACTTAGTAGGCTATATAATCATTACTAATAAAGTAAGATCTAGATAAGAAGTTACTAAGATTAATCTACAAGCTATTTACTGTTGCCTAGTTAGCTATATAAGCCTAGGAAAATAATATATTATTTGGATTCTGGCTACTAACAAGGTGAAGTGTATATATGATATAATATTCTATAAGGGCAGTTAGTGTTGTTATTTTCCCGGGTTGGGCCGGGTTCAGGCCCCTTTAGAACCCAACCCGGCGGGTTTGGGCCCTAGATCTCTAGGGCCCAACCCAGCCCATAACCCGGCGGGTTCTAGGGTAGTGAACCTAAATAGAACCTAAAGAACCCAAAAACTACTCTCCGCCTGCCTAATCTAGTTAGTATGTAATTAATTTTTCAATACCATACTAGGCATCTATATATAATATATATATATAAGGCATTTTATATAGAAATCTAGCCTATATTAGTGTAATCTAATTACTTAGGTATAGTAATAAAAACCCGTTTTTCAACCCAAAACCCATATGGGTTCTAGAATTAGAACCCAACCCAGCCCATGGGCCCTAGGCCCTAGGCCCGAACCCAGCCCATAGCGGGTTTGGGCCGGGTTGGGTTTGGGTTCTAGGGTTGGGTTTGACCAGCCTAAGGGCAGTGACCCTGATCTATATAGTAACCCTAACACTAACTATAGTAAATAGGTTGACCTGCTAGTGATTCCCTAGAGAGATTATAACCTAAATGAAGTCACTAGTAATATAAATTCTAATAGTGATATTGCTAATGCTCCTGCACTAAATTATAATTTAACTACTTCTAATTTACTAAGACTAGAGGACAGCATTCCAATGCCTGCTATATATATAGAAGTAAATCCTAATATTACTAAGAATACTTACTTCCTATATAGAGACTTATTTAGTAAGCTTATTAAAGATTTACCTAATTATCTCTAGTTAGAAGCTATATAACTTATAGAATAGGGGGTATAGTATATTAATAATATGATCTAGATCTGCTATCTTTCCTATCATATAGTGGCTAGGTATATAAGGATTAGTGATAACTATTCTAATATTATTAAATTATTATTATTTAATAAGACTATTAAGTCTCCTAAATTAGAGGACTGGTAGAAGGCTATAGAAGCTAAAATTACTAATCTAACTAAATAAAATATTTAGATTCTTAAAGATCTACTACCTAGCTATAAGGCTATTAATAGAAGGTAGATATATAAGATTAAGATAAATATTAATAACTATATCTATTACTTTAAAGTAAGGTAGATAGCTAAAGGCTTTATATAGATTCTAGATATAGATTTTAATTAGATATTCTTATTTACTACTAAACTAGCTATTATATATCTATTTTTTATACTTATTACTATCCTTAGCTATTATTATATAGAAGCTAATGTTAAACTAGCCTTTTTATAAAAGAAATTTTTTAATAGTAAAATTATATATATAAGATAACTATATAAATTTAATAATAAATTAGGCTAAGTCTACTAGCTAATACTTCCTCTCTATAGTCTTAAATAATTAGTATAGATATAGTATCTCTACTTTTAGAATAGAGTAGCTAAAATAGGCCTATAAATATTTAAGATTAATAAATATTTATTTTTTAATACTTATAGAGTGCTTCTTATCTTATATATAGATAATATAGAGATAATAGTATTCTCTTAGAATATTATTAAAAGAGTATATAAGGCTCTTAGAGAGCTCTTTAATATATCCTTTATTAGGCTAGCTATCTATTATCTTAGGATAAAAATAGAACTTAATACTATAAATTATACTATAAAGCTATCTTAAAAGATCTATTTATAATATCTAGTAGATACTTTTAACCCTAATAGTTATAAAACTACTATAATATCTATAGAAGAAGATATAAAGTTTATAAAAAATAATAAATTTATTAATCTACTACTTAAAAAGAAATATAGCTTAAATATAGATTCTATTATATATCTAATACTCTAGATAAGGCTAGATACTTCTTTTATTATTAGTAAGCTTATATACTTTATATCTAATCTAGATAAGAGTTATCTTAAATACTTTATATACTTAGTATACTTCTTCTATTATATACTTAATATTAGCATTATATATAAACTATATAAGGCTAAAGAGATTATAGAAAAGCTTAGAGTTATTACTAGCTATATAGATACTAATTATATAAACTATATTAATATCTATTACTCTACTACTAGCTATATCTTTATATTTAATAATAACCCTATCTTATAGATATCTAAACTATAAATTATTATATCTTTATTAATCTATAAAGTAGAGTATATAGTAATTATATAAGTAGTAAAGAAGGTAATCTAATTAATATATTTATTTAAGGATATTAGATTCTCTAGTATTCATCTAATACTAATCTATACTAATAGTTAGCTAGTAATTAATCTAGCTTATAATATCTAATATTACACTAGATTAAAGTATATTAATATATCTTATTATTAGATCTATAATACTATTATAAAGAAATAGATCTATCTTAAATATTTAGATATAGATAAGATAATTATTAATATCTTAACTAAACTATTAGAATATATTAAATTTAAATAATTCTTTTAGGCTATAGGGTTAGTATAGTAAGCCTTAGAAAGTAGATAAATAGTATAATTACTTAGACTATTATATCACTATCTAATTAGGTAATGGTAATAGCTTTAAGATTATAATAGATTAGGGGGTATATCAGCCTATACTGGAAGGTGGTGATCCAGTTATATAATCTCTTACTTAATAGTAGCTTCCTATATATATAATAGAACTCTTTATACTCCTACATACTACACACACATAACAAATCTCATGATTATTGCTTCATATCTTCCCTAATTCTACAGTGTCAATGGCCAGCGCGTCGTGGATGCCTCGGTGTTCCCCAAGATCCCGGGATGGTACGTCGCTCTTCCCATCTATATGATAGGCGAGAAGGCTGCCGACGTCATCCTTGCCGATGCTGCATAGATCTTCTCGCAATGATGTATATACATGCCCCATTAATTTTGGATGTCTGCGGTCGAGGACCGTTGTATATTAAAGTACCTTCAGACATAATCTTTATCAGTCGAATTTTGCACAAGGAACCGGGTAAGGCATCGTACTTTGTGCTCTTAACTCTAGAATCTTACAATTTCGATCCTGACTTCGCTACTTTAATCACAGCCCGGCCGTTGCTCAGGACGACCTTGCCCTTGTCATTCTTGGTCACGAATCGGATCTCTTCGAACCCATCCGTAACATCGCCGACCCTCCACATTTCCGTGGTAAGACGGTCACCTGGCTTCACCGGAGATGCAAACCGGGCCTGGAATTCGCGAAAGCTGTTGGGATTGCTGCCACCAAACGCCTTGAGAATGGCGTGAGCAGCACTGTTCCAGCTGAAGAGACCGTGAATGATGGTGCCTCCAAAGCCCATCTGCTGTCCTGGCTCAGGAGTAGCATGAAGAGGGTTATAGTCGCCGTTCAGACTTAGGGTGCACTCATTAGTTGATATCCTCAGCGCGCACGTCGCAATGACTTACCGATAGAGAAGGGCAGTTTCCGGTGTGGTTTGCACTTCATGTGTGGCATCGGGTTTACGGCCTTCTGGGGGAGGATAGTTGGGAGTGCTAGGGCCTAGATAGACAAGTCAGAGTCTGCAGTTTGACCGGTAGAAGGAAGGATGAAACCGACCCTTGGGACCTCCCCAGTTACCCTGGCCGACAAAGAACCCACTACTCACGATCTTGGTGTAGACCTCCCCCGTTGCTTTGTCCACGATGGTTTGTTCTGTCTCCATGACCGAACCAGCCTTGCCCTTATCGTAGACACCGATGACCTTGTTGCGCAATTCAAACTGCTTTCCAGCACTGGTCGGGGGCAGGGGCTTCAAGACGGTCAATTTGCGCTGGCCATCGACTGACCGTTTGGGGTCGAATTTGGGGACACCAGGAACCGGGTTGGCCTTTTGACGAGCATAGAAGTCGGTCACCTCCGAGTCTGTGAGCTTGAATGCTATGTTGTAAGACAAGTTAGCCAGATTGTCATTCGTGTTCTCCCTCTCGCGGGGGGAACTTACACAGGATAATCGGGTATGTCGGAAAGACGGCAAAATTGGGATGTAGCTCCTATTCGAAAGTATTAGTACCGACCTTGAAGTCGTGACAGGAGAAAGGCTTCATACGTAGAGAAAGTGCAGCTCGTCAGCGGTCGCCCCGATGCTGTTGGCAAAGAGCAACACATCTCGCTTGAGCCAGGAGACTTCCTTGGCAGGGAATTCGTAACCAGCTCCAGGTCCAGACATTTTCTTTTGAGGAGGAATGTAGATTTGTTGCGGTCTTGATGGATGAAAATGCAGTGATTGATGCAAGGTCGACGATGGCCTTTATGTATGTGGGGAGAAATCGACAGTGTTTATGCGGGGTTGCCGAGGCATCTCGGACGCGTAGACACTTCGATTTATCAACAAGTCAATTTCGCTCCATCGGATATGTATATGTCTGGACAAAATAACTTGAAAAACATGAGTAATGTTCTGTTGTTCAGAAGAATATCATATACAGAATTGAGTCGTCTTTGCATATGGCTTGAGGTTGACACGGAGCAGATAGATATATTTTTGCACACATTGATGTAAGAAAGAAGGACGCAACAACCCTCCAGACTATGGACTGTAATGACACTTCAGATTGCATGTCACGCAACCAATCGCTACTAAGATACCGCCAAGTTCTTCAGAGAAGCATCAGACGAGTATAAGTCCTCCATCTTAGGCCCATTGTCCTTGAACTTCGAAGCCTGGGGAATCAGGCCAGAAGAAGCATCACGTGATATGGTCTCGTGACTCAAGGTCAAATCGATCAACAAACGCAGACAAAACCATCTCTCACACTCTCACACATTCATCTTCATCGGAATGTATCTCAAACAATGATCTCTTCCGAAAAAGATGCATCGCACACTTACTCGTCCTTGATTAATACGTACGCGCCATGAAGTTGGTTATGTCTTGCAGCCAAGGTCCAGCCGCCAAGCGGAAATGCAACGCTGGTCCTGTCACTCCTGTGTTCGAGATGTCATGAAATTCGAAATCACAGAAGCCGTCTGACCGATGCATATTGCCATGGTACTGATTTTGATGTCCGCCCTGCGCATCCAGCAATGTTGCTCACGGTGATAAATGTTCTACTCACCCTGACCAGTGTGCTGAAGGCCTCATCCCTTTGGATCTTTAGCGCACAGCCAACGAGGGCTTTCGGGCTTTGATTGTCCCAGAAACAGTCCAAGCTGCGATGATGGATCCGACATACCGTAGAGTATCATACATGGTCGTTAGACTACCTCGATGATCCGCCTGCAGATCTGGGGAGTATCCATATCCACGGTAAAGATATCCAGCGGTCTGGAACACACGATGGATATGATGGATCCTCCTATTGGGGTTGACTCTGAGACAGCAGAATTATTTGGGATATCGACGAATAGGGACTATTCAACCCCGAAACCCCGCAAGTGCCCAGATTCGATTCATGTTTAGCCGGAATTCAAGAATGAGAAGTTGAGAACCAGAGGGGCCTCGAATTGAATGTTCTCATTCCTCTTCCTCAATGTCCATCACGGCAACATCCAATCCCCTCTCTACACCATCGACTGTTCCAGTTGCCACTGCTTTTATCCGACCCCGGGAATTCTGCGTCCACTTGATCGGGCCCGGGGGCAACGTCCCAGTGAACGGAGGGGCCCAGTGTAATGTTTGACGAGCAACGGGACACAAGTCCGGCAGCATCCCGTTGGTGAATGGAAGTGCGCCCCCAAACTGCACGGGGATATCGTCATGATGGATGTACTTGTTGAGGGTGCCGTAGACATCAGTCGAATTCAACACGACAATCTTCTCTGCGGTCACCGGGTCGACAAACCTCTTCAGGAGACTCCAGATCTTGGAAAAGTACGACGGAGCATTGCAGAGCTGTACGCAAGTAAGTCCGAAATCCTCATGATCCCCTGCCTTTTCTCACTCACGAATATCCGATCGATTGTTTCTGGATAGCAAGTGGCCAGCATCCGGCTACTATCCTGCGCAAAATCCCGGAGGTTCCAGGCCTGCCTCAGACAGATAGACGATCCATCTACCAGGTAGACTGCCTTTGTGACCGGCTCAGCTGGCTGGGGGCGATCTCGCATTGCGGAGCACAGTGGAAAGACAAACCGAGTCAGATAGTCGAAATGCACTAGAGCTCGCTGCGCCATGTCCGGTGAATTGCTGTGGCCAGGCAGCTCTCGTGTCTGACGCCAATGTGCAATTGCTTTTTGGTCCAGATGGGCTGTTTCGATCATTACGATGGGCAATCCCCGGTTGTCTCGACGTCCTGTCCAGTGCGGATACTAGGTGATAGGTGTCATTGGCGAGATATAAGCGGAGCTACGGATTGCCTACCAGTTTGCGAGTGTCTTCAAAATCATCAACACTGATCGAGTCATATAGTCGGAGCGCATCCTTCTCACGGCGGAATTGGGTCGCTTCTTCAAACTGGCAGAGGGCGCTCGAGGGCTCCATTCGTCTGGCCTGCAGAAAGCGCCTGCTTGGTCCGATCATGCTTCCACTCTGGTTCAGGTATTGAGCAGTCACTTACAGCAGAGTTGTCTCGTCGGCGACACCATCCGGCCGGTCGCCCTCTTTCACATCGTCGCTGCCCTGCAATAGACCTCTGTCGGCAACCAGCCTGGAAAACTGGGCGAATATTGCTATCTCGTGCGCAGTTAGTTCCATGGCGATTCAGTTGTGCAGTGGGTGATATTCGCACTGATACTGTCGTCCAAGGTTTACTGCTGGATGATCAGCCCAATTCATATTAATAACGATTAACGACTGAAAAGGCGGAGTTGCCTGATTGGGCAGGATTCCTGTACAACGGGGATGCCTAATCGGGAGAGTACCTGCACATATATCACATATATCAATGCCCCCCAGACCCTATTTTTGGCTTCATCGGACGACAGAAACCCGTCCGTGCCTGTCGCATTCTTCGAATCAATCATTTCCCGTCAATATGCAACTACACATCAGGAATTCCAAGGATCAGTGTTCAGCTGCTCCCTGAATGACATCAATTCGACGAGACTATACCGGATCATCGATCCAACCAAAGGAAAGAGTTGTAAGGAACGAACCGGTGGATCCCCCGGGACTCGCCATATGCCGATCATCAGCATGACGGGATGGACGCAACATCGCATAACATCATCCATCCGTGGCAAGTGCAGCTCTTTGCCGAAGATCATCGATGATCTGGCCTCGATTCCAAGATCTTGCAATTCAGATGGACCATCCAAGTTTGTTCCTCGGCATGTTTCAAGCACCAGACGAAAGTCAATTTGCATGATTCATGACTGAATCTAGCCAACTTCTATCCGCTCTCAGCAGAACAGTGTGAGTCGCAAACTGGCTTGGAGTCAAGAAATGCAATTGATGTCAGTGGAAGGGCTGTCCTTTCTGGAGATATATCATCTATAGTAGCAAACCCCATGGCTGGTGCATGCTTTAAGTTCACAAGCATAGTATTTTCACTAGGATAAACAGCCAGGATGGAGCGACAGTAAGATCCGACAAAGGTTCCCTGCAATGCCGCGCCGACTGGGTCGATTTTATCGGTCCGATTGAACGCTGGGGTTGCTGCAATCCATGGGAAGGCAACTTTGGTGCCGTGGTGCTCGCTTTTTGCAAGCCGGCGAGACTGGCGATTATCTGCTACATCTTTGAATGTACGACCCCGCGCGATAGATGTTCATGTATGATAATGTAGTAGAATCAGCAGCCAGGTCGACGGTATGTATGCCCTTTGGTGACTGCACCAGGAACTGACAATAGCGTAGTTGAATTTCAACGCAGATAACATTGGTTTGGATGAGACGGAATACCGGACGGCCCGCTCGACTCTGGGAACCAAACAGATTCAATCCAAGATGATCATGGAGTTGCTGTCAGTCGACGGCCCCTGCGCAGAGGTTGTCATTGACGCTTGGAAGACCATGATCGCCACGACTGCTAAGCTGGACAAGACCCGCCCATTTTCGAATTTGGAAGACTACGTCGACTATCGGATCATTGATACTGGAGCACCGTGAGTGATATCCTCCCTGGGCAGCGCAAGGCATCATAGAATCCTAACACGCTCCAGATTCGTGGATACATTGATGCGCTTTGGTTTGGCAATCCTTCTTACTGCGGAGGAGGAGAGATATCTTGCACCGATTGTTAAACCCTGCTATGCGGCCCTGGGGTTGGCAAACGACTACTTCTCCTTTGATGTCGAGTGGGAGGAGTTTCAGTCGGCATCCTCGGGCGAGAGCACCATGACGAATCTTGTCTGGTTGTTCATGCAATGGCATCAAGTGGATGTCCAAGAGGCCAAGAGATGCGTCCGAAAAGTGACAAACCAATATGAAGACGAGTACAGGCAGCGTGTGGAGGCGCTTTTGGCCAAGGAGGGTAAAGGGAATGATCACCCTGGGCTGTGTGACGAGGCCAGCGTATTGCTAGAAAGGGACCGAAAAGAATCCAGGGAGGAAAACAAAGATCGTGAAGCGGCTCGGGATATACCAACTGAGGATATTGCTAGAAGGCGCAGCGACTCGGATGTCAGGTGCATCAAACAGATCCTCGATTTGGTCCTTCTCAAATAGGTCATCCATATCCTCAGCGCCCTCCGATGACGGCGAACCGTGGTCTCCGGAGCAGATCAAGCTGGGCGACGAGGTGCGTATCTATCTCACTCTATAGCGTCTCAGTTCTTTTCGCTTGGTGTTTCTGTTGCATGTATAAATTACTGACATGTGTACAGTATTTACTGGCTCCTGCAGAGTACATCAGCTCTCTGCCTTCCAAAGGAGTTCGGGAAGCATTCATCGATGCTCTCAATGTCTGGATAATGCTTCCTGATCGCGATGTCACCCAGCTGAAAAGCATCGCGCAGACCTTGCACATTGCTTCGTTAATGTACGTTTGGCTTTAGCACTGTGAGTTCCACCCGACTGATCGCTCGGTTGATGGCACAAATGGCCCATTCCAGAATCGCAGGTATGCACCCTTTATCCATTTTCGTCCGCGGACAACTTCTAACCGCGGTATCCTGTAGTCTGCATGTGTCACTTGAGTCCTTAGCTAGTCAACTTGGCGAGCATTTTGACATTCGAGACGACTATAAGAACCTGACCGAGGAGGTACGTAATCTTTTGCCAGTTGGTCTGGACCGGGCCGCACGGACTCTGCGCTGTAGTATACTGGACAGAAAGGCTTCTGTGAAGATCTTGACGAAGGAAAATTCTCGTTTCCCTTGATCCATGCTCTATCCTCACGGCCCAAAACCCTCCAATTGCGCGGAATTCTGCAACGGTCTCGCATAGCTGGAGGGCTCGATATCTCCTTGAAACAGTGTGTGCTTGATCATATCCACCAGGCTGGTAGTATGGAGTACACGGAAAAGACGCTATCGGTCCTGATGGATCGCATCAACGATTCCCTCCAGTTATTGGAGAGACAGTCTGGAAGTCCAAATTGGATTCTAAGGCTTTTGCTACATAGGCTGAAGGGCTGAACCCGAGTATCATTAGCGCAGTAACCATTATCATCTCAGGGGTTTCCCTAAGGACATCATGGAGCTACAAACCGTACTAAGACAGAAGAAATTCTAGATTCGCGACATCTACTGTACAAAGAGAATACAAATGAATATTTCAAGTGAAATGAGCCGACCATCTCCTCTTCCCGTAGATCATCCGCCGTGACCAGGAAGACATGTATGCTCCTCCGTCACCTCGAATGTCCGAGTCTCGCGGATGATGCCAATTTGGCTTGACTGGCTCTCATTATCATGGTCATCTTCCGAGCCATTCACATTCGATGTGACGACCGTTTTGGTTGTCGCCAGAGGGATATTATCGAGTTCAAGGGTGGACTCGTTGCCAGTGCGTCTTCGATCGGCCGAGAGGAAGTACTTGCTGCGGGCCGATTTCTGATGGCTGGAAAGCGTGTAGCGAGTCATTCCGTCGAGTCTCATACCGGTGGACTGGAGCTGCTTGAGGAAGGGGATAAACTGCGGTGCGCTGGCCGTCACTATGCTCAGACACTGCACCAACTGGGAGGCAACAGTGACCGACCAGGTCTCGGAGGTGGCATCGGACGAGTTGATGGTGCGATGTATGAAATAGACTTGGGCCATCAATGCGCCAGGGACACTGATTCATTAGTGTGGTACGCTTCTGGTTCGTACGAGAAGCACTTACATCACGCGAAACAAAAAGACGGCCATGATATTGGCTTTCCTCTTCCAGGTTGTCTGCACAATGGCGATAACCTGGACAGCCTGCGCAATAATGGCCACGTCGGTGAAGATATTCGAAATGCCTAGGTAGATGAAGAAGGCTTCCTATGTAGGATCAGCTTTGAACAGTCCATACATCCATCCGGTTCTCCTACTCGATTGTAACAACTGCCATGTAGATAGTCCCATTGGTCTGGATGGCACTGAAACGCGGATGCAAAGACCGCTGATGTTGCCCAGACAGTGATGATGATCTGCAGAGCAAGAAACACAACCCGGCTGCGAGAGGTTGGTGTAAGGTGTTGGACAAAGCAGAGAAAGGCGAGCTGAGAGAAAGCGATGGCGAGGATGTAAAAGAAGGTAGCGACGTATTGCGACTAGAGGCATAGGATCCTGAATTACCGAGACCGACTTGCAATCCAATACACGGAAAGCGTACCTTCATGATGCTGTCAACTTTTGAATCACCCAGCGTTGTCAAATGGTCCCCATAACCATTCTTGACGGCCATTGAAACGGCCACCGATTGAGCAATTGACATGAGCTACACCGGTCAGAATCTGGAACAGCGTCTCTCGATAGTTCACCCACCAGGGCAAGGAGTATATAGTAGTCATCCCGAAAGAGACTGCCAAATTTCCACCATTTGGTCCCCAGTCTTGCCAGCGAGCCCAGGATGGACGTCACCATCAAGAACAAAGTCAAGACAATGACCGCTGGCGCCTCACTGTCCGGGGAATACCTGGTCATGATGGCGAGGTGACCAGCAGGCTGAAAGAAAGATCGCCAACATGGACCTAGTACATGATAAACAGCAAATCTGACCGAAAAGGCCCAGAAACCAAAAAAGACTTCCACGTCAGGGCTGAAACAAAGGCATGCCAGCGTGTATAAGACCGAGTCCATGGCCGGGGGACCTCATGCAGCCCCCACGCAGAAGGATTTCTCGTTGCATTCTACGGAACAGGGGCAGTAAGCCATTCTCTGTTATTATCCAGAGCACACGAGGTATTCGTTATTTGTGCGGGCGAGATCGAAATCACTTTACGGGCTATGCTTGGGGTGGCATTAGTCCTTTGCATATGGGACTGTGACGGAATCCTGGCCGAGGTGCTTTTGTCCCGTGCAAGACTCGATCCTGCCTCGAACTAAAGACTAACCGACTATTGCGCGCGAATTATCGCTTAGACTGGGATTAATCAGAAAGTAGACCTGGGTCAGAGGCTAGCTGATGATGGGAAATTGGTACGCGCAATATATTGAAGTTGTTTATGCATGATGCATTGAATGGTCTGATCATTCGGCCAAAACCGCTTCAGCCCGGTCAGACAATGGACGAATGAGAGCAGAAAAAGTAGACAATATCAATTACTTCAACCGGTAAACAGGAGAAGCGAGACTGTCGAGAGACTGCACCAGTCGGGTGTGATAGAGACTGCGCCACTGGATTCCTGCAGTTGTCGAGGACTGGCAACCAACTAATCACTCAGAATGTATATCCTGGACAAGGTTACATTATAAGAACAAGGGCAATCCCTGTACCATATTCTCTTTGAGACAGACGACGTTGATCCTGGCGTCCCGCTAAACTAGACCGGGCTTGTCGGTCCAACAGGGTCTCAATAAGGAGAATCTACTCTGTGCTTGTATCCATGCCCCGTCAATAAACATGAGAATAGACTGTGGATTCGCTGAATCCGAATAAGCTGCCGAAGATCGACTGGAAGCGAGAAATTCCACCATACAAACATGGTGATCGCCATGGACCAGCACATCGTCCACAGTATTTAGCATGTAGTTATGCAGTGTGTAGATAGTCTTAGGAAGAAATCATTCAATTCCAAAGAAACAGGGATACATGTGCAGACTCCTGTCCATCCATGTCTGGAAGCCACCACTAAAGACTCCCCCTGCAAGGATACGATGCCACTCAGCAGTTAACGTTGGCAGTGATACAGTCCGCGGAAATGTCGGGGATGTTTTTAATCCATTGGAACAAGTCTACCTCTAGTTGAGATGTTTATCCGATTGCTTCTGATGCCCCAATCTGTCCGGTAGACTGTTCTATCCTCACCATCCCTGCGGTGCCAAGCAGTGGCGCATCAAGACAACTGCAGGGAAGTGACAAATGAATGTAACGATAAGCAGACACGTTGCGCATCATTAATTAATTCTCTCAATCGCAAGTCAGAAGTACCAGAGACGGAATGTCGCTCGGGGCATACACATGTACAGAAGGAAGTCCATACAAGCTACCTCCCACGAGGGAGTTTGAAGCAGGCTCAGGCCACGATCGGTTGGTACCGACCAGCGCATCCATCCTCGGTAACTATCTAATAAGTAGCATTGTTTCATTCCTTCTCTCTCGGTTCCGAGAACTGGCAAGCCGCTAATCTGGAACCGAGTTGTGTGGTGGATGCGGTGCCTCGACTGGCCTTGGACCGGCAATGCATTAGTGAATAACATCCCATGCTAATTGATAATATTCCACTACACTACGACCTGCTCAAGACTGGTAGTATCTTTGCATTCACTTCATCTACCCGGGACTAGTCAAAGTGGCCAAGTCGAGGTCCCTGACGACCAGACACGACTCTGGCCTTTCATTCCCCCCACCCTCTCCTTGCTTTATATTGTACCTCGTCTGGAGAATCTAGGTTTTGGATCTCATATGCAACCTTCTCTGTCATCCCAAGCTCGTCCAAGAGTCAATCAATCTCCTGTGAAATGTTAACGCACGAGATGAAAACCCTGGAACCCTCGAGTCCTCAAGAGCTCGGGGGCTCACTGTCGAGCAAAGACCTGGACGAAGTCCACTTGGCTCGTCTGGGGAAAAGACCCGTTTTGAAGGTGATTTGACTTGATTCTTGATCGATCGCACAAGATTTGTGACTTGTCACTGACGATCAACCGTTGCAGCGCAATTTTGGAATGCTTTCCATGCTTGGCTTCAGCTGCACGATTCTAGTGACTTGGGAAGGATTTACAGTGTATGCTTCTATCTGATAAGAATTCCAAAGGATCTTGCTGATACATGCTTGACAGACTGTTCCTCCAGCCACTAATCAAGTACGTCCCTCTTTCGATCTGATCGCATTCAACACTGACAATTTACGACAGTGGTGGTCCCGCTGGGGCGGTTTATGGTTTCCTCTTTGTCTGGGCCGGTACTGCCTGCGTCTTTGTGGTTCTCTCTGAATTGGCATCCATGTATGCCTGCTTAAATGTTATCTCTGGGATCGAACGCAGGTGCTGACAACCACTTAGGGCTCCGACATCCGGCGGCCAGTACCATTGGATTTCCATGCTAGCACCGCGATCGACGGTGAAATTCCTCAGTTACATGTGTGGATGGCTCACTGTCATCGGATGGCAGGCCACCTTTGCAACAGCCTGCTTCCTCACGGGTACGCTCGTCCAGGGTGTGGCCATCCTCACGCGTCCCAACTACGTACCCCAATCATGGCATCCCACCATGTACTTCTGGGCCGTGGTCGTCTTCGCCGTCGGTATTAACGTGGTCGGTCGCAATGTCCTTCCCAAGTTCGAAGGGCTTATTCTTGTGGTCCATATTCTCGGCTTCTTCGCCATCCTCATCCCGCTTGTCTCGTTGGCCGACATTGGCTCCGCCAAGGACGTCTTCACCCAGTTTCTCAATCAAGGGGGGTGGTCGAGCCAGGGGCTATCCTTCTTTGTTGGCCTGATTGGCTCTGTGTTTGCCTTTGTGGGTGGTGATGCTGCAGTTCACGTAAGTCAACCACTTCTCGCATATGAAAGACAGCACCTTATATGTTCAGATGTCGGAGGAAATCCAAAACGCTCCCGTGGTGGTCCCTCGCTCTATCCTCCTCAGCGTGCTGATCAACGGTCTGTTGGGATTTGGCATGCTCATCGCTCTTCTCTTCTGCTTGGGGGACATCGATGAAGCCCTTGCGACTCCAACGGGATACCCTTTCATGGAGATCTTCTACAAGGGAACCGGCTCCCTCGCAGGTGCAGCCACCATGATCTCCATCATCATAGTCGTCTGTATCTGTTCGTCCACCGGCATGATGGCTGCGACTTCTCGCCAGTTCTGGTCATTCTCGCGCGATCGCGGTGTTCCGGGTTGGAGACTATGGAGCCGGGTGCGTTATCTCCCTTTGTAAGACCATGGTCGCGCTAATGCCCTCGTCTAGGTCTCTCCGACTACCGCCATCCCCGTGTGGTCTGTTGCACTCACCACCGTTGTGTCGGCCCTGTTGGCCTTGATTCCCATTGGATCGGCCGTCGCCTTCAATGACCTCTGCGCCATGTCCATTACCGGCCTGTACCTCTCGTACATCATGGTCGCCGTCCTTCTCCTCTGGCGACGTCTGACTGGTGCCATCTCGTTGACCGCTGGCGCTGACGAGACCGTCAACACAATCGGAGCCAAGCTGGTCTGGGGGCCTTTTCGCGTTCCTGGTGTCTGGGGAGTGTTGATCAATATCTTTGCTATCATCTACTCCCTGATCGCCATCTTCTTCAGCATGTGGCCTACATACAGTGAAGTCACGGTGCAGACAATGAACTTCAGCGCGGTAGGTACCGTCAGTGTGATTCTTCTGAGCATTGTCTACTATGTCCTCCGCGCCCGTCATGTTTACGAAGGACCAATTGTTGAGACAGTGCCTCGGTAGACAGATATCGGGATGGAGATGTCAAAAGCTTTGCATTCGCTGCGCTGTGATTTTGTATGAACTTGAATGCTATGTAAATTAACGGAGACCATTTATAAACTTCACGCATTCCAATTCGCTTGACCCCTAGCTCTGGTGCGTCTCATCGTTCCATGGCATTGGCGTCTCTCCCTCGATATATTTGCCAAAAGGAGGACGCCACATCACCGTCGCGCTGATGGGCAAAAAGGTCTGTTCGCAGTGTGCCCATTCCTCTTGCTCCTCGTCGGACAACTGGCGCGTCGGAATTGGCTTCACGGTATTGAACAGAACCTCGCGAAAACCATACTTCTTGTAAAGAGGCGCTCCAAACTCAGAGGCGTCCAGCCAAGCTTCCAAGCTCAGCTCGTCTGCCTTTTCCACGCCCCATCTCATGAACAGATGGCCGAGTCCCTGGCCGCGATACTGAGGGACGGCGAATGCAATGTGTAGAACTGGAGATGTATCATCAGAGTCCCTTCCATATGCCTCTTAAGTGGAAACTTACAAGCATGGGGTCGTCGGGCCATGTGCTCCCGCGGATGCTCAAACTGGCTGACTGCCTCCGTCGCAAACTCCCTCGTCACTCCCTCGGGAAACCAGTCCGCCACGATCGGGCCCTCCTGTTTCGCGAAGGGATCCTCGGGGTAAAAATACCATTTGGCAGCGGCGGCGATCTTGTTGGCTTCCGTATCCACGACTTTGATCCAGGTTACATGCGGCTGCTGCTCGTGGTACTCCTCCAGTTGAGCCTGGATGCACGCCGTCAGACTGCCCTCGCGGTCATTGTTGTGGATGGGGAAGAATAGACGGAGGATGCCCTGGTAGGGATTCTCAAAGGCCTCCCAGAGCGCGCTGAACAGCTCGGGGAAGTCGTCGTCACTGACGGCTTCGACGCGGAATTTAGGCTGCATGGCGGTGTGCTTATGAATTGTAAGGAGGGGTTGACTGATGAGAGATGGTAAAGTCACACAATTGGCTTATGTACGGCTTCAGGTTACATCGACAGTAAACCAATCCAATCCCTAATCCCTGTCACGCCATACCGGAATAGTAAGATATAAAGGAAGTGATCGATTCTGTCCAGTCGTGTCGAGCATGTGTATTACGCGGTCAGGCGTCCCTTTCATCTCCCCTGGTCCAGTCACTACGCCACAATGACATGGGATATGCAGCCCAGCAGATGATTCGTGCAATTAATGTGCATGTCTCAGAGGAGTCGAGGACCAAATGAATTATACAAACATCCCACAATCAAAATAAATCCATTAAGTGATGTTTTAGGGTGATAGGCTGTGGGGCACAGTAGCACTGGCAATGGAATCGCTAGAGAGTTGGCTTCTTAAAACACCATCCATTTTGTAACACTCGACTGCTTGCAAGCAACTGTTATATATCACATTCTCAAGTGGAAAGTCTTTCACCCCAATGTGACCACATGACCATTCCTGTATTCATCTTCGTCTCCTGACAAGCAGCAGAGCGGATGAAACCTGAGGCTAATGATGTCTACCAAGCCATCTTGGCCAAAATACCATCTGGCCATCTCCTCACAGCAGCTTTACGCAGCTCGTCCAGAATAAGAATTCCCAGACCAAAAGCAGCCGGCAAGAAGTAGTTCTCGGCGGGAACGCTGGTCGTGGCGAGCGCGTTTTGAAAGGCGGGAATGTACAGCCAGAATACGGCAATCCCCAAGGCAAAGAGAATCGCCGGGAATAAGAGCAGGTTCTGCGTCTTCTTATTGAAGGCCGGTGGGTGCGAGAAGATCGACAATCGGCGGGTCCGGATGGCCATCAGATTGAACCATTGCCTGTGACGTTAGCCTGTTTGATCTCGCGAACGCACTGTGGGTGCAGCATACATGACAACCAAGTTGATAAAATATACTGAACTGGCTTCGTTCAGTCGCGCAGTGAAATAGTCCGGATTGACGTTGGCTGGGACCGCGCCGAACCCGAACCACAGAGCTGAAAATGGAATGCCATTGCGCTGCAGGTACCAGAACGCCATGGCGAAGGAGCACACAGTCTCGATCATCCCGATGATTCCATATGCCTGAAGCATGAGCTTCCAGTTTACTAGACGATCCTTCTTGGGTCTACGGGGCGGGCGAAGCAGCACGTCCGCTTCGGGTGTTTCGTACGCCAGAACAGTGGCCGCCGCGCAGTCAGTGAAGCAGCTATAATCGGTTAGTCACACAGGTCCATAACGGGAGCAGCGCGTTAAAATACCAAATGATGATCATCAGAAAAGAGGACAAGACCTGCGGAAGGCCAAAATAAATATTGGCAAAGACCGGCCAGAACTCGGACCAGGAGCCGGCGGGAAGCAGGTAGATGATTGTCTTCTTCAGGTTATCGAAAACAACTCTTCCATACTGCACGGCCTCGACAATAGCCGAGAAAGACTCCAGGAGAACCATGTCAGACGCCTCGATGGCGATATCGGACCCGCTTCCCATTGCAATGCCGATATCAGCGGCCTTGAGCGACGGGGCATCATTCACGCCGTCACCGGTCATTCCGACAATCTCATCTCGGGCTTGGAACTCGCGAACAATGCGCAGTTTCTGCTCCGGTGTGGTTCTCCAGAAGACGATTTCCTTGTACTGGCAGAGTTGTTCCCACTGGTGTTCGTTCAGGGCCATCAGTTCACTCCCACTCAGGCTGATTGCAGGTGACCGGGGCTTCTCGTTGAAGTCGTCATTGACAGAAGGAAATCTTCTCAGGGCCTTTGCATCGTCAACAAGCACTCCTGCCGTAACGATACCGCACTGCCGCGCGATTTCGAGAGCTGTCAGGCCGAAGTCACCCGTCACCTACACCATTCACTTTAGCCAATCGCCATAGATATCAAAATGAATGGGTTGAGACAGTTCTTACCATGAAGATTCTGATCCCTGCATTCCTCAGGGTCCTGATCACGTCCGGAATCTCGTCTCGAGGAGGATCGACCATACCGACCAGGCCCACCAAGACGAGACCGGACTTGACCTGGTTCATCACTTCGGCTTCGAACAAGTGGGAGAACGGCGAACCCTGTATGTGGCCCGCTCCGAAGATTTTGCGGGCTAGAAGAATCACACGCTTTCCTTCACTCGACCACTGGTCTTTAATTTGCTTCAACTGGTTGAGTGTACTCCGGTCCATAGCCTGTACACTGCCGTCAACACTCACGACATGCGTGCAGCGGTCGATGAGGATGTCAGGAGCGCCCTTGATCGTAAGCAATCTACAATGGCTCAGAGATCAGAATAGCTCAAGTACAAGCGAGGGATTTCGAATACTCACGTATCATCACGACGAAATTCGGTCGACTCAGCGGGCGACATGGCGTGGCCGAGGTCCCCGCCCACCGGACTGAATGTCCGCACCATGAACTTGTTTTTGCTGTTGAATGCAAGATCATATGTCTTCTTCCACATGCCACGTAGCTCGGAGACGGGTCCCAGAGCTTCGGAGAATCGTAGAATCGCCTGATCGGTGGCGTCCCCAATGACCTTTCTCTCGTGGATGGGCAGATTCATGGTGGTCGCATCAAACTCGGCGGCGTTGCAGAGACCAGCAACGGCACGAAGTTGATGAATCGCCGATGACTTTCCTTTGAGAACCATTTCGTCTCTTGCTCCGTCGGAGGTGAAGGTGGCGATAGACACCGCACAGTCGGTGACGAACATCCTGTTCTGCAGGATGGTCAGCGGAGATCTGAGGATAGGATGGAAGTCATTTGACGGGCTTAGAAAATGGGTAATCACCTTGGTCAGAGTACCGGTCTTGTCGGAACAGATCACTGATACCGCGCCAAGGGTCTCAACCGTCTTGAGCGACTTGCAGAGAATCTTGTGCTTCCTCATCGTATTGGCAGTGATGGTCAAGCTGGCAGTCAGGGCAATCGGCAAGCCTTCGGGGATAAACGCCACGGCCACGCTGACGCAGTCCACTATCAAGGTTGGAACGTTGATCCAGTCCGGGTGATCTTTTCGCAGCCAGGAAGCCCTATTGACAAGTCAACGATCGGTGTGTCTCACCCGGTGATGGTCATTTATCATTACCAGACAATAATGAAGATGACAATCATAAGTAGCATGATCGACACAATGAGAGCCACAAATCGTAAGACTTCCTTCTCCAAGGTGGTCAACCCCGTCTTTGGCTGACTGCTGAGCTTTGCGATTTGACCAAACACAGTTGCGTCTCCCGTTGACACGACAACCCCCGTAACACTTCCCGAGACGCAATGCGTGCCCTGAAGACCGATGCTATGCGTCTCGAGATAATTCTCATCTGTCGAGTCCACGGTCCCGTTGATAGGAAGCGATTCGCCTGCCCTTCGTAAGCAACACACCCAAGGCATGCCTGACCGCGGGACACTAACCGGTAAGTATCGACCGGTCGAAGCATGCATCGTTCGAGACCTCGACAAAACGAATATCTGCGGGGAGTTTATTCCCGGCCTTGAGATGTACCACATCACCTGGCACGATATCCAGAGCTGATACGACGGCGAGAGAACCGTCACGCATGACCAGACAGCTTTCTGGCAGCATGGCCGTAATTGATGCCATCACTTGCGATGACGACCAGTCTTGCCATGCGTTGAAGGCTGCCTGGATGAAAAAAACAGCAAGAAGCACGATCGCTAGGGCAAGATTTGACACAGCAGGCGGTTCACCGAGGGGTTTCCAGGAAATAAACACGAGAATACATGCGATGAGGAGAACGGCACCAAATCCCTTGAAGAAGTAGCCGAATATCTGCCAGAACCACTGATGCGGCAAAGGTGACATGGCATTTTTTCCATATTGGCGTATCCGTTCCTGGACCTGGTTCGGGGAGAGACCTTGTGAGATGTCCACTTGCCATCGTTTCTGTAGCTCTTCGACGGAGATCGTATGCCAGTCGAGATTGGAGAGATCTGAGACGGATTCTCATTAGCATAGCGCGCCTTTTGCGGTGACAAGCAGCTTTCAGTGTCTCCATACCTGCTGCGACACCACTTTGCGCTATTGCCTTTTCTCGTTCTTCCCGTTCTTTGGCTTCTTCAATATCAAAGGAGCTGTTTGGTCCGCATTAGACAGTTTCATCCCTCGGGCCTTGCAGCAGGGAGAGGTTGTAGATACACTGTGCGATAGTGGATTGGCAACGACACCGAAGGGTCGACAGTCGTTCTCTTACGACTGTGGTCAGAGACATGCGAGCTGGAGGCAGCCGAAGCACTCCGGATCAGCTCAGGACGACTGCTCCTTGCCTGGTTGCCCGACTCTTCGTCTTCGCTCTGCCATCGCAGACGTGCAACTTCCTCAACGGCAGACTTCTGCTCCGTTGCGTCCATTTGCTGCAGGAAACGATATTCTCAGAACAAGGTGCGGCAAGATGGGTCATCTAGAGTCGAATGAGGATTTCGTTCTCTTTATATCCCGCAGGTAACGGTGCATCTGTCCATGAGGGATTAGCTGCGAGACATCTCCTGTCGTAGAAACCTGCGCGATTAATGATGACCATAGTCCATAGCCCTTTAGTCGAGTAGCTGTGCTGGTGGTGGCTTCTGAGATATTAGTCCAAGCTTCTTGAGAAGTCAATAAATGCCTCTTCTTGGCGCGCTAGCAAATTTCCAACCAATTGCTAAGTTGTGAAATGACCTTATCTGTAACCTTGTTTGTCATTCTGGTGAAAAGTTCCATGCGAGGTTATTCCATGCTGAGGCTTTAACCACCAACCAGATTTGGAGTTCCGCCGCAGTAGACTTTCGGCCGTTAGATGTGTCTTTCTATGCGCGATATATGTTACACTCTGTCTGGAGTCTGGACGGCAATGTTGTGTTAAACTATCACCTATCTATCTGCTGATACTTACCTTGTAGAGTACAGTGGCTCGTATTGTTGCCCCTGTTCCGATGTGGGATTGTTTCAGACAGCATACATATTTCTCGAACATCTTAGAATGATGGTCCTTTATCCTAATGTCCACTCTACTGTATTGTCGACTATTATGGTCCTATGGAGACCACGTGGTAGTAATCATATCAAGTAGTACCCTATAGCAATCGTTAACCCCAGCCATTAGCTGGTGTTGTTTCATACAAGTGGACATAGCCGTTGAATTATATATATCACGATCGGTGGCCAGAATATAGCACATCACCCCATGGATGATGGGGGAGTATATGTATGAGAAATATGGGCCAGTAAGGCTCAATGGCAATATATCTCACAATTTCAAGAGAAATTGACTTGGATGAATGACCCTCATCGGTTATGGTGTCGTGGTTGTTGCCCACACGGCACGTGACCACACACTGCTTTTCTCGCTGTCTTCTCTCTTTCTCTCGATCCCATCATCCAAGACATGAGATAGATATCAACACCTGGAGTTATACCTCAAGATATCTACCTTCTCATTCCTCAATGGATATGGACTGATGTTCAGCTTCAATTTTGATGGAATGGATTGTGTGAACGGAATCTGGATGAGATTGCTCATTTGCTGCTGTGCGTCCCACTCAGTGGACTGACCGCAGCACAGCCGAGGACAGCCACAAATCATCGTGGCCAACACCCGCGTCGTCCAGATTCCAGAACTTCGACACACCAAATTGCGACCATATGGCACAGACCGAGACTTACAGCGGGTGTCGTCAGCCACCGGCGGCCACTAGCAATAGAAAATTGTTGATCGGCTCTTGGCTGACGATGTTCCCCGGCCTAGTGGATGATCGCTATCTCGATTCTCGAGCTCAGTTCGAACTTCGAAATCTGCGAATGACTGTTCCAAGGCAGGCATAGGAGTGTAAGCAAGACAAATAGCGAACTCAACTCGGAGACAGAGAAATTGCCGGAAGTCCGGTTGCTCCACTGGACCAGAACCGAGGATCAAATGTGCCAAACTCTGTCATCTATCTAGCAGCCTGCGCTGCTCTCACTAATCAAGGTACTAATAATAACAGTTGTCAATCAAGATTGGACAATGACAGAGGTGGGACAAGCCATCAGGCCCGTCTTAATGGAAATATCTGGCTACGATGTTTGCCTGACAAAGCCGGTGTCTCTTACTGACAAACGCTCCATCCAGACCTCTTTGAAATCTCATCTAACAATAGAACCATCTGTCTCTGATCCATGGTAAGGCCAGTTCCACGAGCGGCATATAATTGCGACCGTTAGTTTTATAGTCAGGTACAATTATTCAGTTTTTCAAATATTCATCCTGCCTGACCGATTATACCGATATCCAACCTGTCAAATTCCAGCGCTCGTTGCCAAAATGGGCACTCCGACCCCTTATTCGGCTCATTCACCGCAGCAAAGCCGAAGTAGCGTCTACTCCTCTCATGCCTCTCCATCGCCCACAGTGAGTGTTTGACAGAAGCAGTATGGTGAGGAACGGCGAAAAGTTGACCTTGTTGTGAGCAGCCTACGTACGGTCGCGAGGACACTGGAGATCAACAACGGACCCTCCTTCGACGCAGTCTAGCAAGCCCTGATGGCACATCGTACGATCCCAACACCTCGACAGATTCCCTGCGCCGATACACATTGCATGATCCCGGGATAACCGCATTTGCTCCCCCGTACCAGGAGTCCGAAGTCGCCGACGTACACAGCGCACGGATGTCGGATTACAATGGAATCGAGATGGATGCCTGGCAAAGACGACAAGGGGTGAAATCGAGTGCGATTCGGCGATATGGAACAAGGAAAATCAACCTCGTCAAGGGTTCCGTGCTCAGCGTCGACTACGCGGTTCCGAGTGCTATTCAGAACGCGGTCCAGTCGGAGTATCGGGATGCGGAGGAAGCGTTTCATGAAGAGTTCACACATATGCGGTGTAGGTATTTGTGCCGAAATGTGATCGTCCAACAATCAACTAAGGAGGTCTAGATACGGCCGCCACCTGCGACCCGGATGAGTTCACCCTTCGCAATGGGTACAATCTTCGTCCCGCCATGTATAACCGTCACACAGAATTGCTCATCGCCATCACCTATTATAACGAGGATAAAGTCCTGACCGCTCGAACTCTGCATGGTGTGATGGAGAACGTCCGAGACATCGTCAACCTGAAGAAGTCAGAATTCTGGACCAAGGGAGGACCGGCGTGGCAGAAGATTGTGGTGTGTCTCGTGTTTGATGGGATTGAGCCTTGCGATAAGAACACTCTGGATGTCCTAGCCACGATTGGGGTTTATCAAGATGGAGTGATGAAAAAGGATGTGGACGGGCGCGAGACAGTCGCGCATATTGTGAGTCATACAAAACGGCGCTTTCCCTCTAAGAAACGTCACTGACCAATCGCTCAGTTCGAATATACGACGCAATTATCTGTCACCCCCACGCAGCAGCTGGTCAGACCACAGCCTAATGATCCTCGCAATCTACCCCCTGTCCAGATGCTCTTCTGCCTCAAGCAGAAGAACAGCAAGAAAATCAACTCCCACCGGTGGCTATTCAACGCCTTCAGTCGGATCCTGAACCCGGAAATATGCATCCTAATCGATGCGGGCACGAAGCCGGGCAGCAAATCCTTGCTTGCCCTATGGGAGGCATTCTATAATGACAAGACACTGGGAGGAGCGTGTGGCGAAATCCATGCGATGTTGGGCAAGGGATGGCGCAATCTGCTGAACCCTCTAGTCGCAATGCAGAATTTCGAGTACAAAATTTCCAATATCCTAGACAAACCACTGGAAAGCGCCTTTGGCTACGTCAGCGTGCTACCAGGCGCCTTCTCGGCGTATCGCTACCGCGCCATTATGGGCAGGCCGTTGGAGCAATACTTCCATGGTGATCATACTTTGTCCAAGCGGCTGGGAAAAAAAGGTATCGAGGGAATGAATATCTTCAAAAAGAACATGTTTCTTGCTGAGGATCGCATCCTGTGCTTTGAACTCGTGGCCAAAGCTGGATTCAGTTGGCATCTCACTTACGTCAAAGCATCCAAAGCAGAGACGGATGTCCCCGAGGCCGCACCGGAATATATCGGTCAGCGGCGACGATGGCTCAACGGCTCCTTTGCTGCGAGTCTGTATGCCATCATGCATTTCGGACGCATCTATAAGAGTAGTCATAGCTGGCTTCGATTGTTCTTTTTCCATATTCAGACGATCTACAACTGCTGCCAGCTCATCATGACCTGGTTCTCGCTGGCATCCTACTGGCTGACCAGCTCAGTCATCATGGACCTTGTCGGGACGCCCAGCTCGAATAACAAGTACAAGGCGTGGCCATTCGGCAACGAGGCCACTCCCATTGTCAACTTTTTTCTCGAGTACGGTTACCTTTTGGTCCTGATGATCCAATTTGTGCTGGCTCTGGGAAATCGACCAAAAGGGTAAGTTTGGATCCTCGTTTGGATAACAAGCTGCTAACAGGGACAGAACCAAAATCGCCTACACCCTGTCGTTCCTTTACTTTGCCCTGGTACAGTTTTACGTGTTAATCCTGTCTTTCTACCTGGTCGCCAATGCGTTCATGGGCGGCATGCTGGACTTCAATTTACACCAAGGCGTGGGCGCCTTCCTTGCCTCCTTCTTTAGCTCCAGTAGTGGAGGGATCGTCCTGATCGCTTTGGTGTCCACTTATGGCATCTACATCGTCGCCAGCATTCTTTACATGGACCCCTGGCACATCCTGACGAGTTCCTGGGCGTACTTCCTGGGCATGACCACCTCGATCAATATTCTCATGGTGTATGCGTTTTGCAACTGGCACGATGTGTCGTGGGGTACGAAGGGATCCGATAAGGCGGACGCCCTGCCCTCGGCGCAGACGAAGAAGGCCGACGGCAGCAAGAGCAACTTCTTCGAAGAAGTCGAGAAACCGCAGGCGGATATCGACAGCCAGTTCGAGGCCACAGTCAAGCGGGCGCTGGCCCCGTATCAGGAACCAAAAGACGAGTCGACGATCAGCCTGGATGATTCCTACCGTAACTTTCGGACCGGTCTGGTGCTGCTTTGGATCTTGAGTAATTTGCTGGTCGCGCTGCTGATCACGAGCGACGGCATCACGAAGATGTGTCTGACGGTAAGCCCTGCCATGCCTTGGATGCGCCGAGATTAGTTACTGACCTTGAGAGCAGAATACATCCACCACGCGAACGCAGCATTATTTCCAAGCGATTTTGTGGGGAACAGCTGGACTGTCGATCTTTCGGTTCATTGGGTCGGTGTATTTCTTGGGCAAGTCGGGAATTTTGTGTTGTGTAGCGCGTCGATGATTGATGATTGGATGTTATAATGCATTGTGATAGAGAATGAATTCTGAAAATTCATAGATTGCATGTCTAGTGGACCCCAAGGTCAATGACTGTATTCCCGATGAAAGGTGCTGTATCTTATGCGTTGATGCAATTCTGCCTTGATGCCTGATTGATAAGGCTTAGAATATCTGGATGCCTGCATAACCTGAGGCATTCAGTCTCAACACTCTCCCACGGGCCACAACCATCACAACCATCACAACCATCACAACCATCACAATGTGCTGTAAATGGAACCGTCAGTCATACCACAAGTATAGCTCACTGGCTAGAAAATGCCTGATCGACGTTGGTGCCATGACTGCGCCCTCCAGAGTCAGTGGGGCCCAGCGCTAGTTGCGTCAAGGCTGTATCCTGTCCACAATTTGCGATCCAATATTGGAGGCTCAGAAACGTCTGCAAGGCTGAAACTATGGTCGTCTTCTACGGGGGCTATTTGCTGCGGATCGACGTGGACAAGGCTTATACTGGCGCTTTCTCAATGGACCTAAGTCGATATCGAGCGTACTAGGCCGATCGCTATGATGACTGCGCCTCGAACGTGGAATGAGCTGTCTTTTGCTTGTCGAGTTTGCCCATAAATTGTGAGCCGTCGCCTTGGATATAAGTATAATGGCTCGCCCCCGTGTCTCATCCAAGTACAATCATCTGCTTGGATATCGATCATCACCATGCAGATAATCATAGCGATCGTTCGCGCTTTTCAGGTACGTGGAGTTTCGTCAATCGTCTGTCCGTTGGGCTATTGATATTCATGGTGATACAGTTCCTCTTCGCCATCGTCGTGCTTGGCCTTTCGGTTACCCTCGCCAAAGGCCAACGATATGGCTCCGTGCCTGCTGCCACCGGATACGCGGCTTTCACAGGCGGCGCTGGCATACTGGCGGCTTTGATCGGATGCGCGGCTCTCTTTGTCGACGCTCTCCGTGGTATCATCAGCTGGGCCATTGACGGTCTAGCAAGCCTTGCCCTTCTGGCAGGTGGAATTGTAAGTCGACATCCATCGTCATGTTTCAAGTAGATTCTGACCTTGCAGGCATTCGCCGTTCTTCTCCGTGGTACCAGCTGCTCCAATATCGAAACGACTTGGGACAATGTGTTGCTGAGTGGAGGCTGTACCACGATTGACCATCAAAAGACCTGCATGTCCAGCCCGAGCACGTTGAAGAGCAGATGCACCTCCGCCAAAGCGGATGCTGCGTTTATGTTTATTGATTTCGTGGTGTGCATCGCCGTCCTCGCCTGTTCTTTCTTCCTATCTCGCAACCGCCGCTCGACCACGGCTGGGCTTGTTTAGTGGCTTCTCCAAGTTTCCATATGTCGATTGGAATTGCAGGTTGGTATCAGAGTGAAATCATGTCTCCTTCTGTTGGTTAGCAGACTGGACGTCGGTTGCGATTGTGTACTGTGCTATACCCTCTAAACTTTTGATTTCATGATACTTTGTTGCTCTGGACAAAGCATTGAATAGGGTAATCAATGAATGATCCAACTTACTACCAACACCAGAGGATCGAAAATGGAAATGACCGAAGTCAGGTAGATACATGTAACTTCTGATATTCAATTGGATTTTTCGTAACCCCTTCAAATGTCCAATTTCCATATGTGCTAGCAAGACATCTTTCTACTCCGACCGACAGACCAGAAGGCCCCCAATAATGGCAACGACAGGAGCAAATCCCCAGTGATTCCATTGTCCATGGCCCTGGCTCCAACACACGGCGCCGTCAGCAACCGCGACAGCACTGGTGGCGATCAATGTCCAGCCAAGGGACTTGCGAGTGCCCAGAAATCCGGCCGCGTAGATGGCGAGGCCCATGAAAATATCCCTCACGCCATATACAACCATCAGGCTGTCGACGAGGCTTCGGTCTCGGGGAGCGACTGGTGGTTCGAACTCGAAGAAGGTCAAGGCATGGGCGGGACGCAGGATGGCGTTGATGCCGAAACCGATGGGGACGATGCCCATGACGGTGGTGATGAGCGAGATGGAGGGTGATTGAGACATGGCGGAAGGACAGAAATGAGTATTTATTTTGTTGATAAGTTCAGATGAGACAGATTTGGGGAGGTTGAAGACGGATGAATCGTCTGTCTGTTTATTCTATTCTTGCGACAAGGCTGACAGTCTTAGCTCTCGGAGCCGTGGCCATAGCAACGAATTGATGCGTCAGATTAGTAGCAGTAGCAGTAGCAGTATCAGAATGTCTTTGTCTTTATGCTGTTGACTACAGTCAAGGTCTGTTGGTCTCGATTACCAGCATCTCTTCTGTTCAGTGCAACAATACTAACATGGTCACGGTATTTATGTCTCTCTAGCGAGAACCCCGTCGGCAAAAATACCGGATCTTGGTTGTGGATAGCCTCACAACACGCTATTGCTGGCGCTAAGAGAAACCAAGTCGAAAAGATCCAAACAGACCGCAGAGATTTCGCCGCAGAATCAACTATTGACTTTTGACTCGCCCCGCTTCGCCAGAAAAATCCAGGATAGGTCCCAATGTCCCTGACAGCTTGATCTGAGTCCTTCTAGACGAGATATCGGTCACGATTGCATCAACAACCCACCCGGATATGGCCGACGATGGGGCGTCGCCATAAATTTCCCTGGCAGACAGAATCGCTCGGCAAGATGGGTCCAAATATCGATATATAACCCCATCCCCCACGGCATGTCTGTGTGATCCATGGTAGGATATTCGGCCCTTTCGTGAGGTTGTCCATACCTCGTCCTTTCTTTACTGCTATTACTGCAATACTCAATATGCGGCTCCTTTCTGCGGCCATCGTGCTGCCCGTGGTGCTCCTTGGGCAGCTTTCCCTGGCAGACACCGAGGTGATCACCAGTACCGAAGTCTCCTGTACCACCGAGTCAGTCAATCTGTTCACCAATCCGTCCTTCGAGACCGGCGACAGCAGCCCTTGGAATAGGTTGACCGGTCCCCTCTCGGTCATCAGCGACAACACAGACGATGGGCAGTACGCGGCGCAGATCAGCTGGGTTGGAGGCCCCAACTATGCCATGTCGCAGACGGTGACGGGGCTCGCAGTGGGCACGACCTATACCTTCTCTTTTGACTACAAAATCAACCAGTCGCTGGGACCTCAGGGGCAGACTACTTGTATGTTTTACGCTGCGCATGATACCACCGTCGTCCTGGCACGAGCACCTGGGATATATTCGCCATCCGTGGGTCCCACCTGGAATACCCTGTCCGCGACGCTCACAGCCACCTCGTCTTCGCACACGTTTACCATGTGGGCGTTTTGTAATCTCTACAACCTCTACCGTACCAATGTCGAGTTTGACAACGCCAAGCTCCTGGGTCCTGCGCAGCAGACCTGCTCGACTGTGACCCTCAGCTCGACAGTCACACTCACGCCCAGCTCGACTCCTTCCAGCAGTGCGGTGATCACGTCTTCCTCGAGTGAGGCCATTCTTCCGTCGTCCTCGGCCATCCCGTCCAGCTCGGTAGTCGGCTCGCCATCCGTAACACCGGTGCAGACTCCAAGTTCACCTACCGGCAGCGTGCCAGCGTCCTCAGTCGTTTCGGTACCTGTTGTTTCCTCTCCTGTGGTGTCCTCTCCTGTGGTCTCGCCGGTGGCATCTCCGTCCTCATCGGCTGTGCTGATCAGTTCCTCTGCGGTCATCCCGTCTCGTTCTGCGATCCCTCTGCCTTCACTTGGAAGCTCTTCTCCTGTGTTGTCATTCTCCATTATCCCGGTCTCGGTACCAACTTCAACCCCATCATCATCTGTTCCACCATCCAGCAGCGCCACACCCAGTTCTTTCAGTCCTGGGCCAGCATCGCCGTCATCGTCACCCGTACCGTCCGCCAGTTCTTCACCCACATCCCCGGCTTCTTCTGACCCTTCTGTGACATCTCCAAGTTCTTCAGCGGTGTTGGTGGCCACCACCTCACCCCCGTCGAGCATTCCTCAGATTGTGCCCTCATCCAGCGCAACATCCTCTCAAATCTCATTCCCCGGTGGGCTCCCAACAGGATCCAATACTTCATCCGCTCCCAGTGCCGTTCCAACCTCGCCCAGCGCAGCTTCTGCGCCGTCGTCTGCAATTCCTACCTCCGTGCCGCAGTTCACCACATCGACTATCCTGACCACCCGGACTGCTACGGTGACCGCATGCCCGTCCACTGTGCCTGACTGCCCTGCGTCAGCGAGAAGTACCTTTCTGACCACGGAGACCATTGTGGTTGCAACGACGATCTGTCCAGTCACCGAGGCCAGCACGTCCCCCACCCCTACGGCTGATGTGCACCCACCATCTCTTGGGGAATCTACCACCTCTACTATCTTCACCACTCGCACTGCTACCATCACCGCGTGTCCATCCAGTGTGACCGATTGCCCCGCGTCCCAGAAGAGCACATATACCACCACGGAAACGGTCCTGGTCTCCACCACCATTTGTCCAGTTACTGCTGCCGAGCGACCTACAATCACCGGAGCCGCCGGATCCGCCACAACCGCTGGCTCACACGCCCCGTCTGGAGAGCATTCAGTCGAGGTGATCACCTCTACCGTCTTGACCACCCGTACTGCCACTGTCACAGCTTGCCCGTCCACAGTCGCCAATTGTCCCGCCACGGCAAAGAGCACATTCGTCACTACAGAAACCCTAGTAGCGTCTACCGTTGTGCTCACAGTCGAGAGGACAGCAACTCCTACCTCAGTCCCCATAATCCCTGCATCTGGAACTCATACTTCGTCGACTTCTGAGTCTGGGCCTGTCAATCAGCAAGGTACAGGCCATCAGTCAAACTCTGATACTGCTGTCGGAGCGCAATCTGGCCTTGGCACTGCGGCTAGCGCAGACGAAACCGCGCCCTACAGCACTGCCGGCTCTGCATCATCCAGTGCAAAGGATGTCTCTGCTTTGGGGGCTCATGGTGATGCCCCGAAGTACAACCACACCTTGCCCGCAAGCACTCCAACTAGCCTCCGGACATCGGCTGCATCCGGAATTCTATCGTCCAGGCCCTCTAGTCTGACTTCGACTGCAGGTTCTGGCGCCGGCACTCTCTCTACGTCTTCTCAAGCAAGTGGTTCTCGCACTGTGACGGGTACCGCTGCATCAGCACTCTTCACCGGCTCTGCGTCTCCAGCAGCTGCCGCGGGATCTTCCCTTGGTCTCCTATTCGTAGCTATTGTTACATTGATTCCTTTCCTTTTCAGTTCGATATAATCATTTCTTCTTCTACTGGGTCCTACTCTCGACCACATTCAAATACTTTTATCATATAGATGATTGGAAGTCCCGAGTACGATTCCGTTTCATGGTTCGCCCTCTTAAATAGATGTTTGTAATAGTGACACCTTTGCAAGAACTAACATCCTGCAAAGGTACTTCTCTTCTCATCTGAGACATAACATGTATCCATAGCCAATAAGAAGGCGTTCCAGGTCCTACTTGAGCAGCAACCGTGGACATATCCAATCTTATCGGCATTCTGTGGTCAAGGGGATGCTTATATGAGTAGTCTTACGTATTCCTGCCTTGATTGATCCATTGAGCGAGAGTGTAACGTGGAAAACACACTGAGGGGGCTCTCCAATCTACATTGTATACCCACGATAGCAAGTTATAGCCTCTTCTTCCCTTTGGGGACGCGACAAAGCCAGTAGAGAAACACCGCGCCAAAAGTGTTAAAGACAACATACACCCAGAGCAGCCCAAAATCCCTCCACCGAGTCGCGAAGTCGATGCTAAAGTTCCTCAGAAACTGGTTCGTGTTATCAACAGGACAATACCGGCATTGGCCATCCTTCTGCTGCCCCGAATTCAACAGGTAACCCCCAGCCGCGGCAATGTAACTCTGCATGTACTCGCCACAAGTCCGGTTCGCAGGGGGAGAGAAAGCCAGGAACTCATTGTCGGCGCAGTGCATCGGCGCATCACCCAGACTCGCTGACAACAGGCCCGAAACTAGGTACGTGAACGGGTTCACCCGATACATGAAGATCCAGAACCGAGGGAGAGCACGCGGGCCGGCGAGGATGCCGCAGAATGCGTACATCATGATGCCCATGATGTTTGCGACCGCCGAGGCAAGCTGCGCGCTATCGACGCCGGCTATGAGGAGATGCGCGAAGGAGCTGGCGAAGAGGAATGTCGCCCAGATAATGAGGAAGGCGAGGGTGCTCCGGGAATGGACCGTGTCGGTGTATTCGGCGTTGCGGTAGAGGCCAACGGGGTAGAACCACACCAGGAAACACAGCACAGCCGCGATCTGACCATGATTAGTCGGTATCTTCATCACCGATATGCCAAGGGCTTACCGTGTTCCATGCGAACTCCACAACAATATTGGAGAGGACGAAAGCTTGCCAGGAGTAGGTCTTCGACTGGCGCTCGCGGGACTCGTATAGAGTCCGTTGTGTTACAAACGATGGAATAATCTGAAAGATGAGTTGGATGACGACGAAGAGGAAAACGAACACTCCAAACATCTGGTTCTGTAGTCCTTGGGCAGTATTGTCGGCTTGGAAGAAGGAGAAACCAATAAAGAGGGACTGGAATTGCGAACTGTTAGAGAGAAATCACCAAGGAATGACCAGGCAGTGCTTACCGAGCCGATAGTCAAAATCGCCTTGGAATAGATATACGAAGGCGTCCGCCAGTACTGTTGGAACACCCGACGACCAACCTGACCCAGCTGGGCAGGGAACGAGGCCGCAAACTCGGAGTAGCTGGATGGGTCATCCGAATGCACAGACGAAGGTTGATTAACCAGCTGTCTCAATCGTGACAATTCCCGGCGAACTCGCTGATACTCCGGACTATTGCGCCAGACAGCTGGCCAGTCGATATCTGTATGAGCTCCTGGGGCGGCACCAATTACCTCGAGCATATGCTCTGCCGGGTTTGCGCCTTTCGGACAAGGGGTTCCGCCATTGCGAACAAAGTAGTCCATCAATGTCCTAGAGCCCGATCCGATCTCCCCAAAATAGACTGTCTTTCCTCCCTCGGCGAGGAGCAGGAGGCGGTCGAAGCGCTGGAACAACATGGCCGATGGTTGATGGATGGTACACAAGATGGCCTGGCCGTTGCGGGTCAACGTCTCCATGAGGCTGCAGATCGACCAGGACGTCTGGCTGTCTAGGCCAGACGTTGGCTCATCCAGGAACAGAAGCAGCTTGGGACGGGCAGCCAGCTCGACACCGATAGTGAGCCGTTTCCTTTGTTCAACATTCAAGCCTTCTCCGGGAACGCCGACAACCGCGTCGGCGTAGTCTCGCATCTGCAGCAGATCAATCACCTTCTCCACGTACTCCAACTTCTCCGTCCAGCTGTATTCGGGTGGTTGCCGCAGCAGAGCGCTGAACTCCAGTGCCTCACGGACCGTCGTAGTAGCCAGGTGGAGATCTTGCTGTTGGACGTAACCCGTTTTTCGCTGGAATGAACTATCCCGCTGTCGCCCATCGACCAGCATTTCGCCTGTGACGACTCCGACGGTAGTTCGGTTGGCCAGTACATCAAGTAATGTAGTCTTCCCAGCCCCAGAGACGCCCTAGGTTACAGTGTTCTTAGCCTCCTCGAGTGTCACGGACGGGCATAGAAAGTACTCACCATCAGAGCAGTCAGTGTACCAGGTTTAATCCATCCATCGACGTGATCTAGAATGCGTCTGGTTTCGCTTTTGATCTTCACATCGTAGCACACATCCTCCCAGTGAAAAATGGACGTCTGCTGCTCAACACCTTCAACAGGGGTCGGGACCTCGCTGTGCTTTTCGCTCTGCACAGCAGAGGCCGTTGGTCGTTCCTCGTCACACTGAGCCTGCTTTGCACGCGCGATATGGGCACTACCACGTCGAAATACAAGCACCTCACCTTTTGATCGCTTCGCAGCAACAAGCTCAGTCGTCACAAAATGGCACACAGCAAGGAAGACGATCATCGCGATGATGATGCCAAAGTTGCGCCAGCGGTGACTGTTGACGTAGCCGTACGAGGAGCGGACAAACGCGTCGCCGGAAACGATATCTGAGCCGGGAACCGATCCGACAGTCGAGCATATCCGTTGCGTGGCGGGTACATCCTCGTAACCTGGTCCGGATGGTACAAAGGATGAACACGGGAACTCGCGTCCGTGGAACTCGTTGACCATGACGGCTTCGAAGCCATACGACACGGGGTTGAGCCAGCGAATCCATGAGGCCCAGCCGCGCATGTACGGAACGGGGATGGCAAAGCCGGTATACAGAACAAGGGCCAGCAGGATGATCGATGAAGGGGCAAGGGCCTGGTCGATCGTCTTGGTCAAGGATGCAAACCAGCGGAAGAACATTGACATGGCCAGCATCATTGACATGGAAATCAAGAAGAAGAAGAAAAACGGGCCAGGCTGTCGCCGCAGGTTCGACATGAAGTACAGCGTCAGATTGACCAAGAAAGAATTCACAAACTTATATGGAAGACTCATGATGAAAGAGGATATAGCCTCCGCACTCGGGTGGTAGTATGCGTAGCGGCTCTGTTTCTCCACAATGGTGCGTTTCTCGTACAGGGTCAGAATCTCGAGAACACTCCCAAAGGCGTTGAGCAAGACCATCATGAACAGAAGGGCGCCGCGGTAGAAGAACGAGGACGTCTCTCCGGCGAGGTTATAGAAGATGCTGGCAATGATCAGAGCCTCGAAAAAGTTCCCGATGAGCATGGCCAATGTGACGCTGGGGTCGTTCCTGAGACTCTGCCATTCCCTCCACAAACACAGTTTAACCTGCCCGGAGTAGGACAAGGTGTATGGCGACTTCTCTCGTTGACGGTGTGACTTTTCCGCCCTGCGTGACAGGGAAAACTGGTGCAGATCGGGCCCATCAAGCGGGTGCTCGGTGCTGAACTTCTCGATTTCATGCAACAGGGACTGCCGTCGCGGGCTATCCTTCCAACGCTGCGCAAACTCCTCTGGTGTCCGGGGAGCCAGATTTTCAAACCCGGCTTTGACAATACGTTCGACCGGAGTGCACATCGAGGTGAGGAAATCGGCCGTTGTCTGAGATTCAGGACACTGGAAACCAAGCTGGTCGAAGTAGGATTTGGCCTCCTGCGCAGGACCAAAGTATATCTGCCATCCTTCGTATAGAACAAGAACCTTGTCGAACAACTATGTGTCTGTCAGCAGGTGATAACGGTTTACATTTGTGTTCCACTAACATCGTATGCGGCCTGAGGGGCCTGGTAGATGGCGACACATGAAGTAATTCCAAACACATCGCTCTGCGTGCGCAACGTCCGACAGAATTCCACAGCATTCGCACTGTCAAGGCCTCGGGTACTATTATCCCAGCATTGTAGTGGCGAGTATCCCAGGGCGGCCTCAGCAATGGTGACTCGCTTCCTCTCGCCTCCGCTGACACCACGCACAAAGTCATTCCCCACACGCGTGTTGATGGTATGGCCAATGCCAAACATGGCCATGACCACATCGCGCAGATGTCTCGCGTATTCCTGTCGCGATTGTCCTCCGGGAATCACCCGCGGGGCTCGCGCAAGGGCGGCAAAGTACAGTGTGTCTCCTACAGAGAGCATGGGGAAGTGAGCGTCGACCTCCGCCGTGTAGATTGCCTCGCCGCGAAAGGTCGTTGACATCTGTTTACTGCTGATCCCGTGGTAGTTGATATATGCCGCCGAATCGACATTCAGACCGTGAGTCTCGCCCGCGATCGTTCTGAGGAATGTTGAGCAACCGGACCCAGGGGGACCAAGGACACACAGCTGTTCCCCGGGCAGGACCAGGCCCTCAACGTCGCGAAGAATATCGACACGCTGTTTCCCCCCTCCCAGGGCCTGTCGGATCATCGTCGGCACCTTCAGCAGCGCATTGCCAACGCTCATCTGATAGTCCACGGGGCTACCGTACCCGAATACATTCAGATTCTTGAACGCGACACCTGCCACCCGAGGTGGATGGCCGTTATCCTGCAAGTAACGCGCATCGTAAAAGGCTCGGGCCCATTTCCTAGCATTGAAAGAGGGGCTCTGAGGGTTGAGACTGCTATTTTCATCGGCACTAAAGATGCATAAATGATGGGACAGTTGGGACTGGGCGCTCAACTTGCGGACCACGTTTGTCAACCGGCGGTCGACATCCCCAGGAGTGATCTTTTCATCCGGAGCATCATCCAGGTACTCCTGGCCATCGGGGAGCTGAGTCTCAGAAGAGGTATCTTCATCCTTTGACGAACGGATATCCGTCAGATTGGCCATAGGGATACAGCAAGGGTAATGTTCCTGACGTTGGAGGAGGGTTATTCTTCTAAACAGCAGGAAGATAGAAAAGATTCGCTACCGAGCTGTATAAGGATGAAAGCGAGAAGGTGACCACTTATTAGAGCAGGTGAAAAGATCTCACCAAGATGAGGATTGTACGCTGTTCTTGGCTGTCGTCTTCGGGTCCCGCGGAGCCCGCGCCCATCCAACGCGCAGGGGGCTTGGTCTCCCTTTTTTATTGTGGTTCTGGAGATAGTCAGGGGATCATTAGATGGATGCTTACTGGCTGAACTGCCACCATAGGCAATGAGTCAAGCCAAGTTGTAATCATGTCTGCCTGGTGAACCTATAGTTGTATATCATGTCGGGGTACGTTTTGGGAAATGCCTCAAGCTTTGGCCAAATCGTATGATCTTGGCCGAGATACGGTTCATCTGAGGTATCCGGCTGAGATTTCAATGCCGACTACTTTGGTGCGGAGTACATACAGTATGACTCTCCCAGCCACGCAGCATCGGCTCGGAAACAATGTCCAGAATCCACAGTCATCCATAGCCTCCCGCTTGGCCATGGATCGAGCTCTCCTCGGATCCCGAAAAAAGGGGACCATGTCAATTGTTGCAAGGGGTCGATCATCCGGGACACCTATAATCTTCGTTTCTGTTTTGTCTTTTGCTTCCGACTTGCTGAGGAGACGGGAAGCTCTACAAGTTCCTGCATAAGCCCCATGGAGCGTTAATGCAGAGGATCGCAGGATCATCTTTGCAGCAAACAGAGATAAATAAATACAGCAAAGTATCCAGCTTCCAGGATGTCTCATGCTTGGTCAACCAGTTTATAAACCCCACGGGCATGCAATGACTATGACAAGGGAGAACAGAGTGATGACACCATACCAGAGCTGCAAGGACTGCTAGAACTGAACTGGGACTAGAACTTACGCTGGACACTGCCATCTCTCGACTCATGCCTCTACTGGTCACAAACGGAGGCCAGAAAAGCAGGACTGGATTACAAATCGATGTAGTGACTGCCGGCCATTTCCGGCCATTGGCAGCAAGATATCGAGACTTGGAGGCCTACGCAAAGTCCGGAGGAATATGAAAGAGGGCAGGACAACATAGACAACCCTGATCCATACAATGGTAAGAATTATACTCGTGCAGAATACTCAAGAGACGACTGGAGGGAGATGCAAGCAAGGTATCATCCGGATACGAGTACCAAGCAGCTACGTTGCTTCTGTCGAGGTACATGTACATCTGGGGAAGAGCAGGCTCTCTATACGAGATCCCAAGGTCTTGGCCAGTATATTTGATCCCCTGAATCTATCATCGACTCCTTGGCATCATTTTCGATATGAAAGCAGCAGCGAAATGGCACTGCACCGTTCGCGTTGAGCTTCTACGTGAGAAACCTGTGAGAGGAAATCTATATAAACCCTCTCCTCTTCCGCTCAAAAGTGACCTGCTCAACAGCTCAATCCCATCAACAACACTCCGACGCAAACAAGCGTATCAACTTTCATAAAAGTAGGCAACTCCCTTACCACAGTACGATCAGGACTGACGATTGTATAGGCACCATGAAGATCGCAGCTCTCGCCGCCACCCTTGCCCTGGCCCTTGTGCCCAGCGTGTCCGCCTGGCGAGTGTACTTTTACCAGCTCAAGAACGAACAGGGTCCATCTATCACCAATGCCGGCCCTGGAAATCCCGGATTCAAATGCCACCCCAACGTCGACCCTCTCAACCAGAAGATTTCGTCGATGAGATACTACTCGGACAATCCGGAGGGCACCACTCGCTGCTGTATCAAATTCTACGACAGCCCCGGCTGCAAGGGCGACTTTGGCTATGAGTTCTGCCGCAACCAGTTCGTCAACTTTGATGAAATTGGTCATGACAACGATGTCAGCTCCTACTCGACCAACTGTGTCAGGATTTGAGTTCCATATCCCTATATGGTAGGGCAGCGGTCGAGTGAAATGGAGAGGTGATGTCTATTTCAGGTTGCTATGTGCATGGTATCCTCTATTATAGGATGGACTCGGAGAGTACTTCAAGAATATATCACCAACACATGTCCCTTTCATAATTTTCTCGGCTGTACTAGACTACCGTACTACTGCCCTGATTTATCGGCCGTCCAGATCCAGACTCATGCCACTGGACCTCCATCTCGATGGTCAGGACAATCCCATTCTTAGATAGCCTGTCTCCCTTTTCATCGTCCCCTGCTTCGATCATCGTGTCTCCGCGTCCTCGCCGGCTTGCCCGCGAAATGTGCTCCAGATCATACCCTGTTGGTCCGCTGCGGCTGGCTCCGTACCTGTTATACTGCGGACCAGTCCGGCTTTTGTTGCTGATGGACATCCTGCGCGATATTGCCCCCGACTCGGGCGCCTACATGAGCGAGGGAGACCTGCTCGAGCCAAACCAGCAGGAGGCGTTCTACGGCGCCAACTACGACCCCCTATACAGCCTCAAGCAGCGGTATGATCCATGGGGATTGTTCTTTGCGCTGACGGCCGTTGGCACGGAGGATTGGGAGGTCCAGGTCACCGATCCGGTGCGTTACTCGTGGAATAATAATGGGCGGTTGTGCCTGTTTCTTAGATTGCTTTGATATTAATGTTATTTAGAGTGACAGGTTTTAGAGGGAACGCTGAAAAGCATAGATTAAGATCAGACCACCGTTTCAGATTGAATCTTCTCTAAACGACCCATCCAATGTCCACTTCATCATTATGGCCACTGCTGCGTGCAGGATCATAGGCGAGTAGCAGAAGCACAAGACGGCAGTGAGCGTGATCCTTGCGCTGCTTCGCCGCGGCGATATGTCCAGCGAATATATAGATAATTCATGATTGCTTTGACTGTACATTATATCGTTGCTGCAATATATAGTTCAGATGTCAATGCGAGTGTCTCGAGGACACATAAGCCGCTCAGTCACACAGATGAAGTTGATGTTACACGCACAAAGGGTTTACCAGCACTGTCCATTTATAGCACATTTAAAATTGTCAAAAGGTTTTCATTATGCCATGATCTGGCAGTATGATGGGCAGATCCCCAGGGTATTTGACATCGACAATGATAATCCATGGCCAGACACCGCACCATCCAAGCCGAACTTATTAAAATCTCTAGGTAAGAAGAACAAGTAAGAAGAGAAATGCACATCCTTAACTCCTCAAAAGTGGGTCAAGCTTCGAACGACAGCTCCTCAACACCTAGTGACCGACGCCCATGGCACCGTGACCGTGGTGACCAGCAGCGGAGGGCCAGCCCTGAGCATGGCCCTGGGGTTGCTCATCCTCATCAGCATCGGGGCCCTCGGGCTGCTCGTGGTCCTCATCACCGTGACCTTGGGGCTTCTCATGCTCCTCATCATCGTGACCTTGGGGCTTCTCGTGCTCCTCATCATCGTGACCTTGGGGCTTCTCATGGCCCTCATCATCGTGACCTTGGGGCTTCTCATGGCCCTCAGGACCGGGACCCTTGGGGGAAGGGCCGTGGGGGTGGCAAGAGGGGATCTTGAATTCGTAGTCGCAGACACCGGTTACGGGGCAGTAAGCCGTGCCGGGACCGCAAGTCTTGAGGACTGGGATGCCGCCAGAGGCACATTCGAAGAAGTTGTGGCAGTCCTGGACGTCCGGCCAGGCCTCTCCTGGGTGGCATCGAGGGAAAGCCGAGACAGAGGAGAAGAGGAGAGAGGCCGCGAGGGCGGACAGAGTCTGGAGGGTGAAGTGCATCTTGATACTGGGTGGAATTAGCATGAGTGATAGCCCACTACCAGCAGCCGGATGACTTACATTGAGGATGTGTTGATGAGAATATAATCACAAAAGTAGTAAATATGGACACCTTGAAGAGTGAATGATATTCGACTGAATCGATGTCGGCTTGGAAGGTCGCGGTTGTTGGCGAGTTGTCGTCTGTTGGGTTGATGATTTCGAGGATGAATCGCCAGAGGTTGAAGCTGGCTTTATATCTTTTTTCGACCTCATTCTTTCCTACGAAGTCTAAGAATATCCAGATGAATGACTCGTGCACTGTCCTACTGCATCATTCTTCGAACGGCATACAGTAGTCAACTTGTCGATCATTGTAAACAAATCGTTCTCATCAACACTACCCGCTGGCTTCAGACGTCATGTCAACAACCGATTTGGCATTCCAAGGGCTCGTGATATCGGGATCCCCTCATTCCTGCCCCTGGACTTGGGGAGATATTACCCAGAGTTACTGCATTCGTTGTTTATTTGTTGTTGTCTTCCACGTGGAGTTCCTGTTCCCGTCTAACCCTTCGATCATGGCTATAGCCTCCGTTCCTTGATTGGGAAATACCTATGTTGACGTCTGACTGTCTTATGTTGTTGTGATATGATACTTTAGCAAAGTGCTAGAATGATGGTTGCCCAATCTTTGTCGCTGGCCAGAGTAGGAGGGAGGATTTAATCGGTCAATGCCTATTCATGGCCACTCTAGAAGCAAACCGGTACAAATCGACCCAAGGACAACTCTCTCCTCGTTTATTTTCTTCTTGCTCTACTGACTTTGTTTTGGGAGCAGTCTGGTGGTTGGTATTGTTTGCACTCGGTCTCAAGGGATGTCGGTCAGGGGGTGGCTGATGCGAAGAATGCCACAGGCATCTAGATGCATTCGTACCTGGAGAGTAACTGAATTACGTCAGGCACATGGCCTATGCACAGAGAATGGCCTATGCACAGAGAATGATAGCGATCATCATTATTGTATCTGATCAAAGCTTGATTGAAGCGGCCTCCGTTGTATGGCTGCCAAATGGCGACGCCAGGACCGTCCAAGTTTAATGGATATCTTTCCAGCACTTTCTCATTATCCAATGCATGGCTGCTCTTAACTGTATCTACTATGATATAGATTTAATCGAAGCGTTAGAGGCGTTTCAGTCCCGTGGTGTTGACTTCAAGCAGTCAACATCCGCAGCTGACAGACAGCCCTTGATCACTAGCTGGAGACATTGTTATAAGAAATTTCCAAATGTGCTATGCAGTACTGTCACTATTCTAGAAGATCCCTAGAGTCATGGAGTGTGATACTCGAATTCCAAGTCGTTTTTCCTTTCGGCCACTGTAGTCGTAAATGCAACTAGACCCTAAACCCTGCTGATTTCTCAATTGCATGCTCACAGCAGTCTCAACGTGCGTCCTGTTCAATTCATGCACTGTATTGCGTAATTATATCAAGAATATAAATATCATTAGTGGGAATGAGTCGTATGGAGAGGAATATAGTTGACGTTGATGGATGTTGTAAGGTTATGAGAGCGTGAAATATATATATCTTCTTTAACCCTCTCACGACCAATTGACGCTAACACACTGTCAAAGGCATCCAACTGCCATGATAGTTTAGAATAAAACAATAAATAGATAGTCCTCCATCTTCATTTCTTCTATGCCATTTTGCTGCTTGGACGTGAAAATGCTTTGACTGTTGAAGTCGCATACTAAGGTAGGCTCCTGTTACCGGAGGACAGTCCGCCAGTCAGCCAATGCCAGCGATTTCTTGTATTAGAACATCCCTGAAGAGACGTTAGGACCAATTAGGTGACCCTTGTGCCTCTCCTGGCCTGCAATCCTTTTCGAGCAGGATACTCTGTTGAATTGAGATCAAGTACCCCAAGAACGGAGATAGTTGAGACGAAAGTAACCTAATGCAAGGGGGAGTAGAGATATCAGATACTACCAAAGAAGTGGACCTCTAATACCGATCGGTCAGACTCATCTCAAAAGAATGACAGGAACATAGAAGAATGTGCTACTTTCTCGCAGAGGCTATTCTTATCTCCCGAGTCCATGACGGAAAATATCAGCAACGGAAGTCCATTCGAGTGAGGACACCGACATACAGATGCTTTGATACCATACTGAATCCTTAAGATCCATTCATTCCACCCCCCGTTTGTTTCCCTCATGACAGAATGGTCCCTATAAAAACAGAAACAGTAGGAGAACCGCCTCCATGGCATCCAGCCAGACCAAACAAGCAGATATTTGGACACCATTCGACCATTTTACTCATGACCAGCACAATTTCTCTTCCTTGGAAATGCTGAATACCTCGCAATTGACGCTGCATATCGGCAAGCGAATAGATTCGATAAAGAACCGAGGAATAGAGGCTAACTTCCTACATCCGAAGGTTATGGACGAATGGACACCGTTTTAGCAGGCCTCGAACAATGACGAAAAGTTAGTGACACCTGATTATTCGGCTATCACATTCACAAGAAGGCAGTATACCCAAATCAGATGGAGATTCTGGCATATCAAAACGCGTATTCTTGAGACCTTGAGGCAATGAGACTCCCCCGCATATCGTAATCGTGTTTCTTCCTCAAACAGGCAGGTTATACGATTACGAGGATGATCTCCCACAGATGATGACATTCCTGAAGGACAATAGAGCTGTCACCATGCAATTCTAACGTTGATGAGGAATCGGATTGTGTCTGCCTGCCTGGAAATCGTCAGCGAAACTAATACACAAGGACCATATAAAATCCAGGCTTTTCCACGCTCGTCATGAATATTCCGGCCCAAGCAGCTCTGAGCGTACCGTCACCTCGAACCAGAACCGGCGGAAAATGAAATGGATTGGATCGGCTTTGGCAGCTGCCATAACCATTGTTCAAGCTCAGGCACTGACGACGCCTCAACCAGAACCAATTGAAGTGGCCGAGCTGCCTTTGCCCCCCGTGGCCTCCAGCAACAGCAAAGGCGCATATACAAGGAGCATTAACCCACATCGGACTGGTTGCATAGGGAAGAGCTCTTTCACAAAGAGAGGCCAAAACACCTTTTTTAGGCATTTGCAGATTAACCCAAACCCAAAGCCTAGGAGTCCTCTAGTTCCTTAGTATGACTTAGTGAATGTGAGCATTCTAGTTAATCTAAAAGGCCACTCCTTGATTATGGCAGAGGGAACGCAGCTTAGATTACATAACAAGGCCATTATTGTTGGCAAGCTGCGCGGCTTTAGTGGTGTAGGGGACAAGATTCTATACATTAGTCCCAAAAGTCATAGGAAAAGAATCCGATGATTTAACTGATCTAGGCGAGCTGTTTCGGTCAGCTCGTACACACTGGATAGCGTTCGTTATCGCAGCAACTAGACAGCGGGATTCTGTGCCTGGCAGACTGGCATCAGCTATACGCGTATTCTCGTGTTCGTTTACGTAGAGTCGGCTTGTTAATGTTGCCTATTATCGAGGCGATTGCGTATGTGCCATCGCGAAGCAATTTCAATGATGCTCGAGTCAAGGTCTTGAGCACTACAGTTGGAAGGGCATTATTAATGAAGGTTACGAGTTGATTACTGTATCCCTTATGTGTCAGATTGAACAGATATGCTTATGGGCCATTGAGAGAAGAGCTTTGCACTTCACAGTTGAACGGTATTATAGCCAGAAGACCTCTTGTACTCAGGTTCGCTGAACCACGTAACCGTGCATCAGTGACCCCCAAGAACCAGCCTCCAGTCGAACCTTGGACAATTTGGCCAATTCATCCAAACTCTTCTGGTCTGGATCTATCTTTCCCGATTTCAATGGCTGCTCTGAGCCATCAATCTGCAGGTCCGCGCACAGCAGCGCCAGCGGAGAGGACTTCCAAATGTACTGGTTCCGGGTATGAATGACCGTGACGATGAAGAACAATATGCTCAGGACTACCAATACAACGGGGAGCAACATCCACAGCCACCGGATGTGAATGTACGATTCACTTGTCCACGCGTCGCCGGGCACGGTTCCCTGGCAGACGCGATTCCTGGCATTTGCGGTGAGCGCCGCGGCAATGGAGGCAAAAGCCCCATTGATCTGTGTCAAGTTGCCAGACTCGCCGTAGAGTGCGCGCAGGGTATCAGAGGTGAAGTATGGTCTATTCGGCACGGGCAATGTGCCGAACCCTGAGACAAGGGGCCCGAGAGTATTTCTCATTGCAAGGATGCTCAGCCAATGGATGGCGTAGTTGCACTGGCCGTCATCTAAACAAGGCTGTGACGATGCTACGGTATTCAAAGTCAAATCCGTGGTGGAATGGTTGGATATGGTCGTGGTGGGCAAGCTGTCCTCCGTCAGATCGCCTCGCTTGACTTCTGCTTGGTGGGTTGAGACGCAGAAGTAGAACGCACATTCCATGGCGGTCACCTTGGGTGGCATGGTGTTTCCTGGAGTGGTGATAGCCGAGAAATTGAGAATGAGCGGCAACCCTGATGTATCCAGGCGGACGAGGTCGACGTTCGTCGTTGCCTTGATGGTATAAGGCGCACGCCCCGTGGTGTTGAGGAAGAGGCCATTCTGAAGGGTGTAATTGTACGAGTACGTGGTGTCGTCAGAACTCGTCAGTGTCAGTGCACTGGTCAGATCGCCGCATTTACTACAGAAGCCGAGCGATTGATACGGCGCAAATGTGCAATTGCCTGTTGGACAAGTCACCAAGGATTGATCATTGAGCGTTGTCTGTATGATGCCATTGTATATCGCTCCTGTTGTCTCCAGTGGCACCAGGTTCATCCCAGGCGCTTGACCCTCTCCCCAGTCGCCATAGATGCTTGTGTTGCATACCCGGATGGCGGCGCCTCCTTTGTGTGCAATGGGGCGGGATCGGATATCGATAACCTGCTGGGTGAAGGGGCCAATCGCCGCAGCGAAGACTAGAACAAAAGCCCCAAGAGAAACAAGGTGACTGTCAATTGTATTAGCCTAGAGTCAAGGAAGAGGGAAGGTTTGCGCACCGAGGCACGTATTGAACAAGGAGCAGCACTGAACCCCAAGGACCACGACTAGCCGAATCGAGGGCAGAAAGATCACTCAATTTGCGCGCTTCCGTGAACCAAGACCATTTGAGTTGCGACAGAGCTTCTGCGATATACGTGGCCATGGCAGCTTTCATGAGAGTCACCAGCAGGGCGACGATGGCGTTGAGATTGATGCCCGCCGGCCAGTTTGGTTGCGTCTTGCCGTCGTAGATGCGCAGGACCACGATAATGCCGGCCAGCGTGATGATCGCAACAAGGCATGCTCCAAGCTCCCATGACCAGTCCCAGAGTGACCATCTTGTCTTCTCTCGCTCAGTCGGTGGTCGGTTGTGGTACAGGGTGGTGGTTGGGTGATATGAGGCTTCCTGCACTGGGAGGTTTTGAATTTGGACTCGGTAATGATCTGACAGATCCCTTGCCACTGCCATCATGAGATATAATCCTCATATAAACCAAATGTTGGCACCCAGCCGACAAGGATATGACCCGAATCTAGGGAGCTATTTCCAGTCAGCTCAAACACAGAGACACAAGCCATTATTTAACTCTTGCTCAGTCTCTCAGCTGGTGTCGGCTGTCAAATAGTCTGCCGTAAATACGAGAAACCGCATGTTTGTGGCCGAACTTGGCAAATGAGCGGACGCTGGGAGCTGCATGGCGCCCCCGGTGGTCTCTTACCCGGCAATCAGGGTCTTGAATATCAGCCTCCACATGAGAGAGGCTGACAGTTCAAACAAAAGAAGCACACCATTTGTATCTTGTGACTGCGGAGTACATATCCTGACGAGCTGCCCAATAGGGGCGTTGCAATACTCGGCTGTGATCGCCTAGTTTGCGCTGACAAGGCTGAAGCGATGGCTAAGGATGTCTCTAACAGTGGTTTGTCTTATGGACAAGGCCGGCCCAAGTTTCAATCGGGACCGTTTGATTGCTCACTAATCTGTAAATGAATAGCCAGGCATTTGGTACCAGAGTGACACGCCGCAGCTGCGCGTGAAACTAGAAAACAGCAGCCAATACTATGGATTAAGAGTTAAGACTCCCATTCTCAACAGCGAACCCTAACGGACCCCATCCCACCTTGTTCGTTGAGACGATATGGACCTCCCCAGTGGCCAGGAGACGGCTAACGATGGGTCCATGGCCTTCGGCCGCCGCGAAGGAGAGCATCGTCATCCCGATTTCGTCTTTTGAGTCTGGATAAACCTTTGCAATCTCAAGAGACAAATCTACCACTAACACGTGTCCGAATATCGCCGCGTAGGACAAAGGCGTGCGCCCCTATCTGTCTTTAACCTCAGCCGTCGTCTGGTTGGCATGGAGGATACCGGCGACGATCCTCGCGCTTCCAGTCACAGCATGGCACGTGGAGACATCCATCCCTCGAGGTTTGAAGCTCTTTTCTCTACATTTTGATAATATAAATAAATTAATGTCCAGAGGCACTGATTGCGTATAGTGTCAGCACGCCGCAGTGGGAGACCGTATCGTCCAGAAATCTACATTTTCCCAGCGGATTTTCTTCCGATTGACCATCACACCACTACCAGCACCAGTTGCTTTCGTTCTGCCCTTCCAAGCTGGACCAATGAGTCGATCTGAAAGCCTGATAATCATGCAGAGCACCCGAGCTTACATTCAAAGCTGGGAGACTGTGGTAGTTCTGTTTATGTGCTAGAGATAGTTCATGATGTATAGCGGTACCGATTGATGATGGAGGATATCTTGTTTGTATGCATTAAAGATATTGCCTTGTGTTACAAAATTGGTCAATCGAAATCGTCAAGTAATGCCACGAGTCCTGTGATTTAAGCCTCATGGCCCTTGCCCAAGTTAGGGTACACCCCCTCCTTCAGAGGATCCAACTCCACCAGCCGCACGAAGCTGTTCGAGTCCCTCTTTTGAGGCTTGGTTTGATAATCGACCGAGTACGACATCGTCTTGGCAATCTGACTGCGCTGTCCTTGGCGACTGGGATTCAGAGCAGCCCTTCCAGTGCCCGCGGTGGGCTGCGGGTAGGATTCTTCCGAGGAAGCACCCAGCAGACGAGGGAAAAAGTGCGCCAGCATGGCGCGGCTGGTGGGCAGACAGGCGCAGAGGACGGCGATGCTGACTTCGATGACGGACCAGTGGACGATTGGCTGCAGTTCCACTACAGGGTACGAGTTGGTTAATTAGTTGTGTTAGAATGATAGGATCAGGTGGACTAACCGGTAGGATTCTTCCCCCAGCGATTGAGATAGAAGACAACAACACGGAGAATAGCGACGACCGTCAAGCTTTGCCTTGATTAGTTGGTATTCGTGAGAATGTCAAGGAACACCTACACTAAACCCATTGCGAACATAACGCCCACACCAAGCTTCTTTCTTCCAGAGAGGTTCAGCTTCGTAATTTCATAAACAGGCATCAGGACCATGACAGTGTCCACGGCGATGTTGACAAAGGCATTGGCGAATGTCGCGCTGGTGAAATCGATGCATGTCCCTGGCGTCTCTCCTGACCAGCCGTCCCATGCGAGATGGACTGGGTTGCAGCGTAGGGAGTCGACGAGCACCCATGTAACTCCAATGGCAACATTGAGTCCGATGATCGTGTACGTGGTGTATCGGAACGCGGGTGTCTGGAAAATTCGGAGGAGGAAGAGGCAGACTGATATCTTGGCTAGAGAGATCTGCATCTTGTATAAGACGACGAAGGCGAAAAAGCGCTGAGATGATATGTGATCAGTGCTGGGCATCTGGACTAGCGGACAACGGATTGACTTACCTTGTACACATCTGTGATGTTGTCCATGGGAATAACATCCCACATGTTCTTGCCGAAGCCGACTTGGATCACTGCAAGCTAGATTAGCCATGAGGTAGGAATGGCTCAATAATTGGTATAGCCTTACTGGCGATGTTGACGGCAAAGATGGCTACCGCTAGCACCTGAAGAGGGTCAGTGGTCTCGCCGAGCTTATTCAAAGAGGATGGCATACATAAGCGCCAATGATAGTGTAGTCGTCGGCGCCCCAACCACCTGCCAGGCCCATGGATTTGGCTGCCATCCGGTTAAAAAAGAAGATCGAAGCAAGAATCAACGGGACGAGTGTGGCGGCTTCAACCTCGGGCCTGCCTTTGTGTTCAGGGACATTGCATGCTTGGTCGCTCAGGCGTTTTGCAACTATTCAAGTCAGCTCGATCGAAATTACCCTTTTCGTTAGACATACGTAGTTGCTCTCTCGTGGTACATTGCGTAGAGACGCAAGTTGTTAGCGCATTCTGATATGTGGTGTCACCGCAAAGGCACGCCGTGTCCGAGGTGCTGCATGTTGTCACATTGGATGCGAGGACCTGCTCCTCACATGAGACCTGCTCCTCTTAGTCCTCAAACCTCAAACAATTCAGCAAAAGATGCGGGGCATACCGCGCATTGAGGCAGACTAGATTGCGCTGCCGAAGCCACAGCAGTGAACCCTGCGCCGACAAACGCCGCAATCAATATCGGACGAAGAAGCATGTTAACTGTGGACAGAGAAGACAAGAAATCATACGATTCTTCTGACAGAAGCTTCAGGTCTGAGACAGCTGTCAAATAATATGGAGCACGAGGGCACCACGTCAGGTGAAAAATTCCTGTTGTAGACTAATCCTGGCAAATTAGCGATCTGCAGACTTCTGACGGAATGCCGATCGAAAAGGAGGATCTCCATACCTGACAGTTATTGATCGTCATCATTGGCTATGTTTAGCAGTCAGGCACAACCGTATTCTTTTCTGGGAGCCTTGTCCCTGCGCCAAAAGCCTAAACCGGGTGATTGCCACTGATTGGACTAGGAGTCAGGGGGTCTTTCGAACAAGCAGTGACAAATCATCTTGTGAGATACGTAACCTTTGCCTCGTATCCTGCAAAGGATCAACAAGACTGTCTTGGTGCCGGAGGCTAAGTGGGGATAATATCCCTTCCTCGTCCCGGTCTCCACTGGTCAAATAGGCTCGATGTCCTCGGGGAATCCATAAAACTCTGCTCATATCACATGCTTTGAGGGATGGGGATACACAGTCCGGTGAGATCTATGCAGAAAATCTTGGGATTAATGAGACAACAGTTACTTGGTTCCGTGTCGACTTCCCTGAACCCAAATGTCGAATATCCACAGACGTTATGGGGCTCTCGGCTATAACAGCCTGGAAGGAGAACGCTACATTGGCCACTCGCTCTTGGCCGTTGAGAAGATCCACTTCCAACTGTATGAAAGGTTGAGATAGGAAATGATACCCACAAGTGCCATACTCCGTCATGGTCTGGATTATTTCCTGTCAGTCTGTCTGTCATCAAGAATCTGTTGTCGGATGTGGTTGGCTGGCTGTATGGAGCAACTCTTCCCGGATTACAGTTCCACCAAGATGCGCAAAAGGAGCTATATATGTGGGTTTCTTGCTATCTCGTTCTGGGCTTTTTGGTATTACTGACTCATTTTATCAATAATAATAGTATCTGCAACAAGAAACGCCCTAGGGGGTGTAATCGCTTAGATATTCGGCATATAGCCCTCCCCTACATGCCGCTGTAGTCTAAAGAAAAGGTGTCTCCGGCATTCCCTGAATTGACAACCTGATGCAATCTCTAACCGAGGAAAGCGTGCTGGAAACGACACTGCTGGATGTTGGAACCTCGGAGGACACATCGCCGACGTCTCACAGTTAAGCTCTTTCGGGTCCTACCCACCAACAGGAAATATGGAATGAGGCATGGAGTGAGGTAGTCAACGAGCTGTATACTCCTCGGCTCTTCGAGACTTTGCTATGTCATTTGCTGCAGCAGAATGTTCGGCCATTCAGCCTGTGACATGCCTCAGCTCCGGACCGGAGCCGATATCGCGGCCTCGTCAATATCCTGGAGGAGGAACAGTAGAGTTTTGCGATGCATTCGTACTGGAAGCCCATTGCAATGGCGTTCGTCCGTAATGGTCCGGTTTGAGCACATCGCAACCAGCCAAGACCAGGGCTTCAACCGCCTCGGTTGAGTGCATTCGCATTGCCCAGGACAACGGCGTTCGACCAATACGATCACCTTCATTTATATCTACCCCTCGCTCCATGAGCCATCTCACCATCTCGACATGTCCTTGATCCGCAGCGAGTGACAGGGCCGAGCGGCCCAAGTAGTCCTTCTGACGGATGTCCGCGCCTTTTTATAGCAGCAGCCGAGCAATCTCATAGTGTCCTCGACAGGCTGCCGTAAGGAATGGGGTGCGTTCACGGCGATCAGGCGAATTGACCCTGACTCCTTCGTCGAGGAGGACTCTGACGAAGGCCGGCATTCCTCGACTGGCGGCCCGCGCAAGAATGGTACGGCCATGGCGATCGAGCTCGTCAACCGGAGCCCCTGCCTCCACCAGAAGAGCAGCGATAAGTTCAAATCCAAAAATCACAGCCAAGTTTAAAGGATCCTTGCCACTGCTGTCCCGCTGTACCTTTGCGCCATGGGATAGAAGTAGACGTACCGCGTCAAAACTGCCCCCTAGAACAGCCCAACGTAATGGCGTATAGTCGTCGGCTCCACCGCAGGTATTGACATTCACATCAGCATCCAGCAGCGAGCGCACGACGTCCAGGTGCTTGTGCCACACTGCGTGTATCAAAAACGATTCTCCGGCCACGTCAGCTGCGGGTACATCGGGGTTTGCTCCAGCCGCCAGCAAACACTGGACGACTTCATTGCGATTGTAAAAAACAGCCAGTGATAGCGCTGACTGATCGAACCTCCAAGTCAACCCCTGCGTGGACAAGGGCTCGGACGACAGTCAGTTCACCTTTGCGGGCGGCCAGCATTAACGGTGTGAAGCCCCGCTCGTCCCGACTGTCCAGTCCAATCCCTTGCTCGATGATTTTCAAGGCAATGTCATTGCACCCGTTGTCAATGAAGAACATAAGTGGCACAAAGTGTCCTCGAGGTTCTACATCAGCCGGCTTCATGTATTCGAAAATAATGCGAGCCGTGTCGACGTTGCTGCCCCCATTGAGGTAGTAAAACGCTTCTTTCCAGTCGATCCTATGTCTGGGATGCTGATGCCGTCTCGATTCGAGTAGGGTGCGAACGACTCCGGGTAATTGGTACAGTCCTGCGTTCGCGAGGAGCATCTCACTAGACTTGTGATAGGCCCAGGCCCTCGACGATCGTGGGGGAAGAAGTCGAATAGTGCTCTCTGTCGCGAACCTTACGGCCAGCTGTAAAGCCGTGTTACCTTGTCTGTCCGAGATATCTATGTTTCTCACATGGCGTAGGAGAAGCTTAATAGCCTCATCTTGACCAGCGGCCGCTGCAGCCATCAGAGCCGTTGTTCGCTCGCCGTCTCCATTGATGTTTAGTGTCTTGCGGTCTATCAGTCTCTGCAAAACGGCCACCTCTCTCAGTGCCGCGGCGGCGAGAAGAATCACGTCTGCGGACGGCAATGCCGGAAACATGGCCATCCATCTGTCATGGAGGTACCGTAGCCCGACGTAGTGGCGCTTTGCTAAGGCTATGTGCATCGGCGTCTGTGTCTCTCCCGAGTTTGTCGTTACCTCAGCAGCCGGATGCGCCCCAGCGTCCAGTAGGGCTTTGAGGACCCTCGCAGATTGCCGATGGCTTCGACAGGCCAGATGAAGCGGTGTTTCGCCGTCGGCAGTAGCCGCACAGCCCATCGTTTGGCGTAGTCGGCCGCCTGATGCAGGGGATGCCAGGACTCGTTGTCTGGAAGGTCGGTTTTGGCACCTCGCCGGAGCAGCAGCTCCACTATACCGCGCTTCTCTGTGTCATAGAAGTCATCACCCGCCGATTGTGATCGCGTCGGTGAGCGGGGTGCGACCCTTGACATTGCGGTGATTGATATCCACTCCCTCATCCAGAAGGAGCGCAATGTCCGAGATCGCTAGGTTTCCTCTGACGGCCCGGTGCAGCAAATTATTACCGGCGGAGTTAACCAGATTGATATCGAGGCCATGCCGGACGAGAGCTCGAGGGACGTGGAGGTTCTCTGGGTCCCAATGGCAGACGATGTCGCACACCTTGTAAAAATCGTAGCTACGCAAATCCACGCCAGCAGACAGAAGCATTATGACAATCTCCTTACGATTGTCTCTCGCGACGTAGGAAAAGAACAGAGGGTAGTCATCATCCGGTGGATTTGGATGGACACCACTTTCCAAGAGCCGTGTCACGATCTCGGTGAACCCAGCTGAGCAAGCGTACCAAAGAGCGATGTATTTAACGTAGTCAACCTGCAGGATGCTGCTTAGATTGTGGTCTAGAAGACGATGCATGGTCTGTTGCTCGCGCATGCCCCTGGCTCTGGCCCTTCCAAGGACACCGAGGAGGCGATTAAGAGGCAGGGAATAGAGGACTGGGTTGAGCAGTTCGTGTGCACGGTGACATGTGCAAGCCAAAGCCGACAGACTCGGCGATGAGAGATATTGAGCTATCTCGCGGACTAGTTCCACAGGGAGCGTGAACAGGTCTCGTCGCGCCATGGTTACATCTGCCAGCATATCGATAACTTGTAGATGGCTCTCAGACTCATGACATTCCGATATTGGGCATGTTGACCTTGACTAGCGGCATGGAGCAAGTCATCGGTCTTCAGCTTATTGGTTCAAGTCCTATTGCCCCGCGTATGAGGCTGGGCGCAAGGCTACCACCATCGACCAGTCGCATCAGCTCTACCAAAGGAGTCGATGCACCCAGTCTGACTTCTCAGTGGCATTTCCTCGATATCAGACTGAGTCTGAAAGTTCCGCACAGTCGACGTTGTCTGTACTTGAGGTCTACGGGTAGGAGGAGCAACATCTCAATTGACTATGTCGTGTTCAGATCATCGATCTTGGCGAAGTTGACAGTTAAATGTGCTTCAACATTTCACAGGTCTGGACAAGTGCCGAGACATGTCATTTCCGGGTCCAATACGGGGGCCTTGGTCTCTCAACTCTTCACATTCAGTCGGTATCCTTTCTGCGAAGTATATTGACTGATATGACGCTGGTGCCTACGGGTGCCTAACCGAGACCTCGTATAGCCATCAGTGGCGGTCTTGTGCTTCTTGGCTGTCTCCTCATATTGCACGTCATGAAGTATATAAACCCCGTCCTTGGTCCTGCGATTCTCTACCAGCACTTAGACACAGATCCACAACAGCAGACGAACTATTTTGCGAGTCACTCATCGGCTTGTAGTCATCATGTCTAGCACAATCGACCATCTGGGCATTTATGCTCCCAAAGATCAATTCGAGAGCATCATCGACTGGTACAAGAAGGCTCTGGCCCCGCTTAACTACAAGGAAATCATGCGCTTCCCAGGAGCCGTCGGATTGGGCTCTGAACACCCAGATTTCTGGATCTCAGAGACTGACGAGCAGTACCGGGGCGTGCACTTTGCTTTTGTAGCACCTGGTGTGTTTCCTTTCGTCTCTGGATGACGACAGACTGATACGATTAGACCATGCTACTGTTGATGCCTTTCACCAGGCTGCACTAGCAGCTGGGGGAAAGTGCAATGGAGCTCCTGGGATTCGGTCGGAGTATCATCCAAAGTATTATGGTGCTTTCGTGTGGGATCCGCTGGGTAACAATGTGGAAGTGGTAGGTCAAGGATGTCATATCGCCTGGTGGGTATAGTTACTAAAGTTCGACAGGTGGATCACCGGCACTAGGGATCATGTCTGGAGCCAAAGTCATGCTGAATAAGTAAGATATTTGAACTTTCAATTGTGGCTATCTCGATTCTCGGCTGGCTCGTGGTCAGGTTCTTGATTGGAGGATATGCAGAGAGCCAGAGACCGAAGAAGGTGATATACATGCTGTCCACTCCCGAACCATGGTTGATCGTAACTACGAATTGAGATACAACTACTCAAATGTTCTCGTATACATGGATCAGATCTAGTCGAGTATACACCTTCCAGTATATTGGTAGTATCCGTCAACAGGAGTCTTGACGTCATGAACGCAGCGTTGCAACGGCGAAGACAGCCATCCAACCACACTGTACCACCACCCAGACTTGGGAGCAGAAAGGTTCCATAGAGCTGCCATCCAGCCGGGACTGTATCCGATTATAGATAAGTTTCCGTAGTGCGGGAATTCGCTGTCGTAAAGCATCGAGTTCGCGAAATTCAGTTCCTTTCCTACACTTCGCGTCTGCACAAGACCATGCGCGATATCCTACTTCTCTCCCAGGCCTGAGGACCATGGTGAGTGGCCGGAGTGAGGCAATTGCGGTCGTCACGGCCGTATTCCTGGGTCTTGCCTTGATCACGGGCAGTTTGAGATGTTTCGTTCGCTTTCGCTTGACTCACGCCGCGGGCTGCGATGACTACATGATGGTAGCTGCAATGGTGAGTTATCCGGTCATCAGGTAATAGGCAATGCTGAGCCCCTAGATAACAGTTCTTCAATCTCGGTTTTGGCACGTGTAGTATAGTCGGCGCGACATTTGGCATGGGCAAGAAACTGGTTTACTTTGAGGATCGACCTCAGGACTTTCGCAAGGCCATGCTGGTGGGTGATATGAATCTGCAGAGCAAGCTCAGTGCTAACCGACCGCAGTGTTTCTGGCTGGGACAACTCTTTTATGTCGTTACTTCCGTCATCGTGCGGTTGTCCATCACCGTTACCCTCTTGCGCCTCACCGTCGACATCCTCCACCGTAGCATCCTCTATGCCGCCACCCTGCTTTCCATTGTCGCGGGAACCATCTTCTTCTTCTTCTCGATCTTCCAATGTACGCCGGTGAACTATTACTGGAATCAAATGACGGAAGAGGGCCACTGCATGGATATGGACAGTCGCCTTGGAATCGTCTACATCTACAGCGCGGCCGCTGCGGTGTGCGACTTTACTATCGGACTGCTGCCCGTGTTCATGATTGGAAAGCTAAAGATGGACCGACATACGAAGATGGCCGTCATCAGCATTCTGTCCATCGGATGCGTGTATGAATCTCCCCTGCTTGAACAGCCGAACCTGACAGTAACTGATTGTTGCCCCAGTGCTAGCACCGCGGTGATTGTTCGGCTGCCGTTTCTCCAGCTGTCAAAGAGTCGAGAATTTCTATGTGAGAGCGCTCCATGGGACCCTTTGCTTCCATCAGACTGAACTGACGTCCACAGACCAGACAACGCAAGTTTCGATATGGTCGAATATAGAGACTGGGCTGGGGATCACGGCGGGGAGTTTAATGACCGTGCGACCCTTTTTGCGGGCCATAGGATTCTTATATTTAGACTCGTAGCTAGACCCAGTTGAATGAACCGATTCCAATAATCATCCAGTGGAGTAAGCAGCGTAGGTTCAAGTGAGACCGCAATAACCCTGGTCAAAGTTGGAGGGCCAGCATGTCATTGATGGAAGACAGCCCCATCGCCACAGATACCCCAGACTCCCCAGTCGGAACCATGGAAGGGGCCTCCACTTCCATCATGGGTTACAGAACTCCATATTGCTTACCGAGGGGTATAACAACTCGAACACGAGGAGGACTGAGAAAATGTATTGTTCCACTGGCATCCATTATGTACAAAGAAGATCAATTCAACCATCCATGAGGAACCGATCAGGCAGTCTATACCACCTCCAACCCCGGCTCGACGACATCCTAAACGATGAGGCCCCCTTCCCCTACACCCTCGGGGCTTTCATCGCCTTTCTCTCCGAGCATCAATGTCTAGAAACGGTCGAGTTCCTACTCGAAACCGAACGCTACCGGCGCATCTACCACTGGCTCGAGCACAAATCCCAGACACGCGACGATTCCATCCGCAATGCCCATCTCCTCGGGCTCTGGAATCGACTGATCAACCAGTATATTCGGCCTCACAGCAATCGCGAGATCAACATTCCCTGCGACATCCGGCAGGAGCTGATGCAGCATTTCCACAACCAAGAGGATGACCCTCCTCCGCCAGAACTACTCGATCGCTCTGTAACTAACATCAAGGAGCTCCTGCGAGGGTCGATCCTCATACCCTTCCTGCGGCGATCATCCGCGACTGCACGCATCCAGCCGCTCTCCATGCCGTGTCTGAACAATTCCGTGCCGGGGTCGGAGACGTGCGCACCGCGCATCGCGGATGATATAAGGGTCAACAGATGCCCGCGCAGGGACTATCCTTGGCTTCGGGAGGACTCGACTCGTCGGTCTGGATTCTACGGCGAGCCGACCTCGAGTTCTGCAGAGGACGAGGGCGCGTATGCGAGTAGTGCGGTGATGTCTTCTGCATCGGAGCGGTCGGATGTACAGGACTTTGCTGTCAAAGGGAGTGGTGCGACGGCTAACTCGCGTACGAGGGCGGTTCCAGACCGGCCTTCTCAAGGCAGTAGGATAGCTCGCGGCTGGCGAAAGAGGTTCAAGGAGGGGTTGGTGAGGCGTCTTCCACGGTCGTCGGACTGATTCAGATGTCTTGTGTATAACATATCGAAAAGATACCCATGACGACTCGGGCTTCCATGGCGTTGAGGATGTTTAATCAGTTCGCGTTTGGGGATTTTAGAACTAGGTTAACGGCCATGTATTACTGTTCATCTCGACATCATATTCATCGATATAGGAACATGAACCTCAAAAGGACTTTCATAGTAATACAGAGCTATGAGGCATCTAGTCATCTATAAGCAGAAGCTATATCAGGTCTTCTTAGCATCACACAGCGACATCGCCTAGTCACATTTCGGAAGTTTTTCTAGACATCATCAGCCACGTTCACAATCCCAGCAAGAGGTACCTTTAACATACTGCTCGAGCAATTACTATCCGTAAAATACCCATTAACGTAGCACGTCGTCTTCAGATACGTGACTTGATCCCAGGTGCTGCTCCCATTAGCACTCACTCCGGCTCGTCTACCCAGTATCAAACTCAAACTCACCAAACCCCATTGAAGCAATCGCCGTGCTTGTAGCACGCAAAGGTGAGCTTCTCCCCCTTGGGAAAGCCAAAGATCGCGCCCGCGTCCAGCTTGGCGTCGTATCGGCAGTTGACGTAGTGGTCGACATTGACGATCTTGCAGGTCTGCGCGGATCGGCGCTTCTCGAGGTCCATCTCATTCTCGCCATCTGCTTCGGGGTCTGCGACGGGGGCAGCCGCTGCCAGGAGTGGGAGGAAGGCAACTGCGAGACTGAAGAACTTCATTTTGTTGCTGTTGAGGATGTGTTATCGAGGAGTTGCTGAACAATGGTGTATTTATACATTTGGATCATCATGTCCTCTCCTCGTATTGCCCAGCCCGCTTCTCGTGTTCCTCGCCGGATGCTGCTATTCCTAGGCACGTAGCGCGATTAATCCGATGTTGCATTCTCGTATTCTGTCCATTTTAGTATTGTATTATCAGTGGTTTGACATGAATAATGAGTTAGGCTAATGACATTGTTGCAGGGCGCTATGCGAGCATGTAGAACGTTCAACAAGCTCATTGTAGATGCAGTAAGATAGCATCTGAGTTTCTACAACTAATACAAAACAGTACTGAGTCATTGACATATATTAAATGAACTAAGTCTGGCAGACTATATCACCTTCAGGAAAGAGATGGCCATATATGCAGTCTTCAATATTATGGAAGGGAAAATATTAGATTAATAATTTATGTCCTTTAGGGTTGGTGGACAGGACATATGATCTGTGAAACAGCATCATTAAAAGAAATACACAGAGAGTGTGTGCTTAGTTCTGTAATAGACTATCTAATAGTTGAGTTGGAGGAATGGCCAGTGGGTTCACCATGGACTGGATCTACAGTGTTTAGAAGTCTGGATAAGTAATTAATATCCTACCTAAGACAGAGGATTCCTATATCCACTGGAAGCTCGGCTAACAATTATTCTTATTGGCTAGGTATCTTACTTGGTTGCTGCCTAGAGAATTAAAACCATGCAGGTTGTCATCCTTGCCAAGGAGGCTGATCCTAGGGACTCAGTTGAGGGTTGATTAGCAAATGAATAGTGGTGGAGATGCAGTAAGACATGCATGACTCATATAAAATAATAGTGCTTATTCCAACGGCAATAGAGTTTGAGGCCACGTATGTATAAATAAATACGGGATGACGCAGTCTCACCTCCTTTATCACTTCCAATTAACCACGATTTGTCCAGATGACCGACGACATCGAGACTACCTTCCAGGCCTTCATCGATGCTGGCAGAATCAACGGCGCCGTGATTTGTGCCACCGACACCGAGGGTCACTTTGTTTACAACAAGGCTCTCGGTCAGCGTACCTTGCTGTCCGGTGAAAAGCTTCCGCAGCAGCTCGACGATGTCCTGTACTTGGCCTCCGCTACCAAGCTGGTCACCGCCATTGCTGCCCTGCAGTGCGTCGAAGATGGACTACTTACCCTGACTGGCGATTTATCGTCTGTCGCACCCGACCTCGCCGCCAAGCAGGTCTTGACCGGCTTCTCCGATGACGGCGAAACCCCCATTCTTGAGCCGCCAGCCCGCCCCGTCACACTCGAGATGTTGCTCACGCACAGCTCAGGCTTGTGCTACCACTTTTTAACTCCTCACATCGCCAAGTGGCGTGAGAAGTTTGCACCTCCACAAGAAGGCAAGCTCCTCTCGGTCGAGGAACTGTTCTGCTACCCGCTCGGCTTCCAACCCGGCACCGAGTTCATGTATGGTCCAGGACTGGACTGGGCTGGCCGTGTGGTGGAGCGGGTGACGGGGCGCACACTCGGGGAGCAGATGCAGCAGCGCATCTTCGACCCCCTCGGCATCACCGACGCCCAATTCTGCCCCGTCACGCGCGAAGACCTGCGCCCTCGCCTCGTGGACCTTAACCCGGACGACCCGGAAGCCCAGGGGCGTGCGGTGCTCGGCGGCAGCGCAGACATGAACAAGCGTGGGCGCGGTGACTTTGGCGGCCACGGTCTGTTCATGTCGGGCACAAGCTACCTCAAAATCCTCCATTCTCTGCTGGCCAACGACGGAAAGCTGCTCAAACACGCGACGGTCGACGATATGTTCCAGCATCACCTAAGTCCCCAAGCGACAGCGGGGCACCAAACTGCGCTGGCCTCTCCTATGGGCCACTTCTTCCGTGTGGGCCTCGACGCCGGAACAAAACTGGGCCACAGCCTGGGCGGCCTGCTCACCCTGCAGGATGTGGATGGCGGGTACGGGGAGGGGACGCTGACCTGGGGCGGCGGGATAACACTGATCTGGTTCATCGACCGCAAGAACGGCTTCTGCGGTGTTGGCGCCATCCAGGCCTCGCTGCCGTTCGATACTGACGCTGTGATGGCGCTGAGGCAGACCTTTCGCCGTGACATTTACCGCAAGTATGATGCGTTCAAGGGGCAGTAGGTCAGGTTGATATAATGATTAATGGCCACGATATAAACGCATATAAATAGCATATAAATATGTATATATGTAAATGAAAAGATGAACATCCTTGCCACAATACTCTTGAACAATGGCGTTGTGGCGGAGTCTCGGTCTCTCGGAGATGTCTATCATTAAGCTTCAGAGCTCCCACGGTAATTATCTGACCACCCCCAGGGCCTCGATTCCAAATATACCCCACAAAATCCGCTAGCTTGGTTAGTCTTGAACCCCATAGACCGGGGGAAAACTTTTGCTTCCCTTTTGCTCCCGACTAGGGATTTTTGGCCCGTATATGGTCACTCTCTCGGACATCTATCACAGCCATGCGTACTGAATCACAGTCAGGGATTCAACTTATGGAAGGAGACGGCTCTACCGCATCCGATGGCGACATAGAGTACATCAGGCGTGGCTTCGGAGAAGTACATGCGGTCAGACAAGGTCTGTACCAGCGGCACATGCAGATGATCGCTCTCGCGGGCACAATTGGCACCGGTCTATTCCTCAGCTCTGGCCAAGCATTTGTCATGGCAGGCCCCTTAGGTGCCTTTCTTGCCTATTCTATTGTCGGCCTTGCTGTTACTAGCATCGTCCTGACTACAGGAGAGATGGGTGCTTTGGTACCTCTCAGCGGTGGTCTCGTCCGGTATGCTGAATACTTCTTCGATCCGGCCATGTCCTTTGCCAACGGATGGAATCAAGTATACTTATACTCGGTCACTCTCCCTGCCGAAATAGTGGCAGCCTCCGTTTTGGTTGAATTCTGGACCACCGCCATCAACAACGCCATCTGGATTACCGTCTTCAGCATCCTGGTGCTTATTACCGCGCTGGTATTCGTCAGAATCTATGGAGAGATTGAGTTTGCGTTCTCCATCTTGAAAATCTTGCTAATTCTTGGGGTGAATATCATGGCGCTGGTGATTACATGCGGCGGAGGACCACAGGGCGAACCCATTGGTTTTAGATACTGGAGAAACCCAGGGCCGTTTGTTCAGTATCTGGGGATCAAAGGTTCCCTGGGCCGGTTTCTTGGTTTCTGGGCCAGTCTAAAGAATGCTGTCTTTGCATACTCGGGAATTCAGAATATCACTATCCCAGCGGCTGAGACCAAGCGTCCACGACAGTCGATACCACAGGCAACTAAGCGCGTCCTCTACCGCATCTTCCTCTTCTATGTCCTGTCAGTCTTCATGATTGGCTTGGTTGTTCCTTCCAATGACCCCACTCTCCTTCGACTGACTGGGACAGCTGCTCAGTCCCCATTTGTTATTGCCGCTCGCCGGGCAGGGATCCGCGGCGTGCCCTCAGTCATCAATGCTGTTATCCTTACTTCCGCCTGGTCCGCTGGCAATTCATATATCCTTTTCGGGTCCCGGATTCTCTACGGCATGGCGGTCCATGGCCATGCTCCTGCACTATTTCAAAGGCTAAACCGCTTCTCTGTCCCTTATATGGCTATTAGCTTTGTCGGGAGCTTCCTGTGCTTGGGATATATGTCCCTCTCCGACTCGGCAACCATAGTCTTTCGATGGCTGCGTGATGTTGTGGCAGTTGCCACATTAGTGGACTGGCTAATCGTCTGCATTGTCTACCTCCGATTCTACTATGGTTGCAAGAAGCAAGGGGTCAATCGACACAAGGAGCTCCCATGGGCCGCGCCTTTGCAGCCTTACCTTACCTGGACGGCGCTGACCTTGTTCACCCTCATGCTTATTACTGGTGGCTTCGCCACCTTCATCAAGGGCAACTGGAATACTGAAACCTTTCTCGCATCGTACATGAACATCCCAATAGTCCTCGGTTTATATTACGGCTACAAATTATGGCACAAAACGCGCATCATCACTTTGGACAATATCCCGCTGATCGGTCTGATTCAGTTCTACCTGTGTCAGGACGATGTCGAACCTGAAGAACAGCCTAGAAAGGGCCTCGCGAAGCTCAATATTCTTTGGTAGGCTTGTCGAAGCCTGCGACTAACCAGGATAGCAGATTATTTCTGAATATTTAGCCTGTTTAGAAATCAGAATAACATTTTTCCTGTAGTCAAGTTACGATAGCTGGGAGCTACTGGTGCCGTTAACTAGTTCCGGGCCAGACGACAGGAGTGCATCTTGTAGCATACAGACAATTTCCTAGTATGTAGCTGTTTCAACAGGCAGTTCCGATAGAAGATTTTCTATATAGTTTTGCTCCATCATCTTGCAGCAAGTGCACTATAAGAGTATTCCAAGCACAATCCACCTCCAACTACTTTCAGACAATATCCGTTTACTCCTCCATAGCGACAGATCCTATCGAACCAGGACGAGAGTACTCTGATACAAACCATTAGCCACATCCTCCCAATCACATTAATCAAGCATACCTTCGTTTAATCAATCTCATTGAGCCACACCCGGACAGTATCCACCCCCCTGCGCGCCGCAAGAAGCCGAAGAACAGCCCGAATATTCCCATCCACAATTTCGGTCTCTCTGGGGAATATATCTGAAGGCTGCCATGTCACAAAGGCCTGCGTGATGCTCCGCTCTCCGCTTTCGAGATAGTAGTCGGGGATCTTGGGGCGGAGACCCTGGTAGAGCGATGCGGCGAATTCCTCGAAGGAGGAGACGTTTTCATCGACTAGGACCACATCGTTGGTGCGGGTCTCGCCAGTGAGGTAGATGAGGATGGGGACGAGGGTATCGGTAGACATTTTGATTGTATAATAGTATTCAGACGCACTTGAAGCTTTTAGGGTAGTGATGCAAAGGCTCGCAGGAGATATATATACCCCATGCCTCCAAAACTTCCGCTCTGGCCTATGCTCCACGAGCCAAGTCTGCCTTGCGAGAAAACTCGTAATGCTTGTCGTATTCGCAGATTGAGGTCTATCAAAGGATGCGCTACGTGCGGAATACGAGGTCAAAGCCGTATGTCCAGATTATCACTCGTATTCTGGGGACAAAGGTCCCGTTTATGCAGGCTAGTAATCTCCCATAATCACCTAGCTTTATCTAAAGTTAGATTATGCGAGTTCGTGCAAGGGGAGCCTCAGGTGAACCCAAGAGGAAAACGCCTTGCTTTTGGTTTGCTGCTTCTGGGTCATGGAGCAGGCACCTGGCAGGTCGCAGTCTACATGCTTTCAAGACGATATGATCCCCCTCTCCCATCTGATAGCATTTCATGTCCTATTTCCAGTAGCTACCCTCACTGTCACATTGATTCAACATCTGGTGCCCGTGCAACGGTGTAGATAGCAGACATCTGAATATCTACCAGCAGTGTATGTGAGGTAAATATGGCTTCGTGTTGACTGGAGCGAGATATTGGGAAGAGTTAAGGACCTCACCCTCGCCAAAAAGCAATATAACGGTAACCCAGACTTGTAGCAGCAGTCTATTCACATGTGTTATATAAAAAGGGCTTCATTGTAATCCAATGGCAAGGAGCAGGCCGCTATGTCGCGGCTTGAAAAGTAGAGCCTCTCATACAATTAAACAGGCAGGTAATAGGACCACTTTATCCAATTAACAATAATGCATATTGGCCCGGCAGCCACAGGCTGGCTGCACTGTATCCTAGTTAGATAATGAATGTATAACTACAAGGCTTAATTAAGGTTACTGGAACATATATATGTCCACACTCCACAACATTGGACCTCAACTGACCTGAGCCGACTAGGCATGGCCCATGGGTAGTGAAACTGACTCTACTCCCTTATCCCGTCCCAATGGACCATAACTACTTGGCTAGGACATGGTCGCTTCTCAGCTAGGACAATTACTATTAGTGGATAGAACCAAATTAAAAAGATGCTCTTACCTGTTAGAGATAGTGATTCTAAGAGATATTCTAGTAACAACAGGACTTGTGATATTCAGAATCAACAGAAATAGAAGAAGCATAGAAAATTAGAAACATATCACCACTAAGTAGGCTGGTTAAACCTAACCCTAGAACCCAAACCCAACCCAGCCCAAACCCACTATGGGCTGGGTTTGGGCCTAGGGCCTAGGGCCCATAGGCTGGGTTAGGTTCTAATTCTAGAACCCATCTAGAACCCAAACTTTAAATTATAAATATATTATAATTAGATTATATCTAACTTAGGTTAGATTTCTAATTTTCTATTATATATATATATATATAATTATATAATATAATATATATACTTAGAGTGGCATAACCAAACTGCAAAAATCAAAACCAACCCTCACTGAACTCACAGTGGTGAGGGTTCAGTGCCTAGCCTAGGGAACCACTTTGGGTTTAGTTTCTCTACCCTAGAACTACTTCAGATTTAGTTAAACCATTTAATTATAGTTTTTGCAGTTTTCTGGGTTAGATAAAATTATCTAACCTATTTATATCAATAAATCAGTCATTTCTAAATAGTTTTAATTAATATTAGTATCACTAGATAGCCTAAATCAAGGGCTATCTAATAATATTAAAACTATTAGAAAATACCTAGTGGTTGCTGAGATATAAGGGAATAATCATTTCTATCATGGCTTGGTATAAAAGTAGTGTGGAGATATATATATAAGGATATTAAGGTCTGATAACCACCATACCTTTTAAATAATTTTTAACCATCACTCATTCAACCCTATAGATATCAAATTAATATTTTAGAATTAGATTAGTATGATGATACTTACTATATATTTTATATAAAAAATATAATTTTATATAAGTATGTTGAATAGGGGCCCCTAAAAGGGTCCCTAAAGGGGGCCCCCAGGGGGAATGGTAAGGGTTAAAATAGTTAAAATTTATAGTTTAACTAACCTGAAACTGAACTAAATCTAATTATAGTTAGTTAAGATAGGCACCCCTAGGCCTAGTTAGGCCTAGTAGTAGTTTTTATAGTGAAAACCGCAATCAAACTGCATCGGGTCTGGGGGGGTTATAGGTTCTAAAATTTAAACCTGAAACTGCAGTGGTTCGGGGCCAACTAGCCTAGAACCTGCCCAAACCCGCACCAAATGCAACTCTATATATACTAGTCCCTAGTATGGTATTGAAAAATTAATTACATACTAACTAGATTAGGTAGGCGGAGAGTGATTTTTACGCTCTTTGGGTTCTATTTGGGCTCACTACCCTGGAACCCAGTGGGTTTTGGGCTGGGTTTGGGCCCTAGAGATCTAGGGCCCAAACCCGCTGGGTTGGGTTCTAAAGGGGCCTGAACCCGGCCCAACCCAGGAAAATAACAACACTACCACTAAGCCAAAAGGGTGTCCAGATGCTATGCTCGTCAGCTAGGGTTACATATCCAGAATCATAGTGGTATTGTTTACTTCAACAAGAACCCTCCTCCGCCTATACACATGAGCTGATAAGCATTATTTATGTTATCTATACAGTATAGTCACCTCACCCATTCATCCGGAATTCCTTCCGTCCCTGACAGAATACAGGTAGGTCCTGCATCCAAGGACGTCACCGTTGGCAAATACAATCACTTTTAAAAAGTATCAACTGCCTAGTTTGTAGACGCAGGTTAACATCACAGTTGGACACATCGGCAACCTGGGAAACATCCTCATCCCAAGCTTTGTCTAAGTCTGAACCTGCTGCAAAGCAGACACGGAAAACAAGGGAGTCGGATGAGACAGGGTCAAGGTATTGAAAATACAATGCTTTTCTGGGTCTGTCTTGCAGGATATTGCTTGCATCCGTCGCTAAGTTCTGACACTTTCTTTGGGGAAGAACACCTCTAGATTGGGAATGATTGGTAGAGTCATTCTAGCGGAACTAGTTGGGTGAACTGTCGATGGCTTTTGGCTGGCTGAAGGAAGAGTGAAAGGGCTAAGTAGAGTTGCATAACCGAACCGCAAAAATCGAATCCGACCCTCACCGAACCCTGGGGGGGTTGGGTTCGGGGGTAAGCCTGGTTCGAGTTCCCTTCCACGGGCCCGCTCCGGGTTCGGTGAAAACTGCCAGTTATGGTTTTCGCGGTTTTAATGGAGAATCTCTGCAAATCATGTGGGGTAGGCCACCTAGCGCCAATTAAGCTGTTGATCTGGTGGGACCGTGGGAGACGTCCTTTCTCCTTCATCCACCTGTATCTGTGCCATACGCTAGGGGTGGTAATTTGACAGTCAAAATGTTATATAAGATATGACATTTAAATCAGTTTTCATGACAGGGAAAAAGCTATCTATCCAACCCTACTTTTACTAGTAAATTACTAGTAAACTAGGCATTCTAGTAACTCAGGGCACCCTCCCCTAAAATATAGAAAGAAATTTTTAAATAAAGCTATTAAATATATAGAAAAATAGAATACTATTAAATTTTTAGGAAGTTAAGTAATTAGAAAATCTATATACTCTAATTAGTTACTTTATAAAAGCTAGTCTTCTAATTTGTAGCGGGCAAGGCCCGCTGAGTGCTTAAGCTTACTAAGCACTCGCGATCTTCCTTCAGCCCTAGCTGAAATTATGAAGCCAGCTGCCACCTGCCTCAGGCAGTAATGTTATACTTAATATTCTAATTATCTTTATTATATAATCTTAGCTACTATTTATATATTCCTTATAATATTCACCTGCTGTAATCTAGTTAGATTCCTTAGTAATTTCTTACTATCTAAATCTAGATTATAGATTTTAAGGCTTCTAGCCTATAATATTAGAAATTACTCACTAAAATAAATAAATAAATCTAATAAGAAGAAGTAAATAAATAAATAAAATTAATAAACTAATAAGTAGTATGCTAAGCTAGATAGCTAAATAGAACTAGTAAAAAATAACTATACCTATAGAATTAGATAAATAGAACTAAATAAGATAACTAATTAGCTAAGATAGCTAAATTAGATAATATAGATAGTATAGATAATATAAACTATAATAATATACTATTAGAGATATTAATATCTTCTAGAAGATCTAGCAAAGAATAACTACTATAATAAAATAAAATATAAATAAACCCTATAGCCTAGATGGCCTAGTAGCTATAAGAGATACTTAATTAAATAATCTTATTTAAGGTTTAATAAGTAGTTACTACTGTCACAGGCTAGAAGCCTTGAAATCTATAACCTAGATTTGGACAGTAAGAAATTGCTAAGGAATCTAACTAGATCACAGTGGATGAATATTATAAGGGGTGTGTAAATAGTAGCTGAGATTACATAATATAAGCAATTAGAATATTAAGTATAACAGAGGTTATGTAATTGCTAGTATCCCTTCTAGATAGGAGAATATTATTGCCTGAGGCAGATTATAAATACTTAGTAAGCTTAAGCACTTAGCAGGCCCTGCCTACTATACTACCCCCCTCCTTATCTTAATGCCAGTATCCCTCCCACTTATTAAGCACTGTAGTATTAGTAAGATTAACAGCTGGTTCCTATATTAGCTATTTATAATCTACTTATTTAACTAAGTACTCTATGCAGCAGCCTCATCTAATATATTTCTTATACTTATTTATAATCTCTTTAATAATGTACTTAGCCTTACTATTAACTAATACTAGTAGTAGCTGATAATTATTATTTAACTAGCTTAGGAACAGATTATTAGAAGTAGGGTGCAGTAGGCTAATATAGAATATATTATATATATCTAATAGTATATCTAGTTAGTAGGCATATAATCTAATAGCTTTAAGGATTATAAACTTCATATGCTATATATTAAGCTTTTAGCTTAGATAATCTATCTAGATATTCTATAAGTTAAGCCATACCTTTAAATTAATAGTATACCATAGGCTTGCTAAGTAGGTTTAATTTAAATACTCCTTCTACTATTACTAAGCTATAGTAAGCTTAGACTAAGCTATTTTAGTAGCCTTCTTTATCTTTATAATAATTATATTAACTTTATCCTTTACTAAGTAGACTATAGTAGTAGTAGTAGTCTCTTAATCTAATATTTTAAGCTTAAGCAGTTCAATATTATATCTATAATCTAGAAAGAATAGGCTGACTCTAGTACTTATAGTATCTTAGCTATTAATTATAAACTACACTATTAGTAGCAGTGACTTCTAATTAGTCTGTATATAATTATAGAAGTTCTATAGATAGGCTTCTAATATAATATTTATATATTTAATCTATCTATTAGTCTGCAGATAGAAAGTAGTTAATAACTATTATTAGATATATAGCTACTTATAAAAATACTTCTAGAACTTACTAATAAACTATAGGCCATAGTCTAATATAATTATACTAGGAATGCTATAGTATCTAATAAACTAATCTATTATAAGCTATGCTACTGTCTTAAAGTTTATTTATTTATATAGTACTAAGATTACCCCTTTTCTAAGTCTATTACTAATGACCATTATGTCTTTATAGCTATTGGAGATAGGAAGTTTTATAATAAAATTAATAGTAATCTTATACTATTTATAGTCTAGGATTAGTAATAGTTTTAAGAGTCCTTAATAATATTTATACTATATATAGTTAGTACTGTACTTATTATAGTTCTATATAAATTATTAGATATCTATAGATAGCTCTAGCTAGTAGAAGTTTTAGATAATTATTATATATAGTATATTCTTTCTAGGGTAATTAGTTAATATAGAGTTATGGGTTTCCTATAAGATTCTTATTTGTAATAGTTTAGAATCAGGAACCTATTTATATCCTTAGTATAATAGATGACTGTCCAGTGACAGTAAGTATTTAGTGATTAATATTTATATATATAACTTAGTAGAGAACTTAGTAGCTCCCTCTCTAAGTGCTTGCTATATTTCTTTTAGGGTAATATTATTATACTTAGCCATTCTCTACTAATCTTCTAGTAGTAAGGGTGTCATTACTATAGGTATTATATATGAAATTATATAGCTAGGTTAATTATAATATTAATTACTATATTTATTCAGCAGGCCCTTACCTATCTTAGATACTAACTTATAAGTGCAGAATACTTGCATATATATATAGCTAGTAATGATCTTTAAGGGCACTAGACAGTAATTATAGGTCTTAAGCTAATTATCTTCTATATCTTTTAGTATATCTTATTCCCTATATGATAGGGCATTGGGATATATATCTAATTTCCTAGACTAGTAGTGCATCTTATAATTAAACCTACTTAGTATATATAATTAATATATTTACTGTTTGTTAAGCCTATAGATTATCTTAAAATATTTAAGATTGTAGTGGTCTGTAATAAGTTTAAATTATAATAAGTTAATTAGCTCTAATTCCTATTTCTTAAGGGCGTTAATGATGGCTAGTAGTTCCTTATTATAAATCTTATAATTGCATTCTATCAGTGTGTTCTTTCTTAAGATATAAGTGACTAGTCTTAATATACTATTATTATTATATTATGATATAATGGCTCTTATTACCTAGTTTAAAGTATCTATCTTAACTACTATTTTCCTATTAGGGTTAAATTGCATGAGAATTAGAGCTATAGTAAATATCTTTTTTAATAATTTAAAGGCTGCAGCTTATTCCTTTCCCTATATAAAGAGGGCTTCTTTATATATTAATACTGTTAGTAGTCATACTATATCTAAGAAGTTTTATATAAATTGCTAGTAGAAGTTTATAAAGTCTAGGAATAATTATATACTATAAGTAGAGGTAGAAGCTTACTATTCTAATATAGCTTTTATCTTATTAGGGTCTATCTACATGCCTTTACTAGCTTCTATTATAAATCTAAGATATTTTGTGCTCTTAACTTTAAACTTATACTTATTAATATTTAACTATAAGCCTGCATTCTTTAGGTGCTCTAGTACTTAATAGATATATTATTAGTACTTCACTAGTAATCTATTAGTAAAGATTAGTATATTATTAATATATATAGAGATAAATTTATCTAGAAAGTTCTAGAGTATCTAATTAATATATTATTAGAAGATGCTTAGTATATTTACTAGCCTGAAAGGTATAACTAGTTATTTAAATAAGCTAAATTATGTGTAGAAGACTATTAGCTATTCATCTCTAGAGGTAATCTAGATCTTATAGAAGATGGTAATTATATCTAATTTAGTAAACTACTTTACCTTTAAGATATATTCTAAGGTCTTATTAATTAGGGGGAGTAGGTAGTAATCTTTTTTTATAATTATATTTAAAGTATAATAATTAATATAGAATTATAATCTACTATCTAGCTTATAGATAAATAGTACTAGTACTATAGTAGCTAAGTTGCTAATATAGATAAAGCCCTTCTTTAATAGTTCTATTAATATCTTTTATAATACTAGAAGCTCCCCTTATAATATACTATATAGTAGTCCCTAAGGTAGTTCTATTACCCTTCCCTTTTTATTCTTAATTAGTTTAATATAGTGATCTATATCTAGGCAGTGTAGTAGTAGTTTATTAGCCTTCTTTTAGTTAAATACTTCTAGGAACTTATAGTAATGCACTAGTAGCTTTATAGCAGGATTAGAATACTTCTTTATCTATAAGATCTTCTTAATATCCTTAATACTAGTAGTGAAGATCTATATTATCTTATCTTTCTTCTACTACTAATTATAAATTATAAATCCTTAGACACTAATCTGCTTCACTACTAGCTTTAATTTATTTTTAATATTTTTAATAGTTAATCTATTAATAAATCTTAGTTAGGGCCCCTCTACTTCTATAGTCATCTTCTAATATATTATTTATAGGGTTCCTAAGATTAGATTAGTCCTATTATCTAGCTTAGGCACTAGGTATATATAAACTATATATTAATAGTTCTCTCTAATATTTAGTAAAAAGTATATAATTACTAAGATAACACTATCTATTATATTAGTATAGTTCTCTAAGATTATTAGCTTAATCTTAATCTACTTTAGTTATAGCTTCTAGGTAAAGTATTTAGCTATAACTATATAAGATATATATCTAGTATTAGGGAGAATTCTATAATTATATTCTTTATTAATAATTCTAGATATAATAAATTCTAGGGTATTAAATCTAATAGCCTAATAAAACTTTCTATAATTAGTAAGTATATCTTCCTTAGGATATAATTAATACTAGCTTTCTAGTTATATTAACTGTTTAACTAGCTTCTATAAGAGTCTTTTTATAGAAGTAACTAGTTTTCTGACTTACTATCTTCCTCTATAATAAGTTCTCTAGTATTAATATTATCTAGTTTAGGTCTGGCTACTTAGGAGGTGTGTAGCTACTTTATAGTAATGTAGTCTAGTGGCAGGATGACACTAAGATATAGATATACTTTAATTATATGGCCTATAGCTCTGCAATATAAGCACCTATCCTTAGTATAGTAATATATTAATTTAGCTTTATTAATCTACTTAGTATAGCAGTGTTAGCAGGCTAAGGTTATAGCTATTAGTTCCTAATCTATAGAGTTAATTATATTAGGGGCTAATACTGCTAGGGGTGCTGGAGGTAGTATATAGCTAGTATAGCTATAGCTTATAAAGGTTATATTCCTCCCCTATTACTTAGCTTAGGCTGTTCCTTATATATAGAGAGCTTTAACTTAGTTTATAATCATCTATAACTGCTAGCAGTACTTCTTAAAGCTTAATTTCTTAATTATATTAACTAATTATATCTTTATCTTAGTACTTAGAGTTCTATTAATAAAGATCTACTTTATATTATCTATCTAGCTATAGCCTCCTACTTCTATTAGTAGCTAGTTAAAGTCTATAAGTATATTACTGAAGGGATAGTTATCCTATTATAGATAGTGAAGTTCTTCTATAGCCTTCTCTATATAGTTCCTATCTTAAAACATAATATTAAGCTAATTAATTATATAATTTAAGTCCTTAGCTATTATAGAGTAGTTCTTAGTGTACTAATCTATCTAAGGGCTTATTATAGTGGCTGCTTAATCTTTAAGCTTAATAAATATATACTATATACAGTTGTAGTAGCTACTAAATAATAGGAGGTCTATCTCAAGCTTTATAATTAGATTAGCACAGAAGATATTATACATGACCTTATTAATACTATTATATTACTTAGGATCTAGCAAGATTAGTTTAGGTTATCTCACTAGGTCTTCCATAGGAATAGGGGCTGCTTGAGGGGCTGGTAGAGTTGCATTTGGTGCGAGTTCGGGTCCAGCTTTTAGAAACCGTCACCGAATCGCATCGGATTCGGGTTCAAATC